>CM055123.1:326424474-327044474 GCA_029206835.1 Rana muscosa | reverse complement strand
AGCCTATTAGAGCCTATGGCTCTAATCGGGTGCTTCAAAAAAAACACTTCCCTGCCACTGGAATTCAGGTGCCCGGCATCCTGAAAGGGACTGGACACCTAAATTGGGGGGTGGCTGCGGCAGCAATGGTTAGACTCTATTCGTTCATGCTATGCATAAATCTATACATTATTCATATAGGGGGGCGAGAGAAGAGAGGGGGCGGAGCCCGGGCACCCCTAATGGACGGGGCCCGCCACTGGAACCAATTATGTGATGCTAAATAATTGGTATGGAATTCGTTAATGGTAACAAAAGCAGTGAATTAGACACCCCAGCAATAATAGATCCCTCAGCAACAGCAGACCCCCTGCAACTATAGACTCCCACCAGCAACAATACCGTAGATATCCCAGCAGCCAGCATCAATAGACCGTCCAGCAGCCAGCATCAATAGACCGTCCAGCAGCCAGCATCAATAGACCGTCCAGCAGCCAGCATCAATAGACCGTCCAGCAGCCAGCATCAATAGACCGTCCAGCAGCCAGCATCAATAGACCGTCCAGCAGCCAGCATCAATAGACCGTCCAGCAGCCAGCATCAATAGACCGTCCAGTGGCCAGCATCAATAGACCGTCCAGCAGCCAGCATCAATAGACCGTCCAGCAGCCAGCATCAATAGACCGTCCAGCAGCCAGCATCAATAGACCGTCCAGCAGCCAGCATCAATAGACCGTCCAGCAGCCAGCATCAATAGACCGTCCAGCGGCCAGCATCAATAGACCGTCCAGCGGCCAGCATCAATAGACCGTCCAGCAGCCAGCATCAATAGACCGTCCAGTGGCCAGCATCAATAGACCGTCCAGCAGCCAGCATCAATAGACCGTCCAGTGGCCAGCATCAATAGACCGTCCAGCAGCCAGCATCAATAGACCGTCCAGCGGCCAGCATCAATAGACCGTCCAGCATCAATAGACCGTCCAGCAGCCAGCATCAATAGACCGCCCAGCGGCCAGCATCAATAGACCGTCCAGCAGCCAGCATCAATAGACCGTCCAGCATCAATAGACCGTCCAGCAGCCAGCAACAATAGACCGTCCAGCATCAATAGACCGCCCAGCAGCCAGCATCAATAGACCGTCCAGCAGCCAGCATCAATAGACCGTCCAGCGGCCAGCATCAATAGACCGTCCAGCATCAATAGACCGTCCAGCAGCCAGCATCAATAGACCGCCCAGCGGCCAGCATCAATAGACCGTCCAGCAGCCAGCATCAATAGACCGTCCAGCGGCCAGCATCAATAGACCGTCCAGCATCAATAGACCGTCCAGCAGCCAGCATCAATAGACCGCCCAGCAGCCAGCAACAATGCTCTTCACAATTCATCTACCACTGGTTACACACAACACCGCCTGTTCTAGCAATTTTGCCTGTGTGCATGCACCCACTGGCTCAGCCTTTTATATTATCATCATTGTTCATGGATGTACCATATATGCTATGTATTTTCAATTGTTGCACCTATGTTGTTCTACATGGGCCACTATGCCTGGTGACGCACAATTATTGTTGTCTCCGCTTTGTTTTTACACCATCTGTTACCAATAAATTGTTTGTTATCTGTGTATTTTTTGTGAATATTTGCCCAACTCCAGTACCTCACTCAAAGTCCCAGGGCGACTTGCACTTTTGTGCTTCTTGTTCTCTTTTAGGGATGGAGGTGCCTGAGTGGTTGCATCAGACCAGACCCCCCTCTCTCTCCTTTACCGGGTGGCAGACACCCATTTAGCCCCTTTTTCTGGTCTGCTGCAACCGGGGTTATTATTCACCCTTACATCCAGTCCATTGCTATCTTTTCTCTTAGGCCAGTGTGTCAGCGCTTTGGTATTCTGGGGTCTATCTATCTGGCTGGGCACACATGCCTTTGGTTGGCTCTCCCTGATGGTGGCGTCCTTCATCCAGCTCAGGGGCTGCGATGCACTAAAAGGAGATACTTCTGATCTCCCGCTGTCCACGCCTGTCCACCCGGATGGGCGTGGCCACCAGTGCATCGGTGCCATGTCGAGTACGCCCACACACTGACGTCTCCGACGTCAGCTGTATGTCAGGACGTCTTTGAATCCCTTGGATGGTGGGGCAGGTTGTGCGCAGCCGCACACCCCCTTCACGGCTGACGTCTTCCTGACGTCAGCACGGTACCATCAGGACATGATGCTGGGGGCGGAGCTCTCGGGTCCCCATGGGTACATCTGGATGTCCGGCACAGCTGGGACTGTATTTGCGGTCTGGTGATCGGGCTTGGTGGTCGCAAATGGTGGAAGTGCAGTAACTTCTTGTGCAACTCATGCATTCTGTCAAGGTAAACCTCCTAGTCTTATACCTACATGTATGGATGTATTACTTACCAACACACATTATAGTTGAGGTATTCTTTGAGTACCTACCTACCCTATTACCACTCTGGCTATCTCATATTATTCCTGTTGCCTATACATCTCCCCTCTCCTTCTTGGCCCATATTGACATATACTGTATCCAGTTCAACCACATTCTCTTCAACACAACAGTACTCTGCATACATCTATACAACACAGCAAGGTTAGCTTATTATATGCTTCCTGCACTGCGCATGCAATCATATGCTTTGATCATAACTAGTACATGTCACTACAGTGTTGCCATATGTGCATTGTCAAACTTTTCTTTGATACTTTCAATTGGGCCTTTGGGGCGAGTGCAACTACACCTTTTACAATTCCTGCATTCCTTTAAGGTTAACTTCCTAGTCCTATACCAACATGCATGGGTGTATTTCTTATTAATACATATTATAGTTGAGGTATTTTCTGACCACATACCTGCAATACCACTCGGGTTATCTCACATCATTCCTGTTGCCTGCACCCTTCCCCCTCCCTTTTGGCCCATATTTACACGTCATCTAGTTTAACCATACTTTTTCAACACCACAGCACATTGTATACATCTATACAACCCAGCAAGGTTAGCTTATCATATGCTACCTGCACTGCTTATGCAATCATATGTGTAGCGGGTGGTCATATTTAGGGGAGGCATCTGGGTGGTACCAGGCTCAGATGCAACAATTGTTAGGATTCCTGGACCAATTTATGTCAGTGGAGGATATCTATGGTGTCTAGTTCCCTGCGGCCTATAGGTGGCACTGTTGCCATAGGCTGGGGTGGAACCACCATTGGAGGGCTGTGCCCTTTGTGTCCTCTCGCGGCAGTAGTACAGCGGGGCGGGGGAACCCGCTGTGCAAGCTGGGAGAGGGTATAAGGGGGCAGACATCTTCCGCACGAGGTCCGCGCCCAGGCACCTTCAGCCTGGGTGCATGTGCGTGGAGTCTCCGGTGTCCTCCGGTGTTGGACACCCGAATCTGGGACAAGGAGGCCAGGGAGGTGACCCTTCCGAAGACCCAGTGCAGCATTTGCTGGTGACGGCGGGGCCTCTGGTAACTGTCCGGATAGATGTCCTCTCTCTGACTGGGGCCATTTCCTACAGAAGGTAGTCCACGTTCTCATGGTCTGTGGCAGAGGCCTTATTCATCTGGTCTGTGGCAGAGACCCCTTCACGGTCGGTGGCAGCGACTGTGCGCCAAGCCTGTTCACGCTATAATGGAACAGGAGAAAACCCAAGTTCAAGTTTGTGCCTGGACCTCCTCCCCACTGTGTTCTGTTCTATGTCTGACCAGTCGCTCTTAAAGGACTATTTATTGCTCTGAAGAATAAATAAGTGTTGGACTTTCAGTGGTGTGGAACTTGACTTTCTGGGAGTTAAAGGGTCATTCTCAAGGGAAGTTTTAGCTCTGGACAGGGACACAGACCCGAAGGTAAAAGGTTATAACTCACACCTCTGCATATAAGAGGATACGAGCTGGTGGTGCGTCACACTCTCCTCCCTGGTCCCCTAGACGAGAGCCATTGATCGAGAAGAGAAGGAGGGAGTGAGAGGTGAGGTCGCTACATATGCTTTGATCACAATCAGTCTATGTTGCTACCGTGTTGTCACATGTGCATTGTCACACCTTTCTCAGATACTCTCTCTTAGGCCTCAGCGATCACTGGACAGACACCTTCCCACAGACTGTGCGGTGCATCTGGACTCCCGTGGGTGGCACCTTGTAGCTTTGCTCCCTCAGCTCCCGAACTGGATGTCTCATATGCTGCCCTTTTGGCGACCAGCGACTGGCAACTCAGCCCATGGTAGTGGTGAGTACGGGGTCGCTTGTACCCTTCTGATCCCTTATACCCACCACTTTCCCTAGCCCCCCATTACTAGTAATAGACACCCATTGTACTTATCTCCCTACAGATACAACAACCATGCATCAGCCCCTGAGGAAGCGAGTGGTATCTCGCGAAACGCGTAGGGCACTAATGATGCGTTTTGTATACCTGCCATTGTTGAGGACTCTGCTCTTCACAATTCATCTACCACTGGTTACACACAACACCGCCTGTTCTAGCAATTTTGCCTGTGTGCATGCACCCACTGGCTCAGCCTTTTATACCATTATCATTGTTCATGGATGTATCATATATGCTGTGTATTTTCAATTGTTGCACCTATGTTGTTCTACATGGGCCACTATGCCTGGTGACGCACAATTATTGTTGTCTCCGCTTTGTTTTTACACCATCTGTTACCAATAAATTGTTTGTTATCTATGCATTTTTTTGTGAATATTTGCCCAACTCCAGTACCTCACTGAAAGTCCCAGGGCGACTTGCAGTTGTGTGCTTCTTTTGTCCAGCAGCCAGCAACAATAGACCATCCAGCAGCCAGCATCAATAGAGACCGTCCAGCAGCCAGCAACAATAGATCCTTTGCTCAACAGAAGATCTCTACCTGCAACAATTGACCCCCTAGTAACATAAGACCCTTTTCCACCTACAGCAATAGATCCCCACCAGCAACAATAGACCTCCCCAGTAGTGATGAGCCGAACACCCCCGGGTTCGGTTCGCACCAGAACCCGCGAACGGACCGAAAGTTTGCACGAACTTTAGAACCCTATTAGTTACAATGGATGCGAACGTTCGAAATCTAAAGTGCTAATTATAACGACTATTATGCATGTTATTGTCCTAAAAAGGGTTTGGGAACCCGGGTTCTGCACCAGGGGACATGTATCAATGCAAAAAGAAGTTTTAAAAACGGCTATTTTTCTGGAGCAGTCATTTTAATGATGCATAAAGTGAAAAAAAAAAGTCAAATATTCCTTTAAATATTGTACCTGGGGGGTGTCTAAAGTATGCCTGTGAAGTGCCACGTGTTTCCCGTGTTTAGAACTGTCCCTGCACAAAATGACATTTCTAAAGGAAAAAAGCCATTTAAAACTGCTTGCGGCTTTAATGTAATGTCTGGTCCCGGTAATATGGATTAAAATCTTTAAGAAAAATGGCATAGCTACCCCATCACCCCCCCCCCCCCCTACCACAGCCCATTACCAGCCCCTTTGGGTCTTGTATAGATATTAAGGGGAACCCCGCACATAAAATAAAAAAGGCCCTATATACTCTGAACAGCCGTATACAGGCGGTGCATACAAGACAGGGACTGTCGGTTTGTTCTTATGTAGAATCTGTTTGTAATTTTGAACAGGTACATTTTTTAAGTGTAGCTCCAGCCAAAAAATCTATTTTTAAGCTTTTTGGAAAACATAGGTAAGGGTTATCACCCCTGTAACATTTGTTTTGCTGTCTGTGCTCCTGTTCAGAACATTTCACCTCACTTTCCGTCCCAATGACAACTGTTTTTTGAAAATTTGGGGTTTTTATTGAAACAAGGATTGGTGATAAAGCATCAGTAGAGAGGAGACACTTTTTTTCCCATATTAACTCTTACAGGAGAGAATTTGTCTTCCTAGGGGTAGATTTCCTCTCACTTCCTGTTGTATCCTTCCGTTTGCAAGGAGGAGTCGTTTGTAAGTTGGATGTTTGAAAGTAGGGACCTGCCGTATATACTCTGCTGAAATTTGCCCCTTACATGTTGGTGTTGCCACAACACTGTGAGCCCTCACAGTTACTCTTGGTGGGCACATGAATGGGCCCTGCTGTGAATTATTAGATCAAGAATTGTAATTGCATGCCCCTGTTGAACAGGGGCTGAAAAATTGGGCCTTTGGTGGTGGTGGTGGTGGTGGTGTTGACACAACACTGTAAGGCCTCACAGTTAGTCTTGGTGGGCGCAGGAATGGGCCCTGCTGTGAATTATTAGATCAAGAATTGTAATTACATGCCCCTGTTAAACAGGGGCAGAAAAATTGGGCCTTAGGCACTGGTGCCACAACACTGCAACCCCTCACAGATACTGTGCTTGGAGCACAGCAATGAGCCCTGTTGCAAAGTATTGCATCAAAAATTGTAATTACACGCCCCTGTTAAACAGGGGCTGAAAAATTGGGCCTAAGCCACTGGTGCTGGTGCCACGACACTGCAACCTCTCCCAGATACTCAAGTTGGAGTGCAGGAATGAGCTCTGCTGCAAAGCATTGCATAAAAAATTGTAATAACACGCCCCTGTTAAACAGGGGCTGAAAAATTGGGCCTTAGCCACTGGTGGCGGCACCCAGAAACAAAAATGTTCTTCCAAGCTATCATCATCAATCGGATCATTGAGGAGGAGGAGGATAGTCAGTCAACATAACAGGACAGTCTCTCAGCATCAGCATCAGTCTTGAAGGGATGTGACATTTGAAAATAAATTAGTCTGTTATATCAGCTTCAGGTGTTTGGTAGCTGGTGGTGATCCAAGACTGGTTCATCTTTATGAAGGTCAGTCGATCAACACAGTCGGTGGACAGGCGCACCCTGTGATCCGTGACAAATCCTCCAGCAGCACTGAATGTGCGTTCTGAAAGAACGCTGGATGCAGGACAGGCCAGTAGCTCAATTGCATACCGTGCAAGCTCTGGCCAGTGATCCATCCTCAAGACCCAGTAAGCCAAAGGATTTTCGGTGGGGAAGGTGTCCAAGTCTGACCTTGCCCCTAGGTATTCCTGCACTATGTATATCAGACGCTGGCGATGGTTGCTGGAACTGATCATACCTTGGGGCTGCGGACTAAAGAATTGTCTGAACGCATCGGTCAGACGGCCACCTTCCCCACCGCTCCTTCTTTGACTGACCGAAGCCTCAGCAACTCGTTGTCCAGGACCAGGAGTTTGTAACCTCCCAGTCTCTGGGAACGTGTTGCACAGACCTTTCTGCAAGGCCTCCCGGAGTTGTCTCATCCTCTGCTCCCTCTGCGACGGTAAGATAAGGTCCGCAACCTTATCCTTGTACCGTGGATCAAGGAGAGTGGCCAGCCAGTAATGGTCCCTCTCCTTGATCCGAAGAATACGAGGATCCTTCCGCAGACTTTGCAGGATCAGGGAAGCCATGCAGCGTAGGTTAGCTGAGGCATTCGGTCCGGAGTCCTCTGGGTCACTAAGGACGACATGATCCGCAGCCACCTCCTCCCAGCCACGTACAAGTCCACTGGTTTCTTGGGACTGTAAATCATCCCTAAAAGACTGCTGCTGATGATGCTGAGTGCCAGGCTCCACCTCCATGCTGACACAATCCTCCTTCTCCTCCTCCTCATCTTCTTCCTGTGCGATGGGTGGGACAGAAGGAACACTGTCTGGGTAAAGGGGGCCTTGAGAGGCAAGGAAGTCCTCCTCTTCCTGCCTCTGTTCTGCCTCAAGTGCCCTGTCCATTATTCCACGCAGCGTATGTTCCAACAGGTGGACAAGAGGTACAGTGTCACTGATGCATGCACTGTCACTGCTCACCATCCTCGTGGCCTCCTCAAATGGTGCCAGGACAGTGCATGCATCCCTGATCATGCCCCACTGGCGTGGTGAAAAAAACCCGAACTCCCCTGACCCTGTCCTGGTGCCGTAGTCGCACAGGTACTCATTGATGGCCCTCTGCTGCGTGTGCAGCCGCTGCAGCATGGCCAACGTTGAGTTCCACCTGGTGGGCATGTCACATATAAGGCGGTTCTTGGGCAGGTTCAACTCCTTTTGCAGCTCAGCCAGGCGAGCACTGGCATTATAAGATCTGCCGAAATGCACACAGACTTTCCTGGCCTGCCTCAGGACATCCTGTAAGCCCGGGTACCTGCCCAAGAACCGCTGCACCACCAGGTTAAGGACGTGAGCCACACAGGGCACATGGGTCAGTTGTCCCTGTCGGAGAGCGGAGAGGAGGTTGGTGCCATTGTCGCAAACTACCATTCCTGGCTTAAGCTGGCGTGGCGTCAACCACCTCTCGGCCTGCCCCTGCAGAGCAGACAGAACCTCTGCCCCAGTGTGAATCCTGTCCCCCAAACACACCAGCGCAAGCACGGCATGGCATCTTTTTGCCTGCGTACTTGCGTAGCCCCTTCAACGCCTACGGAGCACCGCTGGTTCCGAGGACAAAGCACAGGAAGAGGCCACGGAGGAAGAAGAGGAGGGGGTGGAGGACAGAGGTGTGTCACAACCAGTAGTAGCATTTTGGAGGCGTGGCGGTGGAACAACCTCCAACACTACTGCACCTTGTCCTGCATCCTTCCCAGCTGCCAAAAGAGTGACCCAATGGGCCGTGAAAAAAAGGTAACGTCCCTGTCCATGCCTGCTGGACCATGAGTCAGCGGTAATATGCACCTTACCGCTGACCGCCCTGTCCAGCAAGGCCAAGACATTGCCTTCCACATGCCGGTAGAGAGCCGGAATCGCCTTCCGTGAGAAAAAGTGGCGCTTGGGAACCTGCCACTGAGGAACCGCACATTGCACAAACTCACGGAAGGGGGCCGAGTCTACCAACTGAAAAGGCAGCAGTTGAAGCGCTAGCAATTTAGTCAAGCTAGCATTCAACCACTGGGCATGTGGATGGCTGGGAGTGAACTTCTTTCGACGGTCCAGCAGCTGGGGCAGGGAAATTTGCCTGCTAGAATCGGACGTCGGTGTACTGCTAGCAGAGTGCCCGCAAGTACTTGGCTGTGACACACCTAATTCTACACCTTCATTCCTCTCAGAGCAGGTTTCAGAGAGGACTGAAGGTATAGTGGGGTTGGAGATCCCAGCTGATGCGGTGCAAGAAGAGGTCAGCTTTGTTCTTTGGTGTGGGTCTTTAAGGTAGGCTTGCCAACGAGCTGCATGGCAGGTCAACATATGTCTGGTCAAGCATGTGGTGCCCAAGCGGGTGATGTTTTGGCCACGCGATATACGCTTGAGACATATGTTGCAAACAGCAGCTGTGCGATCTGATGCACTCGACTCAAAAAAGGCCCACACCAAAGAACTTTTTGAATAACGGGCAGAGGCAGCGCCCTGCACAGGCGGAGCTCTGCGGTGTGATTCCGTCGGTGTGCTGCCCTTACGCTGGCCCCCCGAGGGCATCCTGCCTCGTTGGAGATGTGCCTCCTCCTCATCCTCCTCCTCCTCCTCCTCCTCTCTCTTATTAGGCACCCATGTGGAGTCAGTGACCTCATCATCCCCTCCCTCCTCATCACTGGAGCCAATCTGGCAGTATGCTGCAGCTGCTGGAACATGACAGCCGGATTGGTGTCCTTCTTGAGCATCCCCTCTCTCTGCTCTCACGCTACTGCCTTCCTCTAGCTGGGTATCATCATCAGACCCTTCGAAACGCTGGGCATCCTCCTGGAGCATGTACCCAACACTGTGCTCAAACAGTTCGGGGGACTCCTCAGGAGGACATGGTTGGTCTAGGGAAAGAGTGACTGATGATGACATTGATACCAGGGAAGAGGACGCTTTGGCAGCTGCTTTGTCAGTATCCTGAGCCTGGGTGAGAGAGGATGAGGAGGGCTTGGTCATCCACTCTACCAAGTCTTCGGCATGATGCGGCTCAACACGTCCAGCTGCCGAAAAGAAGGACAAGCGTGTCCCATGGCCACGTGCTGATGGCGATGCACCGCGTCCACGACCAGCACTGTTGTCTCTAGACACAGAGCCTGCTTGCCCTCTTTTATTGGCTCCTGACTGTCTGCCTCTCCTTGTTTGCCTTCCAGACATTCTAATGGCCTGCAGGGAAATGGGAAAAGCAGCAATACAGGCTAACTTCAGGTGTAATATGGTCAGGAGGCACACTCCGCCCGTTGTAAGTGCCGCAAAATCCTGTTGGTGTAACACACCAGGAAAAAGCAGCAATACAGGCTAACTTCAGGTGTATAATGTGCAGGAGGCTTAGCAACAATGACACTGACACTGTCCCCTGCCTATCCTTCTCTCTCCCTACACACAAGGTTTAGCAAAGAATATGACACTGACACTCTCCCTGCCTATCCTTCTCTCTCCCTACACACAAGGTTTAGCAAAGAATATGACACTGACACTGTCCCTGCCTATCCTTCACTTTCCCTGCTCCGGAACACACTACACGAGGCCGCCGCGCTGGCGGCCTTTTATAGTGTGGGGCGTGTACTAAACCCCCTCAGCTATAATTGGCCACAGGCATCCTGCCTGTGGCCAATCATTGCTCTCCTCGCTGCCGGCGCTGTGATTGGCCAAGCATGCAGGGTCACAGTGCATGCTTGGCCAATCACAGCGCCGGGATTACACTGCGATGGCACAGTGTATTGTGGGCCGTTTGCGTCACTCGAACACCGAGCTCATCCCTACTCCCCAGCAATAATAGACCTTCTGCAACATTAGAACCCCCAGGGACAAAAGATTCACCAGCAGCCAGCATCAGTTGACCTTCCAGTACATCCCAGCACCACATTAAAGGGGTTGTAAACCTTCGTGTTTTTTCACCTTTATGCATCCTATGCATTAAGGTGAAAAAACCCCTTGCAGTCATCTCTTTCACATCTTTTGGGAGTGCGCTCTACTGGCCTTGTTTTGAAGACATCATACTGACACCGTTTAGCGCCTACAGATCGTCTTCATGTATGACCAACCCAAAGCCCTATTCCTGCACATCGCACCTCTGTCCAGTCGCAGATACAGTGGAACCTCGGATTGGGAGTAACGCGGTTATTGAGCATTTCGCAATACAGGCACTGTATTTTTAAAAATCCTAACTCGGTTTGCGAGTGTTGTCTCACAAAACCAGGAGGATTCAAGCCAAAGCGGTGTGCAGTACTGCGTTTGGCCTGAGGTGGGAGGCGCCGGAACCGTTCGGAAATGCTCGTAAAGACTCAGAAATACTCCGTTCCCAAGGTTTGCTGAGGTCAGCTGAGCTGTCCTCGGGCCTTTCCATGTGTTTCCGAGGCTCTCAAGCGCCCCCCCCCCCCACCTCTGGCCACATGCGGTATTGCATGCCATTGAGGTCAAAGCGGAACAAATTATTTTAGTTTCCATTGACTTCTCTGGGGAAACTCGCATTGATATGCGAGTGCTTTGGATTACGAGCATTCTCCTGGAACGAATTATGCTCGTAATCCAAGGTTCCTCTGTATAAGAGATTGCCACCGATACATTTTACCAGTGCAGTGAAAGCTTGCATTCCGAGTATGTGGAAACAAACAAACCCACCGCCTATAGGACAATAGTCCACTAGGGGGAATGACAACCTCACTGCCTCCTTAGAAGGCAAATCTGACGGCTTCATCCACACACGGTGTCATTGTGCACAGTTCACCCGACCACAAAATATCTTTCACATGCTTTAGATTCTTTTATGTAATGGGCCCAGGATGCAGACCACAGCCCATAGTCACTGACCCCTCTCCTTCCTTTTTAAGGCCTCTCTCCTTCTCACCCCCATTCCTTCACTGTCCATTCACACCAGATGGGGTGGGACTGTGTTGGGGGGGCTTTTCCAGCGCAGGCCCACTGCAAGACCAGACAAAATGCCTTGTCTCTGGTGTGGCCGGTTCACACCACTGTGTTGTGATGGTGAACCCTGTCTTGCTGAGGGTTGGGAAGGCAGAGAGTCTGCAGTATCAAGTGCCCCCTGGGGGTGGCGCCTCTGCGGTGCCGGAGCAGCACTATGGTTTTGGGACCTCACTATGTTAAACTGCACCAGGTCACAACACCTAAGCCTATTTTATTTACGTTGCCTCGTGGGCTGGGACAATATATGTTACCGGACCGCAAGGCCTACTCATTGTCTATCTACATTGGCACATTATTTGTTCTCACTGCCTGACACTTTCTTTTCTGTGTCACCTTACACTCAGGGATTGTAGGGTGTGGGTCTTCGGGCCTACCCTGAAGTCTAGAGGGGATGTTTGGACATTAGGTTCTTTAATCCCCCTCTCTTCAGGAGAACCCCCCACCCAGTACTTGTCAGTCAGCTTTGTCTGATCACAAGGAGAGGGGTCTGCCAGGCCCTTTGGCTCGGTGTACCAAAGTGTGCCTTACCACCGTCAGGGGGTCGGAGAGAGGTCCTGCCTCTTCCCTCTTCAGTATGGGGTATTATATATTAGTATGGGGTATTATATATTGGTATGGGGTATTATATATTGATATGGGGTATTGTGTATTAGTATGGGGTATTGTGTATTAGTATGGGGTATTGTGTATTGGTATGGGGTATTGTGTATTGGTATGGAGTATTATATATTGATATGGGGTATTGTGTATCAGTATGGGGTATTATATATTGGTATGGGGTATTATATATTGATATGGGGTATTGTGTATCAGTATGGGGTATTGTGTATCAGTATGGGGTATTATATATTGGTATGGGGTATTATATATTGGTATGGGGTATCGTGTATTAGTATGGGGTATTGTGTATTAGTATGGGGTATTGTGTATTGGAATGGGGTATTGTGTATTGGTATGGGGTATTATATATTGGTATGGGGTATTATATATTAGTATGGAGTATTATATATTAGTATGGAGTATTATATATTGGTATGGGGTATTATGTATTGGTTTGGGGTATTATATATTGGTATGGGGTATTATATATTAGTATGGAGTATTATATATTAGTATGGGGTATTGTGTATTAGTATGGGGTATTGTGTATTGGTATGGGGTATTATATATTGGTATGGAGTATTATATATTGGTATGGGGTGTTGTGTATTAGTATGGGGTATTGTGTATTAGTATGGGGTATTATATATTAGTATGGAGTATTATATATTGGTATGGGGTGTGGTATGTGTGAGACTGAAGATAAGATTAGGGAGGTATGTAGAAGTGACGTACCTGGGTGGGCGGGGACACAACCTCTATAGATAATATTATGGAGAGACTCTAGGGAGGAGGCAATGGCCGCCTCTGTGGTAGTGCAAGCATTGGCGGAGACTGGATCTAACCAATCACAGATCTGGACTAGTCAAGAGGCCAAATAGTATGAATAAAAATGAGGAAATGCCAAGCCAGCCTTGTGTGTTGGGAGTGGCTATCCTAGGAGGGCGGGGCCATTCCATAGAAACGCCAGGCATATGGTGTCAATGCGTTTAATAATTTATTTAGGTATTCTGCATGGGGGATGGGCCATGACAACTTGGGAAGGTCGATGATTTTAATAATATTGGGTCTAGAGGTTGGTCCATCCATCACCTAGTTGGAAGTTGTAGTTGAGACAATAAAGCACATGGATTAATCTGTATAACACTTTCCCCTGGAGACTCGATACACTTAGAAGGTGAGGCAGATATCTTGGAGATGGCGTTGGCCGGGAATTGAACCCGGGTCATCTGCTTAGAAAGCAGCTATGCTCACCACTGCACCACCAACGCAAAGGTAGTATGTCTTTTCTAATGTGGGAGGAAACCGGAGAACCCGGAGGAAACCCACGCAAGCACAGGGAGAACATGTGAACTCCATGCAGATAGTGTCCTGGTCAGGATTTGAACCAAGGACCCCAGTGCTGCAAGGCTCATCACTAAGCCTCTGTGCTGCCCATATGCGGCCTCTGTTCTGAGCGGGTTCCGATCCAACACACGCCTCAAAAGCCTACCAGCCTCTAAACTTCACAATATAATCAACTACTTAATGTCGATTGACAATACATCGATCAAACATAATCAAACACCTGTAAAAAAGTGCCTGAGATGTTGGTGGTAAACAGCCTGCTAGGCCCGAAGTGTAAATATAGACATTAAGCTTTAAGGTTAATCAAAAATATCACATTCTAAAGGGAAAGGTAGAACAAGGGGGAGGGGGAGCATGGAAGAGGGAGAGAGGGAGAAAAGGAGGGGGGAGGAAGGGAAAGTTGTGGAAAAGGAAGGGGTGTGGGGGTTCCCCCCAACCCTCACCCCCCTTCTTTCCTCCAACCTCCCTTTCCCACCCCCCTCCTTTCCTCCCTCTCTCCCTCTTCCATGCTCCCCCTTGTTCTATCTTTCTCTTTAGAATGTGATATTTTTGATTAACCTTAAATTTTCTGCAGAAGCTGCAGAAAGGAAAATAGAGGGCTGATGGGTAGACCCTCCGGTTGCTGGAGTGGCTGCCGCCACCAGTTTAGGGACCTATGTTGGTACAGCCGTACCTGGTCCCTGGGAGGGTCCCGACGCTAGGATGGACAGTAAATGTACTCCTTCGTGGCCTAGTGTCGGCACCCATTGATGGGGTCATGTATTTGGTTGGAAGGATCTCATCACTCCATGGCCTAGTGTTATTCCTGGTAGGTGCGACGCTGGGAATGTCAATGTCAATCATTTTTGCTTGATGGTGGAATGATGACATCACTCGGTGGGATGATGTCACTCTTTCGTGGGACGATATTCCTGTGCCTGACCTACATTTTTTGTTGGAGCTCCTTTATTTGCTGGCTTAGCCTAGCACTAAGGGGAGCTCGAGCAGGTGCAACTCTGGAAATGGGAAAGGCAGTCTCCTCCATGGTGCTCTCTGCATTTTTGCTTGATGTTGGAATGATGACATCACTCGGTGTGAGGATTTCACTCTTTTGCGGGACGATATTCTTGTGCCTGGCCTCCTTTTTTTTGTTGGAGCTCCTTTATTAGCTGGCTTAGCCTAGGGCTAAAGAAAGCTCGAGGAGGTGCAACTCTGGAAACAGGAACGTCTGTCTCTTCCATAGCGTTGTTCACATTTTCTCTTGTAGGAACGATGTCATCGCTTGTTGGGAATATGCTGGTATCCCTAAACACTTTGGTTGGCCTACGCTTCTTCACTGGCCGGCATAAATCCCGTAGGTGAGCACGGATGTGATCCCTAGAAGGTGCGACTCTGGGAATAGGAAAGTCGGTCTCCTCCATGGTGCTCTCTGCATTTACACTTAATGGTGAAATGGTGTCCTCACTTTCTGGTATAATGACGTCACTTGTAGGTGAAATGGTGTCATCACTTTCTGGTATGATGACGTCACTTGTAGGTGAAATGGTGTCATCACTTTCTGGTATAATGACGTCACTTGTTGGTGAAATGGTGTCATCACTTTCTGGTATGATGACGTCACTTGTTGGTGAAATGGTGTCATCACTTTCTGGTATGATGACGTCACTTGTAGGTGAAATGGTGTCATCACTTTCTGGTATGATGACGTCACTTGTAGGTGAAATGGTGTCATCATTTTCTGGTATGATGACGTCACTTGTAGGTGAAATGGTGTCATCACTTTCTGGTATGATGACGTCACTTGTAGGTGAAATGGTGTCATCACTTTCTGGTATGATGACGTCACTTGTAGGTGAAATGGTGTCATCATTTTCTGGTATGATGACGTCACTTGTAGGTGAAATGGTGTCATCACTTTCTGGTATGATGACGTCACTTGTAGGTGAAATGGTGTCATCATTTTCTGGTATGATGACGTCACTTGTAGGTGAAATGGTGTCATCACTTTCTGGTATGATGACGTCACTTGTAGGTGAAATGGTGTCATCATTTTCTGGTATGATGACGTCACTTGTAGGTGAAATGGTGTCATCACTTTCTGGTATGATGACGTCACTTGTTGGTGAAATGGTGTCATCACTTTCTGGTATGATGACGTCACTTGTAGGTGAAATGGTGTCATCACTTTCTGGTATAATGATGTCACTTGTAGGTGAAATGGTGTCATCACTTTCTGGTATGATGACTTCACTTGTTGGTGAAATGGTGTCATCACTTTCTGGTATGATGACGTCACTTGTTGGTGAAATGGTGTCATCACTTTCTGGTATGATGACGTCACTTGTAGGTGAAATGGTGTCATCACTTTCTGGTATAATGACGTCACTTGTTGGTGAAATGGTGTCATCACTTTCTGGTATAATGACGTCACTTGTTGGTGAAATGGTGTCATCACTTTCTGGTATGATGACGTCACTTGTAGGTGAAATGGTGTCATCACTTTCTGGTATAATGACGTCACTTGTAGGTGAAATGGTGTCATCACTTTCTGGTATGATGACGTCACTTGTTGGTGAAATGGTGTCATCACTTTCTGGTATGATGACGTCACTTGTAGGTGAAATGGTGTCATCACTTTCTGGTATGATGACGTCACTTGTTGGTGAAATGGTGTCATCACTTTCTGGTATGATGACGTCACTTGTTGGTGGGGTGATGTTGCTACTTGTTGGTCGGAACAGTCGGTAGAATGGCTTGAAATATATTAGGAGCAGCACCACCAGCATGGTGATAACCCCCAGAAAGCATTCTGACCGGTGCTCAGTAACAATATTTATAAGTACGGGTGAGACTGTGTTGTCTAGGGTCACTGGCCCCCGTCTGTTCCAGATATTGATCGGTAGATAAATTAATCCAATCAGCTCCAGGAACATCATAAAACGTCCTAATTTTCTGGCCAGGTAATTTTGGCGCAGGATGTACTTAAGAATCAGGAAACTTATCAGGACTGCCAAACTAAACCAGACTGGAGGACAGGTCAGGAATAAAAAACAGCTGATGGGTTCTGAAGGGTAATTTTCCATTCCTCTTACTGTTTCCTCCACTGGCTGCTCCGTCCTCTTCATGTCCTCCTCCTCCATGCGGGTCTCTGGGGACCCCCTGATGGTATTTTTGGGCCCCTCCTCCTCCATGCGGGTCTCTGGGGACCCCCTGATGGTATTTCTGGGTACAGCCCATGGATACAGGATTCTGAAAATCATCGGAATCTCTGCTGGCTGTTGTGGTGTTTCTACAATCCCCTCCTCTGGGG
Organism: Rana muscosa; assembly: GCA_029206835.1. Lineage (NCBI taxonomy): Eukaryota > Metazoa > Chordata > Amphibia > Anura > Ranidae > Rana > Rana muscosa. Next base: position 327,027,462 of record CM055123.1, on the reverse strand, counting down.
GCCCTCTGGTGTAATTTGTGGGCCCCTCCTGATCCATGTGGACCTCCAGGGATTGTTTGATGATATTTCTGTTTAGTTCCCAAGGAACCAACAGAACAAGAAAAAAGGCGAGGATTCTGTTCCTCATTTTTTCTTGTAGAAAATAACTGACAGGAAATGCCAATTACTAGTAATAGAAGATTAGACAATTAATGCCAATCAATAAGTTGACTGTCAATTCCAATCACTGGTGATAATGTGACGAAATACAAATCAATCAGTCAGGAGCTCTGCAAGAGATGCTTCTGCTGTGAAGACCAAATGTCAACTGGCAGCTCCTCCCTCTGCACTGCTATTTATACCGGCTGCAGGTCATGTGACCTCTGACATCATCACACTTGGTTACTCTGTTGCTATTTACAGACTGCAGGTCATGTTACCATGGTGACATCATCACACTTGTTCACTCTGTGTGCTCAGCTGCAGGTCACATGACCAGCACTGAGAAAACATCCTGTCTGTGATATATATATATATATACTGTTATTACATCACATCATTATTTATTATTATATATTATTTTATGTATTGAATTCCCTATTATTATTCATACATGATACTATATTTTATATTAATATAATAGTAATACAATGTAATAACATGTTTTATTTTTATTATTTTAATGTAATATTATTAATTATAGTAATATTTACACTAATAATAATAATAATAATAATATAAATACAATGAATAATAAGAGTAATAATAGAAGTAGAATGAAATGTCTCTCTGTATTCGGTCGGTAGAATTCTTCTCTGGTGACATTTCAGTGACTGCACTGATCTCCGGAGCCACTAGAGGGCAGCACTTCCTATACTGTGCGATCACTAGACAGTCCTTCCGGTCATTACTATAGAGCTCAGACCGGTACCGGAAGTGACGAGGGAGGGGGGTGGGGGTGTGTACAGCGGGTTCCCGGTAGGCGGAGTGATGACGGGTAAAGCGGCCAGCGGAGGGGAGACATGAGGAGGAGCTCCGAAAAGAGGGGGCGGGGCTCTCATTTCCGTTACAATGGTGACCAGAGATTGTGTATTTTTTTTTTTTTATATTTTCTATTATTATCACCAATATTTCTATTCCCCTCCCCCATTATTATTATTATTATTATTATTATTATTATTAATCCTCATTACAGAAATCATCAAATTTTTTATCATTTATTTTATTATTATTATCATCTCATTATTTCTCTCTATTAGTAGATGAGAACACGCCCCCAATCCCACCCCCCTCCCCCAATCCAATCCCCTCTCCCCACCCTCTAACGCATTCTGTTTTTTTATGCGTTCTGGTGTATTTTTCATGCGTTTAGATTAGGGATGCACCGAATGGAAATTTTGGTGCCGAAAACGAAAATGAGTTTCTAAAAAAACATATTTTTATATTTGTATTATATTCAACTTGTAATTAATATCAATTTAAATGAATATGTATTTATTGTTAGCCATCATTGGCACCTTAAGGCCCCTTTCACACTGGGGCGGGCATGTGCGGTGGCGGTATAGCGGCACGATTTTCAGCGCCCTATACCGTCGTGTTTTACTGCGAAAAAGGGTATAGGGCGCTGAAAAAGGGTTAATACCGCGGTGTCCCATTGATTTCAGTGGGAAGGAGCGGTAAAGGAGCGGTAAAGGAGCGGTAAAGGAGCGGTATACGCACCACTCCAAAGATGCGGCTTGCAGGAGATTTTTTTGTCTCCTGCCAGCGCATCGCCTCAGTGTGAAAGCCCCTCTGGCTTTCACATTGAGAATGCTGGGGCAGGAGTATTTCAGGCGTTATTTATGCGCTATTTTTAGCGCAAAAACGACTGAAATACACCTCAGTGTGAAAGGGGCCTTAGTGCAAGAAAGGTAAAATAAAATGCAGTCTGCAGTCTCTGATCATCTCCTGTACTATGTCTGCAGTCTCTGATCACCCCCTGTACTATGTCTGCAGTCTCTGATCATCTCCTGTACTATGTCTGCAGTCTCTAAACATCTCCTGTACTATGTCTGCAGTCTCTGATCATCTCCTGTACTATGTCTGCAGTCTCTGATCATCTCCTGTACTATGTCTGCAGTCTCTGATCATCTCCTGTACTATGTCTGCAGTCTCTGATCATCTCCTGTACTATGTCTGCAGTCTCTGATCATCTCCTGTACTATGTCTGCAGTCTCTGATCATCTCCTGTACTATGTCTGCAGTCTCTGACCATCTCCTGTATTATGTCTGCAGTCTCTGATCATCTCCTGTACTATGTCTGCAGTCTCTGATCATCTCCTGTATTATGTCTGCAGTCTCTGATCATCTCCTGTACTATGTCTGCAGTCTCTGATCATCTCCTGTATTATGTCTGCAGTCTCTGATCATCTCCTGTACTATGTCTGCAGTCTTTGACCATCTCCTGTATTATGTCTGCAGTCTCTGATCATCTCCTGTACTATGTCTGCAGTCTCTGATCATCTCCTGTATTATGTCTGCAGTCTCTGATCATCTCCTGTACTATGTCTGCAGTCTTTGACCATCTCCTGTATTATGTCTGCAGTCTCTGATCATCTCCTGTATTATGTCTGCAGTCTCTGATCATCTCCTGTACTATGTCTGCAGTCTCTGATCATCTCCTGTATTATGTCTGCAGTCTCTGATCATCTCCTGTACTATGTCTGCAGTCTCTGATCATCTCCTGTATTATGTCTGCAGTCTCTGATCATCTCCTATATTATGTCTGCAGTCTCTGACCATCTCCTGTACTATGTCTGCAGTCTCTGATCATCTCCTGTATTATGTGTGCAGATTCTGACCATCTCCTGTACTATGTCTGCAGTCTCTGATCATATCCTGTACTATGTCTGCAGTCTCTGATCATCTCCTGTATTATGTCTGCAGTCTCTAATCATCTCCTGTACCATGTCTGCAGTCTCTGACCATCTCCTGTACTATGTCTGCAGTCTCTGACCATCTCCAGTACTATGTCTACAGTCTCTGATCATCTCCTGTACTATGTCTGCAGTCTCTGATCATCTCCTGTATTATGTCTGCAGTCTCTGATCATCTCCTGTATTATGTCTGCAGATTCTGACCATCTCCTGTATTATGTCTGCAGTCTCTGACCATCTCCAGTACTATGTCTACAGTCTCTGATCATCTCCTGTACTATGTCTGCAGTCTCTGACCATCTCCTGTATTATGTCTGCAGTCTCTGACCATCTCCAGTACTATGTCTGCAGTCTCTGATCATCTCCTGTACTATGTCTGCAGTCTCTGATCATCTCCTGTATTATGTCTGCAGTCTCTGATCATCTCCTGTATTATGTCTGCAGTCTCTGATCATCTCCTGTAGGGATGAGCTTCGTGTTCGAGTCGAACATACGTTCGACTCGAACATCAGCTGTTCGATCGTTCGACGAAGATCGAACGATTTGGGCCGTTCGCGCCAAATTCGAGTGACGCGAACGGCCCACAATGCACTACGCCATCGCAGTGTCATCCAGGCGCTGTGATTGGCCAAGCATGCACTGTGACCCCGCATGCTTGGCCAATCACAGCGCCGGCAGCGAGGAGAGCAATGATTAGCCACAGGCAGGATGCCTGTGGCCAATTATTGCTGAGGGGGTTTAGTACACGCCCCACACTATAAAAGGCCGCCAGCGCGGCGGCCTTGTGTAGTGTGTTCCGGAGCAGGGAAAGAGAAGCATAGGCAGGGACAGTGTCATTTTTTTTCCTTTACTAATCCTGGATTCCTTGTGTTTAGGGACAAATAAGGATAAGTAGGGAGAGTGTCAGTGTGTTATTCTGTGCTAATCCTTGTTTGTAGGGACAGAGAAGGACAGTGAGGGAAACTGACAGTGTGCTATTCTGTTCTAAACCAATCTTGCTGAACCATATTTGAAATCCTTGAGTTTAGGGACAGAGAAGGACACTCGTGGAAACTATCAGTGTGCTATTCTGTGCTAAATATTGTTTGTAGGGACAGAGAAGGACAGTGAGTGAAAGTGTCAGTGTGCTATTCTGTTCTAAACCAATCTTGCTGAACCATATTTGAAATCCTTGAGTTTAGGGACAGAGGACACTCTGGGAAACTATCAGTGTGCTATTCTGTGCTAAATCTTGTTTGTAGGGACAGAGAAGGACAGTGAGGGAAACTGTCAGTGTGCTATTCTGTGCTAAACCAATCTTGCTGAAGCATATCGCAAATCCTTGTGTTTAGGGACAGAGAAGGATAGGCAGGGGACAGTGTCAGTGTCATTGTTGCTAAGCCTCCTGCACAGTATACACCTGAAGGTAGCCCTTATTGCTGTTTTTCCCATCTCCCTGCAGGCCATCCATTAAAATGTCTGGAAGGCAAACAAGGAGAGGCAGACAGTCAGGAGGCAAAAAAAGAGGGCAAGCAGGCTCTGTGTCTGGGGGCAACAGTGCTGGTCGTGGACGCGGTGCATTGCCATCAGCACATGGCCATGGGACACGCTTGTCCTTCTTTTCGGCAGCTGGACATGTTGAGCCACATCATGCCGAAGACTTGGTAGAGTGGATGACCAAGCCCACCTCATCCTCCTCATCCTCTCTCACCCAGGCTCAGGGTACTGGCAAAGCAGCTGCCAAAGCGTCCTCTTCTCTGGTATCATTATCTTCATTAGTCACTCCTTCCCTAGACTCACCATGTCCTCCTCCTGAGGAGTCCCCCGAACTGTTTGAGCACAGTGTTGGGTACATGCTCCAGGAGGATGCCCAGCGTTTCGAAGGATCTGATGATGATACCCAGCTAGAGGAAGGCAGTAGCGTGAGAGCAGAGAGAGGGGATGCTCAAGAAGGACACCAATCTGGCAGTCATGCTCCAGCAGCTGCAGCATACTGCCAGATTGGCTCCAGTGATGAGGAGGGAGGGGATGATGAGGTCACTGACTCCACATGGGTGCCTAATAGGAGAGAGGAGGAGGAGGAGGATGAGGAGGAGACACATCTCCAACGAGGCAGGATGCCCTTGAGTGGCCAGCGTATGGGCAGCACACCGACGGAATCACACCGCAGAGCTCCGCCTGTGCAGGGCGCTGCCTCTGCTCGTCATTCAAAAAGTTCTTTGGTGTGGGCCTTTTTTGAGGCGAGTGCATCAGATCGCACAGCTGCTGTTTGCAACATATGTCTCAAGCGTATATCGCGTGGCCAAAACATCAGCCGCTTGGGCACCACATGCTTGATCAGACATATGTTGACCTGCCATGCAGCTCGTTGGCAAGCCTACCTTTAAAGACCCACACCAAAAAACAAAGCTGACCTCTTCTTGCACCGCATCAGCTGGGATCTCAAAACCCACTATAACTTCAGTCCTCTCTGAAACCTGCACTGAGAGGAATGAAGGTGTAGAATTAGGTGTGTCACAGCCCAGTACTTGCGGCCACTCTGCTAGCAGTACACCGACGTCCGATTCTAGCAGGCAAATTTCCCTGCCCCAGCTGCTGGACCGTCGAAAGAAGTTCACTCCCAGCCATCCACATGCCCAGCGGTTGAATGCTAGCTTGGCTAAATTGCTAGCGCTTCAACTGCTGCCTTTTCAGTTGGTAGACTCGGCCCCCTTCCGTGAGTTTGTGCAATGTGCGGTTCCTCAGTGGCAGGTTCCCAAACGCCACTTTTTCGCACGGAAGGCGATTCCGGCTCTCTACAGGCATGTGGAAGGCAATGTCTTGGCCTCGCTGGACAGGGCGGTCAGCGGTAAGGTGCATATTACCGCTGACTCATGGTCCAGCAGGCATGGACAGGGACGTTACCTTTTGTGACAGCAGGAAGGTAAAGTCACCTGGTTGCATCCAGGGGGGTAGATATATTTCTCCCAGATTCAGGCTTTATGCTGACTTATACAACTAGGGTGGAGAGTTGTATAAGCCCAGCTGAGGCTAGTGGGCTCATGGATGACTCATACCTCTAGGGAGAGGGCTGGGCGTCGTACAGACAGGGAGTTGATGAGGCCAGCTGAAGCTTGTCAGCTCATTTAGGCCTCTATAAGAACTCCCAGCTTCATTAGATGTTAGCTCATGCCTGGAACCAGACCTGTGTGGACTGTCTAGGGAGAGTGAACCCCTGTGCGGTGAGGCAAAGCCTGTGTGGCTATTTGTTTGGACTTTTACTAAACCAGGGACTTAGGGACTAGGACAGCACTAGGCTGATCCCAGTTGTTAGTTAGGAAACCTGTATGTTTAGTCAGAGGTCAACTTGACCAGGATTTATTTTGGTTATGTTTCTTTTGCTTTGCTGTGTTTTGTCACTGTAAATAGAAAATAAACCGCACCTTTTTTTGATTTTGAAAACCACAACCTCCGTTTGCTGGGCCTGTTTTGTGTGGGGAGCCCATCCCGGGGGTCACACACACCCGCTGCCGAGCTAACCCCCTCACAGTTGGTGGAGAACCAGTGGCAGTTTTTTTTTAAGCCAGCATGGAGGAGATACTGAAGCAGCTGGCTCTAGCAAATGCCAATCAACAGCAGACAAATGCAGGTTTGCAAAAGAGCCTTGCAGCTCAACAACAGAACTTCGCAGCCCAGCAGCAAGCTCATCAACAGAGCCTTGCAGCTCAGCAACAAGCCCAGCAGCAATCTGAGGCCCGCTTCATAGACCTGTTACAGAAGCAAGAGCAGAGACTACAACAAATGGAAGCAGTAATGCAGCAACGTCCGCAGACCAGTGAGGAAAGCCGTCCCACTAATACCGCGTCCTTTGGGGTGAGTCGTTTATTGACAAAAATGACTGGAGAGGATGATCCAGAGGTATTTTTGACCACATTTGAAAGGACTGCTGAAAGAGAAAAGTGGCCTGAGGAGCAGTGGGCTGGACTGGTGGCTCCTCTGTTAACTGGTGAATCGCAGAAGGCTTACTATGACCTAGAGCCTGACCAAGCAAAAGACTATGTGATGCTAAAAGCTGAAATATTGGCAAGGCTGGGTGTCACCCAGGCTGTCCGGGCTCAGCGTGTGCATAACTGGACTTTCCAGCTTGGAAAACCCCCCAGGTCTCAAATGTATGATCTCATTCACCTAAGCAGAAAGTGGCTACAGCCAGAGACTTTGTCCGCACCAAAGATTGTGGAACGTGTTGTAATGGATCGGTTTTTGAGAGCTCTTCCTACTGCCATCCAAAAGTGGGTAAGCCATGGAGACCCAGAGACGGCCGATGGTCTTGTGGATCGTGTGGAGAAATACTTGGCTACAGAGAACCTGACGGCCTCTTCCAGAGACACTCGGACTTTCCACCCTAAGACCAGACCATCCCCAGGGGCGGATAAGAGGATTCCAAGGGGTGAGGGTGGAGAGAGTGAGAGGGTGGGAGCTCTACCCCAAGTTTGGCGAGAACAGCCTGGGAAATCAGCGGCTCAAGAGGCGGCAAGAAGGATCGTTTGCTACCGCTGCCGGCAAGCGGGACATATTGCAGCCAATTGCCCGGTTGTGGAGGAACCCATGCAGTGTGACTTTCTGATGGGCAGACGTCAGTCGCTGTGTGCGACAGTCGCATGCACTGCCATTCGAGGAACTGAGAAACATTTATGCAAAATGTGTGTTAATGGTAGAAATGTTGTGGTATTGCTGGATTCAGGTAGCCTTGTGACCCTGATAAAGGCTGAGTTAGTTAAAACAGAGGTCTCTGGGAATAGCAAGGTAGCTGTTATTTGTGTGCATGGGGACACCCGAGAGTATCCAGTGACTACAGTGTGTTTCGAGACCCCCAAAGGTACCCTCTCTCATCCAGTGGGCTTAGTATCTCAGTTACCGCATGACGCCATTGTGGGAAGGGATTTTCCGAAGTTCTGGGAACTGTGGGATGATCCTGAGCCCCCCACTGGTGACCCTATGTACCAGGAATGTGATAGCCAGAACTCCCCTGAGAGTGGTGAGGACTCTCCGGAATTTCCCTTATCAGTATTGGCAGGGGAGACTCAAGAAACTGGAGAGGAGCCCACCTCCTCAGACGAAAACCTACCGTCTGTGGAGTTTTCTGATCTTGAGGTTCACAGGGAAAACTTTGCCACAGAACAGTTGAAAGACCCCGCCCTAATAAAGGCACGGGAAAACGTAGTGAAAATAGATGGCGAGTTAGTGAACCCAGATAATACCTGCACTTACCCATACTTCAGCGTAGAGAAGGACCTACTGTATCGGGTGGCAAAAAGGGCAGAAGAAACCGTTGAGCAGCTTGTGGTGCCCAAACCTTACAGGAAGTTGGTGTTGGAGTTGGCCCATGGGCACATTCTTGGAGGTCATCTGGGGACAGAGAAAACCCGAGAGAGGGTATTACAGAGATTCTATTGGCCGGGGGTGATAAAGGACATAGAAAATTATTGTTCCTCCTGCCCTGTGTGTCAGAGGTCGGCCCCGATGCCACATTTCCGTAGCCCGCTGGTCCCTCTACCCATCATTGAGGTCCCGTTTGAGAGGATCGCCATGGATTTGGTAGGTCCTATAATCAAGTCCGCTAGGGGGCACCAGTACATATTAGTTATAATGGACTATGCCACCCGTTATCCAGAAGCGATCCCTCTCCGAAATACCTCGGCCAAAACCATAGCCAAAGAGCTATCTCTTGTGTTTAGCCGGGTGGGTATTTGTAGAGAACTGCTTACGGACCAAGGTACACCCTTTATGTCCCGGGTTATGAAGGAGCTGTGTAAATTGTTCAAAGTGACGCAATTACGTACATCTGTGTATCACCCCCAAACCGATGGGCTGGTTGAAAGATTCAACAAAACCCTAAAGCAAATGTTGAAGAAAGTGGTGGATAGAGATGGAAAGGATTGGGACTGTCTACTTCCTTATCTGATGTTTGCTATTAGGGAGGTGCCCCAATCCTCTACGGGATTCTCCCCCTTTGAGTTACTGTATGGGAGACACCCAAGAGGGCTGTTGGATATTGCCAAGGAAACTTGGGAAAGTGAGAGTTCTCCCCACAGGAGTGTGATTGAGCATGTCGCCCTGATGCAAGACCGAATTGCACAGGTAATGCCCATCGTGAAGGAACATTTGGCCCAAGCGCAGTTAGCACAGCAGAGAGTGTACAACCGTGGAGCCAAGACCCGTACCTTTTCCCCGGGGGATAGGATACTGGTACTTGTCCCTACGGTTGAAAGTAAATTCCTTGCCAAATGGCAAGGCCCCTACGAGATAATGGAAAAAGTGAGCGAAGTGAATTACAAGGTCAGACAACCAGGAAGGCGAAAGCCCGAACAGATCTATCACGTTAATCTGTTGAAAGCCTGGAGGGATAGAGAGTCCCTAGTCGCAGACACTTGGTCACCAGCTCAAACTGGTTGCGTGATTCCTGAGGTTGGAATAGCAGCCACCTTGTCACAACCCCAACAACAGGAGGTTAAGGAGTTTGTGCTTCGCAACAAGGAGGTATTCTCTGAGCTGCCGGGACAAACATCTGGGGTAGAGCATGACATCATTACCCCGCCCGGTGAAAGGGTGAAGTTAAAACCCTATCGGATCCCAGAGGCCCGACGGGAGGCAATACGGGAGGAAGTACAGAAAATGCTGAACTTAGGGGTGATAGAGGAGTCCCAAAGTGATTGGTCTAGTCCCATTGTGTTGGTGCCTAAACCGGATGGGAGCTGGCGATTTTGTAACGATTTTCGTCAGTTGAACAAAGTTACAAAATTTGACACCTACCCCATGCCACGTATAGATGAGTTGATCGACCGGCTGGGAACAGCCCGATACATGACGACTCTTGACCTCACAAAAGGGTATTGGCAAATCCCCCTGGCCAAATTGGCCAAAGAGAAAACCGCATTTGTAACCCCAGACGGGGCGTTCCAATATAAAAGAATGCCGTTCGGGTTACAGAATGCGCCGGCCACGTTCCAGCGGAAAATGGACCAGATGCTGAGGCCCCATCGGAAGTATGCTGCGGCTTACCTGGATGACGTAATTGTCCATAGCACAGATTGGGCCTCACATCTGCCAAAAGTGCAAGCAGTCCTGGACTCTGTTCGGGAAGCGGGGTTTACGGCTAACCCCAAGAAGTGTACCATTGGGCAGGAGGAGGCCAAATATCTTGGGTACACCATTGGGAGGGGAGTAATAAAACCCCAACTCAACAAAGTCGAGGCCATCCAGAGTTGGCCACGTCCCAACAGCAAGAAGCAGGTACGAGCCTTTCTGGGAATCGCTGGGTATTATCGGCGATTCATTCCCCACTTTGCCTCTAAGGCTGTGCCCCTAACCAACCTAACGAAGGGGAAAGGGTCGGTCATGATTAAATGGACCCCCGAGGCTGAGGCAGCATTCCAATTCTTGAAACAAGCCTTATGTAGCCAGCCAGTGTTGTACTCACCCGACTTCTCTAAAGACTTTGTCGTACAAAGTGATGCGTCAGATGTGGGTTTAGGAGCAGTATTGTCCCAGGTCTGGAACGGGGAAGAGCACCCAGTCATTTACCTAAGCAGGAAGTTGAAGTCCCATGAGGTAAATTACGCCACCGTTGAAAAGGAGTGTTTAGCGGTGAAGTGGGCTCTAGATTCCCTTCGGTACTACCTGCTAGGTAGGCACTTTGACATGGTTACGGATCACGCTCCGTTAAAGTGGATGGCTCAAAACAAGGAAACAAATAGAAGAGTGAATAGGTGGTTCCTGGCCCTCCAGGAATTCAACTTCACAGTAAAGCATCGCCCTGGCGTTCAAATGGGGAATGTGGATGCTTTGTCTCGAGTACATGAATGCCTGATTGCTGGTGTTCCAACCCCGAGGTTAAAACAAGAGGGGGGGGGGGTATGTGACAGCAGGAAGGTAAAGTCACCTGGTTGCATCCAGGGGGGTAGATATATTTCTCCCAGATTCAGGCTTTATGCTGACTTATACAACTAGGGTGGAGAGTTGTATAAGCCCAGCTGAGGCTAGTGGGCTCATGGATGACTCATACCTCTAGGGAGAGGGCTGGGCGTCGTACAGACAGGGAGTTGATGAGGCCAGCTGAAGCTTGTCAGCTCATTTAGGCCTCTATAAGAACTCCCAGCTTCATTAGATGTTAGCTCATGCCTGGAACCAGACCTGTGTGGACTGTCTAGGGAGAGTGAACCCCTGTGCGGTGAGGCAAAGCCTGTGTGGCTATTTGTTTGGACTTTTACTAAACCAGGGACTTAGGGACTAGGACAGCACTAGGCTGATCCCAGTTGTTAGTTAGGAAACCTGTATGTTTAGTCAGAGGTCAACTTGACCAGGATTTATTTTGGTTATGTTTCTTTTGCTTTGCTGTGTTTTGTCACTGTAAATAGAAAATAAACCGCACCTTTTTTTGATTTTGAAAACCACAACCTCCGTTTGCTGGGCCTGTTTTGTGTGGGGAGCCCATCCCGGGGGTCACACACACCCGCTGCCGAGCTAACCCCCTCACACTTTCTTTCACGGCCCATTGGGTCACTCTTTTGGCAGCTGGGAAGGATGCAGGACAAGGTGCAGTAGTGTTGGAGGTTGTTCCACCGCCACGCCTCCAAAATGCTACTACTGGTTGTGACACACCTCTCTCCTCCACCCCCTCCTCTTCTTCTTCCTCCATGGCCTCTTCCTGTGGATTTGTCCTCGGAACCAGCGGTGCTCCGTAGGCGTTCAAGGGGCTACGCAAGTACGCAGGAAAAAAGATGCCATGCCGTGCTTGCGCTGGTGTGTTTGGGGGACAGGAGCCACACTGGGGCAGAGGTCCTGTCTGCTCTGCAGGGGCAGGCCGAGAGGTGGTTGACGCCACGCCAGCTTAAGCCAGGAATGGTGGTTTGCGACAATGGCACCAACCTCCTCTCCGCCCTCCGACAGGGACAACTGACCCATGTGCCCTGTATGGCTCACGTCCTTAACCTGGTGGTGCAGCGATTCTTGGGCAGGTACCCGGGCTTACAGGATGTCCTGAGGCAGGCCAGGAAAGTCTGTGTGCATTTCCGCAGATCTTATAATGCCAGTGCTCGCCTGGCTGAGCTGCAAAAGGAGTTGAACCTGCCCAAGAACCGCCTTATATGTGACATGCCCACCAGGTGGAACTCAACGTTGGCCATGCTGCAGCGGCTGCACACGCAGCAGAGGGCCATCAATGAGTACCTGTGCGACTACGGCACCAGGACAGGGTCAGGGGAGCTCGGGTTTTTTTCACCACGCCAGTGGGGCATGATCAGGGATGCATGCACTGTCCTGGCACCATTTGAGGAGGCCACGAGGATGGTGAGCAGTGACAGTGCATGCATCAGTGACACTGTACCTCTTGTCCACCTGTTGGAACATACGCTGCGTGGAATAATGGACAGGGCACTTGAGGCAGAACAGAGGCAGGAAGAGGAGGACTTCCTTGCCTCTCAAGGCCCCCTTTACCCAGACAGTGTTCCTTCTGTCCCACCCATCGCACAGGAAGAAGATGAGGAGGAGGAGGATTGTGTCAGCATGGAGGTGGAGCCTGGCACTCAGCATCATCAGCAGCAGTCTTTTAGGGATGATTTACAGTCCCAAGAAACCAGTGGACTTGTACGTGGCTGGGAGGAGGTGGCTGCGGATCATGTCGTCCTTAGTGACCCAGAGGACTCCGGACTGAATGCCTCAGCTAACCTACGCTGCATGGCCTCCCTGATCCTGCAAAGTCTGCGGAAGGATCCTCGTATTCTTCGGATCAAGGAGAGGGACCATTACTGGCTGGCCACTCTCCTTGATCCATGGTACAAGGGTAAGATTGCGGACCTTATGTTACCGTCGCAGAGGGAGCAGAGGATGAGACAACTCCGGGAGGCCTTGCAGAAAGGTCTGTGCAACGCGTTCCCAGAGACTGGGAGGTTACAAACTCCTGGCCCTGGACAACGAGTTGCTGAGGCTTCGGGCAGTCAAAGAAGGAGCGGTGGGGAAGGTGGCCGTCTGACCGATGCGTTCAGACAATTCTTTAGTCCGCAGCCCCAAAGTATGATCGGTTCCAGCAACCATCGCCAGCGTCTGATATACATGGTGCAGGAATACCTAGGGGCAAGGTTAGACTTGGACACCTTCCCCACCGAAAATCCTCTGGCTTACTGGGTCTTGAGGATGGATCACTGGCCAGAGCTTGCACAGTATGCAATTGAGCTACTGGCCTGTCCTGCATCCAGCGTTCTCTCAGAACGCACATTCAGTGCTGCTGGAGGATTTGTCACGGATCACAGGGTGCGCCTGTCCACCGACTCGGTTGATCGACTGACTTTCATCAAGATGAACCAGTCTTGGATCACCACCAGCTACCACACACCTGATATAACAGACTAATTGATTTTAAAATGTCACATCCCTTCAAGACTGATGCTGATGCTGAGTTCCTGTGCTGTTATGTTGACTAGCTATCCTCCTCCTCAATGATCCGATTAATGATGATAGCTTGGAAGATCATTTTGGTTTATGGGTGCCGCCACCAGTGGCTAAGGCCCAATTTTTCAGCCCCTGTTTAACAGGGGCGTGTAATTACAATTTTTGATGCAATACTTTGCAACAGGCCTCATTGCTGTGCTCCAAGTACAGTATCTGTGAGGGGTTGCGGTGTTGTGCCACCAGTGCCTAAGGCCCAATTTTTCAGCCCCTGTTCAACAGGGGCATGCAATTATAATTATTGATCTAATAATTCACAGCAGGGCCCATTGCTGCGCCCACCAAGAGTAACTGTCAGGCCTTACAGTGTTGTGTCAACACCACCACCACCACCACCAAAGGCCTAATTTTTCAGCCCCTGTTCAACAGGGGCATGCAATTATAATTATTGATCGAATAATTCACAGCAGGGCCCATTGCTGCGCCCACCAAGAGTAACTGTCAGGCCTTACAGTGTTGTGTCAACAACACCACCACCACCACCACCACCACCACCACCAAAGGCCCAATTTTTCAGCCCCTGTTCAACAGGGGCATGCAATTATAATTATTGATCTAATAATTCACAGCAGGGCCCATTGCTGCGCCCACCAAGAGTAACTGTCAGGCCTTACAGTGTTGTGGCACCAGCACCACCATCAAAGGCCCAATTTTTACTACCACTGTTCAACAATTATATGTTATTACAATTCCTGGTATAATAGTTGACAGCAGGGCGTTCCAGCACCAACCAAGAGTAACTGTGAGTGCTTTCAGTGTTGTGCCAACACCAACACCTAAGGGGCCAATTTCTGCAGAGTATATATGGCAGGTCTCTACTTTCAAACATCCAACTTACAAACGACTCCTACTTGCAAACGGAAGAAGACAACAGGAAGTGAGAGGAAATCTACCCCTTGGAAGGAAAATTCTCTCCTGTAAGAATTAATATGGGAGAAAGGTGTCTCCTCTCTACTGATGCTTTATCACCAATCCTTGTGTAGCGGGGTGTTCCCCTTTAATCAGAGACAGGAAATTCCAGAGAGAGGGGAGTCGGGAGGAAGGAGGAAAGAGACGTTTTTTTGTTAACAGAAGCAGAGGACAGAACTACTGTTCCCAGAACCCCACTGGGTCCCAGGATGTTTTGAGTTATGCCCCAGAGACTCATGGGGGAAGGAATATAAGGAGGGGGTGAGGCCTAGCTCTTTCTCTTTGGACACGGGGAGGCAGAGAGAGATACACCTGTGCGGATCTGTGCTGTTCCAGGCCTGAAGCCTGGGGCCTGTGGAGCGAACCAAAGAGCCTTCCACCCCCTTTGCGAGCCTGGGTGGCATCCAGACTCATCTCTTCTAAAGTTATCTGGATCGGGGATCCGATCGCAGAAGCCGCCGTGGACGAGGACCAACACAGCCGGTGGAAGTTCCGGACTGAGGGAAGTGTTCCGGAGTGGTGAGCGAGCGAAAGCTCATCTTTAAACTGTTACTTTTATACTTTGTGCCTACTAGACTTCCGAGGCCTAAAACCTCCGGTGAGGGGGAATTACCCCCCCCCCTATTGGATTACAAATACATGGTTTTAAATACTTCAAGTGCACCACCTTTACAGATCCTGTGCCGGTGAAGATTTGTGTTTCTTCTAAGACTGAGTTTCATGGTTAGGGATCAGGCCTGATCCGTTAGATAGTTATAAGTTAGTTATCACACCACAGGGTGTTTAGGTAACGGTCGCCCCATGTGGCGTTCCGTCCCCTTTCCATTGCTGGTACACACACACACAGTATTGTGATTTATAACTGCAGGGACCTGCTTATGTGTTGTGAACCAAATGTTACATGCATGTTATCCCCTTTATCTTACCACTAGCAGTAAAGTCAGTTATTATTTACAACATTGTCTATGAGTCTGAGTTATCAATCCACACACCCACATTTAAAGCATAAGTGATTGTTTATGTGAAATTGCTGTGGGTTAACTGTGCCAGAGCGGGTAGAGCAGATTGCCGGGGGGTTGGGGAAGCTGTACTCAGGGCCCAAATCAAAACTTGCGGCTCTCTTAAGTTGAGGGTATCGCTACACGTGGGGGCTCGTACGTCCGGGATTACTGAGACAGCGGTGAAACCGCCAGAAGCTACCGGCATGGACCCGATAGAGGTGGGACAGTGGTACAAGAGATGGGGCGTAGACCCAGCCAGGACGGCAGTGATAGAACTCCCGGGGATATGGCAGACACAAGCAATGATACAACTCATAATGTCCCTATCACCGATTCACAAACCATGGGTGATAGACGTGAAAACTAGTGGGGGACTTTCACATGTCTTACTGGAATGGCAGGCAGAAATTCCTGAACAGTTTAGAGGCAACAGCATACAAGATGAGGACGATCAGGTCTATCATTTGCTGCATGCGCTGCCGCCCACAAGAGACAGCCCTCAGACAAAAATAACACTGTCACCGCAGCCATCTTCCCCGTCATCCCCACAGAAGGACACAAAGAGTCCCAGGACAAGCCCAGGCACCCTTAGTGCAGAATTATGCGCTGTTCTGGGGGAGATTGTAGCTCAGTGCAAGAAAGAGCCCACAGATTACCCGATGTCGGGGTACAGGAAACTCCGGATGTTTTCAGGGAGGAAACCAGTACCCTTGGAAGAAGAGGGATTTGAGGAGTGGCTAGACAGCGCAACTCAGGCACTAGAGGAATGGGAAGTTCCGGACCGCAGAAAGAAACAGAGGGTTGTGGAAAGTTTGAAAGGGCCTGCTCTAGAGGCCGTACGCAACCTGAAGATGAGCAAGGCAGATTGTACTGCACAAGAGTGCCTCGATGTGTTACAGAATGTGTTTGGTGGGACAGAGAAAGTCACGGAGCTTGCTTATCAGCTGGAGCATTGCTACCAGAAGGAAGGTGAGAAACTATCAGACTATATGGGACGCCTGGACAAAATACTGCATAGGATGATCCTAAAGAAGGGGATCAGCCCAGGGAAAGTAGATGAGGCCCGTGCTCAACAGGTAGTGAGGGGAGCTCAACCCATGGATCCAATTGCATGGACACTGCGTGCCCGGCAGGATGGGAAGAATCTGGAGTACCCTGACCTCATCCGAATGATTAGAGAGGAAGAGGCTATATTGGAAGAAAAAAAAAAAGAACGCCTGATAGAGCCCGTCAAACAGCCGGTAGCAATAGTTACACCGGCCATGACTCCCGATAGGGGAGCGGAGGTGGACACTTTGAAGTTGCAGATGTCCCAGATGATGGAGATGATGACTGCTATAATGGCGAAAGGTCAAGGTGGAGCAGAGAAACCAAGCCCCAGAAAGGAGTTGTTCCCAGATACGTCAATACCGAGTCCCACTCGGGACCGAGAAGAGATGTTATGCTACAACTGCGGAGGCAGTGGCCACTTTGCCAGTAGGTGTTCCAGTCCTAAGAAGAAGAAAATGGATAATCGCCAGCCGGCGGGAAACGCCAGAGGGCCCCGGTGAGGGAGTCAACCGGGTGCCCATCTCTTTCAGTGAGCTCCAAACTGAATAGAAGGAAGAGGAAGAGAGAAAACACGACCCCTGAGAAGGAATTTAGGGTCTCTCAACCAAGATACACACCAGAGAGAGGGGACAAGACCCCTCAGAAGAAAATTAGCACTCCCAAGAAGGAATGCCTACAACCAAGAGACAATAACATCCCTCAGCGGGTTTGTAACCCCATTAGGGTGGCGAAGGTCAGTGCATACCAGGCTCAGGGGAGAACAAAGTCAAAAACCAACTGGATGAAGACAAGTCCTCAGAAGAGAGTGACCTCAACCCGGCCGTAGAATTGGTCGGCCCGTCCCCCACGGTATCTATCCAGGTGGAAGGAGTATATACGAAGGCCCTTCTGGACACTGGAGCTCAAGTGACTTTATTGTATAGAGACTTCTACGATAGGCACTTAAGCCATTTGCCTATACAGAAGATAGAAGAGCTGGAGATATGGGGCCTGGGAACGCAGAGGTTCCCCTATGATGGTTATCTACCCATAAAGCTGACCTTCGACCCCTCTGTGGCTGGGAAGACAGAAGTATTCGACACCCTGGCGGTTGTGTGTCCTAGACCACCCGGGGCCAACAAGATGTCCCTCATCATAGGCACCAATACGGATCTAGTGAGAAGACTTCTGACCCCCCTGGTGAAGATGAGGAGCCATCAAGGTCCAAACATCCATCCCATGCTGAAGACAGCCTACCAACGGTTAGTGTTGGAGCAGAAGACCCCAGGAGAGGGGATAGGGAAGGTGTGGAGACTGGGGAGAGAAGGAGTGGTGCTACAGCCCGGACAGGTGGCTTGCCTCAAGGCCACTGTGAAGCTCACCTGGGAGCAGCCTGGCCCCTTTGTCATGCTGGAATCCGACCCAAGGGAAGATCACTCAGGCCTGGAAGTGATACCGGAAGTGATTCCAATCAAGGCCTTGAAGAAAGCCAGGGGAAGAGTCCCGGTGAGTGTAAGGAACTCTACAGAAAAGGGCCATAGAGATACCTGCCCGGATGTTGCTGGGACAGGTGAGTCCTGCTGTCCCAGTCAGCTGGTCAGAAGTGAAGCAAGCGGGTGAAGAAGGAGATGTTTGGGAAAAACTTTCCATTGAGAACCCGAACTTACCTGGGGCCTGGAAGGAGAGAGCCAAGGCCCAGCTGACTAGATGGGAGAAGATTTTCTCAAAAGATGAATTCGATGTGGGGCGTGCGAGGAGTGCTACCCACCGCATCCGCCTGCAAGAAGACAAACCGTTCAGGGAGAGAGTCAGGCGGGTTCCGCTGGCAGATCTGGAGGATCTGAGAGAGCAGCTTGCAGAACTGAAAAAGACTGGGGTGATTCGAGAATCCAGAAGCCCCTATGCCTCTCCAATAGTGGTGGTCAGGAAGAAGAATGGGTCGTTGAGGCTCTGCATTGACTACAGAACTCTCAACAGGAGGACCACCCCTGATCAGTACACCACGCCAAGGATAGAGGACGCCTTACAGAGTTTGTCTGGAGCCAAGTGGTTCAGCGTGATGGACCTCAAGAGCGGGTACTATCAAATTCCCATGCACCCAGAGGATAAAGAAAAGACCACTTTCATAACTCCTGTGGGGTTCTTTGAGTTTAATAGAATGCCTCAGGGCCTATCTGGGGCCCCAGCTACTTTTCAACGTCTCATGGAGAAGACTGTCGGAGATATGAACCTCATAGAAGTCCTCGTGTACCTGGACGATGTCATTGTCTTCGGGAGAACTTTGGAGGAACATGAGGCCCGATTGGAGAAAGTGTTGAGAAGGCTTAGTGAAGAGGGACTAAAGCTTTCCCCCGAGAAGTGTCGGTTCTACCAGTCTTTGGTGAACTATCTGGGACACATAGTGTCTGAAAAGGGGGTGGCTACTGATCCTGAGAAGTTGGAGGCAGTTACCTCCTGGCCAAGACCCACAACAGTCACTGAACTTAGATCTTTCCTGGGCTTCTGCTCCTACTATAGGAGGTTTGTGGATGGGTTTGCCCGTATTGCCAAGCCCCTAAATGAACTGCTCAAGACTGAAGGGGAAGAGGATGGCCAGGGACCCAGAAGACCCGGGGAGTCGGTTCAAGATCAGTGGACCCCCAGGTGTGAAGAGGCCTTCAGAACCCTGAAGAGGAGCCTCACCACAGCCCCAGTATTGGCCTATGCTGATCCCACCAGACCATACGAGTTACATGTTGATGCTAGTCATGAAGGCCTAGGTGGAGTGCTCTACCAAGAGTATGAAGAGCAACTGCGACCAGTGGCCTATGTGAGTCGGAGTCTGACCCCCTCGGAGAAGAACTACCCCACTCATAAGTTGGAGTTCTTGGCCCTCAAATGGGCAGTGGTGGACAAGTTCTCCCGACTACCTCTATGGGACAGAGTTTACAGTAAAAACAGATAACAACCCTCTGACTTACCTATTCACCACTGCCAAGTTGGATGCCACAGGACACAGGTGGCTGGCTGCATTATCTGGGTTCAACTTCAGTCTTAAATACAGACCAGGGACTGGAAATAGGGATGCAGATGCCCTGTCCCGAAGATCTCATACCATGGCTGATGACTGGGAGGACTGGACTCAGGTAGCACCGGAGGGAGTGCGAGCCCTTTGTCAGGGG
The DNA here is from genome assembly GCA_029206835.1 of Rana muscosa. Classification (NCBI taxonomy): domain Eukaryota; kingdom Metazoa; phylum Chordata; class Amphibia; order Anura; family Ranidae; genus Rana; species Rana muscosa. The sequence continues at coordinate 327,008,010 of CM055123.1, read as the reverse complement.
GCTGAATTTCAAGCCAGAGGGGGCTCCAGAGCCGAGGAGATAGGAGTTACCACAGTGGGAGTCCCAAAACACTACTGCGGGGTGACTCAACTTGAAGAGGAATGCTTACCGAAGCTGTCTAAGAAGGAACTGAGGTGCGACCAATTGGAAGACCCCATGGGGAGATTGGTCTTTGAAGCATTGGAAAACGAGAGTCCAGAGAAACTTCGACATCACCCCTCCAAGGAGGCTCGTCTGCTAAGGAGAGAGCTAGACAAGCTACAGGTCCATCAGGGAGTGGTCTACCGAAGGGGCCCCTCTGATGACTCCGAGGATAAATGGCAGTTGTTTCTCCCAGAGAAGCACCGAGAGACTGTGCTGGTTGCCTTACATGACCAGCATGGTCACCTGGGAGCTGAAAGAACCTTCCAACTTGTCAGAAGCCGGTTCTATTGGCCCTGTATGAGGGCTGAAGTGGAAGAATATTGCCACTCCTGTGCACGATGCATCCAGAGGAAGACTCTACCCCATCAAGCTGCCCCAATGGGCCACCTACAGAGTCAAGGCCCAATGGATCTGGTATGCATTGACTTTCTCTGCCTCGAACCCGATTTGAGTGGATTGGGAAATGTTCTGGTGGTAACCGATCATTTCACCCGTTATGCACAGGCGTTCCCCACCAGAGACCAGAAGGCTTCCACTGTAGCTAAGGTGCTTCTAGAAAAATACTTCGTCCACTATGGATTACCACAGAGAATCCACTCCGACCAAGGAAGGGACTTTGAGAGTCGCCTGATCCGGAACCTACTGGACTCCCTGGGAGTGGAAAAGACCAGGACTACCCCTTATCATCCACAAGGAGATGCCCAGCCTGAGAGGTTTAATCGGACTTTGTTAAACATGCTGGGGACTCTGGAGACAGAGAAGAAGCAGCATTGGAGTCAACACATATCCACTTTGGTGCATGCCTACAATTGCACCACCAGTGATGTGACGGGTTACTCTCCCTACCGCCTCATGTTTGGGAGAGAAGCAAGATTGCCAGTGGATCTGGCCTTTGGCATTTCTCTAGACTATACCTCTGCTACCTCCCACAAAGGATATGTAGACAGACTTAGGTATAATTTGAAAGCGGCCTATGAACAAGCCCAAGCGGCCTCAGACCAGAGTGGGGCCCGAAATAAAAGGAACTATGATTTGAAGGTTCGAGTGCAAGACCTGCAGCCTGGAGACCGTGTTCTGCTACGCAACCTAGGGATCCCAGGGAAGCACAAACTTGCTGATAGGTGGAGGTCGGAGCCTTACGTTATTTGTAGGAAACTCCCTGGACTACCGGTGTACAAGTTAAAGCCAGAGGGGAGAGTGGGACCCTTGAAGACCTGGCACAGAAACCACTTACTCCCGCTTAAAGAAGCAGTCAGGATACCTCCAGTGAGGAACCTACCGGAATCTGTTTCCATCTTGGATACTCCCAGACCCAACACTCGGTCTCAGACCTCTCGATCTAGAGGTGGACAGGCTTCTCAACCAAGTGAAGATGGGAGAGGAGAACTGGAGTGGCTATGGCCTTCCCCAACCCCGGAAAATCCCACCATAGACCTTCCACCCACTGAGGATATGCAGGAGGGGACCCTGAACCCAGAAGCTACAGAGTTCATTCCATCCAGTGGCGTGCCTGAATGCTGGGAAGATATTCCGGGCCTGTACTCAGATGAAGAAGAGACAGAGGCCCCAGAACCAGTGACGATGTCAGAGAGTGTTCCTGAAACAGAGCCTGTGGCACCAGAGCCTGAAGTCCCAAGGGAGCAGAGAGCTCGCAGAGTCGTGAGGCCTCCCATGAAGTTAACCTACCCTCAATTGGGAAAGAGCTCAGAGGACTCTGTTACCACCGCTAGAAGAAGTACCGAGTGCTCCAATCCTTCCACTGTTCATTTGGTGGAGGGCAACCCCAGCTCACTCTCTGGCACAGTTAGGCAGGCCACTCATGCCAGTGTGACCTGTAGGACAGGGAATCCCACCTCTGAGTTTTGGTGGCAATTCCCTGTACCAACATCATACTCCGCACTCTCTAAAATGGTTCAGAAATTTTGTTGAAATGTTTATCTTTGGGGACCAAAGAGTTTTAGTGGGGGGAGTGTGTAGCGGGGTGTTCCCCTTTAATCAGAGACAGGAAATTCCAGAGAGAGGGGAGTCGGGAGGAAGGAGGAAAGAGACGTTTTTTTGTTAACAGAAGCAGAGGACAGAACTACTGTTCCCAGAACCCCACTGGGTCCCAGGATGTTTTGAGTTATGCCCCAGAGACTCATGGGGGAAGGAATATAAGGAGGGGGTGAGGCCTAGCTCTTTCTCTTTGGACACGGGGAGGCAGAGAGAGATACACCTATGCGGATCTGTGCTGTTCCAGGCCTGAAGCCTGGGGCCTGTGGAGCGAACCAAAGAGCCTTCCACCCCCTTTGCAAGCCTGGGTGGCATCCAGACTCATCTCTTCTAAAGTTATCTGGATCGGGGATCCGATCGCAGAAGCCGCTGTGGACGAGGACCGACACAGCCGGTGGAAGTTCCGGACTGAGGGAAGTGTTCCGGAGTGGTGAGCGAGCGAAAGCTCATCTTTAAACTGTTACTTTTATACTTTGTGCCTACTAGACTTCCGAGGCCTAACACCTCCGGTGAGGGAGAATTACCCCCCCCCCTATTGGATTACAAATACATGGTTTTAAATACTTCAAGTGCACCACCTTTACAGATCCTGTGCCGGTGAAGATTTGTGTTTCTTCTAAGACTGAGTTTCATGGTTAGGGATCAGGCCTGATCCGTTAGATAGTTATAAGTTAGTTATCACACCACAGGGTGTTTAGGTAACGGTCGCCCCACGTGGCGTTCCGTCCCCTTTCCATTGCTGGTACACACACACACAGTATTGTGATTTATAACTGCAGGGACCTGCTTATGTGTTGTGAACCAAATGTTACATGCATGTTATCCCCTTTTATCTTACCACTAGCAGTAAAGTCAGTTATTATTTACAACATTGTCTATGAGTCTGAGTTATCAATCCACACACCCACATTTAAAGCATAAGTGATTGTTTATGTGAAATTGCTGTGGGTTAACTGTGCCAGAGCGGGTAGAGCAGATTGCCGGGGGGTTGGGGAAGCTGTACTCAGGGCCCAAATCAAAACTTGCGGCTCTCTTAAGTTGAGGGTATCGCTACACTTGTTTCAATAAAAACCCCACTTTTCAAAAACAGTTGTCATTGGGACGCAAAGTGAGGTGAAATGTTCTGAACAGGGGCACAGACAGCAAAACAAATGTTACAGGGGTGATAACCCTTACCTATGTTTTCCAAAAAGCTTAAAAATAGGTATTTGGGCTGGAGCTACACTTAAACAATGTAGCTGTTCAAAATTACAAACAGATTCTACATAAGAACAAACCTACAGTCCCTGTCTTGTATGCACCGCCTGTATACGGCTGTTCAGAGTATATAGGGCCTTTTTTATTTTGTGTGCGGGGTTCCCCTTAATATCCATACAAGACCCAAAGGGGCTGGTAATGGGCTGGGGTAGGGGGGGGGGGGGGGTGATGGGGTAGCTATGCCATTTTTCTTAAAGATTTTCATCCATATTACCGGGACCAGACATTACATTAAAGCCGCAAGCAGTTTTAAATGGCTTTTTTTTCCTTTAGAAGTGTCATTTTGTGCAGGGACAGTTCTAAACACGGGAAACACGTGGCACTTCACAGGCATACTTTAGACACCCCCCAGGTACGATATTTAAAGGAATATTTGACTTTTTTTTTTTCACTTTATGCATCATTAAAATGACTGCTCCTGAAAAACGACCGTTTTTAAAACTTCTTTTTGCATTGATACATGTCCCCTGGTGCAGAACCCGGGTTCCCAAACTCTTTTTAGGACAATAACATGCATAATAGTCGTTATAATTAGCACTTTAGAATCCGAACGTTCGCATCCATTGTAACTAATAGGGTTCTAATGTTCGTACGAACTTTCGGTCCGTTCGCGGGTTCTGGTGCGAACCGAACCCGGGGGTGTTCGGCTCATCACTAATCTCCTGTACTATGTCTGCAGTCTCTGATCATCTCCTGTACTATGTCTGCAGATTCTGACCATCTCCTGTACTATGTCTGCAGTCTCTGATCATCTCCTGTATTATGTCTGCAGTCTCTGATCATCTCCTGTATTATGTCTGCAGTCTCTGATCATCTCCTGTATTATGTCTGCAGTCTCTGATCATCTCCTGTACTATGTCTGCAGTCTCTGATCATCTCCTGTATTATGTCTGCAGTCTCTGATCATCTCCTGTACTATGTCTGCAGTCTCTGATCATCTCCTGTATTATGTCTGCAGTCTCTGATCATCTCCTGTACTATGTCTGCAGTCTCTGATCATCTCCTGTATTATGTCTGCAGTCTCTGATCATCTCCTGTACTATGTCTGCAGTCTCTGATCATCTCCTGTACTATGTCTGCAGTCTCTGATCATCTCCTGTACTATATAATAAAAAGAAGAAGGGATTTTTGGGACTTTAAATGAGGTTCAGGGGCCGTTCAGATCCCCTCCTCCATCCCAGGTTTGGTATTCAAAAAAGAAGGTAGAAGGCGGGACTTTATATGAGGCACACGGACACAAAGAAATAAGTTTGATGGGGGGGCAGCTTTTAATTGGTTCAAAATCGCAATACAATTTCATATTTAAATTTTATGCATTTTGCTATATATCAATACTTTTTTATATTTCATCCGAATCAAATATTACACAGTAATAAATATTCCATCAAGGATATTTCATATATTAACAGATACAACAGTACATATCCTTCAAACATTGCAGTTGCTACCTATGCAACTTGGTAAACCACAAAATTATTTTTTTAAATGAATTAAAGGAGGGGGGATTTTGTATATATTGGAAGGAACGTCCATAAAAAGTTGATGAGTATATACACTTATCGGTAGATATTAGCTCTATGCATTTCGGGCCTTTCAGGCCGCTCATCAGGAGCAAAAACCGAAGTGGTCATCTGGGGATGAAAAAGACAGATACATTTTAATGATCTAGAAGGAATGCTAGAGAGCTAGTGGGCAAACATAAAATAGGAGAGAAATCCCCCACCCATACATTTAACCCACAGAACTTACGGATGCGTCTGCATAGCGGTGGTGTGTCCACGAAAGTCGCAGACCAGCCAGGGGGCGTCACAACCGGGAGCTGGGGAGGCATGGCAGGGCGACAACGACCCACAGAGACAACGCCCCGTGACCCACATACCTCACAATATTTTTCACACCCTCACGGGGCATTGTCTCTGTGGGTCGTTGTCGCCCTGCCATGCCTCCCCAGCTCCCGGTTGTGACGCCCCCTGGCTGGTCTGCGACTTTCGTGGACACACCACCGCTATGCAGACGCATCCGTAAGTTCTGTGGGTTAAATGTATGGGTGGGGGATTTCTCTCCTATTCTATGTTTGCCCACTAGCTCTCTAGCATTCCTTTAGATTATTAAAATTTATCTGTCTTTTTCATCCCCACATGACCATCTCCTGTACTATGTCTACAGTTTCTGACCGTGGCGATCTCTGTGTGTCACGGAGCTGAATTTGAATTGCCCGGGTCGCAGTAACAATGTCCCACCATTGGTAGACCCCATCTAGATAGTACAGCTGGACTTTATACCCTTGTCAGACCCCATCTAGATAGTACAGCTGGACTTTATACCTTTGCTGTGTCTCATAGGATAGGACCTAAACAGATGGAAACAACTCGGCCCTACCTGGTTTGGGAGATGTGATGTCCTTAAAATGAATGTCATGCCCCCTCTGCCAGGTCAGAATTCATCAAATTTATTTGGTAGGGAAAGACTTGTAAAATAGAGGCGTATTTACTGTAGCGCCCTCACCCCTTTCCTCCCATCTATTTGGCTCGCTCATGAGAGGAAAAGTCATAAGGTGCCACCATGCCGGACGGAGGGTACGGACCCTCTGGTTTGCAGAGGTTAAGCACACTTGTTTCACCTGCGGGTCTTGCAGCGAGGTTCTCCTCAAAGTTGGTTTCTGTCCTCAGTGTGCAAGGACAGAGTCTCTATACCCCAAGTAACTCCAAGGTCCACACAAGTACATCGCTCCAACGTAGAGCTTTATTTTCTTTGCATGAAGAGAGAAAGGTGTTAGAAGGATAGACAGCATTCAGGCACTTCTGGCTTCCTCACCACTCTGTCCCGAGTGGGTATAGCTCACCCGGATAGCCCCCTATGGTGCTAGCAGCCGGCGTGCAGCTCGAACAGTCAATCTAGATCCCCAATAGATGCGTCTAGGAAATCCTCTGCCACAGGATCTATAATGTCCCAAACCTCCTGATGGTCCAGATTGTTAGGCCCCTGGGTTCCGGATGGATGACATCCCCCTAGAGAGTTACTGGGCCCCTTCCTTCACTGTGATGGCTCACCAGTCCTTCGGAATGGTCCTCCCCCAGCCTCCTCATCCAGGAACGGGTCCCCTCGCAAGGCAGCACCCTGAGATTCCTCCTTCCGAAGCGGGCTTCAACTAAAGGTGCTGGGCCCAGGGCTGAAGTTGCAGTCCCAGGACAAAATGTGCCTGGGACTGAGGCGTACGTGGCCCCATAGCCTGGAAGTCCACGCACTCGGCTCCCAAACCCGCAGGTTCCCTCGGGTACAGGTCCCCCGAAACACTCTTTTCGATCCCCCCGGATCTCCCTCTGAAACAATGGCGTCCGCCCCTGTTATATCCTCTCCCAGCATGCCACAGCGGGCCAACCCCGCCCACCGCACGGCTGCTGAGAGAGGACACCAAATCGCTACTCCAACACCTGTGGTTCAACCCCGAGCCAAGTGACTGCGCCACCCACACTACTTAAGGGAACTGAAAGCCAGGTGAAGCAGCAGCAAGGGCAGAGTCCAGTAATTGAAAAGACTTGAGCCAACTATCACTCAAGCCACCCCTAAATTTGGCATAACATAACCTCAATTTAGGACCCGCTACATTACTCTTCCTAAACAGAAGGGTGGAATTAGTTTGCTAATCTTGTTCCATGTGGCAGTGTACATTGCCAGTGTTTTCATCTGTGGTATAGCAGGGGAACCCTGGAACATCCCCTTTCTCTTAGAACAGTGGTTCTCAACCTGGGGGTCGGGACCCCCCACGGGGGTCAAATGACGATTTGCCAGGGGTCACCAAATCCTGGGCTGTCCCTGATGCCCCTACCACTCTGCCAGCCTTTTCGTGGCTGCCCTGTAGGGCTGTCCCTGGAGCCTGTGGAAGCCCAGCTGGGCTGTTCCTGGAGCCCGCAGCCACCCACACAGTCTCTTCACAGTCACCCATTCAGTTCATGGCATGGGTGGGGGGGGCAGAGACTAGAGGTCAGCTGACTGGTGAGGAATGTGAAGTGGGAGGGTCCGGAGGAGGAGACCCCATCTCCTGATTTCAGGATAGGTGTCACTTCTGCGAGACACCACAGAGCTGGAGATACAGTGAAGCCGGAGACACAGTGAGTAGCAGCACTGCCACTCATCCCATCCCCCCCCCCCCCAACCAAGTAAGAGAAGGAATAAAAAATAGAGAATACATGGAAGGGAGAGGAAAAGAGGGGGGGGGGCAAAGAGAAAGGGAGAGAGAATAAGAGAAAGAGCTAGAGAGGGGGGATGGGGGGAAAAAAAAAACAAGAAATTAGGATAGAGAGAGATAAAAAGGGAAAGAAAGGAGGAGAGAGAGAGGGAGAGAGAGGGATAGAGAGAGGGGAGAGGGGAGAGAGAGGGATAGAGAGAGGGAGAGAGAGGGAGAGAGAGAGAGGGAGAGAGAGGGAGAGAGGGAGAGAGAGAGGGAGAGAGAGAGGGAGAGAGAGAGGGAGAGAGAGAGAGAGAGACATCCTAAAATGTACCATAAGGGGTTTTAATACGAATGGAAGGGACTTGGGGAGCGCTAAATGTCCGTGGGTTAGGGACGCAAATTACGTGTCTTGCCTCGGCTGCTGAGAACCCACGCTATGAAAATAATTTTACTGTTAGGGGGTCCCCACAATTTGGGAAATTTTATTAAGGGGTCACGGCACTAGAAGGTTGAGAACCACTGTCTAATGCCGCGTACACACGACCGTTTTTAATGACGAGGAAAATGCCATTTTTTACAATGGTCATTAAAAATGATGGTGTGTGGGCTTCAGAGCATTTTTTGCGACATGAAAGATGGCAATTAAAAAATTGGAACATGCTCTAATTTTTCTCGTCATGAAAAACGGCGTGTGGGCTTTAACGACGTGAAAAAAAACACACATGCTCAGAATCAAGTATGAGACGGGAGCGCTCGTTCTGGTGAAACTAGCGTTCGTAATGGAGATCGCACATTCGTCGCGCTGTAACGGACTGAAGAGCACGAGGCTGAAAAGCGCGAATCGACTCACCAAACTTTACTAACATGAAGGGTGGCGCCATCCAAATGGAACTTCCCCTTTATAGTGCCGTTGTACGTGTTGTACGTCACCGCGTTTTATTTCCACTATAGTGTGTAGGCAAGGCAGGCTTGAGAAGAATCACGAAAAATCACGTGGAGAAAAATTCATTTTTTTTCAATGACATTAAAAACGGTGGTGTGTACGCGGCATTAGAAGAAGCTCCTTTGCCTGGAGACACGGCTTTTATTTTAGTGAAAAACAAAAATGTCCCTTAATAGGCGCCATCTGCCTACAAGAATTTTCTTTTGTCCAAACTCAATATCTTCCCCTCACCACTGACACGTACATCACGGTATCTGAACTTTCCTTCAGATGGCAGAATCTTTGGAACATAGAGAGAGACCAAACTACCGAGAGCAGGAAAGTTTCTGACCGAACAGAGATGGCGATCGCCAGAAGACCTTTAATCTAATGTTGAAGCCCAGAGCCTTGTATTTTGGACTCATTTCCAACTTTCCCACTTTCTGAACCCAAGAACACGATCTTCATTCCACATTTCAAGAACTTTGTAGGGGAGCTGGACCTTTGAGGAGCTCTCTCTCTCTCTCCCCAGTCTCTCTTTCCCTCCAGTCTCTCTCTTTCCCTCCAGTCTCTCTCTCTCTCTCCAGTCTCTCTTTCTCTCTCTCTCTCCAGTCTCTCTTTCTCTCCAGTTTCTCTCTCCAGTCTCTCTCTCTCTCCCTCTCTCCAGTCTCTCTCTCTCTCTCGCTCTCTCTTTCTCTCTCCAGTCTCTCTCTCTCTCCAGTCTCTCTCCCTCTCCCTCTCCATATCTTGTACTATGTCTGCAGTCTCTGACTCTGAACAGATGAGAGAGACTAATGCCGCGTACACACGACCATTTTTCTCGTCGGGAAAAATGACATTTTTTCTCTTTGACGAGAAAAACGACCGTCTGTGTGGCTTTTGGTCATTTTTCCCGACGAGAAAAACAGCATTAATCACGACGAGAAAAATTAGAACACGCTCTAATTTTTCTCTACGTGATTCACGGCATTTTTTTCCGCGGCAGTTTTCCCATAGGGAGCCCACACACGGTCGTTTTTCTTGACCAAGAAAAAAAATGACGGGAAAAACGGCCGTGTGTAGGGGAACAAGCCATTTCTCGTTTTTCCCGCCGATTTTCTCAACAGTGTTTTCACCGTCGAGAAAATCGATCGTGTGTACGCGGCATTAGAACTTCTCTTCACCAAATCTCAATGCTACCAAATCCTGTTCTTTGCTCACAAGGCATCAATTAGCGACAAATACCAAGAGATTCCTTACAAACCTGTGACTGGATGGTGCAATTTTTCTGGGAGGGGCAGCAAACAGTAACACCCCCCCCCCCGGCGGTCGGTCGGCGGAGGGGTCAGGTGCACTTACCCCATCTATGCAGCATTTCACCGGCAGCTTCTCTTGCTCCTCGGTGACGGCCAATTGGGATTCTTCTATTATCGACAAATTGGATTTTGATTGGCTGGACTGAGGATCAGTGTTACAACAGCGAATATTCATTTGCTGTTGTAACACTTGGATGGGCTCATGGTGCAATGCTCTGCGCTCTGAGCTCACCCTATTATACAGCCTATTAGAGCCTATGGCTCTAATCGGGTGCTTCAAAAAAACACTTCCCTGCCACTGGAATTCAGGTGCCCGGCATCCTGAAAGGGACTGGACACCTAAATTGGGGGGTGGCTGCGGCAGCAATGGTTAGATTCTATTCGTTCATGCTATGCATAAATCTATACATTATTCATATAGGGGGGCGAAAGAAGAGAGGGGGCGGAGCCCGGGCACCCCTAATGGACGGGGCCCGCCACTGGAACCAATTATGTGATGCTAAATAATTGGTATGGAATTCGTTAATGGTAACAAAAGCAGTGAATTAGACACCCCAGCAATAATAGATCCCTCAGCAACAGCAGACCCCCTGCAACTATAGACTCCCACCAGCAACAATACCGTAGATATCCCAGCAGCCAGCATCAATAGACCGTCCAGCAGCCAGCATCAATAGACCGTCCAGCAGCCAGCATCAATAGACCGTCCAGCAGCCAGCATCAATAGACCGTCCAGCAGCCAGCATCAATAGACCGTCCAGCAGCCAGCATCAATAGACCGTCCAGCAGCCAGCATCAATAGACCGTCCAGTGGCCAGCATCAATAGACCGTCCAGCAGCCAGCATCAATAGACCGCCCAGCAGCCAGCATCAATAGACCGTCCAGCAGCCAGCATCAATAGACCGTCCAGCAGCCAGCATCAATAGACCGTCCAGCGGCCAGCATCAATAGACCGTCCAGCATCAATAGACCGTCCAGCAGCCAGCATCAATAGACCGCCCAGCGGCCAGCATCAATAGACCGTCCAGCATCAATAGACCGCCCAGCGGCCAGCATCAATAGACCGTCCAGCAGCCAGCATCAATAGACCGTCCAGCATCAATAGACCGCCCAGCAGCCAGCATCAATGCTCTTCACAATTCATCTACCACTGGTTACACACAACACCGCCTGTTCTAGCAATTTTGCCTGTGTGCATGCACCCACTGGCTCAGCCTTTTATATTATCATCATTGTTCATGGATGTACCATATATGCTATGTATTTTCAATTGTTGCACCTATGTTGTTCTACATGGGCCACTATGCCTGGTGACGCACAATTATTGTTGTCTCCGCTTTGTTTTTACACCATCTGTTACCAATAAATTGTTTGTTATCTGTGCATTTTTTGTGAATATGTGCCCAACTCCAGTACCTCACTCAAAGTCCCAGGGCGACTTGCACTTTTGTGCTTCTTGTTCTCTTTTAGGGATGGAGGTGCCTGAGTGGTTGCATCAGACCAGACCCCCCTCTCTCTCCTTTACCGGGTGGCAGACACCCATTTAGCCCCTTTTTCTGGTCTGCTGCAACCGGGGTTATTATTCACCCTTACATCCAGTCCATTGCTATCTTTTCTCTTAGGCCAGTGTGTCAGCGCTTTGGTATTCTGGGGTCTATCTATCTGGCTGGGCACACATGCCTTTGGTTGGCTCTCCCTGATGGTGGCGTCCTTCATCCAGCTCGGGGGCTGCGATGCACTAAAAGGAGATACTTCTGATCTCCCGCTGTCCACGCCTGTCCACCCGGATGGGCGTGGCCGCCAGTGCATCGGTGCCATGTCGAGTACGCCCACACACTGACGTCTCCGACGTCAGCTGTATGTCAGGACGTCTTTGAATCCCTTGGATGGTGGGGCAGGTTGTGCGCAGCCGCACACCCCCTTCACGGCTGATGTCTTCCTGACGTCAGCACGTTACCATCAGGACATGATGCTGGGGGCGGAGCTCTCGGGTCCCCACGGGTACCTCTGGATGTCCGGCACAGCTGGGACTGTATTTGCGGTCTGGTGATCGGGCTTGGTGGTCGCAAATGGTGGAAGTGCAGTAACTTCTTGTGCAACTCATGCATTCTGTCAAGGTAAACCTCCTAGTCTTATACCTACATGTATGGATGTATTACTTACCAACACACATTATAGTTGAGGTATTCTTTGAGTACCTACCTACCCTATTACCACTCTGGCTATCTCATATTATTCCTGTTGCCTATACATCTCCCCTCTCCTTCTTGGCCCATATTGACATATGCTGTATCCAGTTCAACCACATTCTCTTCAACACAACAGTACTCTGCATACATCTATACAACACAGCAAGGTTAGCTTATTATATGCTTCCTGCACTGCGCATGCAATCATATGCTTTGATCATAACTAGTACATGTCACTACAGTGTTGCCATATGTGCATTGTCAAACTTTTCTTTGATACTTTTGTAGCGGGGTCCTCAAATTGATGGGATACACCTGGGGAATAGTGTGACCCAGGTGTATAATTGTGTTAGGGTTCAGACCCCTTTTTGTTTCGTGGAGGATTGGAGGATGTAGTATTCTCCTTTGCCTGTGGGTGGCGGGGTACCCACAGGCTTCAGGTAGAATCATCTCCTGCAGTGCTCCCTGTTTTGTCCCTTCCCGGAGATGGTATGGCTGGGGCGGGGAACCCGCCGGGCCGTTGATGGGAGGAGATAAAAGGGGGAGACGCCCTTACCACGAGGTCTTGCGGAGAAGGAGGTCCTCGGAGGAGGAGGGTTGCGGTCCGCACCCAGGCCCCTCAGGCCTGGGTGCTGGAGATCCAGGAGTCTGGTCCAGGTGCCCATGGCCTGGTCCGGAGTCATGTTGGCGTCCATCCCAGGCACCTTTAGCCTGGGGTGAGGTACTATCGAGGAGGCCTGGGGCCCAGTACCTTCGACTGGGTCCCGCTAGGGTGGACTGTCCGAGGGTCCCTGAGCGGAGGGACTCGTATCTGAGGTGAGGAGGCCAGAGAGGTTACCCACTGGAGACCCGGAGCAGCACCAACCCGGTGACAGTGGGCCTCTGGGAACTCTCTTGGGAGGACACATCCCCCTGATAGTGGCCACAGCGTATCGAAGAGGGCTCCATTGCTGTTCATAGGGGTTGCTGGAAGAGACCCCATCTTTCCTGTTCTGTAACAGCCGGATTGGCTTAGGCGCCGCTGGTCATAGTACAGTGGCATAGAACTTAAACTTTAGGAAGTGCCTCGATCTGCTCGCCCCACCGTTGGCAAGGTTATAGGTCCCAACCAGTTTGCTGCAAAAGAACTGTTTATTGTGCTTTGCGTATTGGAGTGTCAAATAAACAAGTGTTGGACCTTTCTCCGGTGTGTGAACTCCAGTTACTGGAAGCAAAGGGGAGGCTGGTGAGCTTGCAATTACAGACTCAGTGCATTCACAGAATACACCGGCCCGAGGAAACATCAGGAAGTGGCCTTCACCTCCCTACTACAATGGGGAGGACATGGGCCGTGGCGCATCTCACTCTCACAACCCAGGAACCCCTAGACATGAGTTGGTGTGTAACCGATAAAGATGGAGGGAGAGTGAGGCCGCTACACTTTCAATTGGGCCTTTGGGGCGAGTGCAACTACACCGTTTGCAATTCCTGCATTCCTGTAAGGTTAACTTCCTAGTCCTATACCAACATGCATGGGTGTATTTCTTATTAATACATATTATAGTTGAGGTATTTTCTGACCACATACCTGCAATACCACTCGGGTTATCTCACATCATTCCTGTTGCCTGCACCCTTCCCCCTCCCTTTTGGCCCATATTTACACGTCATCTAGTTTAACCATACTTTTTCAACACCACAGCACATTGTATACATCTATACAACCCAGCAAGGTTAGCTTATCATATGCTACCTGCACTGCTTATGCAATCATATGTGTAGCGGGTGGTCATATTTAGGGGAGGCATCTGGGTGGTACCAGGCTCAGATGCAACAATTGTTAGGATTCCTGGACCAATTTATGTCAGTGGAGGATATCTATGGTGTCTAGTTCCCTGCGGCCTATAGGTGGCACTGTTGCCATAGGCTGGGGTGGAACCACCATTGGAGGGCTGTGCCCTTTGTGTCCTCTCGCGGCAGTAGTACAGCGGGGCGGGGGAACCCGCTGTGCATGCTGGGAGAGGGTATAAGGGGGCAGACATCTTCCGCACGAGGTCCGCGCCCAGGCACCTTCAGCCTGGGTGCATGTGCGTGGAGTCTCCGGTGTCCTCCGGTGTTGGACACCCGAATCTGGGACAAGGAGGCCAGGGAGGTGACCCTTCCGAAGACCCAGTGCAGCATTTGCTGGTGACGGCGGGGCCTCTGGTAACTGTCCGGATAGATGTCCTCTCTCTGACTGGGGCCATTTCCTACAGAAGGTAGTCCACGTTCTCATGGTCTGTGGCAGAGGCCTTATTCATCTGGTCTGTGGCAGAGACCCCTTCACGGTCGGTGGCAGCGACTGTGCGCCAAGCCTGTTCACGCTATAATGGAACAGGAGAAAACCCAAGTTCAAGTTTGTGCCTGGACCTCCTCCCCACTGTGTTCTGTTCTATGTCTGACCAGTCGCTCTTAAAGGACTATTTATTGCTCTGAAGAATAAATAAGTGTTGGACTTTCAGTGGTGTGGAACTTGACTTTCTGGGAGTTAAAGGGTCATTCTCAAGGGAAGTTTTAGCTCTGGACAGGGACACAGACCCGAAGGTAAAAGGTTATAACTCACACCTCTGCATATAAGAGGATACGAGCTGGTGGTGCGTCACACTCTCCTCCCTGGTCCCCTAGACGAGAGCCATTGATCGAGAAGAGAAGGAGGGAGTGAGAGGTGAGGTCGCTACATATGCTTTGATCACAATCAGTCTATGTTGCTACCGTGTTGTCACATGTGCATTGTCACACCTTTCTCAGATACTCTCTCTTAGGCCTCAGCGATCACTGGACAGACACCTTCCCACAGACTGTGCGGTGCATCTGGACTCCCGTGGGTGGCACCTTGTAGCTTTGCTCCCTCAGCTCCCGAACTGGATGTCTCATATGCTGCCCTTTTGGCGACCAGCAACTGGCAACTCAGCCCATGGTAGTGGTGAGTACGGGGTCGCTTGTACCCTTCTGATCCCTTATACCCACCACTTTCCCTAGCCCCCCATTACTAGTAATAGACACCCATTGTACTTATCTCCCTACAGATACAACAACCATGCATCAGCCCCTGAGGAAGCGAGTGGTATCTCGCGAAACGCGTAGGGCACTAATGATGCGTTTTGTATACCTGCCATTGTTGAGGACTCTGCTCTTCACAATTCATCTACCACTGGTTACACACAACACCGCCTGTTCTAGCAATTTTGCCTGTGTGCATGCACCCACTGGCTCAGCCTTTTATACCATTATCATTGTTCATGGATGTATCATATATGCTATGTATTTTCAATTGTTGCACCTATGTTGTTCTACATGGGCCACTATGCCTGGTGACGCACAATTATTGTTGTCTCCGCTTTGTTTTTACACCATCTGTTACCAATAAATTGTTTGTTATCTATGCATTTTTTTGTGAATATTTGCCCAACTCCAGTACCTCACTCAAAGTCCCAGGGCGACTTGCAGTTGTGTGCTTCTTTTGTCCAGCAGCCAGCAACAATAGACCATCCAGCAGCCAGCATCAATAGAGACCGTCCAGCAGCCAGCAACAATAGATCCTTTGCTCAACAGAAGATCTCTACCTGCAACAATTGACCCCCTAGTAACATAAGACCCTTTTCCACCTACAGCAATAGATCCCCACCAGCAACAATAGACCTCCCCAGTAGTGATGAGCCGAACACCCCCGGGTTCGGTTCGCACCAGAACCCGCGAACGGACCGAAAGTTCGCACGAACTTTAGAACCCTATTAGTTACAATGGATGCGAACGTTCGAAATCTAAAGTGCTAATTATAACGACTATTATGCATGTTATTGTCCTAAAAAGGGTTTGGGAACCCGGGTTCTGCACCAGGGGACATGTATCAATGCAAAAAGAAGTTTTAAAAACGGCTGTTTTTCTGGAGCAGTCATTTTAATGATGCATAAAGTGAAAAAAAAAGTCAAATATTCCTTTAAATATTGTACCTGGGGGGTGTCTAAAGTATGCCTGTGAAGTGCCACGTGTTTCCCGTGTTTAGAACTGTCCCTGCACAAAATGACATTTCTAAAGGAAAAAAAGCCATTTAAAACTGCTTGCGGCTTTAATGTAATGTCTGGTCCCGGTAATATGGATTAAAATCTTTAAGAAAAATGGCATAGCTACCCCATCACCCCCCCCCCCCCTACCACAGCCCATTACCAGCCCCTTTGGGTCTTGTATAGATATTAAGGGGAACCCCGCACATAAAATAAAAAAGGCCCTATATACTCTGAACAGCCGTATACAGGCGGTGCATACAAGACAGGGACTGTAG
The DNA here is from genome assembly GCA_029206835.1 of Rana muscosa. Taxonomy (NCBI): domain Eukaryota; kingdom Metazoa; phylum Chordata; class Amphibia; order Anura; family Ranidae; genus Rana; species Rana muscosa. The sequence continues at coordinate 326,991,745 of CM055123.1, read as the reverse complement.
GTTTGTTCTTATGTAGAATCTGTTTGTAATTTTGAACAGGTACATTTTTTAAGTGTAGCTCCAGCCAAAAAATCTATTTTTAAGCTTTTTGGAAAACATAGGTAAGGGTTATCACCCCTGTAACATTTGTTTTGCTGTCTGTGCTCCTGTTCAGAACATTTCACCTCACTTTCCGTCCCAATGACAACTGTTTTTTGAAAATTTGGGGTTTTTATTGAAACAAGGATTGGTGATAAAGCATCAGTAGAGAGGAGACACTTTTTTTCCCATATTAACTCTTACAGGAGAGAATTTGTCTTCCTAGGGGTAGATTTCCTCTCACTTCCTGTTGTATCCTTCCGTTTGCAAGGAGGAGTCGTTTGTAAGTTGGATGTTTGGAAGTAGGGACCTGCCGTATATACTCTGCTGAAATTTGCCCCTTACATGTTGGTGTTGCCACAACACTGTGAGCCCTCACAGTTACTCTTGGTGGGCACATGAATGGGCCCTGCTGTGAATTATTAGATCAAGAATTGTAATTGCATGCCCCTGTTGAACAGGGGCTGAAAAATTGGGCCTTTGGTGGTGGTGGTGGTGGTGGTGTTGACACAACACTGTAAGGCCTCACAGTTAGTCTTGGTGGGCGCAGGAATGGGCCCTGCTGTGAATTATTAGATCAAGAATTGTAATTACATGCCCCTGTTAAACAGGGGCAGAAAAATTGGGCCTTAGGCACTGGTGCCACAACACTGCAACCCCTCACAGATACTGTGCTTGGAGCACAGCAATGAGCCCTGTTGCAAAGTATTGCATCAAAAATTGTAATTACACGCCCCTGTTAAACAGGGGCTGAAAAATTGGGCCTAAGCCACTGGTGCTGGTGCCACGACACTGCAACCTCTCCCAGATACTCAAGTTGGAGTGCAGGAATGAGCTCTGCTGCAAAGCATTGCATAAAAAATTGTAATAACACGCCCCTGTTAAACAGGGGCTGAAAAATTGGGCCTTAGCCACTGGTGGCGGCACCCAGAAACAAAAATGTTCTTCCAAGCTATCATCATCAATCGGATCATTGAGGAGGAGGAGGATAGTCAGTCAACATAACAGGACAGTCTCTCAGCATCAGCATCAGTCTTGAAGGGATGTGACATTTGAAAATAAATTAGTCTGTTATATCAGCTTCAGGTGTTTGGTAGCTGGTGGTGATCCAAGACTGGTTCATCTTTATGAAGGTCAGTCGATCAACACAGTCGGTGGACAGGCGCACCCTGTGATCCGTGACAAATCCTCCAGCAGCACTGAATGTGCGTTCTGAAAGAACGCTGGATGCAGGACAGGCCAGTAGCTCAATTGCATACCGTGCAAGCTCTGGCCAGTGATCCATCCTCAAGACCCAGTAAGCCAAAGGATTTTCGGTGGGGAAGGTGTCCAAGTCTGACCTTGCCCCTAGGTATTCCTGCACTATGTATATCAGACGCTGGCGATGGTTGCTGGAACTGATCATACCTTGGGGCTGCGGACTAAAGAATTGTCTGAACGCATCGGTCAGACGGCCACCTTCCCCACCGCTCCTTCTTTGACTGACCGAAGCCTCAGCAACTCGTTGTCCAGGACCAGGAGTTTGTAACCTCCCAGTCTCTGGGAACGTGTTGCACAGACCTTTCTGCAAGGCCTCCCGGAGTTGTCTCATCCTCTGCTCCCTCTGCGACGGTAAGATAAGGTCCGCAACCTTATCCTTGTACCGTGGATCAAGGAGAGTGGCCAGCCAGTAATGGTCCCTCTCCTTGATCCGAAGAATACGAGGATCCTTCCGCAGACTTTGCAGGATCAGGGAAGCCATGCAGCGTAGGTTAGCTGAGGCATTCGGTCCGGAGTCCTCTGGGTCACTAAGGACGACATGATCCGCAGCCACCTCCTCCCAGCCACGTACAAGTCCACTGGTTTCTTGGGACTGTAAATCATCCCTAAAAGACTGCTGCTGATGATGCTGAGTGCCAGGCTCCACCTCCATGCTGACACAATCCTCCTTCTCCTCCTCCTCATCTTCTTCCTGTGCGATGGGTGGGACAGAAGGAACACTGTCTGGGTAAAGGGGGCCTTGAGAGGCAAGGAAGTCCTCCTCTTCCTGCCTCTGTTCTGCCTCAAGTGCCCTGTCCATTATTCCACGCAGCGTATGTTCCAACAGGTGGACAAGAGGTACAGTGTCACTGATGCATGCACTGTCACTGCTCACCATCCTCGTGGCCTCCTCAAATGGTGCCAGGACAGTGCATGCATCCCTGATCATGCCCCACTGGCGTGGTGAAAAAAACCCGAACTCCCCTGACCCTGTCCTGGTGCCGTAGTCGCACAGGTACTCATTGATGGCCCTCTGCTGCGTGTGCAGCCGCTGCAGCATGGCCAACGTTGAGTTCCACCTGGTGGGCATGTCACATATAAGGCGGTTCTTGGGCAGGTTCAACTCCTTTTGCAGCTCAGCCAGGCGAGCACTGGCATTATAAGATCTGCCGAAATGCACACAGACTTTCCTGGCCTGCCTCAGGACATCCTGTAAGCCCGGGTACCTGCCCAAGAACCGCTGCACCACCAGGTTAAGGACGTGAGCCACACAGGGCACATGGGTCAGTTGTCCCTGTCGGAGAGCGGAGAGGAGGTTGGTGCCATTGTCGCAAACTACCATTCCTGGCTTAAGCTGGCGTGGCGTCAACCACCTCTCGGCCTGCCCCTGCAGAGCAGACAGAACCTCTGCCCCAGTGTGAATCCTGTCCCCCAAACACACCAGCGCAAGCACGGCATGGCATCTTTTTGCCTGCGTACTTGCGTAGCCCCTTGAACGCCTACGGAGCACCGCTGGTTCCGAGGACAAAGCACAGGAAGAGGCCACGGAGGAAGAAGAGGAGGGGGTGGAGGACAGAGGTGTGTCACAACCAGTAGTAGCATTTTGGAGGCGTGGCGGTGGAACAACCTCCAACACTACTGCACCTTGTCCTGCATCCTTCCCAGCTGCCAAAAGAGTGACCCAATGGGCCGTGAAAAAAAGGTAACGTCCCTGTCCATGCCTGCTGGACCATGAGTCAGCGGTAATATGCACCTTACCGCTGACCGCCCTGTCCAGCAAGGCCAAGACATTGCCTTCCACATGCCGGTAGAGAGCCGGAATCGCCTTCCGTGAGAAAAAGTGGCGCTTGGGAACCTGCCACTGAGGAACCGCACATTGCACAAACTCACGGAAGGGGGCCGAGTCTACCAACTGAAAAGGCAGCAGTTGAAGCGCTAGCAATTTAGTCAAGCTAGCATTCAACCACTGGGCATGTGGATGGCTGGGAGTGAACTTCTTTCGACGGTCCAGCAGCTGGGGCAGGGAAATTTGCCTGCTAGAATCGGACGTCGGTGTACTGCTAGCAGAGTGCCCGCAAGTACTTGGCTGTGACACACCTAATTCTACACCTTCATTCCTCTCAGAGCAGGTTTCAGAGAGGACTGAAGGTATAGTGGGGTTGGAGATCCCAGCTGATGCGGTGCAAGAAGAGGTCAGCTTTGTTCTTTGGTGTGGGTCTTTAAGGTAGGCTTGCCAACGAGCTGCATGGCAGGTCAACATATGTCTGGTCAAGCATGTGGTGCCCAAGCGGGTGATGTTTTGGCCACGCGATATACGCTTAAGACATATGTTGCAAACAGCAGCTGTGCGATCTGATGCACTCGACTCAAAAAAGGCCCACACCAAAGAACTTTTTGAATAACGGGCAGAGGCAGCGCCCTGCACAGGCGGAGCTCTGCGGTGTGATTCCGTCGGTGTGCTGCCCTTACGCTGGCCCCCCGAGGGCATCCTGCCTCGTTGGAGATGTGCCTCCTCCTCATCCTCCTCCTCCTCCTCCTCTCTCTTATTAGGCACCCATGTGGAGTCAGTGACCTCATCATCCCCTCCCTCCTCATCACTGGAGCCAATCTGGCAGTATGCTGCAGCTGCTGGAACATGACAGCCGGATTGGTGTCCTTCTTGAGCATCCCCTCTCTCTGCTCTCACGCTACTGCCTTCCTCTAGCTGGGTATCATCATCAGACCCTTCGAAACGCTGGGCATCCTCCTGGAGCATGTACCCAACACTGTGCTCAAACAGTTCGGGGGACTCCTCAGGAGGACATGGTTGGTCTAGGGAAAGAGTGACTGATGATGACATTGATACCAGGGAAGAGGACGCTTTGGCAGCTGCTTTGTCAGTATCCTGAGCCTGGGTGAGAGAGGATGAGGAGGGCTTGGTCATCCACTCTACCAAGTCTTCGGCATGATGCGGCTCAACACGTCCAGCTGCCGAAAAGAAGGACAAGCGTGTCCCATGGCCACGTGCTGATGGCGATGCACCGCGTCCACGACCAGCACTGTTGTCTCTAGACACAGAGCCTGCTTGCCCTCTTTTATTGGCTCCTGACTGTCTGCCTCTCCTTGTTTGCCTTCCAGACATTCTAATGGCCTGCAGGGAAATGGGAAAAGCAGCAATACAGGCTAACTTCAGGTGTAATATGGTCAGGAGGCACACTCCGCCCGTTGTAAGTGCCGCAAAATCCTGTTGGTGTAACACACCAGGAAAAAGCAGCAATACAGGCTAACTTCAGGTGTATAATGTGCAGGAGGCTTAGCAACAATGACACTGACACTGTCCCCTGCCTATCCTTCTCTCTCCCTACACACAAGGTTTAGCAAAGAATATGACACTGACACTCTCCCTGCCTATCCTTCTCTCTCCCTACACACAAGGTTTAGCAAAGAATATGACACTGACACTGTCCCTGCCTATCCTTCACTTTCCCTGCTCCGGAACACACTACACGAGGCCGCCGCGCTGGCGGCCTTTTATAGTGTGGGGCGTGTACTAAACCCCCTCAGCTATAATTGGCCACAGGCATCCTGCCTGTGGCCAATCATTGCTCTCCTCGCTGCCGGCGCTGTGATTGGCCAAGCATGCAGGGTCACAGTGCATGCTTGGCCAATCACAGCGCCGGGATTACACTGCGATGGCGCAGTGTATTGTGGGCCGTTTGCGTCACTCGAACACCGAGCTCATCCCTACTCCCCAGCAATAATAGACCTTCTGCAACATTAGAACCCCCAGGGACAAAAGATTCACCAGCAGCCAGCATCAGTTGACCTTCCAGTACATCCCAGCACCACATTAAAGGGGTTGTAAACCTTCGTGTTTTTTCACCTTTATGCATCCTATGCATTAAGGTGAAAAAACCCCTTGCAGTCATCTCTTTCACATCTTTTGGGAGTGCGCTCTACTGGCCTTGTTTTGAAGACATCATACTGACACCGTTTAGCGCCTACAGATCGTCTTCATGTATGACCAACCCAAAGCCCTATTCCTGCACATCGCACCTCTGTCCAGTCGCAGATACAGTGGAACCTCGGATTGGGAGTAACGCGGTTATTGAGCATTTCGCAATACAGGCACTGTATTTTTAAAAATCCTAACTCGGTTTGCGAGTGTTGTCTCACAAAACCAGGAGGATTCAAGCCAAAGCGGTGTGCAGTACTGCGTTTGGCCTGAGGTGGGAGGCGCCGGAGCCGTTCGGAAATGCTCGTAAAGACTCAGAAATACTCCGTTCCCAAGGTTTGCTGAGGTCAGCTGAGCTGTCCTCGGGCCTTTCCATGTGTTTCCGAGGCTCTCAAGCGCCCCCCCCCCCCACCTCTGGCCACATGCGGTATTGCATGCCATTGAGGTCAAAGCGGAACAAATTATTTTAGTTTCCATTGACTTCTCTGGGGAAACTCGCATTGATATGCGAGTGCTTTGGATTACGAGCATTCTCCTGGAACGAATTATGCTCGTAATCCAAGGTTCCTCTGTATAAGAGATTGCCACCGATACATTTTACCAGTGCAGTGAAAGCTTGCATTCCGAGTATGTGGAAACAAACAAACCCACCGCCTATAGGACAATAGTCCACTAGGGGGAATGACAACCTCACTGCCTCCTTAGAAGGCAAATCTGACGGCTTCATCCACACACGGTGTCATTGTGCACAGTTCACCCGACCACAAAATATCTTTCACATGCTTTAGATTCTTTTATGTAATGGGCCCAGGATGCAGACCACAGCCCATAGTCACTGACCCCTCTCCTTCCTTTTTAAGGCCTCTCTCCTTCTCACCCCCATTCCTTCACTGTCCATTCACACCAGATGGGGTGGGACTGTGTTGGGGGGGCTTTTCCAGCGCAGGCCCACTGCAAGACCAGACAAAATGCCTTGTCTCTGGTGTGGCCGGTTCACACCACTGTGTTGTGATGGTGAACCCTGTCTTGCTGAGGGTTGGGAAGGCAGAGAGTCTGCAGTATCAAGTGCCCCCTGGGGGTGGCGCCTCTGCGGTGCCGGAGCAGCACTATGGTTTTGGGACCTCACTATGTTAAACTGCACCAGGTCACAACACCTAAGCCTATTTTATTTACGTTGCCTCGTGGGCTGGGACAATATATGTTACCGGACCGCAAGGCCTACTCATTGTCTATCTACATTGGCACATTATTTGTTCTCACTGCCTGACACTTTCTTTTCTGTGTCACCTTACACTCAGGGATTGTAGGGTGTGGGTCTTCGGGCCTACCCTGAAGTCTAGAGGGGATGTTTGGACATTAGGTTCTTTAATCCCCCTCTCTTCAGGAGAACCCCCCACCCAGTACTTGTCAGTCAGCTTTGTCTGATCACAAGGAGAGGGGTCTGCCAGGCCCTTTGGCTCGGTGTACCAAAGTGTGCCTTACCACCGTCAGGGGGTCGGAGAGAGGTCCTGCCTCTTCCCTCTTCAGTATGGGGTATTATATATTAGTATGGGGTATTATATATTGGTATGGGGTATTATATATTGATATGGGGTATTGTGTATTAGTATGGGGTATTGTGTATTAGTATGGGGTATTGTGTATTGGTATGGGGTATTGTGTATTGGTATGGAGTATTATATATTGATATGGGGTATTGTGTATCAGTATGGGGTATTATATATTGGTATGGGGTATTATATATTGATATGGGGTATTGTGTATCAATATGGGGTATTGTGTATCAGTATGGGGTATTATATATTGGTATGGGGTATGTGAGGGGGTTAACTCAGTAGCGGGTGTGTGTGACCCCCTGGTTGGGCTCCCCACACAAAAACAGGGCCAGCAGACGGAGGTTGTGGTTTTCAAAATCAAAAGGTGCGGTTTATTTCTCTATGTACAGTGACAAAAACACAGCAAAGCCAAAAAGAAACATAAACAAAATAAATCCTGGTCAGTTTGACCTCTGACTAAACATGCAGGTTTCCTAAACTAACAACTGGGATCAGCCTGGTGCTGTCCTAGTCCCTAAGTCCCTGGTTTAGTAAAAGTCCAAACAAATAGCCACACAGGCTTTGCCTCACCGCACAGGGGTTCACTCTCCCTAGACAGTCCACACAGGTCTGGTTCCAGGCATGAGCTAACACCTAATGAATCTGGGAGTTCTTATAGAGGCCTAAATGAGCTGACAAGCTTCAGCTGGCCTCATCAACTCCCTGTCTGTACGACGCCCCACACTCTCCCTAGAGGTATGAGTCATCCATGAGCCTACTAGCCTCAGCTGGGCTTATACAACTCTCCACCCTAGTTGTATAAGTCAGCATAAAGCCTGAATCTGGGAGAAATATATCTACCCCCCTGGATGCAACCAGGTGACTTTACCTTCCTGCTGTCACATACCCCCCCCTCTTGTTTTAACCTTGGGGTTGGAACACCAGCAATCAGGCATTCATGTACTCGAGACAAAGCATCCACATTCCCCATTTGAACGCCAGGGCGATGCTTTACTGTGAAGTTGAATTCCTGTAGGGCCAGGAACCACCTATTCACTCTTCTATTTGTCTCCTTGTTTTGAGCCATCCACTTTAACGGAGCGTGATCCGTAACCATGTCAAAGTGCCTACCTAGCAGATAGTACCGAAGGGAATCTAGAGCCCACTTCACCGCTAAACACTCCTTTTCAACCGTGGCGTAATTTACCTCATGGGACTTCAACTTCCTGCTGAGGTAAATGACTGGGTGCTCTTCCCCGTTCCAGACCTGGGACAATACTGCTCCTAACCCCACATCTGACGCATCACTTTGTACGACAAAGTCTTTAGAGAAGTCGGGTGAGTACAACACTGGCTGGCTACATAAGGCTTGTTTCAAGAATTGGAATGCTGCCTCAGCCTCGGGGGTCCATTTAATCATGACCGACCCTTTCCCTTTCGTCAGGTTGGTTAGGGGCACAGCCTTAGAAGCAAAGTGGGGAATGAAGCGCCGATAATAACCCGTGATTCCCAGAAAGGCCCGTACCTGCTTCTTGCTGTTGGGACGTGGCCAACTCTGGATGGCCTCGACTTTGTTGAGTTGGGGTTTTATCACTCCCCTGCCAATGGTGTACCCAAGATATTTGGCCTCCTCCTGCCCAATGGTACACTTCTTGGGGTTAGCCGTAAACCCCGCTTCCCGGATAGAGTCTAGGACTGCTTGCACTTTTGGCAGATGTGAGGCCCAATCTGTGCTATGGACAATTACGTCATCCAGGTAAGCCGCAGCATACTTCCGATGGGGCCTCAGTATCTGGTCCATTTTCCGCTGGAATGTGGCCGGCGCATTCTGTAACCCGAACGGCATTCTCTTATATTGGAACGCCCCGTCTGGGGTTACAAATGCGGTTTTCTCTTTGGCCGACTTGGCCAGGGGAATTTGCCAATACCCTTTTGTGAGGTCAAGAGTCGTCATGTATCGGGCTGTTCCCAGCCGGTCGATCAACTCATCTATACGTGGCATGGGGTAGGTGTCAAATTTTGTAACTTTGTTCAACTGACGAAAATCGTTACAAAATCGCCAGCTCCCATCCGGTTTAGGCACCAACACAATGGGACTAGACCAATCACTTTGGGACTCCTCTATCACCCCTAAGTTCAGCATTTTCTGTACTTCCTCCCGTATTGCCTCCCGTCGGGCCTCTGGGATCCGATAGGGTTTTAACTTCACCCTTTCACCGGGCGGGGTAATAATATCATGCTCTACCCCAGATGTTTGTCCCGGCAGCTCAGAGAACACCTCCTTGTTGCGAAGCACAAACTCCTTAACCTCCTGTTGTTGGGGTTGTGACAAGGTGGCTGCTATTCCAACCTCCGGAATCACGCAACCAGTTTGAGCTGGTGACCAAGTTTCTGCGACTAGGGACTCTCTATCCCTCCAGGCTTTCAACAGATTAACGTGATATATCTGTTCGGGCTTTCGCCTTCCTGGTTGTCTGACCTTGTAATTCACTTCGCTCACTTTTTCCATTATCTCGTAGGGGCCTTGCCATTTGGCAAGGAATTTACTTTCAACCGTAGGGACAAGTACCAATATCCTATCCCCCGGGGAAAAGGTACGGGTCTTTGCTCCACGGTTGTACACTCTCTGCTGTGCCAACTGCGCTTGGGCCAAATGTTCCTTCACGATGGGCATTACCTGTGCAATTCGATCTTGCATCAGGGCGACATGCTCAATCACACTCCTGTGGGGAGAACTCTCACTTTCCCAAGTTTCCTTGGCAATATCCAACAGCCCTCTTGGGTGTCTCCCATACAGTAACTCAAAGGGGGAGAATCCCGTAGAGGATTGGGGCACCTCCCTAATAGCAAACATCAAATAAGGAAGTAGACAGTCCCAATCCTTTCCATCTCTATCCACCACTTTCTTCAACATTTGTTTTAGGGTTTTGTTGAATCTTTCAACCAGCCCATCGGTTTGGGGGTGATACACAGATGTACGCAATTGCGTCACTTTGAACAATTTACACAGCTCTTTCATAACCCGGGACATAAAGGGTGTACCTTGGTCCGTAAGCAGTTCTTTACAAATACCCACCCGGCTAAAAACAAGAGATAGCTCTTTGGCTATGGTTTTGGCCGAGGTATTTCTGAGAGGGATCGCTTCTGGATAACGGGTGGCATAGTCCATTATAACCAATATGTACTGGTGCCCCCTAGCGGACTTGATTATAGGACCTACCAAATCCATTGCGATTCTCTCAAACGGGACCTCAATGATGGGTAGAGGGACCAGCGGGCTACGGAAATGTGGCATCGGGGCCGACCTCTGACACACAGGGCAGGAGGAACAATAATTTTCTATGTCCTTCATCACCCCAGGCCAATAGAATCTCTGTAATACCCTCTCTCGGGTTTTCTCTGTCCCCAGATGACCTCCAAGAATGTGCCCATGGGCCAACTCCAACACCAACTTCCTGTAAGGTTTGGGCACCACAAGCTGCTCAACGGTTTCTTCTGCCCTTTTTGCCACCCGATACAGTAGGTCCTTCTCTACGCTGAAGTATGGGTAAGTGCAGGTATTATCTGGGTTCACTAAGTCGCCATCTATTTCCACTACGTTTTCCCGTGCCTTTATTAGGGCGGGGTCTTTTAACTGTTCTGTGGCAAAATTTTCCCTGTGAACCTCCAGATCAGAAAACTCCACAGACGGTAGGTTTTCGTCTGAGGAGGTGGGCTCCTCTCCAGTTTCTTGGGTCTCCCCTGCCAATACTGACAAGGGAAATTCTGGAGAGTCCTCACCACTCTCAGAGGAGTTCTGGCTATCACATTCCTGGTACATAGGGGCACCAGTGGGGGGCTCAGGATCATCCCACAGTTCCCAGAACTTCGGAAAATCTCTTCCCACAATGGCATCATGCGGTAATTGAGATACTAACCCCACTGGATGAGAGAGGGTACCTTTGGGGGTCTCGAAACACACTGTAGTCACTGGATACTCTCGGGTGTCCCCATGCACACAAATAACAGCTACCTTGCTATTCCCAGAGACCTCTGTTTTAACTAATTCAGCCTTTATCAGGGTCACAAGGCTACCTGAATCCAGTAATACCACAACATTTCTACCATTAATACACATTTTGCATAAATGTTTCTCAGTTCCCCGAATGGCAGTGCATGCGACTGTCGCACACAGCGACTGACGTCTGTCCGTCAGAAAGTCACATTGCATGGGTTCCTCCACAACCGGGCAATTTGCTGCAATATGTCCCGCTTGCCGGCAGCGGTAGCAAACAATCCTTTTGGCTGCCTCTTGAGCCCCTGACTTCCCAGGCTGTTCTCGCCAAACTTTGGGTAGAGCTCCCACCCTCTCACTCTCTCCACCCTCACCCCTTGGAATCCTCTTATCCGCCCCTGGGGATGGTCTGGTCTTAGGGTGGAAAGTCCGAGAGTCTCTGGAAGAGGCCGTCAGGTTCTCTGTAGCCAAGTATTTCTCTACACGATCCACAAGACCACCGGCCGTCTCTGGGTCTCCATGGCTTACCCACTTTTGGATGGCAGTAGGAAGAGCTCTCAAAAACCGATCCATTACAACACGTTCCACAATCTCTGGTGCGGACAAAGTCTCTGGCTGTAGCCACTTCCTGCTCAGGTGAATGAGATCATACATTTGAGACCTGGGGGGTTTTCCAAGCTGGAAAGTCCAGTTATGCACACGCTGAGCCCGGACAGCCAGGGTGACACCCAGCCTTGCCAATATTTCAGCTTTTAGCATCACATAGTCTTTTGCTTGGTCAGGCTCTAGGTCATAGTAAGCCTTCTGCGATTCACCAGTTAACAGAGGAGCCACCAGTCCAGCCCACTGCTCCTCAGGCCACTTTTCTCTTTCAGCAGTCCTTTCAAATGTGGTCAAAAATACCTCTGGATCATCCTCTCCAGTCATTTTTGTCAATAAACGACTCACCCCAAAGGACGCGGTATTAGTGGGACGGCTTTCCTCACTGGTCTGCGGACGTTGCTGCATTACTGCTTCCATTTGTTGTAGTCTCTGCTCTTGCTTCTGTAACAGGTCTATGAAGCGGGCCTCAGATTGCTGCTGGGCTTGTTGATGAGCTTGCTGCTGGGCTGCAAGGCTCCTTTGCAAACCTGCATTTGTCTGCTGTTGATTGGCATTTGCTAGAGCCAGCTGTTTCAGTATCTCCTCCATGCTGGCTTAAAAAAAACTGCCACTGGTTCTCCACCAACTGTGAGGGGGTTAACTCAGTAGCGGGTGTGTGTGACCCCCTGGTTGGGCTCCCCACACAAAAACAGGGCCAGCAGACGGAGGTTGTGGTTTTCAAAATCAAAAGGTGCGGTTTATTTCTCTATGTACAGTGACAAAAACACAGCAAAGCCAAAAAGAAACATAAACAAAATAAATCCTGGTCAGTTTGACCTCTGACTAAACATGCAGGTTTCCTAAACTAACAACTGGGATCAGCCTGGTGCTGTCCTAGTCCCTAAGTCCCTGGTTTAGTAAAAGTCCAAACAAATAGCCACACAGGCTTTGCCTCACCGCACAGGGGTTCACTCTCCCTAGACAGTCCACACAGGTCTGGTTCCAGGCATGAGCTAACACCTAATGAATCTGGGAGTTCTTATAGAGGCCTAAATGAGCTGACAAGCTTCAGCTGGCCTCATCAACTCCCTGTCTGTACGACGCCCCACACTCTCCCTAGAGGTATGAGTCATCCATGAGCCTACTAGCCTCAGCTGGGCTTATACAACTCTCCACCCTAGTTGTATAAGTCAGCATAAAGCCTGAATCTGGGAGAAATATATCTACCCCCCTGGATGCAACCAGGTGACTTTACCTTCCTGCTGTCACAGGTATTATATATTGGTATGGGGTATCGTGTATTAGTATGGGGTATTGTGTATTAGTATGGGGTATTGTGTATTGGAATGGGGTATTGTGTATTGGTATGGGGTATTATATATTGGTATGGGGTATTATATATTAGTATGGAGTATTATATATTAGTATGGAGTATTATATATTGGTATGGGGTATTATGTATTGGTTTGGGGTATTATATATTGGTATGGGGTATTATATATTAGTATGGAGTATTATATATTAGTATGGGGTATTGTGTATTAGTATGGGGTATTGTGTATTGGTATGGGGTATTATATATTGGTATGGAGTATTATATATTGGTATGGGGTGTTGTGTATTAGTATGGGGTATTGTGTATTAGTATGGGGTATTATATATTAGTATGGAGTATTATATATTGGTATGGGGTGTGGTATGTGTGAGACTGAAGATAAGATTAGGGAGGTATGTAGAAGTGACGTACCTGGGTGGGCGGGGACACAACCTCTATAGATAATATTATGGAGAGACTCTAGGGAGGAGGCAATGGCCGCCTCTGTGGTAGTGCAAGCATTGGCGGAGACTGGATCTAACCAATCACAGATCTGGACTAGTCAAGAGGCCAAATAGTATGAATAAAAATGAGGAAATGCCAAGCCAGCCTTGTGTGTTGGGAGTGGCTATCCTAGGAGTGCGGGGCCATTCCATAGAAACGCCAGGCATATGGTGTCAATGCGTTTAATAATTTATTTAGGTATTCTGCATGGGGGATGGGCCATGACAACTTGGGAAGGTCGATGATTTTAATAATATTAGGTCTAGAGGTTGGTCCATCCATCACCTAGTTGGAAGTTGTAGTTGAGACAATAAAGCACATGGATTAATCTGTATAACACTTTCCCCTGGAGACTCGATACACTTAGAAGGTGAGGCAGATATCTTGGAGATGGCGTTGGCCGGGAATTGAACCCGGGTCATCTGCTTAGAAAGCAGCTATGCTCACCACTGCACCACCAACGCAAAGGTAGTATGTCTTTTCTAATGTGGGAGGAAACCGGAGAACCCGGAGGAAACCCACGCAAGCACAGGGAGAACATGTGAACTCCATGCAGATAGTGTCCTGGTCAGGATTTGAACCAAGGACCCCAGTGCTGCAAGGCTCATCACTAAGCCTCTGTGCTGCCCATATGCGGCCTCTGTTCTGAGCGGGTTCCGATCCAACACACGCCTCAAAAGCCTACCAGCCTCTAAACTTCACAATATAATCAACTACTTAATGTCGATTGACAATACATCGATCAAACATAATCAAACACCTGTAAAAAAGTGCCTGAGATGTTGGTGGTAAACAGCCTGCTAGGCCCGAAGTGTAAATATAGACATTAAGCTTTAAGGTTAATCAAAAATATCACATTCTAAAGGGAAAGGTAGAACAAGGGGGAGGGGGAGCATGGAAGAGGGAGAGAGGGAGAAAAGGAGGGGGGAGGAAGGGAAAGTTGTGGAAAAGGAAGGGGTGTGGGGGTTCCCCCCAACCCTCACCCCCCTTCTTTCCTCCAACCTCCCTTTCCCACCCCCCTCCTTTCCTCCCTCTCTCCCTCTTCCATGCTCCCCCTTGTTCTATCTTTCTCTTTAGAATGTGATATTTTTGATTAACCTTAAATTTTCTGCAGAAGCTGCAGAAAGGAAAATAGAGGGCTGATGGGTAGACCCTCCGGTTGCTGGAGTGGCTGCCGCCACCAGTTTAGGGACCTATGTTGGTACAGCCGTACCTGGTCCCTGGGAGGGTCCCGACGCTAGGATGGACAGTAAATGTACTCCTTCGTGGCCTAGTGTCGGCACCCATTGATGGGGTCATGTATTTGGTTGGAAGGATCTCATCACTCCATGGCCTAGTGTTATTCCTGGTAGGTGCGACGCTGGGAATGGGAATGTCAATCATTTTTGCTTGATGGTGGAATGATGACATCACTCGGTGGGATGATGTCACTCTTTCGTGGGACGATATTCCTGTGCCTGACCTACATTTTTTGTTGGAGCTCCTTTATTAGCTGGCTTATCCTAGCACTAAGGGGAGCTCGAGCAGGTGCAACTCTGGAAATGGGAAAGGCAGTCTCCTCCATGGTGCTCTCTGCATTTTTGCTTGATGTTGGAATGATGACATCACTCGGTGTGAGGATTTCACTCTTTTGCGGGACGATATTCTTGTGCCTGGCCTCCTTTTTTTTGTTGGAGCTCCTTTATTAGCTGGCTTAGCCTAGGGCTAAAGAAAGCTCGAGGAGGTGCAACTCTGGAAACAGGAACGTCTGTCTCTTCCATAGCGTTGTTCACATTTTCTCTTGTAGGAACGATGTCATCGCTTGTTGGGAATATGCTGGTATCCCTAAACACTTTGGTTGGCCTACGCTTCTTCACTGGCCGGCATAAATCCCGTAGGTGAGCACGGATGTGATCCCTAGAAGGTGCGACTCTGGGAATAGGAAAGTCGGTCTCCTCCATGGTGCTCTCTGCATTTACACTTAATGGTGAAATGGTGTCCTCACTTTCTGGTATAATGACGTCACTTGTAGGTGAAATGGTGTCATCACTTTCTGGTATGATGACGTCACTTGTAGGTGAAATGGTGTCATCACTTTCTGGTATAATGACGTCACTTGTTGGTGAAATGGTGTCATCACTTTCTGGTATGATGACGTCACTTGTTGGTGAAATGGTGTCATCACTTTCTGGTATGATGACGTCACTTGTAGGTGAAATGGTGTCATCACTTTCTGGTATGATGACGTCACTTGTAGGTGAAATGGTGTCATCATTTTCTGGTATGATGACGTCACTTGTAGGTGAAATGGTGTCATCACTTTCTGGTATGATGACATCACTTGTAGGTGAAATGGTGTCATCATTTTCTGGTATGATGACGTCACTTGTAGGTGAAATGGTGTCCTCACTTTCTGGTATAATGACGTCACTTGTAGGTGAAATGGTGTCATCACTTTCTGGTATGATGACGTCACTTGTAGGTGAAATGGTGTCCTCACTTTCTGGTATGATGACGTCACTTGTTGGTGAAATGGTGTCATCACTTTCTGGTATGATGACGTCACTTGTTGGTGAAATGGTGTCATCACTTTCTGGTATGATGACGTCACTTGTTGGTGAAATGGTGTCATCACTTTCTGGTATGATGACGTCACTTGTTGGTGAAATGGTGTCATCACTTTCTGGTATGATGACGTCACTTGTAGGTGAAATGGTGTCATCACTTTCTGGTATGATGACGTCACTTGTTGGTGAAATGGTGTCATCACTTTCTGGTATGATGACGTCACTTGTTGGTGGGGTGATGTTGCTACTTGTTGGTCGGAACAGTCGGTAGAATGGCTTGAAATATATTAGGAGCAGCACCACCAGCATGGTGATAACCCCCAGAAAGCATTCTGACCGGTGCTCAGTAACAATATTTATAAGTACGGGTGAGACTGTGTTGTCTAGGGTCACTGGCCCCCGTCTGTTCCAGATATTGATCGGTAGATAAATTAATCCAATCAGCTCCAGGAACATCATAAAACGTCCTAATTTTCTGGCCAGGTAATTTTGGCGCAGGATGTACTTAAGAATCAGGAAACTTATCAGGACTGCCAAACTAAACCAGACTGGAGGACAGGTCAGGAATAAAAAACAGCTGATGGGTTCTGAAGGGTAATTTTCCATTCCTCTTACTGTTTCCTCCACTGGCTGCTCCGTCCTCTTCATGTCCTCCTCCTCCATGCGGGTCTCTGGGGACCCCCTGATGGTATTTCTGGGTACAGCCCATGGATACAGGATTCTGAAAATCATCGGAATCTCTGCTGGCTGTTGTGGTGTTTCTACAATCCCCTCCTCTGGGGGCCCTCTGGTGTAATTTGTGGGCCCCTCCTGATCCATGTGGACCTCCAGGGATTGTTTGATGATATTTCTGTTTAGTTCCCAAGGAACCAACAGAACAAGAAAAAAGGCGAGGATTCTGTTCCTCATTTTTTCTTGTAGAAAATAACTGACAGGAAATGCCAATTACTAGTAATAGAAGATTAGACAATTAATGCCAATCAATAAGTTGACTGTCAATTCCAATCACTGGTGATAATGTGACGAAATACAAATCAATCAGTCAGGAGCTCTGCAAGAGATGCTTCTGCTGTGAAGACCAAATGTCAACTGGCAGCTCCTCCCTCTGCACTGCTATTTATACCGGCTGCAGGTCATGTGACCTCTGACATCATCACACTTGGTTACTCTGTTGCTATTTACAGACTGCAGGTCATGTTACCACGGTGACATCATCACACTTGTTCACTCTGTGTGCTCAGCTGCAGGTCACATGACCAGCACTGAGAAAACATCCTGTCTGTGATATATATATATATATACTGTTGTTACATCACATCATTATTTATTATTATATATTATTTTATGTATTGAATTCCCTATTATTATTCATACATGATACTATATTTTATATTAATATAATAGTAATACAATGTAATAACATGTTTTATTTTTATTATTTTAATGTAATATTATTAATTATAGTAATATTTACACTAATAATAATAATAATAATAATAATAATAATAATAATATAAATACAATGAATAATAAGAGTAATAATAGAAGTAGAATGAAATGTCTCTCTGTATTCGGTCGGTAGAATTCTTCTCTGGTGACATTTCAGTGACTGCACTGATCTCCGGAGCCACTAGAGGGCAGCACTTCCTATACTGTGCGATCACTAGACAGTCCTTCCGGTCATTACTATAGAGCTCAGACCGGTACCGGAAGTGATTGGGGAGGGGGGTGGGGGTGTGTACAGCGGGTTCCCGGTAGGCGGAGTGATGACGGGTAAAGCGGCCAGCGGAGGGGAGACATGAGGAGGAGCTCCGAAAAGAGGGGGCGGGGCTCTCATTTCCGTTACCATGGTGACCAGAGATTGTGTATTATTTTTTTTTTATATTTTCTATTATTATCACCAATATTTCTATTCCCCTCCCCCATTATTATTATTATTATTATTATTATTATTAAAATATTATTAATCCTCATTACAGAAATCATCAAATTTTTTATCATTTATTTTATTATTATTATCATCTCATTATTTCTCTCTATTAGTAGATGAGAACACGCCCCCAATCCCACCCCCCTCCCCCAATCCAATCCCCTCTCCCCACCCTCTAACGCATTCTGTTTTTTTATGCGTTCTGGTGTATTTTTCATGCGTTTAGATTAGGGATGCACCGAATGGAAATTTTGGTGCCGAAAACGAAAATGGGTTTCTAAAAAAACATATTTTTATTGTGAAGGACTAGCATCAAGTGTAGAGCTTGAAGGACACCGCCACGCGCTGGTTCTTCTTTTTAACCACTTAACGACCGCTCACTGTATATATACGTCGGCACAATGGCACCGACAGGCACAATCACGTAGAGCATACGTGATTGCCTTTGTACAGTTGGGGGGTCCGATCGGACCCCCCTTCTGTACAGTGAGCGGTCGGAATTCGTCTGGGAGCGTTCCGAGATGGGGGGCGGCCGTTCGATTCCGACCACCCCCCCGCGATCGCTCCCGGCGAATAGAAATGCCCCCTCTGTCTGTGTACTGTTTACACAGATAGAGAAAGCAGGAGGAAGTGATGTCATCTCCTGTGCGGCGCTCACATATACCGAGCGTCGTACAAGAGAAGACACACAGGTCAGTGCACTAACACTACACTAACACCAGCACACATAGGCACATAAATCGCCCCCCCCAGGCCCCCCCAGATCACCCCCCAGATCACCCCCCAGATCACCCCCCAGCCCCCAGTCACAGTGTCACTGATTGCAGTGACCATTTATTTACTGATCACTGCAATCAGTGACATTTGTGACTGTAAAAGTGTCACTACATTTAGTTTTAGGTCCAGTGTAGCCCCCTAACCCCCCCCCCAATAAAGGTTTAACCCCTTGATCACCCCCCCAGATAACCCTTTCACCCCCTAGCACCGCCGTCGCTTGGCGATCATTTTTCTGATCGCTGTCTTGGCGTCGGTGATGCAGATCGGTACCCAGTAATTTTTTTTAGGTTCGCCGCAGGTTTTTATAGCGTCGGGTACCCCCATAAATTATCTAATAAAGGTTTAACCCCCTTGATCGCCCCCCAGGTAACCCTTTCACCCCCTATCACCACTGTCACTAAGCAATCATTTTTCTGATCGATGTCTTAGCGTCGGTGATGCAGATCGGTAGCCAGTAATTTTTTTTAGGTTCGCCGCAGGTTTTTATAGCGTCAGGTACCCCCATATATTATCTAATAAAGGTTTTAACCCCCTAATTGCCCCTAGTTAACCCTTTCACCAGTAATCATCATATAAGTGTTACGGGTGACGCTGGTTAGTTAGTTTGCTTTTTATAGTGTCAGGGCACCCGCCGTATATAACCCAATAAAGGTTTAACCCCCCTGATCGCCCGGCGGGTGATATCAATTAGGTTTTAGCGTCAGAGAGGGTCTGCGTCACACCCCAGGCAGCGTCAGGTTAGTGCCAGTAACGCTAACACCCACGCGTGAAGCATACACCCCCCTTAGTGGTATAGTATCTGAACAGATCAATATCTGATCTGATCAGATCTATACTAGCGTCCCCAGCAGTTTAGGGTTCCCAAAAACGCAGTGTTAGCGGGATCAGCCCAGATACCTGCTAGCACCTGCGTTTTGCCCCTCCGTCCAGCCCAGGCCACCCAAGTGCAGTATCGATCGATCACTGTCACTTACAAAA
This sequence comes from Rana muscosa, assembly GCA_029206835.1. NCBI lineage: Eukaryota > Metazoa > Chordata > Amphibia > Anura > Ranidae > Rana > Rana muscosa. The sequence continues at coordinate 326,972,333 of CM055123.1, read as the reverse complement.
CACAACACACATAACTGCAGCGTTCGCAGAGACAGGCCTGATCCCTGCGACTCCAGTGCTGTAGGAGGTGATTTCACCACCACAGTTAAATAAAAAAAGCAAATATGCCGAAGCATTGGGGCAGCAGGGGCGGAGGAGCGATTTTGCTCCTAATGCCGCGTACATACGGTCGAAATTCCGACGGAGGCTTGCCCGTGGAAAAGTCCGACCATGTGTGTGCGGCATAACTTTTTTGCGGGAGGATGCCCCCATGCTTCGGAATATATAAATGGTGCGTGTATGCCCATCATTAGAAGTGGGTGGATGAAGGGCGGTATTCTAATGGTGGGCATACCCACCGATCAATCTCTTTTTTCGTTCAGCCAACAGGCTGCATGAAAAAAAAGATTACAATACATGTCCAACAAGGACCAGCAACGTACTGGTATGTTGCTGGACTTTGAATGTTTATACCAGAATGATGCCTGCGGGTTTAGGTATCATCTTGGTATCATTCTTTTCAGCCTGCGGCCGGCTTTCATGTAAAAGCAATCCTAGCGGCTAATTAGCCTCTGGACTGCTTTTACAAGCAGTGGGAGGGAATGCCCCCCCCCCCGGATATAAAAAGCGCCATTGGGAAATTGGGAAAGCATTTTATCACACCGATCTTGGTGTGGTCAGATGCTTCAAAAAAAGAGTACCTGTCTCTACCTATTGCTATCATAGGGGATATTTACATTCCCTGAGATAACAATAAAAATGATAAAAAAAAAAATACTTGGAAGAAACAATTTAAAAATAAAATAAAAAAGCAAAATTAATAATAAAAAAAAAGAAAAAAAAAAAGCACCCCTGTCCTGCCCTGCTCTTGCCCAATGGCGAACGCAAGCGTCGGTCTGGCGTCATATGTAAACAGCAATTGCACCATGCATGTGAGGTATCATCGCGAAGGTCAGATCGAGGGCAATCATTTTAGCAGTAGACCTCCTCTGTAAATCTACTGGGGTAACCTGTAAAGGCTTTTAAAGGCTTTTAAAAATGTATGTAGTTTGTCGCCAATGCGCAATTGTGCGAAATTTTAAAGCATGTCATGTTTGGTATCTATGTACTCGGCCTAAGATCATCTTTTTTATTTCATCAAACATTTGGGCAATATAGTGTGTTTTAGTGCATTAAAATTAAAAAAAGTGTATTTTTTAACCCAAAAAATGCGTTTGAAAAATCGCTGCGCAAATACTGTGTAGAAAAAAAAAATGCAACACCCACCATTTTAATCTGTAGGGCCTTTGCTTTAAAAATATATATAATGTTTGGGGGTTCAACATAATTTTCTTGCAAAAAAAAAAATGTTTTCATGTAAACAAAAAGTGTCAGAAAGGGCTTTGTCTTCAAGTGGTTAGAAGAGTGGATGTAAGCTTCCTAATGTTGTGTATAAAATACCAGAACAGTTCAAAACCCCCCCAAATGACCCAATTTTGGAAAGTAGACACCCCAAGCTATATACTGAGAGGCATGTCGAGTCCATGGAATATTTTATATGTTGACACAAGTTGCGGAAAAACGACAATTTTTTTTTTTTTTTGCACAAAGTTGTCACTAAATGATATATTGCTCAAACATGCCATGGGCATATGTGGAATTACACCCCAAAATACATTCTGTTGCTTCTCCTGAGTACGGGGATACCACATGTGTGGGACTTTTTGGGAGCCTAGCCACGTACGGAACCCCAAAAACCAAGCACCGCCTTCAGGCTTTCTAAGGGTGTAAATTTTTGATTTCACTTCTCACTGCCTATCACAGTTTCGGAGGCCATGGAATGCCCAGATGGCACAAAACCCCCCCCAAATGACCCCATTTTGGAAAGTAGACACCCCAAGCTATTTGCTGAGAGGTATTGTGAGTATTTTGCAGATCTCGCTTTTTGTCACAAAGTTTTGAAAATTTTAAAAAAAAAAAAATATATATATATATATATATATATATTTTCTTTCTTCATTTTCAAAAAAAAATGAGAGCTGTAAAATACTCGCCATTCCTCTCAGCAAATAGCTTGGGGTGTCTATATTCCAAAATGGGGTCATTTGGGGGGGTTTTGTGCGATTTTGGCATTTTATGGCCTTCGAAACTGTGATAGGTAGTGAGGAGTGAAATCAAAAATTTATGCCCTTAGAAACCTTGAAGGCGGTGCTTGGTTTTTGGGGTCCCGTACGCGGCTAGGCTCCAAAAAAGTCCCACACATGTGGTATCCCCGTACTCAGGAGAAGCAGCAGAATGTATTTTGGGGTGTAATTTCACATATAACCATGGCATGTGTGAGCAATATATCATTTAGTGACAACTTTGTGCAAAAAAAATAAAGTTTGTCATATTCCTGCAACTTGTGGCAAAATATAAAATATTCCATGGACTGAACATGCCTCTCAGTAAATAGCTTGGGGTGTCTACTTTCCAAAATGGGGTCATTTGGGGGGATTTTGTGCTATTTTGGCATTTTATGGCCTTCGAAACTGTGATAGGTAGTGAGGAGTGAAATCAAAAATTTACGTCCTTAGAAAGCCTGAAGGCGGTGCTTGGTTTTTGGGGCCCCGTACCCGGCTAGGCTCCCAAAAAGTCCCACACATGTGGTATCCCCGTACTCAGGAGAAGCAGCAAAATTTATTTTGTGGTGCAATTCCACATATAACCATGGCATGTGTGAGCAATATATCATTTAGTGACAACTTTTTTAATTTTTTTTTTTTTTTTTTTAGTCATTATTCAATCACTTGGGACAAAAAAATAAAAAATTCAATGGGCTCAACATGCCTCTCAGCAATTTCCTTGGGGTGTCTACTTTCCAAAATGGGGTAATTTGGGGGGGTTTTGTACTGCCCTGTCATTTTAGCACCTCAAGAAATGAGATAGGCAGTCATAAATTTAAAGCTGTGTAAATTTCAGAAAATGTACCCTAGTTTGTAAACGCTATAACTTTTGCGCAAACCGATAAATATACGCTTATTGACATTTTTTTTACTAAAGACATGTGGCTGAATACATTTTGGCCTAAATGTATGACTAAAATTGAGTTTATTCGATTTTTCTTATAACAAAAAGTAGAAAATATCATTTTTTTTCAAAATTTTCGGTCTTTTTCCGTTTATATCACAAAAAATAAAAATCGCAGAGGCAATCAAATACCATTAAAAGAAAGCTCTATTTGTGGGAAGAAAAGGACGCAAATTTCGTTTGGGAACAACATTGCATGTCCGCACAATTTACAGTTAAAGCAGCGCAGTGCAAAATTCTGAAAACACCTCTGGTCCTTTAGCTACCAAATGGTCCGGGGCTTAAGTGGTTAATAAAATATTATTAATCCTCATTACAGAAATCATCAAATTTTCTGTCACTTATTTTATTGTTATTATCATTTCATTATTTCTCTCTATCATTAGATGAGAACACGCCCCCAATCCCACCCCCTGATCATTTCCTGTATTATGTCTGCAGTCTCTGACCATCTCCTGTATTATGTCTGCAGTCTCTGACCATCTCCTGTACTATGTCTGCAGTCTCTGACCATCTCCTGTACTATGTCTGCAGTCTCTGATCATCTCCTGTACTATGTCTGCAGTCTCTGATCATCTCCTGTATTATATCTGCAGTCTCTGACCATCTCCTGTATTATGTCTGCAGTCTCTGATCATCTCCTGTACTATGTCTGCAGTCTCTGACCATCTCCTGTATTATGTCTGCAGTCTCTGACCATCTCCTGTACTATGTCTGCAGTCTCTGATCATCTCCTGTACTATGTCTGCAGTCTCTGACCATTTCCTGTATTATGTCTGCAGTCTCTGATCATCTCCTGTACGATGTCTGCAGTCTCTGATCATCTCCTGTATGATGTCTGCAGTCTCTGATCATCTCCTGTATGATGTCTGCAGTCTCTGATCATCTCCTGTATGATGTCTGCAGTCTCTGATCATCTCCTGTACGATGTCTGCAGTCTCTGATCATCTCCTGTACTATGTCTGCAGTCTCTGATCATCTCCTGTACTATGTCTGCAGTCTCTGATCATCTCCTGTACTATGTCTGCAGTCTCTGATCATCTCCTGTACTATGTCTGCAGTCTCTGACCATCTCCTGTACTATGTCTGCAGTCTCTGATCATCTCCTGTACTATGTCTGCAGTCTCTGACCATTTCCTGTATTATGTCTGCAGTCTCTGATCATCTCCTGTACGATGTCTGCAGTCTCTGATCATCTCCTGTATGATGTCTGCAGTCTCTGATCATCTCCTGTACGATGTCTGCAGTCTCTGATCATCTCCTGTATGATGTCTGCAGTCTCTGATCATCTCCTGTATTATGTCTGCAGTCTCTGATCATCTCCTGTATGATGTCTGCAGTCTCTGATCATCTCCTGTATGATGTCTGCAGTCTCTGATCATCTCCAGTACTATGTCTGCAGTCTCTGACCATCTCCTGTACTATGTCTGCAGTCTCTGATTTTCTCCTGTATCATGTCTGCAGTCTCTGATCATCTCCTGTACTATGTCTGCAGTCTCTGATCATCTCCTGTACTATGTCTGCAGTCTCTGATCATCTCCTGTACTATGTCTGCAGTCTCTGATCAGCTCCTGTACTATGTCTGCAGTCTCTGATCATCTCCTGTATTATGTCTGCAGTCTCTGATCATCTCCTGTATTATGTCTGCAGTCTCTGATCATCTCCTGTACGATGTCTGCAGTCTCTGATCATCTCCTGTATTATGTCTGCAGTCTCTGATCATCTCCTGTACTATGTCTGCAGTCTCTGACCATCTCCTGTACTATGTCTGCAGTCTCTGACCATCTCCTGTACTATGTCTGCAGTCTCTGACCATCTCCTGTACTATGTCTGCAGTCTCTGATCATCTCCTGTACTATGTCTGCAGTCTCTGATCATCTCCTGTACTATGTCTGCAGTCTCTGTGTCATAGAAATCCTGTCAGCTACAGGATTCCTGGACTTCCTGATTCCCAATCTCGGGCACGTCCACGCGCGCGGGCACGCGTGCGCGCGATGGCGAGCACGTGCGCGCGCACGCGCCACAAAGCGCGCCAGAAGGGCTATTTAAACATGCCTGTGACAGACAGTCCCTGCTGTCTGCTCTACAGCGTGTAGTACCCAAAGAGACCTGATTCGTGAATTTACCTGCATCCGACCCGGCTTACCTTGACCCTTCCAGTTTCCTGCCTGCCTCTGACCTCCGGCTTTGTTTGACCAATCTTCTGCCTGATCCTCCAGTACCTTGCCGCCAGCCAATTCTACCGACCCGGCTTGCCTGACCAATCTCTCCAGTTGCTGTGTCCTGGTTCCGGTCCAGTCAGCCTCATCAGTTCCAGTCCAGTTGCTTGTTCCTGGTTCCAGTCCAGTCTGCCTCTTCAGTTCCAGTCCAGTTGCTGTATCCTGGTTCCAGTCCAGTCAGCCTCATCAGTTCCAGTCCAGTTGCTTGTTCCTGGTTCCGGTTCAGCCTGCCATACTTCCTGGGTGCCTGGATCCGTCCCAGTCTTCAGACTCTACTCTACCTTGATCCATCCTGCCAGGCACTCGTACCCCTTCTACCTCCGTGCCTCCTGTCTTCAGTACCAGGGGCCGCCGGTGGAAGCCGTAAGAGAGGCCTCCCTCTGCAGATCCGGGCTCGTCACCGTCAGGTACGTGACAGTAGCAGACAGCCATGTCTGAGCCCGGGCAGGGAGCCTCACCTATGGAGGAACTCTGTCGGCACCTGGCAGGTTTGTCTGAAGCAGTCAAGAGTCTTCAACAAGGCTACACCCGCTTGGAAGAAAAAGTGCGGGCCCTCACCAATCCTTCTGCCATCCAAGAGGGGCTCCATGCCTCTGCTTCTACAGCCGGAACAAGTTCCTCACCCACAGTGGTCATGCTTCCTCCTGAACCTAAGGTTCCTACACCCGAAAGATTTTCCGGGGATCGGAGCAAGTTTAGGGCCTTCCGGAATTCGTGTGAACTGTACTTTGCCCTACAGCCCCGTACCTTTTCTCTAGAGGCCACCAAGGTGGGCTTTGTGGTCTCTTTGCTCGCTGGAGACCCTCAGAGCTGGGCCCACCGTCTCTTTGAACAAAAGGATGTATCACTAAACAACCTCGCTGCTTTTTTCGATGCCATGGCCCAGCTATACGAAGATCCCCAACTCTCAGTAACCGCAGAAGCCGACTTGCGTTCCCTTCAACAAGGACGCAGACCAGCGGAGGACTATGTGGCAGAATTCAGGCGGTGGAGTGCGGATACCAATTGGAATGATGCCGCCCTCCGCCATCTGTTTCGCTTAGGACTTTCCGATTCCTTGAAGGACGAGCTAGCTAGAGTCGGTGTACCACAGACACTCAACCTGTTGATTGATCTAACCATCCAGATTGACCGACGTCTGAGGGAACGGAGGGCTGAGAGGACCACTGGCTTCTCCCGCCCAACCTGGATGCTTCCTCGGGCTCCTAGTCACCTGTACTCGGCTCCTGCTACACCTCCAACTCCCACATCTGACACGCCTGAACCAATGCAGCTCGGGCTCCTTCGTCCATCCCTCGCTCCTGAGGAACGCCAGCGCCGCCGAATAAATAATCTGTGCCTGTACTGCGGGGAACCCGGACATTTCGTTAGAACCTGTCCCCTGAAGCTTCGTAAGTTTCTTTCAGTTTCTTCTAACATGACTAACCTACAAGCCAAAACCACATCTCACCTTGCCCTCTCTGTTTCATTACAGCTCCCAGGAAGGACTTTGCAAGTACCCGCCATTATTGATTCCGGAGCATGCAGCTGCTTTATGGACTCAACCTTTGCCATTAAACACCAAATTCCCCTTCGTACCAAGACCCACGGACTTCATGTCCATCTGGCTGATGGTTCCGTCATTAAGTCCGGACCTGTGACCCAGGAGACCACTCCTATACCCGCTACCATCTTTACCACCTCTGGAACCCACCAAGAATACTTATGTCTGGACATCATCTCTTCTCCGTTGTTTCCCTTGATCCTTGGTATGCCTTGGTTACAAGCCCACAAGCCCACAATCCCACTATCAACTGGACTACGGGAATAGTTGCCTTTCCTTCTTCCTATTGCCAGCAGTCCTGTGGCTCATATAAACCTCCTGGGCCGGCCTCGTTACTATGCATTGACACAGAAGATGGCACCCGTCAATCCATCCCAGAAGTTTACCATGACTTTCTTGACGTATTTAGTAAACAAAAGGCAGAGACTCTACCGCCCCATCGGGCCTACGATTGCCCCATCGACCTACTTCCTGGAGCAAAGATTCAGTTCGGTAGAGTCTTCCCTTTAACGGAGGTAGAACAAGGGGCTTTAAAAAATTATGTTGATGAGAACTTGCAAAAGGGGTTCATCCGCCCTTCCACATCCCCAGCAGGCGCAGGCATCTTTTTTGTAGAGAAAAAGGACCACACCCTTCGACCTTGTGTGGATTACCGGGAATTGAATAAAATTACAGTAAAAAATCGCTACCCTCTCCCCCTGGTACCAGAGCTATTTCAGAGACTAGGAACTGCCACCATCTTTACCAAACTTGACCTCCGCGGAGCCTACAACTTGATCCGTATCAAAGAAGGGGACGAATGGAAGACCGCCTTCCGTACCCGGTATGGACATTTTGAGTACTTGGTAATGCCATTCGGGTTGTGTAACGCCCCTGCCACTTTCCAGTATTTTATCAACGATGTTCTACGGGACTTCCTAGACCTCTTTGTTATTGTTTATCTTGATGATATCTTAATTTTTTCTTCCTCCCTTGATTCTCATCGCAGACATGTCAAAAATGTGTTGGGTCGGCTCCGCCAGCATGGCCTGTATGCGAAGGCCAAAAAATGCGAGTTCGAGCAAGAGAGTATATCATTTCTGGGGTTAATCATTTCCAGCGAGGGCATCAAGATGGATCCTCAAAAGATTACCGCAATCCTGGACTGGCCAGAACCGGTGGACAAGAAGGGAATCCAACGTTTCGTTGGATTCGCCAACTTCTACCGCAAGTTCATCAGGGGGTTTTCAGCTATTATCGCACCCATTACTCAACTCACCAAGCAAGGAACACGTTTTCACTGGTCTCCTGAAGCCCAAGAAGCTTTTGAACGCCTGAAGGCCCTATTTACCTCAGCCTCTATCTTGAAACACCCAGACTCCTCACTACCATTCGTACTTGAGGTAGACGCCTCCGAAATAGCGGTAGGAGCAATACTGTCCCAAAGACAGGGAGTCAAAGCCTTGCTCCACCCAGTAGCCTTCTTCTCCCGCAAGCTTTCTGCAGCGGAGAAGAACTACGACGTGGGGGATCGGGAGCTACTAGCGATCAAGTCTGCACTAGAGGAATGGCGGTACCTGCTGGAGGGCGCGGCTCATCCGATTCTGATATTCACTGACCACAAGAACCTGGAGTACCTGAAAGCCGCGAGAAGATTGAATCCACGGCAAGCCAGGTGGGCACTCTTCTTCTCCCGGTTCTCTTTTCATGTTACTTATCGTCCTGGGGCCAAGAATATTAAGCCTGACGCCCTGTCTCGGATGTTCCATAAGTCCAAGGAGACTTCTCCGCCTGATACCATCCTTGCCCCCGGAAATTTCCTTCTTCTACAGGAGAACCTGTTCACTCAAATCAAACAAGCTTCCACCGGGCAGAGACAGTTCTCCGAGCCGGAATTGCAGGTTAAGGATGGACTATTGTGGTACCAAGACAGAATCTACGTACCTGAGAAATTAAGAGTAACCGCATTAGAACTCTGCCACGACCATGCCCTGGCCGGGCATTTTGGCGTTGCCAAGACCACTGACCTGGTACAGCGCACCTTCTGGTGGCCTCGAGTACGTGAAGACTGTAGGAGGTTTGTAGATTCTTGTACAACTTGCACCCGAAACAAGGGTTCCAGATCCAAGGCCTGGGGACTACTAAAACCCTTACCCGTTCCAGATAGGCCCTGGAGAATGTTGTCCATCGACTTCATTGTCGAGTTACCCCCGGCCGAGAACCATTCCACCATCTTCGTTATTGTGGACCGTCTGTCCAAGATGGCACACTTCATCCCTATGAAAGGGACTCCCTCCGCTCCTGAAACCGCACAGGTATTCATCAGAGAAATAGTCAGACTCCACGGGGTACCAGCCAATATTGTTTCCGATCGCGGGGTTCAATTTACCTCTCGATTCTGGAGATCCCTTTGCAAAACCTTGAAAATCGAATTATCGTTTTCCTCTGCTTACCATCCACAGACCAACGGACAGACGGAGAGAACGAATCAGACGCTCGAGCAATACCTGCGATGCTTCTCCTCTTTTGCTCAGGACAACTGGGTTTCCCTACTTCCGTTGGCCGAGTTTGCGTATAACAATTCCATTCACTCCGCTACCTGCCAGACTCCTTTCTTTGCAAACTATGGTTTTCATCCTACTTTTCTGCCTAATTCCCTTCCTGAGTGTCCTGTACCTGCAGTCCAGGAAAAGTTAAATTTTTTCTCGGTCAATAACCAGCTTTTACAAGAGACCATGACCAAGACTCAAGAACGCAACAAGACAATCTATGACAAGAAGAGACGGGGTGAATTAGTGTTGGTACCCGGCGACCAAGTATGGCTATCTACCACAAACCTAAGAATGGCATGCCCTTCTAAAAAACTGGGCCCCAAATTTTTAGGTCCATTCCCTGTTAAGAGGAAAATTAATGAAGTAGCTTATGAATTGGAACTTCCTGACTCTCTTAGAATCCATCCAGTTTTTCATGTCTCTCTCCTAAAACCCACAGTCTCTAATCCGTTTCCAGATCGGAAGCCGGATCACCCTGATCTGATCATTATTGACGGTGAGCAGGAATTCGAAGTAGAAGCTATCATGGACTTCAGGAGAAGAAATAACCAGAACCAATTCCTAATTGAATGGAAGGGCTACGGACCCGAGGAAAACTCATGGGAACCCAAGGAGAATATCCATGCCAGGAGTTTGGTACAGGCTTTCAAAAGGACTCACCCTGGAAGGTTCACCCGGCTGGGCATCCGGAGGCTGCCCCTTGGGGGGGGGCAATGTCATAGAAATCCTGTCAGCTACAGGATTCCTGGACTTCCTGATTCCCAATCTCGGGCACGTCCACACACGCGGGCACGCGCGCGCTTAGCGGGGGCGCGCGCACGCTCCACAAAGCGCGCCAGAAGGGCTATTTAAACATGCCTGTGACAGACAGTCCCTGCTGTCTGCTCTAGAGCGTGTAGTACCCAAAGAGACCTGATTCGTGAATTTACCTGCATCCGACCCGGCTTACCTTGACCCTTCCAGTTTCCTGCCTGCCTCTGACCTCCGGCTTTGTTTGACCAATCTTCTGCCTGATCCTCCAGTACCTTGCCGCCAGCCAATTCTACCGACCCGGCTTGCCTGACCAATCTCTCCAGTTGCTGTGTCCTGGTTCCAGTCCAGTCAGCCTCATCAGTTCCAGTCCAGTTGCTTGTTCCTGGTTCCAGTCCAGTCTGCCTCTTCAGTTCCAGTCCAGTTGCTGTATCCTGGTTCCAGTCCAGTCAACCTCATCAGTTCCAGTCCAGTTGCTTGTTCCTGGTTCCAGTCCAGTCTGCCTCTTCAGTTCCAGTCCAGTTGCTTGTTCCTGGTTCCGGTTCAGCCTGCCATACTTTGGGTGCCTGGATCCGTCCCAGTCTTCAGACTCTACTCTACCTTGATCCATCCTGCCAGGCACTCGTACCCCTTCTACCTCCGTGCCTCCTGTCTTCAGTACCAGGGGCCACCGGTGGAAGCCGTAAGAGGCCTCCCTCTGCAGATCCGGGCTCGTCACCGTCAGGTACGTGACACTCTGACCATCTCCTGTATTATGTCTGCAGTCTCTGATCATCTCCTGTACTATGTCTGCAGTCTCTGATCATCTCCTGTACTATGCCTGCAGTCTCTGACCATCTCCTGTACTATGTCTGCAGTCTCTGATCATCTCCTGTACTATGTCTGCAGTCTCTGATCATCTCCTGTACTATGTCTGCAGTCTCTGATCATCTCCTGCATTATGTCTGCAGTCTCTGATCATCTCCTGTACTATGTCTGCAGTCTCTGATCATCTCCTGTATTATGTCTGCAGTCTCTGATCATCTCCTGTACTATGTCTGCAGTCTCTGATCATCTCCTGTATTATGTCTGCAGTCTCTGATCATCTCCTGTACTATGTCTGCAGTCTCTGATCATCTCCTGTACTATGTCTGCAGTCTCTGATCATCTCCTGCACTATGTCTGCAGTCTCTGATCATCTCCTTTACTATGTCTGCAGTCTCTGATCATCTCATGTATTATGTCTGCAGTCTCTGATCATCTCCTGTACTATGTCTGCAGTCTCTGATCATCTCCTGTATTATGTCTGCAGTCTCTGATCATCTCCTGTACTATGTCTGCAGTCTCTGATTATCTCCTGTACTATGTCTGCAGTCTCTGATCATCTCCTGCACTATGTCTGCAGTCTCTGATCATCTCCTGCACTATGTCTGCAGTCTCTGATCATCTCCTGTACTATGTCTGCAGTCTCTGATCATCTCCTGTACTATGTCTGCAGTCTCTGATCATCTCCTGTACTATGTCTGCAGTCTCTGACCATTTCCTGTACTATGTCTGCAGTCTCTGACCATCTCCTGCATTATGTCTGCAGTCTCTGATCATCTCCTGCACTATGTCTGCAGTCTCTGATCATCTCCTGTACTATGTCTGCAGTCTCTGATCATCTCCTGCATTATGCCTGCAGTCTCTGATCATCTCCTGTACTATGTCTGCAGTCTCTGATCATCTCCTGTACTATGTCTGCAGTCTCTGATCATCTCCTGCACTATGTCTGCAGTCTCTGATCATCTCCTGTACTATGTCTGCAGTCTCTGATCATCTCCTGTACTATGTCTGCAGTCTCTGATCATCTCCTGTACTATGTCTGCAGTCTCTGATCATCTCCTGTACTATGTCTGCAGTCTCTGATCATCTCCTGTACTATGTCTGCAGTCTCTGATCATCTCCTGTATTATGTCTGCAGTTTCATGAAAAAACAAAAATACATTTGATGGCCACTAGATGGCAGCCCAACCTAACTCTTCTATTGAACGATTGTATAATAATGTCTCTGCTGGAATGTCCTGTCTGATCTTTATTTATTTCGTTATTTCTCATTCCTTCATTGACAGACACAGCCTTCTTCTTAATTCAGAACCATTGGGTTATATCGCCTCCAATTAGGGGTAGGACTAGGCAGAACAACAAAAAAACAACACCTGGCTACGCCCATGGGCCGTCCTCAGCCAGTATATAACCCCCTCCCTGCTCTAGGTGAGGACCTGCTTCCCTGCTGGGATCTCTAGTCCTGGGAATTTTTTGTTTGTTATGTTTCTTTTTTCCTGGATTTTTTTCCGGTGAGATCTACAATCAACTGCTGGGCTGGGCGACGGACTGGATAATATAGATCCAGAGGGTCCCCCCAGTCTGGCCAGCGAGCGCGTGCAGACCTCAGCTACGCGATAGGTCGGCCGCGACATAGCCCCACTGGACGGGGGCTGGCCCTGCGAGGTAAAGGTCTCGCGAGGACGCATACGACCGGGTCTCGGAGGCCTGTGTCGCAGCGTTCCTCATGGCTGACAGCCCCCCACTTCGGTGGCGAGGAGGATCTGTCTGGGAGCGTTACCCGCGCACTTCGCTGGAGCGGTAAGTAGGGAGCCCCCCGCCTCTCCTTCCCTGGAGGGGTGGGGGCGCTGGTGCTCTCTGGGGTAGTCGTCCCTCTGGGGGTCTCCTCTACCCCCCTCCCCCCCCTCTCCTTCCCGGGTAAGGCCCAGGCTTCTGGCCTAAGAGCTTGGTAGGCACGCGGTCCCTTTCCACCCTCAGGGTTGTTACTGGAGGGTATCTGGTGGGGGGATGCAGTGGTGGCCTGGGAGGCAGGTGATCGGAGGTCTCGCAATTCAGGCCACGGTTTTGCGGCCTACCAGCTTGGGCGGTCCGGGCCCTCTGCGTTCTCGCGGCCAAAAATTTAGGCTGCGGCTTGCGGCCTACCGGCTCGGAGCACGGGTCATACACTCGCGGCCGGCGTCCGAAAATTTAGGCCGTGGTTTTGCGGCCTACCGACGGATTGGGCCGGTCCTCCCCCGGCCCGCATTCTCGTGGCCGGCAGCCAACAATTTAGGCTCAAAGCGGTCTGGTCCTCCCGGCCAGCGGCTGAAAATTTAGGCAGCGGCTTTGCGGCCTACCGGCGGATCAGGCCGGTCCTCGAGGGGTTTCTCGGTGATGGTCGGCGCCTCCTGGGAGGGGTCCCAGTCGGTGCCTCCATAGAGGTGTCCCGGTATGTGGCCCCTGTTGGGGGTCCCGGTATGTGGCCCCTGTTGCACCGATCGACAATTCCTCATAACTGCACAATAGTGGAAGCATTCGAAAAATTCCGATAGATTAGGTAAGTAAGTACAGTGTCTTGCAAAAGTATTCACCCCCCTTGGCTTTTTACCTATTTTGTTACATTACAGCCTTTAGTTCAATGTTTTTTTAAAATCTGAATTATATGTGATGGATCAGAACCAGAGGCGTTGCTATGGGGGTGCGGGGGGTGCGGGCCAGAGGGGTGACACCAGGGCCGCCGCCCGCCGTTACACACTGTATTATATAATTATTTTGCAAGCCGTGCGGGGGAGCGAGACTGCCTATGACACTCCCCTGTCAGGTCAAGCTGTCACTCAGCCCCTCTGGGATCTCCAATATCTGTCCCGCGGCCGGAGTTGGTGGGTGGAGCTGGGGGTGTGGCTGTCCCCTCCACTCCTCCCACAGACTCCTTCACTAATGCTGATCCCGCAGCTGAAGGAGATAGAGGCGAGGACTCAGCAGCCCCACCCGGGTCTTCATCTGCAGCCAGGAATGATTCTGTAAGTTACTGCACAGCACAGTATCACAGCACAGTCTTGACCTGTCCTATGCCACCCCAAGCTGCTACATGCCACCCCAAGCTGCCCCATGGCACCCGAACCTGCCCTATGCCACCCCAACCTGCCCTATGCCACCCCAACCTGCCATATGCCACCCCAACCTGCCATATGCCACCCCAACCTGCCATATGCCACCCCAACCTGCCCTATGCGACATTTTTGAAAGAATAGGAGTGAGCAAATAAAGATCGACACCAAATCCCAGTGTTTTGTTAATTTGAAGAGATGGGCTTGAGGTCACATACCTCGGGATTTTTTACGGTGTCAGAAATAGGATTTAGTATTGAAAAACCAAAAGGAATCCAATGACAGTAGATTTATATAAAAATAAACAATATTTATTAATAATCATAAAAAAAGGAAAATGAAATTTTCCTAAAAGTTCAACATATACAACATTTAGAGCTAGGTACATATACAACAACCGTTGAACTCGACATGTTTCGCTCAAAATTGGAGCTTCTTCAGGAGTGATCCACGGTCTAATAGTACACTAAAAATGAAATACAAAAAATGAACAAAGGAACATCCATAAACTGTATTATACAACACATCTATTGGAATATCCACAAAAAATAGGTTAACAAAAAACTGCAAATTTTGATTGCAATATTTGTCACATTATCAAAGTATTTAATAGTATACACGTTCAATATTTTTTATTATTTAAACTAATATAGAATCAGGAAAACATGAATCTAATAAGAGTTGTTACATAGTATATTAAAGTAGCAATAAACGATGTGGTCAAAACATAGCACCTACCAATTAAATGTTAAAGATGAAGGAGGTATTCTAGCAATTCAAGATCGAAATCTCGGATTGCCCTGTAGCTCCACCTGCGGAAAAGGGAATGAGCACAAAAGTACCCCAGCTAATGAAAAATGTGATGAACGCACCCTCCCAAACGTTGTTTGTAGAGAGGTAGCAAAATCAGTGTTGATAATGATCCTGCTGGAAATGATACAGAGTAATTCCTAAATTGGGACCTGCAGATGAGTAAAAATTATATATTAGAGAATGTGATATAAGTGAATTCAACATTGGTTAAATTCACAAAAAATATAATAATAAGTTTATATTGAAATATAAAAAATATATAAAAATACCTGATTAATCGAATCATTAATTTTAGTAAAGTATAGGTAGCAGTGCTGGATCTTACTGTTGAAAACCGCAACAATTCATACAGATTTGTATAAAGATCCTGTGCATAAAAAGTAAATGGATATCATAGTGTCAGAAAAAGACTAAAGTACATATCCATCCTGCAGCCCAAATGAGTATATAAAACACATACCTTTAAAGAGTAGTTTAGTACTTCATAGAAGCCGCTGCATTCGCGGCAATCATGACATGTAAGAACCAAACGATTTCCAAGCAATCTCACAGTCCCCAGCGCAAGGGGAATGACAGAATAATATGGCGAAGTACCGCCAATTTATACTCATCCCGGCGCGGCAAACGTCTGATGTCATTGCCGCGCGGCGGACGCATAATGTCGGGGCGGTACCCGGCAGCTGGACGCTAATGCTTAATTAAATGGGGCCGGAAGAAGCTGGAACGGCCATTTTGAGAAATCCACCGGATCCCTTATGTACAAGACATGACAGGGAAGACGCAGTTGGAAAGCGTGATACCCAGGGGATTCAAGAAAACATAAAAATGGTGTCTGTCAGATGGTATAGAAGACAGCATAGCGTGACAGATGCCAAAAAGGGTAACCCCTTCAGGGCTGACATAAAATAGACCAATGATTAAAGAAATACAGACCCAAAAAGGAAACTCTAAATCTTCACAGCTGGAATGATATTCAATACAAATGAATATGATTCTAGAAAATATATATGGTTGGATTGAGAACATCAAAAAAAGACAACGAAAACCGGACCGCAGGATTGTTGGGATACAAGCCAAATTTCATATCATAACCTGAAACTATTTTCAAGTAGAATTGGTTTTGGTGCGACAAAAAATGACCACATCATTTAGAACCTCACATACAAAATGAGAATGTAAACCAATTGAAATTGGCAAACATTCGCCATAAGTGGAAAAAACAATATGGTAGTGGTGTAGGCCCCAAAATCTGCTGGAGCCAACACCATTACCACACATCATACAGATGTTTTGAAAATAATAAACCAGCAAGAAAAAAAAAAAAAAAGAGGGGGAGCGGTGGCTATTACAAGAAAGGTTTAAAGCTTATGGCATCATTCAAGCCTGGATGTTGAAGAGCATCCAGGTTTGAGATCCATTTTGTTTCGCGTTGTAAGAGGACTTTGTCATAGTCACCACCACGAGGATTGGGTGGAACATGTTCAAGTGCAAAAAAATGCATAGCAGAATCATCAAAACCATGGAACAGTCCCATGTGTCTACTTATGGGTGTTTCCATTCTCTTTTTGAGAACTAAAGAGACATGGTCCCTTATACGATGGAAAAAAGGGCGTTTGGTTTTACCTATGTAGTAGGCTTTACATGTGCATGTCATGATATATACTATGCCTATACTTTGACAGTTAGCCAGAAATTTTGGTTTGTACAGAATGCCATTTGGTAGCATGATGCTACGAGAGGCATATAGGTATCGACAATACCCACATTTGTGACAAGGTTTTGTTCCTGTGGTTTGGAGTGAAGATTTGGCATTTGGATTGTAATGGCTGTGGACCATTAGGTCTCTAAGTGATCTTGATCGTCTATAGGTGATCTCAGGATGGTCCTTTAGGTGTTTGGAGACCGAAGGATCCCCAGCCAAGAGATACCAATCCTTTTGAAGGATTTTCCTCATTTGTTGATGCTGTCCAGAAAATCTGGTTATAAGGCGTACCCCTTTATTAGATCTAATTTTGGGGGGGTGATGGATTAAAGACGATCGTTCCTGACCTTTTGCCCTTTGATAGGCCTTTCTGAGGCATTTACCACTATATCCTTGTCTGGAGAGGCGAGTCCGCAGAGCATCAGCCTCTGCCTCAAAAGTGGATTCCTCGCTGCAATTTCGGCGTAGGCGAAGATATTGCCCGTACGGTATACTGGTAACCAGAGGTGCTGGATGAGAACTGCTGGCATGCAGAAGCGCATTTCCAGACGAGGGTTTGCGGTATAGGGTTGTGCCTAATAGGACTTCTGAATCAACAGTGATTTTGATATCGAGAAATGTTAAACTTTCTTGACTACTTTCCATGGTGAAATTAAGATTATAATTATTAGGTGTCAAATTTTCAAAGAACAGGGAAAGGTCCTCCTTATTTCCCGTCCATATGAAAAAAACATCATCTATGAAACGTCGCCATAGCGGTATGTAGTCAGCAAATTTTTGCATATGATCCTGAAAGAATAAATTGTGTTCCCACCCCCCCAGGTACAGGTTGGCGTAGCTTGGGGCACATTTAGTCCCCATAGCTACCCCCTGTACCTGGAGGTAGTGGGATTCCAAAAAAAGAAAAATGTTGTTGGCCAATATAAAATGCAACAAATCCAAAGCAAACTGATTGTGGGCAGTCAACACTGAAGTGCCACCGGACAGGAAACCCCCCACAACTTCCACACCCAAATTGTGGGGAATGGAATTGTAGAGGGCCTCCACATCCAAAGCCACAAGCCACGCCCCCTTGGGGATCATAAGACCATCCAGTGCTCTTAAAAGGTCACTTGTATCCTGCAAATAGGATTCCAAACCCTCTACAATGGGTCTTAATAGGTCATCCACAAATTGACTGGCTGTTTCCGTGAGACAGCCATTCCCGGATACGATGGGTCGACCTGGTGGATTGTGGAAGTTTTTGTGGATTTTAGGGAGGGCATAAAGTGTAGGAGTACGTGGACAAGTGACATTCAAGAACTCCCAGGTGGATTTCTGGATAGTTCCCAGTTGATAGGCTTTGCCTATCAGCTGTCGAAACTTGACAGTGGTATAATTAACATGACTTTCTGGGATTTTACGATACCAATCTTGATTACTTAAGAGTCTAAAGACCATATTTTCATATTGGTCCTTATCCATAACCACTAAATTCCCCCCTTTATCAGAGGGTTTGATTACCACATCCTGATTGGATTGTAAAGATGTTATAGCTTGGATTTGGGCAGGGGTTAAATTGGATTTTTTGTCATGCTTCCACTTAGTTTTTCTTATCTCAGCCGTTACTTGATTAGTAAAGGCCCAGATACTGGGGTTTCCTTGTAAAGTGGGGAAATTTTTCGACTTTGGCTTGTAATTGCGAGAGACTAAAGTGGAACATGTGGACGCTTCAGTGTTTGACCCACCGGGGACAGAAGGAGAAGCAGACACATGGGCAATCCCCTGTAAGTTGTCTGCTTCCCTTAGTTCATCCCCATCAATATGTCCCTCATCCCACAGCTCCATGAGTTCTTCAAGAGCTTGGATGTCATTGAGAGTCACATTTGTGGGGGGGGGGGGGGAGAGGAGGAATGGTTTCAGACAAAGATGCACAGGCAGGTTTTGCTAATTGGGATTTGTCAAAGATGGTACGGTACATCAATTTCCGGGCAAATAAGTTAACATCTTTAACCACTTCAAAAGAATTAATCTTTTGAATGGGGCAAAAAGTCAAACCTAATTGTAAAACTGAAGTCTGATCCACAGAAAGAACTGTGGATGATAGATTGATTATTTCAAACCCATCTTCGTTACTTTGGGCAATACTGGCTCTGCATGAGACATCTTTCGCGATTCGGCTGGTAACTGGGTAAAGATGGGAGCCGGGCGAAAACCCACCTGTGAATTAGCAACTAATGTAGGAGGTGTATTGGGCGTATCACTGCATGATTCTGCATGCAGGGATGCATTGGTAGATAGATTTTTAGCCGTTGTGGCTCTAGTGTGAACCTGTGTTCGACTACCATACCTAGATGGCTTCCCAATGGGGCGTGTGTTGGTATTGCCAGTTTGTTGTTGGGAAGAAGTTGATTGGGCAGAGACTGAATTTGAGTCTGCTGCCAGTGAAGAAACAGAAGAGGAAGAATTATCTGAATCAGTGGGTTCTGGGCAGGATTCCCTAGGTTTACGTTGTTTCTGGTTACGTCTTTTATTGGAATTTTTCGGAGCCCAATTATAAGCTATATTGTTGTCATAAGATATCTTATCCCTAATATACTTTTTTTCTTTGGTTTTCAGAATTTCTTGTACATATAGTTCAAGATTAACTTTGAGAGTTTCCTCTCGTGTAGAGTACAGTTCTTCCTGGGAAATGGAACTGTTTTCCTGGTACAGACTGGCTATCTCCAAATCAAGGGTCTCCAATTCTAGGTCAAAATGACTGCATAAAAGCTCCATCATCTTGAGGGAACAATCCTGCAGATTTTGTTCCCATTTTTGTTTAAATGATGTTTCTAGTTTATTGATAGTCGGAAATATTTGGATTCTAAGGCCCCAAGGGGCAATTTTATCCTCCAAATATTTAGAAAAATACCATTTGTTCCAATAAGTGCGTGTTTTCTTTTCCAACATTCTTTGCAGTCTAAGAAAAAAACGGTCCATAGTCAGTCCCCCTCCTACCGAATTTTGTGATTGATGGATTTTATCCATCAGGCCAATAAAGGCGCTACCACAATAGTCACTCATGGTAAAAAATGCCTCAAAAATCTGTTTGAAAAAATATTAATGCAACTAATAATAATAATGTCAGTAACAAACTATCATATACTAGTTACCCACAGAATGATATCCGAATCTCAAGGACCAAACCTGTAGGTAGGCAAAGCACAATGAATGATGATAGACCTTAGTGCATAAAATGCCACAACCGAGAAAAAATAAATAAATAAATAAATAAATAAAATTAAATTAGGCTGGTTTAAAAGGTAAAAAAACAGTCGATGAGAATAGAAATACATGAGAGTATACAAATAAACATTAATTTCAATCTTAATTTGTTAGGAGGTTTTGGTTATTCAACTAGTTGATATAGTTAAAGTTAAATGAACTCCAAAATCGGAGTTGTTAGTATATCTATAATTGCTCATTCCAAGGTGTGATGGGTGGGTAACACCCGATTTGGAAAATTTTTGAAAGAATAGGAGTGAGCAAATAAAGATCGAC
Source organism: Rana muscosa (assembly GCA_029206835.1). Taxonomy (NCBI): domain Eukaryota; kingdom Metazoa; phylum Chordata; class Amphibia; order Anura; family Ranidae; genus Rana; species Rana muscosa. The sequence goes on along the minus strand of CM055123.1, from coordinate 326,952,336 downwards.
ACCAAATCCCAGTGTTTTGTTAATTTGAAGAGATGGGCTTGAGGTCACATACCTCGGGATTTTTTACGGTGTCAGAAATAGGATTTAGTATTGAAAAACCAAAAGGAATCCAATGACAGTAGATTTATATAAAAATAAACAATATTTATTAATAATCATAACTGACGTAATTGTAGCCGTATTAGTGCAATTGTGACAGAGAAAATTAAGTACTGTCCGTGATACTTTTTTTATTTGCACTAACATAGAATTTTTCAGGACAAGCTTTCGGGGTATGTCCCCTTCTTCAAGGTCCAAGCAGTACTGATTCACAATTTTTTTAGCAGAATGTTGAAACAAAACAAGAAAAAAATCTCAGAGGGAAAGGAAAAAAAAACACATACAAATCAATGGTAATAAAGATAGCAGCAGAGTTAGTGAGATAAGACAGAGGGAGAGCTATAGACTTGAGGGGAGAGATGCTAGTCACAGAGGGGGTCATAAAACCTTAGTATAATGGGTAAGGAAACCAATATCTAAATTTAGGCCATTCGTTTTTGTGTTAAAAAGAATTATCATTCTTAGTTCAAATGTTTTCCTTTCCTGGATAGTTCTGAAATTCCCTTTAAGAACTAAAACATTGAGGTCTTCTATAGTGTGGTCTGGTTGTGAGAAGTGATGTCCCTCCGGTGTGCAGAAACTCTCTTCTTTATGTTCCTTGATGGAATGTCTGTGAAAATTCATCCTTGCTTGCAACTTCTGTCCTGTTTCACCAACATAAGATCCTTTGCCACACCTGTTGCATTGGATGAGGTACACAACATTACTGGAGGTACAGTTGTAAGATCCCATGATGGTGAAGGTCCCATTTGTGTGTGTGACACTTTTGGATGGATTGATCTGGTTGCACAGTTTGCAGCGTTTTTTATTGCAGGGTTTGCTTCCATTATTTGTGACTTCATAATCAGAGTGAAGTTTCCTGCTGATTAGTTTGTGTCTGAGGTTTGGGTGGTTGTCTGAAAGCCAATAATGGGTGTTGTTGGAATATTTCTTTCAGAGTTTCATCCTCTGTTATAATGGGCTGTAAATCTTTGATTATCTTTTTGATCCCTTCTAGTGTTGGGTTGTATGTGGTGACTAGAGGTACTCGGTTATTTGTTTTTTTCTCTTTGTATTGGAGGAGATTTTCTCTTCGGGTTTTCAAGGCTGTGTTTATGGTGTTGTTGATGGTTTTGTCTTTATATCCTTTCTTCTGGAAAGAGCCTGCCAGTGTTCTGAGATGTTTATCTCTGACTTCTGGGGCTGAACAAATTCGGTGGTATCTGATGGCCTGGCTGTGTATGATGGCTCGTTTAGTGTGTTGGGGATGAAAGCTGGAACTATGAAGATAGCTGCATCGGTCAGTCGGTTTTCTGCATATGGAAGTGTGAAGCTTGTCATCCCTGATGTATACTGTAGTGTCTAGGAAGTTGACATGTGTGTTCGAATAGTCCATTTTTAGTTTGATAGATGGGTGAAAAGTGTTGATCAATGAGAAGAATTGGTTTAGATTTTCTTCACCTTCAGTCCATATCATGAAGATATCATCAATATAGCGATAATATCTGTATGGCTTTTGTTGTATGCTGTTCAGAAATTTGTCCTCCAGGTCAGCCATAAATAAGTTTGCATATTGGGGTGCCATTTTGCTTCCCATAGCAGTACCCATACATTGGAGATAGATGTCATTGTTGAAAGTGAAGTAGTTGTGTGTAAGAATAAATTCGATGAGCTGTGTAACATCCTCAGCCGTGTATTTGTGGTTTGGTGTGGATGATAAGAATCTGTGACATGCTGCCAACCCATCCTTGTGAGGGATGTTACTGTACAGAGATTCTACATCCATAGTGACTAGAAGTGTATTTGGTGGTAATTGTTGTATATTGTTAAGCTTGTTCAGAAAATCAGTGGTGTCTTGCAGGAAACTAGTAGTGTTCATGACTAACGGTTTTAACATGTTAGTCTATAGCTCTCCCTCTGTCTTATCTCACTAACTCTGTCTTATCTCACTAACTCTGTCTTATCTCACTAACTCTGCTGCTATCTTTATTACCATTGATTTGTATGTGTTTTTTTTCCTTTCCCTCTGAGATTTTTTTCTTGTTTTGTTTCAACATTCTGCTAAAAAAATTGTGAATCAGTACTGCTTGGACCTTGAAGAAGGGGACATACCCCGAAAGCTTGTCCTGAAAAATTCTATGTTAGTGCAAATAAAAAAAGTATCACGGACAGTACTTAATTTTCTATGTCACAATTGCACTAATACGGCTACAATTACGTCAAGTATGATGGAAGATACTGCATATAGCCGCATTAAGAAGCAGTTAACCATCCTGATCACAAAGGAAACACAGGTTAGCAGCGACATCTTCTTTCTCTCAAGATGCAAAAAGAGGAATCTCATACCACAGGGTCTTCGGATTAAAAATCCTTGTGCCAATACACTGAACTCTCCTTATGCAGAAGGACTCTGCAGACGTACCAGCGAAAGGTTAAGGAACAACCTCATTCATAAACTGTATGGTAAAAGGGAGACAATCAGGAAACAAAAGCAGTTGGTGTTTGAAACCTCAACATCACTGGACCCTACAAATATCAGCCAAATTAAGAATGAAATTGAAACCTTACAAAGACAACTGCAAAAACATGCCATGAACAGGAAGCAAAAAAAACTCCAAAAGCTACACCAAGAGCAGACCTTTTGGATACAACCTAAACAACACAAAACAAACACAACTTCTATAACTCCTGCTATCAGCAACTTGGAACCCGATCCAGAATCCCAAGGTGTCCCTTGTGTAGATGCTGACCTGACAGAAAATGTGGATATAACAGAGGATCTTGGAATCATAAATTTGTCAGCTCATAAACTTTCTGCACCAGAAACAACAGTCCTCTCCAAAGGCCTCACATTCTGCCCAACCACCAAATTGGATAATTTACAGGTATGGTCAGATATGGAGGAATTCTTTAGGAGACTGAGGCTCAAAGAATATTTTCACAGTAATGAAAGGAATCCTAGGACAATAGGAGGTGATAAAAAGAAAAAGAACAGCAACTTCACACCTCCACATGGACGCAACCCCAAACTGGATACCTATATTGACAGCTTCAGGCTGCGAGTAACATCTCTGATATCCACCCAGCAAAAGAAAATATTATACAACCTTTCACCACTGGAGCGAAGAGCTGTACACGATCTGCGCAAGAAATCAGGCCATAACCATCAAACCAGCAGATAAAGGGGGAGCAGTCGTTGTGATGGATACAGACAAATATATACAAGAGGGTCAGAGGCAGCTGGCAAATACTACTTACTACAAAAAACTGGATTATGATCCGACCCAGGATTTTACTAAGCAATTAAAAGGTCTGATTGCGACCATACCAAGCCACCTGCATTCAGAACTCATCAATGCGATTCCAGATAATCCAGATATTGGAGACTTCTACATGCTGCCCAAAATTCACAAGCCAGGAAATCCAGGCAGACCCATTATAACAGGTATGAATACACTTACCGAACATATCTCAGGCCTTGTAGAAAACATGTTAAAACCGTTAGTCATGAACACTACTAGTTTCCTGCAAGACACCACTGATTTTCTGAACAAGCTTAACAATATACAACAATTACCACCAAATACACTTCTAGTCACTATGGATGTAGAATCTCTGTACAGTAACATCCCTCACAAGGATGGGTTGGCAGCATGTCACAGATTCTTATCATCCACACCAAACCACAAATACACGGCTGAGGATGTTACACAGCTCATCGAATTTATTCTTACACACAACTACTTCACTTTCAACAATGACATCTATCTCCAATGTATGGGTACTGCTATGGGAAGCAAAATGGCACCCCAATATGCAAACTTATTTATGGCTGACCTGGAGGACAAATTCCTGAACAGCATACAACAAAAGCCATACAGATATTATCGCTATATTGATGATATCTTCATGATATGGACTGAAGGTGAAGAAAATCTAAACCAATTCTTCTCATTGATCAACACTTTTCACCCATCTATCAAACTAAAAATGGACTATTCGAACACACATGTCAACTTCCTAGACACTACAGTATACATCAGGGATGACAAGCTTCACACTTCCATATACAGAAAACCGACTGACCGATGCAGCTATCTTCATAGTTCCAGTTTTCATCCCCAACACACTAAACGAGCCATCATACACAGCCAGGCCATCAGATACCACCGAACATGTTCAGACCCAGAAGTCAGAGATAAACATCTCAGAACACTGGCAGGCTCTTTCCAGAAGAAAGGATATAAAGACAAAACCATCAACAACACCATAAACACAGCCTTGAAAACCCGAAGAGAAAATCTCCTCCAATACAAAGAGAAAAAAACTAATAACCGAGTACCTCTAGTCACCACATACAACCCAACACTAGAAGGGATCAAAAAGATAATCAAAGATTTACAGCCCATTATAACAGAGGATGAAACTCTGAAAGAAATATTCCAACAACCCCCATTATTGGCTTTCAGACAACCACCCAACCTCAGACACAAACTAATCAGCAGGAAACTTCACTCTGATTATGAAGTCACAAATAATGGAAGCAAACCCTGCAATAAAAAACGCTGCAAACTGTGCAACCAGATCAATCCATCCAAAAGTGTCACACACACAAATGGGACCTTCACCATCATGGGATCTTACAACTGTACCTCCAGTAATGTTGTGTACCTCATCCAATGCAACAGGTGTGGCAAAGGATCTTATGTTGGTGAAACAGGACAGAAGTTGCAAGCGAGGATGAATTTTCACAGACATACCATCAAGGAACATAAAGAAGAGAGTTTCTGCACACCGGAGGGACATCACTTCTCACAACCAGACCACACTATAGAAGACCTCAATGTTTTAGTTCTTAAAGGGAATTTCAGAACTATCCAGGAAAGGAAAACATTTGAACTAAGAATGATAATTCTTTTTAACACAAAAACGAATGGCCTAAATTTAGATATTGGTTTCCTTACCCATTATACTAAGGTTTTATGACCCCCTCTGTGACTGGCATCTCCCCCCTCAAGTCTATAGCTCTCCCTCTGTCTTATCTCACTAACTCTGCTGCTATCTTTATTACCATTGATTTGTATGTGTTTTTTTTCCTTTCCCTCTGAGATTTTTTTCTTGTTTTGTTTCAACATTCTGCTAAAAAAATTGTGAATCAGTACTGCTTGGACCTTGAAGAAGGGGACATACCCCGAAAGCTTGTCCTGAAAAATTCTATGTTAGTGCAAATAAAAAAAGTATCACGGACAGTACTTAATTTTCTCTGTCCTTAATAATCATAAAAAAAGGAAAATGAAATTTTCCTAAAAGTTCAACATATACAACATTTAGAGCTAGGTACATATACAACAACCGTTGAACTCGACATGTTTCGCTCAAAATTGGAGCTTCTTCAGGAGTGATCCACGGTCTAATAGTACACTAAAAATGAAATACAAAAAATGAACAAAGGAACATCCATAAACTGCCCTATGCGACACCAACCTGCCCTATGCGACCCCAACCTGCCCTATGCGACCCCAACCTGCCCTATGCCATCCTAATCTGCCACAATACCACCCTAACCTGCCCTATAACACCCCAACCTGCCCTATACTACCCTAGCCTGCCCTATACTACCCTAGCCTGCCCTATAACACCCTAACCTGCCCTATACCAGCCCCGCCTGCCCTATACCACCCTATACTCTGATTTACAGGGGCTGTTTGGTGGTGCACCCCGTGACCATACGCTGCCTGCAGGGCGCTGGGCAGGATACGGGGGTGACGCTATGTTTTGCCGCACCAGGTGACACCAACCCTAGTGACACCACTGATCAGAACACAATAGTCTAAGTTGGTGAAGTAAAATTAGAAAATGAAATACATAAAACTATTTTTCAGAAATAAAAAACTGATAATTGGCATGTGCGTAAGTATTCACCCCCTTTGTTATGAAGCCCATAAAAAGCTCCGGCGCCACCATTTCCCTTCAGAAGTCACATGATTAGTGAAATGATGTCCCCCTGTGTGCAATCTAAGTTTCACATGACCTGTCATTTCATAGACACACACTTTTTTTTTTTTTTGAAAGGCCCCAGAAGCTGCAAGACCTACTGTGTTTACCCGAAAATAAGCCCGGGTCTTATATTAATTTTGGCAACAAAAGACCCAGTAGGGCTTATTTTCGGGGTAGGGCTTGTCATGTGCTGATTTCTCCCCCCAATCCCCCTCTCTGCCTGTCAGGAATCTCCAGTGGCCAGTGGAACCGGGTAAAAGTTCCTGCAAAACTCAAGAATCTTCTGTATTACAGTATCAGATAATGAAAACTGTACCTTCATAGCGCCACACCCGTGTCCCACCAGAGCACTGCAAATGGAGGGGGGCCCGATATCCCCCACTGGCAGAAGAGAGGAGAAGAGCAGCGGGACATCAGCTGAGCACCGCTATGCGCTTCCATGGCCCGCCGGAGCTCTTGTTCCCGCTCCGGGCACTGAGGGGGGGTCAAAATCCCCCGCTGACAGCTGGCTGAAGAGAGGAGAAGAGCAGCGGGACATCAGCTGAGCGCCGAGCGGCGCTAAACTGAATGCATCCAGCACACACAGCCCACATCACATACCACGCTAGGTCTTATTTTCGGGGTAGGGCTTATATTGCAGCCCTCCCTGAAAATCACAATAGGGCTTATTTTCGGGGAAACACGGTAAGCAAGAGGCACCACTAACCAAACACTGCCATGAAGACCAAGGAACTCTCCAAACAAGTAGGGACAATGTTGTTGAGAAGTACAAGTCAGGGTCAGGTTATAAAAAAAAAAAAAATCCAAATCTTTAATGATCCCTCGGAGCGTCACCAAATCTATCATCACCAAATGGAAAGAACATGGCACAACAGCCAACCTGGCAAGAGACGGCCGCACACCAAACCTCAGGGGCCGGGCAAGGAGGGCATTAATCAGAGAGGCGGCACAGAGACCTGAGGTAACCCTGGAGGAGCTGCAGAGTTCCACAGCAGAGACTGGAGTATCTGTACATAGGACCACAATAAGCCGTACGCTCTATAGAGTTGGGCTTTATGGCCGAGTGGCCAGAAGAAACAAAATGGCGCGTTTTGAGTTTGCGAAAAGTCATGTGGGAGACTCCGAAAATGTATGGAGGAAGGGGCTCTGGTCTGCTGAGACTAAAATTGAACTTTTTGGCCATCAAAGAAATCGCTATGTCTGGCGCCAACCCATCACATCACCCAAAGAACATCATCCCCACCGTGAAACATGGTGGTGGCAGCATCATGCTGTGGGGATGTTATTCAGCGGGACTGGAAAACCAGCAGGACAATGACCCCAAACAAACTGCTAAAGCAACACTTGAGTGGTTTAAGGGGAAACATGTAAATGTGTTGGAATGGCCTAGTCAAAGCCTAGACCTCAATCCAATAGAAAATCTGTGGTCAGACTTAAAGATTGCTGTTCACAAGCGCAAACCATCCAACGTGAAGGAGCCGGAGGAGTTTTGCAAGGAGGAGGAATGGGGCAAAAATCCCAGGGGTAAGATGTGGGGAGCTCATAGAGACTTATCCAAAGCCACTTGGAGCTGTGATAACCGCAAAAGGGGGCTCTACAAAGTACTGACTTTAGGGGGGTGAATAGTTTTGCACATTGACTTTTTCTGTTATTTTGTCCTATTTGTTGTTTGCTTCACAATAGAAAAAAAACAACCTCTTCAACGTTGTGGGCGTGTTCTGTAAATTAACCACTTCAGCCCCGGACCATTTGGCTGGCCAATGACCAGAGCTTTTTTTGCGATTCGGCACTGCGTCGCTTTAACTGACAATTGCGCGGTCGTGCGGCGTGGCTCCCAAACAAAATGGACGTCCTTTTTTTCCCACAAATAGAGCTTTCTTATGGTGGTATTTGATCACCTCTGCGGTTTTTATTTTTTGCTATAAACCAAAATAGAGCGACAATTTTGAAAAAAAATGCAATATTTTTTACTTTTTAATATAATAAATATCCCCCAAAAAATATATAAAAAAATAAAAATTTTCCTCAGTTTAGTCCGATACGTTTTCTTCTACAGATTTCTGGTAAAAAAATCACAATCAGCGTTTATTGATTGGTTTGCGCAAAAGTTATAGTGTCTACAAAATAGGGGATAGTTTTATGGCATTTTTAGTAATCTTTTTTTTTTTTTACTAGTAATGACGGCGATCAGCGTTTTTTATCGTAACTGCGACATTATGGCGGACACATCGGTCACTTTTGACACCATTTTGGGACCATTGTCATTTATACAGCGATCAGTGCTATAAAAATGTACCGATTACTGTGAAAATGACACTGGCAGGGAAGGGGTTAACCTGTAAGGGGCGCTGAAGGGGTTAAGTGTGTCCTAGGGAGTGATTCTAACTGTGATTGGGCCGGGCTACAAGTGACATGACACTGATCACTGCTCCCCGTGACAGGGAGCAGTGATCAGTGTCCTGTCACTAGGCAGAACAGGGAAATGCCTTGTTTACATAGGCATCTCCCCGTTCTGCAGCCCTGTGACACGATCGCGGGCACCCGGCGGACATCGGGTCCCGCGGGCACGGTCACGGAGTACGCAGATGACGTGCACGTGCCCCCACTAAGCCGCGATTTAAAGAGGACATACCTGTACGTGCCATTGTGCCGACGTACATCATTTATACAGCGATCAGTGCTATAAAAATGCACCGATTACTGTGAAAATGACACTGGCAGGGAAGGGGTTAACCTGTAAGGGGCGCTGAAGGGGTTAAGTGTGACCTAGGGAGTGCTTCTAACTGTTAGGGGGGTGTGGCTTGCCGTGAGAGGGAACAGACGATCAGTGACATGTCACTAGGAAGAACGGGGAGATGTTGTGTTTACACTGACTATTCCCCGTTCTTCAGCTCAGTGACCCGATCGCGGGACACCGGCGGTCATCGAGTCCACGGGTCCCGCGGGCGCGGCCACGGAGCTCTTGGCAGGGTCGCGAGCGCGCGACACCACGCGGTGGCAATTTAAAGGGGACATATATATACGCTTATTTGTGCAGCCGTGCCATTCTGCCAACGTAAATGTTCGTGCCGCGGTCGGCAAGCGGTGAAATGGTGAAAATCCTCAAGCAATCCGTGTTAATTCCAGGTTGTGAGGCAACAGACCACGAAAACTGCCAAGGGGGGGGGTGAATACTTTTGCAAGGCACTGTAAGGCCAGGTTCACATATGTGTGGCTGCGGCTCCCAGCACGGGGTCCGGACCGTCCGGTGCGTTCCAGGTCACCCGTTCAGGTGTGAGACGGGTCTAAATCTTTGCCTGAATTCACAGCGGAACCAAACCCAAAGGACGCACAGAACCCTTTTGGAATGTGGGTGTAACTTGTTACGAAAGGTGAACTTATCCTTCACTACACCCCCTTCTGCCCCTCTGCACCCCCTTCTGCCCCCTGCACCCCCTTCTGCCCCTCTGCACCCCCTTCTGCCCCTCTGCACCCCCTTCTGCCCCACTACACCCCCCTTCTGCCCCTTCTGCCCCTCTGCACCCCCTTCTGCCCCACTGCACCCCCTTCTGCCCCTCTGCACCCCCCTCCATCCTACAAATGCCCCCCTCCCCCCCCACACTTTATGCCATACTGGGATCGAGCTGACCGACCTTATATGTGTGTCTTGTTATTGGTCTATTTTGCTCTTTTTGTATTGTAATGAATGTATTACTGCACTCAACAAATCAATCAAGAAAAGGAAACAAAAGTAAAAAGTTTTGTGGAGGAAAATTTCAATATTTCTTTTCTTTGTAAATGTCGGACATTGTTGTCCTGATCTCCTTCTAAACACAAAAGTGAGGTGACCGGCGCCCTTCCAATCCGGCCTTACTTTGCACTTATATATGATGGCGGCAAATACTCCACATCCACCTTTCTCCACACAGAGGAACCTTTCCCATAACTTTCTGGTCTCAGGGAACCCCCGCTAATAATAATTCCTACATCTACAGTGCCTGGAAAAAGTATTCACACCCCTCGAAATTTCCCACATCTTGTCATGTTACAACCAAAAACGTAAATGTATTTTATTGGGATTTTATGTGATGGACCAACACAAAGTGACACATAATTGTGAAGTGGAAGGAAAATGATAAATGATACAAATAAATATGTGAAAAGTGTGGGGGGGGCATTTGTATGGCGCCCCCCGGAGTCAATACTTTGTAGAACTCCCTTTCTCTACAAGTCTTTTTGGGGGTGTCTCTACCAGCTTTGCACATCTAGAGAGGGACATTTCTGCCCATTCTTCTTTGTAAAATATCTCAAGCTCTGTCAGATTGGATGGAGAGCGTCTGTGATCAGCAATTTTCAAGTCTTGCCACAGATTCTCAATGTGATTTAGGTCTGGACTGTGACTGGGCCATTCTAACACATGAATATGCTTTGATCTAAACCATTCCATTGTAGCTCTGGCTGTACTTTGGAGTCGTTGTCCTGCTGGAAGCAGGTTCTCTATTTATCCCTCATACATGGGGTCCCATAGTTGGAAGGTCCATGGCTCTCAGTAAGCTTTAGCAGCCATTCAGAGTTTCGTCGGCTTAAGCCCCGTACACACGGTTGGACTTCCATCTGAACTTTTCCGTGGTTTTTTGTCTGAACGGAGTTGGTCGGGAACACCCATAGCATACACACCACAGGACTTTTCTGCAAACTTTCCCAAAACTTTTTCCAACATCACGTGGTTTTTCTGCTCTTTTCTGCTCTTTACCGCCACCCTTTGGTCAACTTCTGCTATTGTTGTTTGATTTTAACATTAGTTGTTTTGTCCATCGGACAAAAGTCCGATGGTTTTCTGTACACACGGTCGGACTTTTCTCCATCGGACTTTTGTTGGCCAAAAGTTTGTCCGTTTGCAGACCAAACTTGTGTCCGATGAAAACAAAAAAAAAAAAAAAAGTTTGTCCGATGGAGCGTACACACGGGTCGGATTGTTGGTCCAACTTGCTCAAAATGAAGTTTGTTGGCCAAAAGTCAGACCGTGTGTACGGGGCTTTAGAAGGATGAAGGTTCTGGGATTCGGCACACGCCGGCTTATTGTCCAAATTTTTATTTTATTTTTAAAGAGTTTTCAATGATACAAAACGGCTTTCAGAAGAAAACCACAAGATATTGAGAGATACATAACAAGAGTGTAACAAAAACATAAACCGAGAAAAATCTCGCCTGAATTGCGAGGGCGGGCTGGAAAAACGTCCCTTTGACTGAGGTGTCAAAAATGGAGGCTATGAGCCGAACGTAGACATATTTTCCGTGTGCTTCAGTGAGACATACACTATATATATATATATACAAAGCACAGGCTAATAAAGGTAACAGAAACACTAAAAATATACTAATATCGCAAACCTAAGAGAGGAGCAGTGCCAACCCAAAGTACCAAATGGAAGAATCTGATTGGCTGCTATATTGACAAAGGCAGTCTGAGATAAGAAATGGAATGGAGGTGGATTAGACCCCCTGTCAGGTTTTTATTGCCGTCTGTAACCCTGCCAGGGAGATTCATCTTCTCTATTTCTCCTGTTTTCTGTTATCAGAGAAAGTGAAAGAAAATCCCACATTTTGAGTTGTCCCCAGAAAAGAAATAGATGGGGAAATCTTCCAACGGGGACACTAGTTCTGGTGACACACCCTCACTTTGGAGGGATTTCCTCTCACTTCCTGTTTTGGCTATGGGACAGGAAGTGAAGGTAATTCTTTAGTTACACTTTAATAAATGAGACCTAGGATAGTAACTCATTCCTTATAGGATATCTTCATGTACACTATATAACCAAAAGTATGGTGACACCCCTCCAAATGATGGAGTTCAGGTGTTTTCAGTGAAGATGCGGTTGATGCCACATCACACAAAGACATTGCAGACAATGGGAGGGGTTAATAGCTTTGCCACTGACACCAATGCTGAGGACTATTAATGTTAGGTGGTTGGGGGATATTATTGCGTCCACTGGCACATGCTGAGGATCAATATTGTGTAGCACCATCTAGTGTATTCTAGAAGTAGTATAGTGTCTGTTAGAGATTACAGTAGGTAATACATAATTTAGCTCAGGACTTAGCCTGAGCTATGGAATCTGGGTCAGGGTTCATTGAAGTTCAGGGCTGGGGGACTCATTCTGGCAGCTCTCTGGTGCCTCACCCTGGTCTAGAAGGTTGGAGAATCTTCTAGAATTAGTGGGCCAGTCTGCCTTGAAGACAGCATTGTGCTTAAGTCTCCAGAGAGATCTGCTGAGAGTCAGCCGGGTGAACTGGTGAAGAGTCAGCCGGGTGGACTGGTGAAGAGTCAGCCGGGTGGACTGGTGAAGTGTCAGCTGGGTGGACTGGTGAAGATTTAGTTGGGTGGACTGGTGAAGAGTCAGCTGGGTGGACTGGTGAAGAGTCAATTGGCTGGACTGGTGAAGAGTCAGTTGGGTGGACTGGTGAAGAGTCAGTTGGGTGGACTGGTGAAGAGTCAGTTGGGTGGACTGGTGAAGAGTCAGTTGGCTGGACTGGTGAAGAGTCAATTGGCTGGACTGGTGAAGAGTCAGTTGGCTGGACTGGTGAAGAGTCAATTGGCTGGACTGGTGAAGAGTCAGCTGGGTGGACTGGTGAAGAGTCAATTGGCTGGACTGGTGAAGAGTCAGTTGGGTGGACTGGTGAAGAGTCAGTTGGGTGGACTGGTGAAGAGTCAGTTGGCTGGACTGGTGAAGAGTCAATTGGCTGGACTGGTGAAGAGTCAGTTGGCTGGACTGGTGAAGAGTCAATTGGCTGGACTGGTGAAGAGTCAGCCGGGTGGACTGGTGAAGAGTCAGCCGGGTGGACTGGTGAAGAGTCAGCCGGGTGGACTGGTGAAGAGTCAGCCGGGTGGACTGGTGAAGAGTCAGCCGGGTGGACTGGTGAAGAGTCAGCCGGGTGGACTGGTGAAGAGTCAGCCGGGTGGACTGGTGAAGAGTCAGCCGGGTGGACTGGTGAAGAGTCAGCCGGGTGGACTGGTGAAGAGTCAGCCGGGTGGACTGGTGAAGAGTCAGCCGGGTGGACTGGTGAAGAGTCAGTTGGGTGGACTGGTGAAGAGTCAGTTGGGTGGACTGGTGAAGTGTCAGCTGGGTGGACTGGTGAAGATTTAGTTGGGTGGACTGGTGAAAAGTCAGCTGGGTGGACTGGTGAAGAGTCAATTGGCTGGACTGGTGAAGAGTCAGCCGGGTGGACTGGTGAAGAGTCAGCCGGGTGGACTGGTGAAGAGTCAGCCGGGTGGACTGGTGAAGAGTCAGCCGGGTGGACTGGTGAAGAGTCAGCCGGGTGGACTGGTGAAGAGTCAGCCGGGTGGACTGGTGAAGAGTCAGTTGGGTGGACTGGTGAAGAGTCAGTTGGGTGGACTGGTGAAGTGTCAGCTGGGTGGACTGGTGAAGATTTAGTTGGGTGGACTGGTGAAAAGTCAGCTGGGTGGACTGGTGAAGAGTCAATTGGCTGGACTGGTGAAGTGTCAGCTGGGTGGACTGGTGAAGATTTAGTTGGGTGGACTGGTGAAGAGTCAGCTGGGTGGACTGGTGAAGAGTCAATTGGCTGGACTGGTGAAGAGTCAGTTGGGTGGACTGGTGAAGAGTCAGTTGGGTGGACTGGTGAAGAGTCAGTTGGGTGGACTGGTGAAGAGTCAGTTGGGTGGACTGGTGAAGAGTCAGCTGGGTGGACTGGTGAAGAGTCAGCTGGGTGGACTGGTGAAGAGTCAGCTGGGTGGACTGGTGAAGAGTCAGCTGGGTGGACTGGTGAAGAGTCAGCTGGGTGGACTGGTGAAGAGTCAGCTGGCTGGACTGGTGAAGAGTCAGCTGGGTGGACTGGTGAAGAGTCAGTTGGGTGGACTGGTGAAGTGTCAGCTGGGTGGACTGGTGAAGATTTAGTTGGGTGGACTGGTGAAGATTTAGTTGGGTGGACTGGTGAAGAGTCAGTTGGGTGGACTGGTGAAGAGTCAGTTGGGTGGACTGGTGAAGAGTCAGCTGGGTGGACTGGTGAAGAGTCAGCTGGGTGGACTGGTGAAGAGTCAGCTGGGTGGACTGGTGAAGAGTCAGCTGGGTGGACTGGTGAAGAGTCAGCTGGGTGGACTGGTGAAGAGTCAATTGGCTTGACTGGTGAAGTGTCAGTTGGCTGGACTGGTGAAGAGTCAGCTGGGTGGACTGGTGAAGTGTCAGCTGGGTGGACTGGTGAAGTGTCAGCTGGGTGGACTGGTGAAGAGTCAGCTGGGTGGACTGGTGAAGAGTCAGCTGGGTGGACTGGTGAAGAGTCAGCTGGGTGGACTGGTGAAGAGTCAGCTGGGTGGACTGGTGAAGAGTCAGCTGGGTGGACTGGTGAAGAGTCAGCTGGGTGGACTGGTGAAGAGTCAGCTGGGTGGACTGGTGAAGAGTCAGCTGGGTGGACTGGTGAAGAGTCAGCTGGGTGGACTGGTGAAGAGTCAGCTGGGTGGACTGGTGAAGAGTCAGTTGGGTGGACTGGTGAAGAGTCAGTTGGGTATAGAACCTCATGGCAAAGAACTCTCTGAGGATCTGAAAGAAAGAATTGTCGCTCTACATAAAGATGGGCGGGGCTATAAGATTGCCAAGACCATGAAACTGAGCTGCAGCACGGTGGCCAAGACCATCCAGCGGTATAACAGGACGGGTTCCACTCAGAACAAGCCTCGCCATGGTCCACCAAAGAAGCTGAGGGTAAAGGTGATGGACTGGCCAAGCATGTCTCCAGACCTAAACCCTATTGATCATCTGTGGGCCTCCCTAAACGGAAGGTGGAGTAGCGCAAGGTCTCTAACATCCACCAGCTCCGTGATGTCATCATGGGGGAGGGGAAGAGGACTCCAGTGGCAACCTGTGAAGCTCTGGTGACCTCCATGCCCAAGAGGGTTAAGGCAGTGCAGGAAAATAATGGCGGCCACACAAAATATTGACACTTTGGGCCCAATTTGGACATTTTCACTTAGGGGTGTCCTGACTTTTGTTGCCAGTGGTTTAGACATTAATGGCTGTGTGTTGAGTTATTTTGAGGGGACGGAAAATTTACACCGTTATACAAGCTGTACATTCACTACTTTACATTGTAGCAAAGTGTCATTTCTTCAGTGTTGTCACATGAAAAGATTTACACCAATGTGACTGAGGGGTGTACTTACTTTTGTCAGATACCGTAGGCTTGTATCCGGGGGTTAGGAGCTGCTGCGGTGAGGGGAGGTTCAGGCCTGGCTCACATCTATGCGTTTTTTTCAGCTGCTGCGTTTTTGGAAAGGGTCGGGGGCTCTGCAAAATGCAAAACGGTGCCCCTTTTTTTGGTTCAATAGACTTCAATGGAGAAGTTGCAGAAAAGCAAGTGCAGTAAAACCTTGGTTTGAGAGTAACTTGGTTTGAGAGCGTTTTGCAAGACAAGCTAAATTTTTAAATACATTTTGACTTGATAAACAAGCGATGTCTTGATATACAAGTAGCGTCATGTCACAACTGAGTATAAAAGAGAAGAGAGGCGCCTCCAAGTGTAGCAATATGGTTACATTTAATGAAGGTGCAACATTTAGGAACATATTGCTACACTTAGAGGCGCCTCTTTTCTCTTTTATACCCTGTAGCTTCTGCTTGTAATCCCCTTGTGGAGGCGCCATTTGTGGATGGACATTTTATGATCACACAACCGACCACATTGCTACAATTTTTTTATATGGACTATAAACTTAAGGACTTATGAATAAATGGTCGTGGAACAAATCATTTGAGTTTCCATTATTTCTTATGGGGAAATTCGCTTTGATATACAAGTGCTTTGGATTACAAGCATGCATGGAAGAAAACCATCGGGCCTTCAGGAAAAAACTTAAGACCCACCTCTTCTGAAGGATCAGGATGACACTGGATGGAAATAAGCGCCTTGCGGCGATTTCGTTCGCATTTGCAGCGCTATACAACTTATTCACTCACTCGCTTCCGGAACGAATTATGCTCGCAATCCAAGGTTTTACTCGTAGTGTGTGTTTGCTGTGATTTTTCGGCAACTTGCGTTTTGCGTTCTGCCCAACAACAACCACCCTCCCCCCCCAAAAAGAAAAAGCATAAAAAGCGGAAAAATCGCGTGTGCAAAACGCAAAAAAGCACTGCAAATGGATCAGAACTGAGCCTCAACCTCCCCCGACCTTCCTCTCCTGAGCGCGGAAGAATAGGAATGTTTTGACCGGCGACGGCGGGAAAACACAAACCGCAGCAAAATCTGAAAAACGTGGCCGCGGGTAAATCACGGCCAATTGTACATGAAGCTCAGAGTTTGTACATCGGGGGAGGGGGGGGGGGTCACACATTGATCTGAACCCAATGTTACTTCTTATCTATGGTAAGATCTTGATTGTGAATAAGAAGTTGTGAAATGATCACACAGAGGACGGTGACGGGGAAGAATCTGCCGGGGAATGAGTAATAAAACACGGCGGCGTCATTATTTCTGCCGAGTCGTGTCGGAAATAATAACCCGCAGATTAATAACCCGTCTGTTTTCTGGAGAATTTCTTTTTAATAACAGAAAGATTGGGTCTCCAGTCACGGAGGGAACGCACTTTGCTCGCCTCGTTTTAAGCAGATCTTTTGTCCAATACGATGAAAGTCCCGGCACAGAGCTGAGCCTGGAAGGGAAGCTTCTGAAGGGCTTAGAAATAGCAGCTCGTTATTCCAGATCCGTCCCATTCGAGGATTAAAGATCTTCTCCATGACATTTATTCTTCAGTAAAAGAAGTCTCCATCCCTAATCAATGTATACTCATAAGGGGGGGGGGGGGGGCGAGTTTGGGACTTTGAATGAAGCACATGGGGGGGGGCGAGTTTGGGACTTTGAATGAAGCACATGGGGGGGGGGCGAGTTTGGACTTTGAATGAAGCACATAGGGGGGGGGCGAGTTTGGGACTTTGAATGAAGCACATAGGGGGGGGGCGAGTTTGGGACTTTGAATGAAGCACATGGGGGGGGGGCGAGTTTGGGACTTTGAATGAAGCACATGGGGGGGGGAGTTTGGGACTTTGAATGAAGCACATAGGGGGGGGCGAGTTTGGGACTTTGAATGAAGCACATAGGGGGGGGCGAGTTTGGGACTTTGAATGAAGCACATAGAGGGGGGGCGAGTTTGGGACTTTGAATGAAGCACATAGGGGGGGGGGGGCGAGTTTGGGACTTTGAATGAAGCACATGGGGGGGGCGAGTTTGGGACTTTGAATGAAGCACATGGGGAGGGCGAGTTTGGGACTTTGAATGAAGCACATAGGGGGGGGGCGAGTTTGGGACTTTGAATGAAGCGCATAGGGGGGGGGGCGAGTTTGGGACTTTGAATGGAGCACATAGGGGGGGGGGCGAGTTTGGGACTTTGAATGAAGCACATGGGGGGGGGGGCGAGTTTGGGACTTTGAATGGAGCACATAGGGGGGGGGGGCGAGTTTGGGACTTTGAATGAAGCACATGGGGGGGGGGCGAGTTTGGGACTTTGAATGAAGCACATGGGGGGGGGGGAGTTTGGGACTTTGAATGAAGCACATAGGGGGGGGCGAGTTTGGGACTTTGAATGAAGCACATAGGGGGGGCGAGTTTGGGACTTTGAATGAAGCACATAGGGGGGGGGCGAGTTTGGGACTTTGAATGAAGCACATAGGGGGGGGGGGCGAGTTTGGGACTTTGAATGAAGCACATGGGGGGGGCGAGTTTGGGACTTTGAATGAAGCCATAGGGGGGGGGGGGCGAGTTTGGGACTTTGAATGAAGCACATGGGGGGGCGAGTTTGGGACTTTGAATGAAGCACATGGGGGGGCGAGTTTGGGACTTTGAATGAAGCACATAGGGGGGGGCGAGTTTGGGACTTTGAATGAAGCGCATAGGGGGGGGGCGAGTTTGGGACTTTGAATGAAGCACATGGGGGGGGCGAGTTTGGGACTTTGAATGAAGCACATGGGGGGGGCGAGTTTGGGACTTTGAATGAAGCACATGGGGGGGGCGAGTTTGGGACTTTGAATGAAGCACATGGGGGGGGGCGAGTTTGGGACTTTGAATGAAGCACATGGGGGGGCGAGTTTGGGACTTTGAATGAAGCACATGGGGGGGCGAGTTTGGGACTTTGAATGAAGCACATGGGGGGGGCGAGTTTGGGACTTTGAATGAAGCACATGGGGGGGGCGAGTTTGGGACTTTGAATGAAGCACATTGGGGGGGCGAGTTTGGGACTTTGAATGAAGCACATAGGGGGGGGCGAGTTTGGGACTTTGAATGAAGCGCATAGGGGGGGGGCGAGTTTGGGACTTTTGAATGAAGCACATGGGGGGGGCGAGTTTGGGACTTTGAATGAAGCACATGGGGGGGGGCGAGTTTGGGACTTTGAATGAAGCACATGGGGGGGGCGAGTTTGGGACTTTGAATGAAGCACATGGGGGGGGCGAGTTTGGGACTTTGAATGAAGCACATGGGGGGGCGAGTTTGGGACTTTGAATGAAGCACATGGGGGGGCGAGTTTGGGACTTTGAATGAAGCGCATAGGGGGGGGGCGAGTTTGGGACTTTGAATGAAGCACATGGGGGGGGCGAGTTTGGGACTTTGAATGAAGCACATGGGGGGGGCGAGTTTGGGACTTTGAATGAAGCACATGGGGGGGGCGAGTTTGGGACTTTGAATGAAGCACATGGGGGGGGCGAGTTTGGGACTTTGAATGAAGCACATGGGGGGGGCGAGTTTGGGACTTTGAATGAAGCACATGGGGGGGCGAGTTTGGGACTTTGAATGAAGCACATGGGGGGGGCGAGTTTGGGACTTTGAATGAAGCGCATAGGGGGGGGGCGAGTTTGGGACTTTGAATGAAGCACATGGGGGGGGCGAGTTTGGGACTTTGAATGAAGCACATGGGGGGGGCGAGTTTGGGGACTTTGAATGAAGCACATGGGGGGGGCGAGTTTGGGACTTTGAATGAAGCACATGGGGGGGGGCGAGTTTGGGACTTTGAATGAAGCACAATGGGGGGGCGAGTTTGGGACTTTGAATGAAGCACATGGGGGGGGCGAGTTTGGGACTTTGAATGAAGCACATGGGGGGGCGAGTTTGGGACTTTGAATGAAGCACATGGGGGTGGGGGGCGAGTTTGGGACTTTGAATGAAGCACATGGGGGGGCGAGTTTGGGACTTTGAATGAAGCACATAGGGGGGGGGGCGAGTTTGGGACTTTGAATGAAGCGCATAGGGGGGGGGGCGAGGTTTGGGACTTTGAATGAAGCACATGGGGGGGGCGAGTTTGGGACTTTGAATGAACATGGGGGGGGCGAGTTTGGGACTTTGAATGAAGCACATGGGGGGGGCGAGTTTGGGACTTTGAATGAAGCACATGGGGGGGGCGAGTTTGGGACTTTGAATGAAGCACATAAGGGGGGGGGGCGAGTTTGGGACTTTGAATGAAGCACATGGGGGGGGCGAGTTTGGGACTTTGAATGAAGCACATAAGGGGGGGGGCGAGTTTGGGACTTTGAATGAAGCGCATAGGGGGGGGGCGAGTTTGGGACTTTGAATGAAGCACATAGGGGGGGGCGAGTTTGGGACTTTGAATGAAGCGCATAGGTGGGGGGGGGCGAGTTTGGGACTTTGAATGAAGCACATAGGGGGGGGGCGAGTTTGGGACTTTGAATGAAGCGCATAGGGGGGGGGGCGAGTTTGGGACTTTGAATGAAGCACATAGGTGGAACAATTAATTTTTTGAAAAAAAGTACATTTTATTAAAACCACATAAGTTATACATATATCTTGGCCAAAAGGCTCCATATAAAGACATAAGTTAACAAGAATACTACAAGACAATTGGATCACAACATGCTGTAAAAACATATTACATCTAGGAGAACCAAAGGTACTAAAAGGCTCGTTGGCTCGACGCGTTTCGGCGATTGATCGCCTCATCAGGAGCAGATGCGGTTAGTCTAAAAAAGTTGAAAGAAAAATAGGGGACCGGTAATTAAATTCTAGGGACACTGGGATAAAAAACAAAATGAGAAATTAGATATAGGAAAAGGAGAAGGTAAAAGAAGGGAAGGGAATTAACCCTCCTACTTACATGTAGCAAGCATATGGTCAAGTCACCCCACCGGGAGCTGAGGGGACGAAGAGCCCCCGAGAGGCCGGGCGACAAAACCAGGCCCCCAACTGGACAAGGGCGCCCACACTGGCCCACACTTCTTCAGTCCCAAAGAGTTTTTTTTTCTCCTATTTTGTAGGGATGTTCAGTTCTGTACAGAGGCGGTGCGTCCATAGTGGGCGCAGGAGCGCCGCCCCCTCTCGCTCCTGCGCCCGTCACTCACAACAATACATAGGTTCATGCATTGCATGAATGTATGTATTGTCGCCGCCGCTGCCGCCCACTATTCAGATGGCCGGCCCCCTAGCGAGCGCCGGCCATCTGAATAACAGCAGCTGGTTGGTCTTTGGAAGTGCCTATCAGAGCGGCTCTGATAGGCTTCCCAATTACAGCCTGAGGGCTGTAATCGGCTTCCAAATAGCTAACCAGGGGACGCATGGGGGGTGCGTTCCCTGGTTAACACTGACAGGCGTGTCAGCCAATTAGGTTCACCGGGTCTGGTTACCAGTAACCTGATTGGCTGAAGCGACATCGAGGGCGGGAGAAGGATGGCGCGCCGCTGACCCAAGGAAGGTAAATGCAGGGCTGGGGGGACAAACTGGCTGCATTTGATGGGGAAACTGGCTGCATTTGTGGACAAACTGGCGGCATTTGAGGGGAAACTGACTGCATTTGGGGGGAAACTGGCTGCATTTGGGGGGAAACTGACTGCATTTGGGGGGAAACTGGCTGCATTTGGGGGGAAACTGGCTGCATTTGGGGGAAAATGGCTGCATTTGATGGGGAAACTGGCTGCATTTGGGGACAAACTGGCAGCATTTGGGGACAAACTGGCTGCATTTGAGGGGAAACTGGCTGCATTTGGGGACAAACTGGCAGCATTTGGGGACAAACTGGCTGCATTTGAGGGGAAACTGGCTGCATTTGGGGACAAACTGGCGGCATTTGGGGACAAACTGGCTGCATTTGATGGGGAAACTGGCTGCATTTGTGGACAAACTGGCGGCATTTGAGGGGAAACTGACTGCATTTGGGGGGAAACTGGCTGCATTTGGGGGGAAACTGGCTGCATTTGGGGGGAAAATGGCTGCATTTGATGGGGAAACTGGCTGCATTTGGGGACAAACTGGCGGCATTTGGGGACAAACTGGCTGCATTTGAGGGGAAACTGACTGCATTTGGGGTGAAACTGGCTGCATTTGGGGGGAAACTGGCTGCATTTGATGGGGAAACTGGCTGCATTTGGGGACAAACTGGCGGCATTTGGGGACAAACTGGCTGCATTTGAGGGGAAACTGACTGCATTTGGGGGGAAACTGGCTGCATTTGGGGGGAAACTGGCTGCATTTGGGGGGAAACTGGCTGCATTTGATGGGGAAACTGGCTGCATTTGGGGACAAACTGGCGACATTTGGGGACAAACTGGCTGCATTTGGGGACAAACTGGCTGCATTTGGGGGGAAACTGGCTGTATTTGGGGGGAAACTGGCTGCATTTGATGGGGAAACTGGCGGCATTTGGGGACAAACTGGCTGCATTTGGGGGGAAACTGGCTGCATTTGATGGGGAAACTGGCTGTATTTGGGGGGAAACTGGCTGCATTTGATGGGGAAACTGGCTGCATTTGGGGACAAACTGGCTGCATTTGGGGGGAAACTGGCTGCATTTGATGGGGAAACTGGCTGCATTTGGGGACAAACTGGCTGCATTTGGGGGGAAACTGGCTGCATTTGATGGGGAAACTGGCTGTATTTGGGGGGAAACTGGCTGCATTTGATGGGGAAACTGGCTGCATTTGGGGACAAACTGGCTGCATTTGGGGACAAACTGGCTGCATTTGGGGCGAAACTGGCTGCATTTGAGGGGGAAAACTGGTGGCGTTTAATGGGCACAGTGGCGGCAATTGATGTTTTTTTTTTTTTCAGTTTGTTTGCGCCCCCCAAAAACTTTGAGCACCAGCCGCCACTGGTTCTGTATCTTTTAGCTTTTGTAGTCTATCCTAATAAACATACAGTAAAGCCTTGGATTGCGAGCAGAATTTGTTCCAGAAACATGCTTGTAATCCAAAGCACTTGTATGTCAAAGCAAATTTCCCCATAAGAAATAATGGAAACTCAAATAATTTGTTCCACAACCATTTATTTTTAAGTCCTTCAGTTTATAGTCCATATAAAAAGATTGTAGCAATGTGATTGGTTGTGTAACCATAAAATGTCCGTCTACAAATGGAATCCTCCACAAGGGGATTAGAAGCAAAATCCATCAGGAGCACATCTACGTATGGAGGCATCCGGGGGGGGGGGGGGAAGCGACCCACATAGACCGTCCTCCTTACCTCCGTCTCTCTCCCCTGTCAGTCTGCAATCGTGACTGGGAAGAATCCCCTGCAGTAGAGCGTTCTGAAAGCGAGGTTTAACCACTTCAGCCCCGGACCATTTGGCTGGCCAAAGACCAGGCCACTTTTTGCGATTGGGCACTGCGTCGCTTTAACTGACAATTGCGCGGTCGTGCGACGTGGCTCCCAAACAAAATTGACGTCCTTTTTTTCCCACAAATAGAGATTTCTTTTGGTGGTATTTGATCACCTCTGCGGTTTTTATTTTTTGCGCTATAAACAAAAATAGAGCGACAATTTAGAAAAAAATTCAAATTTTTTTACTTTTTGCTATAATAAATATCCCCAAAAAATCTATAAAAAAACTTTTTTTTTTCCTCAGTTTAGTCCGATACGTATTCTTCTACATATTTTTGGTAAAAAAAAAATCGCAATAAGCGCTTATTGATTGGTTTGCGCAAAATTTATAGCGTTTACCAAATAGGGCATAGTTTTATTGCATTTTTATTAATATTTTTTTTTCTAGTAAGGGCGGCGATCTGCGATATTGCGGCGGACACATCGGACACTTTTGACACTATTTTGGGACCATTGTCACTTTTACAGCGATCAGTGCTATAAAAATGCACTGATTACTGTGAAAATGACACTGGCAGTGAAGGGGTTAACCACTAGGTGGCGCTGTAGGGGTTAAGTGTGTCCTGATGTGTGGTTCTTATTGTGGGGGGGGGCGTGGCTTGGCATGTGACGTCACTGATCGTCGTTCCCTATGACAGGGAACAGACGATCAGTGACAGGCTCACTAGGAAGCACGGGGAGAGATTTGTTTACACTTACCTCTCCCCGTTCTTCTTCTCTGTGACCCAATTGCGGGACACCGGCGGCGATCGGGTCCGCTGTTCCCGCGGGGACGGTCACGGAGAAGAGGACCGGGTCGCGAGCGTGCCGCCGGCGGCGCGCTCGCGACCCACGGCTGGGGTCTTAAAGGGGACGTACCTGTACGCCCTTGTGCCCAGCCGTGCCATTCTGCCGACGTACATCGGCGTGCGGTGGTCCTTAAGTGGTTAAAAAAAACAGCATGGGTTCCCCCTTCATGAGCATACCAGGCCCTTCAGTCTCGTATGGATTTTAAGGGGAACCCCACGCCGAACAAATGGCATGGGGTCCCCCCCAAGATCCATACCAAACCCTAATCCAAGCACCAGCCTGGCCGGTAAAGAAAGGGGGTGGGGATGAGCGAGCGCCCCCCCTCCTGAACCGTACCAGGCCGCATGCCCTCAACATGGGGGGTGGGTGCTTTGGGGCAGGGGCTCCCTGCGCCCCCCCACCCCAAAGCACCTTGCCCCCTTGTTGATGAGGACAAGGGCCCCTTCCCGACAACCCTGGCTGTTGGTTGTTGGGGTCTGCGGGCGGGGGGCTTATCGGAATCTGGGAGCCCCCTTTAATAAGGGGGCCCCCAGATACCGGCCCCCCACCCTAGGTGAATGAGTATGAGGTATATTGTACCCCTACCCATTCACCTGGGGAAAAAGTGTCAAAAATAAAACACACTACACAGGTTTTTGAAGTAATTTATTAGGCAGCTCCGGGGTTTCTTCCTTCTTCTCCGCGCTCTCCAGCCTCTTCTCCCGGTCTCCGGTTCTTCTGCCGGGCTCCTCCGCTATCTTCTGCTCTTTTGCCGCTCTTTTGCTAGCGTTGGCCCGGTCTTCTCCGTCGTCTTCTTCCCTCTTCTCTTCTTCCGATGTTGACACAACGCTCTCTCCCGCTGTAATGCCGTGTGTGTGGTGCGCAACGACTTGTATAGGCATGGGGGGGCGTGGTCACCGGGTGATGTCATTATGACATCACAGTCCCGGAGCATGATTGGACTGTGACGTCGTAAGGGGCGGGGTCACTGGGTGACATCACCCGGTGACCACGCCCCATGCCTATATAAGTCGTTGCGCACACGCCATTACAGCGGGAGAGAGCGTTGTGTCAACATCGGAAGAAGAGAAGAGGGAAGAAGACGACGGAGAAGACGGGGCAAGAGCTAGCAAAAGAGCAGAAGATAGCGGAGGAGCCCGGCAGAAGAGCCGGAGACCGGGAGAAGAGGCTGGAGAGCGCGGAGAAGAAGTCGGAAGAGACTTTACTCATCAACATGGGAGCAAGGTGCTTTGGGGTGGGGGGGCGCAGGGCGAAATTATGTTCTTTCCACTTCTGGAATATGGCCCCAACAGTGCTCACTGGAACATTCAGAAGTTTAGAAATCCTTCTGTAACCAAAGCCATTCGTATGTTTTACAACAATAAGGTTAGGACGATCTTGAGAGCTCTTTGCTTTTACCCATCATGAGATGTTCCTTGTGTGACACCTCAGTAATGAGACACCTTTTTATAGGCCATCAGGTGAGACTGAACCAGCTGATATTAATTTGCTCTGACAAGGGGGCGGATTGCTTTCTAATTATTGATAGATTTCAGCCGGTGTCTTGGCTTTCCATGCCTTTTTGCACCTCCCTTTCTTCATGTGTTCAATACTTTTCCCTGTGTCCTTCCCTTTTATTACACAGAACTTCATTTCTGATCGTATTTGTTTTGGTGTCTTTGTGTGTCTGGATTGTATGGCTTGTCACCGACATGTGGGGGACATTTCATGCCAATATCACCTTTACCAGTAGATTTACCTAGAAAAATGGTGACGGGTTCAATACTTATTTTACCCGCTAGGGATATATATATATACAGGACAGGTGAGGTTTTCATTCAGTAGCTAATTGGGGTAAATATATTGTTTCTTAGGGTTCTAATGCGGCAGAACAGGGAAACATTTCTATGGAATTTGCACCATGCCAGATATTTACCCCGAAATATAAATTGACAAAGTCTTCTACGCTCCCCAGGCACCCAACATACCCATACATTGCAGTGCTCCTGCACACTGTGCGCTCCCCCCCACCCCGGGGCATGCAGCGGTACGCTCTGCATCCACTGTCTCCAACGGACACTTGGTATGGGGCCACTGTGAGCGGCCCAGATACCACGTGAACCCTGTGCGCTCACATGTCACATAGTACACAATATTAATGACTGGAATCCATCCATGACATCATTGTTTACTAATGTGTGTGATCTGTGATTAGTCACCAGTGATCACATGGTACCTGGGCCAATCAATGCACCCTGTACCATGTGATAGCTGTGGGCTTATCACAGCATCACTATAGTAAGCAATGAGTTATGAAAGAAAGCCACAATTGCTGTTACAATGATCATCACTGTAACAAGCAATCAAAGCAGTGTGGGCCGCTCATGCAGGGCGCAGGGGTGCCACCCTTCTAATCTACATGCATGGCGCTGGACGGATGGATTCCAATTTATTTATTTTTTTAAGCACGTGATTAGAGCCTAAGGCTCTAATTGGCTTAAAAAAAGGGTGGGCTCGGGGTGCAGAGCACTGCGCCCTGAGCCCACCCAGGTGTGTGACAATAGTGAATTAATATTCACTATTGTCTTCCTATTTCTCCTCCCGGCCAAAAAGGAAGCGTGTCCTGAGACCTGATTGGCCTGGAGTCCTAAGACCTGATTGGCCTGGAGTCCTAAGACCTGATTGGCCTGGAGTCCTAAGACCTGATTGGCCTGGAGTCCTAAGACCTGATTGGCCTGGAGTCCTAAGACCCGATTGGCCTGGAGTCCTGAGACCCGATTGGCCTGGAGTCCTGAGACCCGATTGGCCTGGAGTCCTAAGACCCGATTGGCCTTGAGTCCTGAGACCCGATTGGCCTGGAGTCCTGAGACCCGATTGGCCTGGAGTCCTGAGACCCGATTGGCCTGGAGTCCTAAGACCTGATTGGCCTGGAGTCCTTAGACCTGATTGGCCTTGAGTCCTGAGACCCGATTGGCCTTGAGTCCTGAGACCCGATTGGCCTTGAGTCCTGAGACCCGATTGGCCTGGAGTCCTGAGACCCGATTGGCCTGGAGTCCTAAGACCCGATTGGCCTGGAGTCCTGAGACCCGATTGGCCTGGAGTCCTGAGACCCGATTGGCCTGGAGTCCTGAGACCCGATTGGCCTGGAGTCCTGAGACCCGATTGGCCTGGAGTCCTGAGACCCGATTGGCCTGAAGTCCTAAGACCCGATTGGCCACGAGTCCTATCTCTTGATTAGCCGGGACGAGAAGCGACCGCTGGGACTGGGGAGGAGACGCAGTGGGGGGAGGGGGAAGCCGCGGCATGGATGGAGTAAGTGCGGAGCTGGTGACAGGCCTGGTGAGCGAGGAGTGAGCGACAGGGGGAGGGAGGAAGCAGCGAATGATCGAGCAAGTGCCGGGGGGTGGGTTATGTGGCCCCCCTCAAGAAAATTGAGTACCAGCCGCCATTAAATCAAATTGTAAAAAAAAAATCCCTGATCACCCCCCCCCCCCCCCCCCCCCAGAGTAGTACAGTGTTGCTGTGGTGACACTAAACAATTCTGATCACAGTATGTAAAAAAAAAAAAATGATAAAAAAAGAAAGAAATAGTAAAAAAGAGAAACAAAATGTGTAACAAATTGAATAAAAAAGATTAAAAAAAAATTATTTTACATACCAAAGATTTTTTTTCCCCTTCGTATTCATTTACACACAACCCTAGCGCCATATTTAATACTTTTTTTTTTGTCTTTAACAATAGCTGGTTGTTAAGGAGGAGGCCGCCACGTCCTTAACCACTTGACGACCAGCCGCCACAGTTTTACTCGGCGGCTCGGCTGGGCGAAACGACATTATGTTACGTCGCATCGCCCTGTGGCCACTAGGGGCACTCGCTGCTCGCCCCCCGGAGCCGACGCGATAACCGCCAGGCACCGGCGATCGCTCGTGACACAGTGAGAACCGGGAGCTGTGTGTGTAAAAACACAGCTCCCGGTTCTCTTGGAGGAGAAATGACTGATTGTTCATACAAAGTATGAACAGCGATCTGTCATTTCCCCTAGTCAGTCCCATCCCCCCCCCTTTCAGTTAGAACACACTGAGGGAACACCATGAACCCCTTCACTGCCAGTAGGGCCGCCATCAGGGGGGTACAGGCAGTACACCTGTAAGGGGCCCGGATGGCAACCCCCCTTTTTTTTTGTAAGGGGCCCGGATGGTAACCCCTCTTTTTTATGTATTTTTTATTAAAAAAAAATGTTTTATTTATTTTTTGTAAGGGGCCCAGAGGTCCCCAGAAGCCTGAAGGTCCCAAGGGCCTGGGATGGCAACCCCCCCCCTTTTTTTTTAAATAAAAATATTATTTTTTTATAAAACATTTTTTTTTTGTAAGGGGCCCAGAGGTCCCCAGAGGTCCCCGGGGCCCCGGATGGTAACCCCCTTTTTTAAGTGTTTTTTATTAAAAAGAATAATAAAAAAAATATGGATTTTTTATTTATTTTTTGTAAGGGGCCCAGAGGTCCCCAGGGCCCCGGATGGCAACCCCCCTTTTTTTTTTTTTTTTTTATAAAAATATATATTTTTTTTATAAATTATTATTATTATTATTATTTTTTTTTGTAAGGGGCCCAGAGGTCCCGAGGGCCCCGGGTGGCAACCCCCCTTTTTTTTTTTGTTCTTTCTTTGTTCGTCAGCACCCAAAGCCCCACCCCGACCTTAACAATTCGCAGCGGCAGCACCCCCCCCCCGCTTCTCAATTCGTGGCACCCCCCACCCCGGTTCTCCTCTGCCCCAGGGGGCCCATGCCTGAAGCTGTGTAAGGGGCCCTGAAATTCCTGATGGCGGCCCTGACTGCCAGTGACATTTATACAGTAATCAATGCATTTTTATAGCACTGATCTCTGTAAAATTGTCAATGGTCCCAAAAATGTGTCAAAAGTGTCCGATGTGTCCGCCATAAAGTCGCAGTCACGAAAAAAAATCGCAGATCGCCACCATTACTAGTAAAAAAAAATGCCATAAATCTATCCCCTATTTTGTAGACGCTATAACTTTTGCGCAAACCAATCAATAAACGCTTATTGCGATTTATTATTTTTTTTTACCAAAAATATGTAGAAGAATAAGTATCGGACTAAACTGAGGAAAATTTTCACTTTTTTAAAAAAAAATTGGGAAATTTATTATAGCAAAAAGTACAAAATATTGTATTTTTTTTTTTTTATTGTCGCTCTGTTTCTGTTTACAGCGCAAAAAATAAAAACTGCAGAAGTGATCAAATACCACCAAAAGAAAGCTCTATTTGTGGGGAAAAAAAGGACATCCATTTTTTTTGGGAGGCACGTCGCACGACCTCGCAATTGTCAGTTAAAGCGACGCAGTGCAAAATTGTAAAAAGTGGCCTGGTCAGGAAGGGGGTTAAATCTTCCGGGGCTGAAGCGGTTAACAACCGATGATTTATCAGCTGTCAGCTGAATGTAAAAAAAAATAATTGCTGACAATGAAAAATTAAGAAAAAGAAAGTGGCGCAAAGTCGGGGTCCCCCAATCTATAGGGGGACCCCGTACCAAAATTAAAAAGTAAAAACGCCCCCCTAATGAACCATACCAGACCACATGCCCTCAACATAGGGGGTCAGGGGGGATCCGGCCCCCCTAAAAGCACCTGGTCCCCATGTTGATGGAAACAAGGGCCTCTTCCTTGGAGGTGGTGGGGGTCTGCAATCCCAGCCCTCTCATGCCTGGTGGGGGGGTGGGAAGGGGGCACACGCCATTTTTATTTATTTTTCATTTGGCAAGGGGTTCCCCCGTACACCAGACCCAAAAGGCCCTGGTATGGATGAGATGGGACCCCCACGCTGTTCTTTTTTTTTTCTCATTGAATTTGTGTTAAAAAACGAATGACATGTGCGATTCAGATGCGTTCCCAATTCGCATCTGAATCGCACCGCAATGCTCAGAAAACGCACAGGACTCTTTTTTTTTATATTTGCAGCAAATCGCACAGCCGCTGCGCCGCATACATGTCATCTGGCTCCACAGAAAGTTGGTTTGGTTCACGTGTCATGCCAATTGGATGCGGTCAAAACGCATCCAATTCTCGTATATGTGAACGGAGGGACAACGTAATCAACAGTTTTTTTTTTATTTTTTTTATTTTGACTTTTCTTGTGGCTTTTGTCTGCTTTTGGAAAAAACTCAAACTAGTCTTTGGAGACCCCTGTGACAGGATTCCCCTCCCCCCCCCCCCCCCGCCCACATCTTTCTCTTTTGGGGATTCCCCTCCCCCTCTCTCTTTTTCTTTGGTCTTTTGGACAGGAAGTGAATAGAAATCTCCCCGGCGGGGACACGAGAAAAGACACAAAACCCAGCTGGGGGTTTATTCTTTATCTATTCTCGGCATTAGAACGATGCATTTTGGGGGGAAATTGATGGTGGGAACAGTGGCGTACTAATGGGGGGGGGGGGGCGTGCCGCACCAGGTGCCACACACTGGGGGGGTGTCAGGCCGGCGCTACCCCCCCCCGCCCTCCGCAAATGAAAGGAGACAGCGCTGCGGGGTGGGAATGAAAGTCGAGGAGCTGCAAGGAATGTTTAATTGCTGTGATTTCGGCGCTCCAGTCCCGGTGTCGTTATAAAACGGGGCCTGGGATTGGCGCTTCTTGTCCCATCACCAATATAAAATGGCGCTCCAGATCAATGGCTTCTATGCAGTGCCAGATTACCACGTTTTGGAGACCCCAAACTGTGATGTCATAGGGGGCGGGGTCACCGGAGTGCTTTCTTAATGTGAGTGTTTTACTGGGAAGTTTTTTAATAAAAGAGATGACTATTGGTCCCATTTCTGTATTCACAGGTCATCGGAGGCATGAGAGGCGTGCGGCTGGAGGAAAGTGGAGGATATCATTAACCCCTTCAATACCGGACACCCCCCCCCCTTTCCTGCCCAGGCCAATTCTCAGCTTTCAGTGCTGTCACACTTTTTATAATTTTTTTCCCCAGAAATAGAGCTTTCTTTGGTGGTATTTAATCACTACTGTTTTTTTTCTTTTATATTTTGTTAAACGAAAAAAAAAGTTTTTTTTTCAAAGCTTGTTATAAAATTTTGCAAACAGGTAATTTTTCTGCTTCATTGATGGGCGCTGATGAGGCTGTACTGATGGGCACTGATTAGAAGGTACTGATTGGCAGCACTGATGGGCACTGATTGGCAGAACTGGTGGGCACTGATTGGCAGCACTGTTGGGCACTGATGAGCACTGATTGGCATTGATTGGTAGCACTGGTGGGCGCTTATTGGCAGCACTGTTTGGCACTGATGAGCACTGATTGGTAACACTGATGGGCACTGATTGGCAGTACTGGTGGGCACTGATTGGCAGCACTGGTGGGCACTGATGAACACTGTCAGCACAGATGAGCACTAATTGGCACCACTGGTGGGCACTGATTGGCAGCACTGTTGGGCACTGATGAGCACTGATTGGCAGCACTGTTGGGCACTGATTGGCAGCATTGTTGGGCACTGATGAGCACTGATTGGCAGCACTGATGGGCACTGATTGTCAGCACTGGTGGGCACTGATGAGCATTGATTGGCAGCACTGGTGGGCACTGATTGGCAGCACTGATTGGCAGCACTGATGAGCACTGATTGGCAGCACTGGTGGGCACTGATTGGCAGCACTGGTGGGCACTGATGAGCACTGATTGGCAGCACTGGTGGGCACTGGTTGGCAGCATTGGTGGGCACTGGTTGGCAGCACTGGTGGGACTGCACTGATAATCAGTGTAGATGTTCCTTTTACACAAGTCGGTTATCAGCTCTCCTCTCCTCTAGTCATGCTATCAGCGTGAGGAAAAGTGAGCAGATAACTGGGTTCTGTTTACATTGAGATTGGACACAGCTGATCACATGGTAAAGAGCCGCTGATTGGCTTTTTACCTCAATCTGTGATCAGCTGTGTCCTCTGGACACTGCAATCGCAGAGCGTGCCTCCTGTGCACCGCAGCGGATGCGCTGCAGCGGATCAAGAGAGGGCATCACATGACATATGACCCCCTCCCAGAACTGGACGGCTGTACTGTAGCCGTCATTCAGCTATAGCGTGGTCAGCAAGTGGTTAAAACAAGCCTGCTTGACCTTGGCTGTATGTTCGGGGGGCAAGACGGGAGGTGAGGGGTTCATCAGCACAGAACTTTGGAGTGAAGCATTTTAAATGAAGGATTGATGAGTTGATGGTTATCATTGAGTTAATGTGAGTGCATTTTTTGGAATGATTGGAGTGTGCAGAGAGCACTATATACTGTATATTTTTCTTTTTGCATGTTACTATACCTACGAGGACGGGAGAGGAGAAGAAGGACAGATAAGTAGTGGAAATCACGTGGGATAAGAGATCACACGTGCGTTTATGACCTTGATTAGTTCTGAGGTCTATACGTGAAGGTTAGGGGTAGGGTTAAGGTTGGGGTTAGGGGTAGGGTTGGGGTTAGGGTTGGGGGTAGGGTCAAGGTTCTGGGTAGGGTTGGGGTTAGGGGTAGGGTTAAGGTTGGGGGTAGGGGTAGGGTTGGGGCTAGGATTAGGGTTGGGGTTAGGGTAGGGGTAGGGTTGGGGTTAGTGGTAGGGTTAGGGGTAGGGGTAGGGTTAGGGTTGGGGTTAGGGGTAGGTTTAGGGTTAGGGGTAGGGTTGGAGGTAGGGTTAGGGGTAGGGTTGGGGCTAGGATTAGGGGTTGGGGTTGGGGTTGGGGGTAGGGTTAAGGTTAGGGTTAGGGGTAGGGTCAAGGTTAGGGGTAGGGTTGGGGTTAGGGGTAGGGTTAAGGTTGGGGTTAGGGGTAGGGTTGGGGCTAGGATTAGGGTTGGGGTTAGGGTAGGGGTAGGGTTAGTGGTAGGGGTAGGGTTGGGGGTAGGGGTAGGGTTAGGGATAGGGTTGGGGGTAGGGTTAAGGTTAGGGTTAGGGTTGGGGTTAGGGGTAGGTTTAGGGATAGGGTTAGGGTTAGGATTAGGGGGTTAGGGTTAGGAGTAGGATTGGGGTTAGGATTGGGGTTAGGGGGTAGGGGTAGAGTTAGGGGTGGGGTTTTCCCTTGAAGAACAAAGCCAGGACTTAGGGATTGGACTAGGGACCTCCCCAAAGGTCAAATGTGTCCCCAAAGGTCATAGGTCAGGATGTGTGGCTCACCCCCACCAAAGTGCCCCGCCTACCCTAGCTAAGTTGGGGTATGAACCAATTTGGGGAAAGCGTTTGTATGGAGAGTTGTGTGCTTTTATGGAGTCAAGGTGAGTGCGATTTTTGGGGGCGTATTGGAGCGTCACACTACAGAGAGCGCTATATACCTTTGTTATTGCAAATAATCACATCCTATGAGGATGGAAGAGGAGGGGAAGGAAGGATAAGTGCTGGATATCACATGGGATAAAAAAATTACATATGCATTTGTGACCTTGATTAACCCCTTGCCTACCGGGCACTCCCCTCCCCCTTCCTGCTTAGGCAAATTCTCAGCTTTCAGCGCTGTCACACTTTGAATGACAATTATGCGGTCATGTGACACTGTACTCATATGAGATTTTTATCATTGTTTTCACACAAATAGAGATTTCTTTTGGTGATATTTTAATCACCTCTGGGGGTTTTATTTATTGCTAAACCAACGAAAAAAGACTGAAAATTTGGGATTTTTTTTTTCATAGTTTGTTATAAAATTTTGCAAACAGGTAATTTTTCTCCTTCATTGATGGCCACTACTTGGCAGCACTGATGAGCACCGCTGGTCACAGACTGGCAGCAATGATGAGCACCGCTGGGCACAGACTGGCAGCAATGATGAGCACCGCTGGGCATAGACTGGCAGCACTGATGGTCAATGATTGGCAGCACTGATGGGCACCTATGGGCACAGATTACAATGCTGGACATCGAGACATCGAGACTGTATTCCATCACTGGAATTGTTTTGTCCCAAGCCGTCTCCTGTGGTTTTTAACATTTTGACACTTTTTTGGGTGAAATGGTAGGGGTACAATATACCCCGTTACCAGATCACATAGGGGGTGGCATCTGGGGGTCCCCTTTGTTAAAGGGGTCTTCCAGATTCCGATAAGCCCCCCGCCCACAGACCCCCACAACCACCGGCAAGGGTTGTGGGGATGAGTCCCTTGTCCCCATCAACATGGGGACATCCTCCCCATGTTGAGGGCATGTGGCCTGGTACGGTTCAGGAGGGGGGGGCGCTTTTTCGCCCCCCCTCTTTTCCTGCGGCCTGCCAGGTTGCGTGCTCAGATAAAGGGTCTGGTATGGATTTTTGGGGGAACCCCACGCCATTTTTTAAATTTTGGTGCGGGGTTCCCCTTAAAAGGGTCTGGTATGGATTTTGAGGGGGACCCCACGTAATTTTTTTTTTAAATTGGCGTAGGGTTCCCCTTAATATCCATACCAGACCTGAAGGGCCTGGTAATGGAATTAGGGGGGAACCCCCACGCATTTTTTTTTTTATTTTGGTTCAGGGTTTCCCTAAGGGCCTGGTAATGGACTGGGGGGGGGGAACCCCTAACGTTTTTTTTAATGACTTTTACCTATCTGTATTTCCGGGAGCCGACAATTCATTAATAGCCGCGAGAGGTTTTAAATGGCTTTTTTTTCCTTCAGAAATGACACTTTGTGCCGGGACAGTTCTAAGCACGGGAAACATGCGCCACTTTACAGACATACTATACACACCCCCCAGGTACGATATTTAAAGCAATATTTCACTTTTATTTTTTCACTTTAAACATTATAAAAATCACTGCTCCCGAAAAAACTTCCGTTTTTAAAACTTTTTGTTGCATTGATACATGTCCCCTGGGGCAGGACCCCGGTCCCCAAACACTTTTTATGACAATAACTTGCATATTAAGCCAAAGAAAGTGGAAATGAGCCCTAACAGTCCTGTTTACACCTTGCTTTTGCTTTGGCTTCGCTTCAAAAATGATACCCCGCCATATTTTAAACCGCCCCCGCCCCCCCCCTGCAGTGTGCAGTAGTGAACGCATACGTAAGTCACGCCCACATATGTAAACGGTGTTCAAACCACACATGTGAGGTATCGCCGGGAACGTTAGAGCGAGAGCAATAATTCTAGCGCTAGACCTTCTCTGTAACTCTGAACTGGTAACCTGTAGAACATTTTAAAGCGTCAGCCTATGGAGATTTTTAAGTACTGTAGTTTGTTGCCATGCCGCGAGCGTGCGCAATTTGAAAGCGTGACATGTTGGGTATATTTTTACTCTGCATAACATCATCTTTTATATTTTACAAAACAAAATGGGGAACACTGTATATTGTGTTTTTTGTTCTTTTTTTTTTAAATTCATTAAAGTGTATTTTTATCTAAAAAATTGCATTTGAAGAATCACTGTGCAAATACCGTGTTACATAAAAAATTACAAGGACCGTTATTTTATTCTCTAGGGTCTCTGCTAAAAAAAAATATATATATATATATATATATATAATGTTTGGGGGTTCTAAGTAATTTTCTAGCAAAAAAACATTTTCACAAATATGAGAGAAGTGTCAGAATTGGCTCGGTAAGCAAGTTGTATATATATATATTGACTAAGCAACTTTTTACATTTTCTCTTCATGTTTTCCTTCCGTTTTGTTCTATAAACAATTTGTAATTTATGGTAATCATGATGTAAATTATAATAATTCATCTATTTTTCTACATGTGGTGTTTTTTTTTTATTTTTATATATATATTACAGGCAGCCGGTGCACAGAACATCTCGCCATCAACGTCAAAACTTACTGACTGCCGTTTTCCACTCGAATTGTGGTGTTGAAGATGTAGGTAGAGTGCTGAGCCCGTTGTTTTTAAATATATCGTTTTATGGTTCTGTTTTTACTTAATGAGAATGGTTATGATACGATCCGAGGGGCGTGAAAAGCTGTGATAAGGGAAAAAACTGTGACCCTCCTCACAAACTTTCATAACATAGTCAGATAGGGGCGCAGAAATTCCCCCGGAGGGTACCGGGACGTCATCTCTGGACAGCTACAAGAGTCCGGCCGAGGAAGACGTGTTTCCGGGTCATCCTTCCTGACAACTCCATGAATGGTGATAGGAGACAAAAATGTCCTGAGCTTCAGACTCATTGAACTTGAATTTGTTGTAGATGTGGATTTATTTCTGGTATCGATATTAAGGGAGAACCGCAAACAACAAGAAAAAAAAAAGCGTGAAGTCTAGCCCTAAAATCCATACCCTATCCATCCAAACCCTTATCTGAGCATGCAGCCTTGGTGGCCCTAAACCATTCCAAGCCACATTCCCTCAACATGGGAGGTCACAGAAGTGCAAAACAAACTGCAGTCCTGCGATCCACAGGAGAAGTACAGCCAAACGAGCTTTCCCCGTACTTCTCCTTTCTTCCGTTCTCCAATATCCTTTCTGTGAATTGAGGCCCAAAACTTATTCCAGAGGATATCTCTCTCTCTGGAGTCCATATCTCTCTTATACAAGAAAGGACTTTTCTCTCTTTGGAAAACGCAGCTTGGCATTGCATGTTATTATTGAGCTTATGATCTACCGGAACACCCAGATCCTTCTCCACCATTGATTCCCCCAGATCCTTCTTCACCATGGACTCCCCCAGATCCTTCTCCACCATGGACTCCCCCAGATCCTTCATCACCATTGATTCCCCCAGATCCTTCTCCACCATGGACTCCCCCAGATCCTTCTCCACCATTGATTCCCCCAGATCCTTCTCCACCATGGACTCCCCCAGATCCTTCTCCACCATTGATTCCCCCAGATCCTTCTCTACTATGGACTCCCCCAGATCCTTCATCACCATTGACTCCCCCAGATCCTTTTCCACCAGGGGTAGGCAACCTGGGGCTCTCCAGTTGTTGTGAAACTACATTTCCCATGAGGCATTGGAAGGCTTGCAGTTACAATTACTCCCAGAGGCATGATGGGACTTGTAGTTCTGCAACAGCTGGAGGGTCTCAGGTTGCCTACCCCAGATCCTTCTACACCATTCATTCCCCCAGATCCTTCTCCACCATTGATTCCCCCAGATCCTTCTCCACCATTCACTCCCCCATTGACTCCCCCAGATTTTTCTTCACCATGGACTCCCCCAGATCCTTCTCCACCACTCACTCCCCCATTGACTCCCCCAGATCCTTCTACACCATGGACTCCCCCAGATCCTTCTCCTCCATTCACTCCCCCATTGACTCCCCCAGATTTTTCTTCACCATGGACTCCCCCAGATCCTTCTCCACCACTCACTCCCCCATTGACTCCCCCAGATCCTTCTACACCATGGACTCCCCCAGATCCTTCATCATCATCATCATTGACTCCCCCAGATCCTTCTCCACCATTGATTCCCCCAGATCCTTCTCCACCATTGATTCCCCCAGATCCTTCTACACCATGGACTCCCCCAGATCCTTATACACCATGGACTCCCCCAGATCCTTCATTTCCATTGACTCCCCCAGATCCTTCATCATCATTGACTCCCCCAGATCCTTCATCATCATTGACTGCCCCAGATCCTTTTACATCATGGACTCCCCCAGATCCTTCTACATCATGGACTCCCATAGATCCTTCTACACCATGGACTCCCCCAGATCCTTCATCATCATTGACTCCCCCAGATCTTTCTCCACCATTGATTCCCCCAGATCCTTCTACACCATGGACTCCCCCAGATCCTTCTATACCATGGACTCCCCCAGATCCTTCTATACCATGGACTCCCCCAGATCCTTCTATACCATGGACTCCCCCAGATCCTTCTATACCATGGACTCCCCCAGATCCTTCTCCACCATTGACTCCCCCAGATCCTTCTACACCATGGACTCCCCCAGATCCTTCTACATCATGGACTCCCCCAGATCCTTCTACATCATGGACTCCCCCAGATCCCTCATCATCATTGACTCCCCCAGATCTTTCTCCACCATTGATTCCCCCAGATCCTTCTCCACCATTGATTCCCCCAGATCCTTCTACACCATGGACTCCCCCAGATCCTTCTATACCATGGACTCCCCCTGATCCTTCTCCACCATTGACTCCTGCAGATCCTTATAGAGAAAACTGAAAAGGGGGGATTTTTATGGTTCCACAAATATAACAACCATTTGATAAAAAGTAAGAAAATATTAAAAAGAAAAACTCTCACATACAAATAAACATTATAAAATTATCACAGCATAATAATAAACCATATAGTGCATAGAGAACTTATTAAAGCTATATAAATGCCTGTTGGCTCAACATAGTTACATAGTAGGTGAGGTTGATAAAAGGCACAAGTCCATCCTGTCCAACCTATGCGTGTGATTATGCCCACGTTCACACTGGGGCTGCGGGAGTGAAGCGGTGGGGGAGGGGTTCAGCTGAACACGCACGATTTCACTCCCGCTGGCAGTCTCGATTTCAGCTCGATTTCAAAGACATCTGAAACAGATGTCAATGTAAATCGCGGCTGAAATCGCAAAAAGTAGTACAAAAACTACTTTTTGTAATCGGTGCAGCGCCCCAGATGCGGCGTCGCACCGATTAGGATGGTGCCATTGGCCGCAATTTGCGGCAAATTTCGCTGATTTGACATGTCAAATCGCATGTCAAATCGCACCAGTGTGAACCAGGGCTATATGTCAGTATTACATTGTATATCCCTGTATGTTGTGGTCGTTCAGGTGATTATCTAATAGTTTTTGGAAACCATCGATGCCCCCCGCTGAGACCACCACCTGTGGAAGGGAATTCCACATCCTTGCCGCTCTTACAGTAAAGAACCCTCTACGTAGTTTAAGGTTAAACCTCTTTTCTTCTAATTTTAGTCAGTGGCCACGTGTCTTATTAAACTCCCTTTTGCGGAAAAGTTTTCTCCCTATTGTGGGCTCACCAGTACGGTATTTGTACAAAGAAATCATATCCCCTCTCAAGTGTCTCTTCTCCAGAGAGAATAAGTTCAGAGCCCCCAACCTTTCCTCATAACTAATATCCTCCAGACCCTTTATTAGCTTTGTTACCCTTCTTTGTACTCTCTCCATTTCCAGTACATCCTTCCTGAGGACTGGTGCCCAGAACTGGACGACATACTCCAGGTGCGGCCGGACCAGAGTCTTGTAGAGCGGGAGAATTATCCTTTTATCTCTGGAGTTGATCCCCTTTTTAATGACAATATTCTGTTTGCTTTGTTATCAGCAGCTTGGCATTGCTGAGCCCATCATCTACTAGGACCCCCAGGACCTTCTCCATCCTAGATCCCCCCAGAGGTTCTCCCCCCAGTGTATAGATTGCATTCATATTACTGACACCCAAATGCATTATTTTACATTTTTCTACATTGAACCTCATTTGCCATGTAGTTGCCCCCCTCCCCCATTAATTTGTTCAGATCTTCTTGCAAGGTTTCCACATCCTGCGGCGGAGAAGTTATTGCCCTGCTTAGCTTAGTATCGTCAACAATGTTTCGATAATTGCTTCTTCAGGAGCTGTAAGGCAATATATTGGCTACAAGGAAATACAAAAAAAAAACAGAGTGTAAGATATCAAACTACAACAATTTATTATAATTTGTATAGCTCATAATTGATGAGCTATGGTAGTAGTGGAACTCACATATAGTAATGTGCAATAATGGTGGAACTCACCTATCATGTATGTGATAAATTGATCAAAGTCCTGTTTGTTCAGAAAAGGGGAGCAGAAAGGGGAGCATCGAGTCCAACAATGGGGATCGCAGGGTGGGCACCAAAGAAGACGAGATCAATTCTAAATTAGGTATACCAGTGCAGCAATGGGGGTCAATCACTCCCAAAAACTTGCTGAAATACCTTAAAAAATAAAAAACAAAAACAAATGGAGCAAAGAGAGACTAAAGAGCAAGAGGAAGAAAAGAGAGTGAGAAGGGGGGGGGGGGAGATCATGCAAAGGGGAAAGAGGGAGAATGGGTGGAAAAGATGTGGGTATTGGTTACAATATCTTGACAATGCCCAAAGAATGTAGCACCATCTTACAGATGTATGTGATGAAAAGATCCCCCAGATCCTTCTCCGCCATTGATTCCCCCAGTTGTACTCCCCCTAGTATGTATGATGCATTCATATTCTTAGCCCCCAAGTGCAGAACTCAAACCTCATCTGCCACATAGTTGCCCAATTAGACAGAGCATTGAGGTCGGCTTGTAAATTGGCGACATCCTGTAAGGACGTTATTCCACTGCATAGCTTAGTGTCATCTGCATACAGTAGCTTGGTGTGCCTTAATATTCTATTCATGTCTTCAGCTGTCCATTTGTCTCCGAGCCGCTGGATAGGGTAATATTTTTATGGGCAACTTGCTTCACTCTTAATTTGCCATTAATAGAGCTTAGTTGATGGTTGGATTAGCATCTTTACCATGGTTTTGATTGAACTTTGTTGCTGACCTCATTTGTACTAAATACAGTGGAACCTTGGATTACGAGGATAAACCGTTCCAGGAAGAAGGTTGTAATCCAAAGCACTCGCATATCAAAGCGAGTTTCCCCATAGAAGTCAATGGAAACACAGATAATTAGTTCTGCATTGACTTTATATCGCATGTGGCTAGAGGTGGGGGGGGAGCCTGAGAGCCTCGGAAATACTCTGGGACAGCTCGGCTGAACTCGGAAACCCTTAGAAAGGCTTGGAAACACTCGGGAATGGAGTATTTCCAAGGATCAAGGATTTCCGAGTGGTTCTGAGTATATACGAACAGCTCCGAACGGCTCCGAACTGTTCCAAGTGTCACCGGTGCCCCTGCATCTCTGGCCAAATGCGGTACTGCACACCCCATTAGCTTGAATTCTGCTCG
Source organism: Rana muscosa (assembly GCA_029206835.1). Lineage (NCBI taxonomy): Eukaryota > Metazoa > Chordata > Amphibia > Anura > Ranidae > Rana > Rana muscosa. Next base: position 326,912,079 of record CM055123.1, on the reverse strand, counting down.
TTTTGTCAGACAACACTCGCAAACTGAGTCAGGATTTAAGAAAAAAAGTTGCTCATCTTTCAAAACGCTTGTTAACCGCGTTACTCGTTAACCAAGGTTCCACTGTATGCTTCTTTTCTTCTGCCCTGGTTCTTGATCCGCACAGTGGCTTTGTTGCTTGGTGCTAATTAGCTCTAGCAACAGCCTCTGAATAATCTCCCCAACTATTCGTCTGGTTTATCCTTTGGCATTGTCTTTGCAGAGCTGGATGCAACTCATTGCCCTCCCCCACACACTAGCCTAGCAACCTCTATTGTTCCTTGGTCTATTAAGCTGTCATTTGCAAGGCCTTCCAAAGGAGTGCTGGTCCCAAAATTCCAGCTCCACCACCAGGGGCTCTCAGCCCTAGCTAGCCTCTACAGATTCTAACCCCCATCTGGGATCCTCAATTATACTCTCAGATTTTAGAGGGGTAAGCACAATTTTTGTAGCTTCTGATCTTGGTCTTCTCCAGGCATCTTCTATGATGATACCTTGAGTCCCCGACTCCCTAAAATATATTTCTGAGCTTTATTTTTGTTAAACCTGTACTTTGACATTTATGGACAACTAAACAGGGGTATTAAGGCTGAGTTTTGTAAAGCCGGTGTTTTTTGTTTGGTTAGGCAAGCGGGTGGGTCAAGGATGTCAACCTTGAGGATTTCGCACTTTAGGCTCATCCACAAACATTCATCTTTTGGGGACTCTGTTGGTGAGATCCCTGCTCTTTGGTCTGCACTAGGCATGTGCAATTCGTTTAGTTACGAATTCGTTATTCGTCAAAATTCGTTATATTCATTGATTTGTAACCATACGAATAAACGAACGGTTTGATAAAATTACATGTAGCGGGCATTTAAATTTGGGGGGGAGCATCTGGGTTATTCAACCCAGATGTACTCATTGCTAGGGAGTCTGAGAATCCCTTTTGTGGTTCTTGGAGGACTCTGGTGGTGCGAGGTTCCCTGCGGCCTGCAGGTGGCGTTGTGGCCCTGGGCCGGAGTTGAACCTGCACCACAAGACTGTTCCTTTTTTTCCTTTCCTGGCGCTGGTACAGCGGGGCGGGGAACCCGCTGTGACGCAAAGGGAGAGGAGATAAAAGGGGCGGATGCCCTGACCTTGGGGTTCAGAGTTGGAGGATGCGGCCGCACCCAGGCACCTTCAGCCTGGGTGCTGGCGTTCCGGAGTTTCGGGCCCAGGTGCCCTTGACCTGGCCGGAGCGAGGGATGGAGTCCATCCCAGGCACCTTAAGCCTGGGGTGAGGTACTATGACCAAGGCCTGGGGCCCAGTAACTTCGACTGGGTTCCGCGAGGGTGGAGGAGTCCGAGGGGCCCTAAGGTGTTGGGACCCGTATCTGAGGTGAGGAGGCCAGGGAGTGAAACCCTTCCGAATAGCCCGGTACAGCATTAATCCGGTGACAGCGGGGCCTTTGGTAACTCTCTTGGAGGGATGTCTTCCCCCTGACAGGGGCTGCAACGTAGCGATGGTAACTCCAGTTCCTGTTCATTAGAGTCGCTGGAAGAGACTCTGAAGCCAAAAAGTACGTCTTACAGCCACTGTGCTTAGCAACCGTTGGTGAAACCTCAACGGTTTAGTTTCTTTGAGGATTGTGCCTTGACCTACTCCCCACCAATACTGAACTGTTCTATGGGTCTCAAACTGTCTGCTCGCAAAGGACTATTTGTTTGCCGTTATGGAATAAATAAGTGTTGGACCTTTTCAGTGTGTGGTACTCCAATTACTGGGAGCAAAGGGGGTTATCAGCAGAACAGACTTGGCTCTGAGTGTATACACAGCCCGGGTGTGATCTGGTGCTGGCCTTCACCTCTACGTGCTGTAATCTAGAGGACATGGGCCGTGGCGCACCTCGCTCTCCCCTTCAAGGTACCCCTAGACCGGAGCCAAAGTAACTGCTAAAGAAGAGAGAGAGGGTGAGGCCGCTACACGTGGGGGCTCGTAAGTCCGGGATGTGTGTTTCGTGTATGGAGCTGGGAACGTCTGTGTTTGGACTTTGCTGCCCGGTGGAGTTCCGAGTAGGTCGGCCATGTTAGCAAGCGCGCCATGAGGCACACCATAACTGCGCAGTTTATGGGCGGGGAGAAGGGAAAGCCCGCGAACAAGTGCAGAGTATGGGAGGAGTCTGGCCATGTGGAAGTAGTCACATGGGGATTCCGGCACGAATTGGTCAGTGCGCAATGGAGCAGCAGACAGTCGGGATGACCTCAAGTACCCCGTGGATTCTGGTTCCTTACCCCACGAAGATGACTTCCTTTGCTGCTTCCATAACGGACACAGGAATAAGACTTAGGCCCCGTGGACGTTTGGCTCTGTATGTATGCAGAGACATAGAGGCCCTTGGTGTGATCTGTCCCGGCTGCTCGGGACTGGTGGTCAACTTGAAGCCATTCGGGCGATGTGAGGCCTGCAAGGAGTTTCTTTTTGAGGTGGAGCCGTTCACAGAAAGGCCCAGAGCCTTCCACCTCAACTGCCTCACAGGTACTGCCACTCTGGAAGGGGAGATCCAGGCTTTTGCGGAGATTTCTGTGCGCACTGACCAGGGCAAAGAGAGTGCCCAACCAGAGACTGAGAGAGAAAAATCAGAGGATGCTGCTTCGGTCACCACAAACTCCCTGCTCCCACCTCCGAAGAGGAAAGTCGGCCTGGTACAGGCATCCTATGGTCGTGAAAAAGCTTCGCCCCGCCGCTTGCCTGGCCTGGATGGATCCGGAGGGAAGAGCCCTGGACATCCCTGTTCTTCTGAAGGCCCAGGTGAGCCAGGGGTTTGGACTGTGTGTGTGGTTGGAGGTGTCGGGAGTCCACTGTCGGTGGAGCCCGTAAGGGAGGGTGATTCCGTGTCTACTGGGAATTACCTGCCCGCAGAAATGTACGACACCTCCGACCTAGAGTCGCTGTCAGATGCTGGCGATGAGGGCAAGATCGATGAGGTCTTTCACCGCAAGGGTTGGGACAGGATGCCATTACTCGCGCTCCGTGCGCCAAGGGATCTGCCTATGTCTACAGGGGATAGTACACCCCGGGTGGAGGTCCCGGAGCCGGGGGAGAAATCTGGTCTCCTGCCTACCCTTCCATCCTCCGGATCACCTACTGCTTCATCCGTTCCGGTGACGGGAACGCAACGTTCATCACTGCGGGCTCCTAGGCCCAAGCCAATGGAGGTAGTTAAAGTACCTCGGCATCCTGGGTCCATTGTCCAGCCTGGAGAAGGAGACGGTGCCCCAATGCCACCTCTGGCCCAGCTACAGCGGCTCTTCTGTCAGAGAGTTGCCCGTGAGTATGGGTGGGAGTACCCATACCTACCCCGGGACTTGCTTTTTGAAGTGGAGGTCCTGCGGCAGCGATGGTATGATGAGTTTGTCTGGGAAAAGCTCAAAGTGCCCCATGCTCACCGATATTTTTCGTGCTCATCCCCTGTGTCCAAGAAGTTCAAGGACTGTAAGGCGGAGTGGATGTTGGGTCGGCACATCCATGCGGACAGGGTGCTTATTTGTCGCAAAGATGGAGAGAACATTGAATATAATGTGGAGACTTTCGATAAGCACCTGAAGCCCCTGTTCCTGCCGCACCCAAAGTTCTACCTCTAGGAGGAAAAGACTCCTGTATGCTCTGTTTATTGTTCATTGCGGAACTTCCCGGAACACAAGGACTGTGCCCTAGTTTTTTTTTATTTGGGCGTTTTACTCTTTGGAGAAATGGGAGCTGTTACTGTTTGTTCTCCCCTAATGACTTTGGGGTGTAGTTAGTGTAGACACAGTGAAAGAAGAAGGAAAGTTGTCTGGAGGTATTGACCAAGTGTCATTACCGTGGCACTGTCACCAGGTGGCAGTGCTGCGCAACGACTGTTTTTTTTTTTTACACTTGCACCACCATACTCATTGGAGCGAATGGGCCTTTTCAAGGACGGGCCCGTTCATTCCAAGAAAACACACATTGTTGTAGGATGTTTGTTTTTTTTCCCCTTCTGCAGGAGATTCATCTGTCAAGGCTGCTGAGAATGGGTGGTCCTTAGATAGTCAGGGGGAGGATTGTGCATGTGTAAATGTCAGAAGTGTCTCATTGAAAGTTTTATAGTTTTACTGTTTTATGTTTTCCCTTTCCCATTCTAGGTCTTGGCACAATTCAGGGCTAAATTGTATGGTTTAGTTTCTGGGCGGAGCTTATGTCACCACTTTTGTGGGATGTGAGTTCGGACCAGACACTGGGGACCAGTGTCAAATCACCAGGGGGAGAGTGTAACGGCCATTTAAATTTGGGGGGGAGCATCTGGGTTATTCAACCCAGATGTACTGATTGTTAGGGAGTCTGAGAATCCCTTTTGTGGTTCTTAGAGGACTCTGGTGGTGCGAGGTTCCCTGCGGCCTGCAGGTGGCGTTGTCGCCCTGGGCCGGAGTTGAACCTGCACCGCAAGACTGTTCCTTTTTGTCTTTTCTTGGCGCTGGTACAGCGGGGCGGGGAACCCGCTGTGACGCAAAAGCAGAGGGGATAAAAGGGGCGGATGCCCTGACCTCGGGGTTCAGAGTTGGAGGACGCAGCCGCGCCCAGGCACCTTCAGCCTGGGTGCTGGCGTTCCGGAGTTCCGGGCCCAGGTGCCCTTGACCTGGCCGGAGCGAGGGATGGAGTCCATCCCAGGCACCTTAAGCCTGGGGTGAGGTACTATGACCAAGGCCTGGGGCCCAGTAACTTCGACTGGGTTCCGCGAGGGTGGAGGAGTCCGAGGGGCCCTAAGGTGTTGGGACCCGTATCTGAGGTGAGGAGGCCGGGGAGTGTAACCCTTCCGAATAGCCCGGTACAGCATTAATCCGGTGACGGCGGGGCCTCTGGTAACTCTCTTGGAGGGATGTCTTCCCCCTGACAGGGGCTGCAACGTAGCGAAGGTAACTCCAGTTCCTGTTCATTAGAGTCGCTGGAAGAGACTCTGAAGCCAAAAGTCCATTTAACAGCCACTGTGCTTAGCAATCATTGGTGAAACCTCAACGGTTTAGTTTTCTTTGAGGATTGTGCCTTGACCTACTCCCCACCAATACTGAACTGTTCTATGGGTCTCAAACTGTCTGCTCACAAAGGACTATTTGTTTGCCGTTATGGAATAAGTAAGTGTTGGACCTTTTCAGTGTGTGGTACTCCAATTACTGGGAGCAAAGGGGGGTTATCAGCAGAACAGACTTGGCTCTGAGCGTATACACAGCCCGGGTGTGATCTGGTGCCGGCCTTCACCTCTACATGCTGTAATGGGGAGGACATGGGCCGTGGCGCACCTCGCTCTCCCCTTCAAGGTACCCCTAGACCAGAGCCAGAGTAACCGCTAAAGAAGAGAGAGGGTGAGGCCGCTACATACAAACGAACAACGAATTATCGAAAAGAATGAATATGGAAAACAGCCAAAATACGAAAAAGTAAAAAAGGAAAACATAAAAACAACGAAAATACCGAACAAAGATCAAAAAATAACGAAAATGAAAAATTTACGAAAACGTGAAATTACGAATATTCGGAAAACGTAAAACAAAACAACGAAAATAACGAACAAAGATCCATATTAACGAAAATCAAAATGAACGGAAAAAAAGTTACGAATCTTCGGAAAACGGAAATCAAAACAACGAAAATTTTCAAAAACGTAAATTCGAATTCGTTAGTTCTGAATTAGTTCTGGACGTTGGCCAATGGCCAATAAGCTTGTCCCTTCCCCTGAAGAGGTTGTCCCTTCCCCCAATGAGCTTGTTACTTATTCCCTTGTGTGTTTTTCTGTGTAAAGCCCCATACACACGGTCGGACTTCCATCTGACTTTTCCGTGGTTTTTTTGTCCGAACAGAGTTGGTCGGGAACACCCATAGCATACACACCACAGGACTTTTCTGCAAACTTTCCCAAAACTTTTCCAACATCACATGGTTTTTCTGCTCTTTTCTGCTCTTTACCGCCACCCTTTGGTCAACTTCTGCTATTGTTGGTTGATTTTAACATTATTTGTTTTGTCCATCGGACAAAAGTCCGATGGCTTTCTGTACACACGGTCGGACTTTGCTCCATGGGGCTTTTGTTGGCCAAAAGTTTGTCCATTTGCAGACCCAACTTTTGTCCGATGAAAACCAAAAAAGTTTGTCCGATGGAGCGTACGCACGGTCATATTTTTTGGCAAACTTGCTCAAAATGAAGTTTGTTGGCAAACAGGTCCGACCGTGTGTACGGGGGCTTTAGACTGCAGTGCATTCCATCCACAGTCCAGATAGGTTGTGGTTGGGTAGGTTGCACTGTTCTGTTGGATTTGTGAGTAAAGTTGTGACTTGTGAGAGAGAAATTCTAGATTCTCATTTCTATATTTGTATTTTGTAATATCTCTGACATATTTTTGTTTTCTCCTCTTCTGACACATTACGTAAAATTATGAATTATTCCCCCGATTACTAATCCACGAAAACAATGTTACGAAAGTACGAATTAATGAGCCGGTCAATCTCACGAAAGTACGAATTACAAAATGACGACGAGTAGTGTTTCGAATGAACGGAAAATGTATTCTAACGAAAGTACGAATGTAATTAAATCTACAAAAGTACGATTTTCCAATCAACGGAAATGAGACACGAAAATACGAATCATTGCAAATCAACGAAAATATAGTTCTTACGAAAATACGAACGCGGCCGGATATAAAATATAACGTAAATACCAATTTCGAATCAACGAAAATTAGACTAACGGAAAAACGAATCAACAGAAAAATAACCCTTATTGAAATACGAAAGAGTCCGAATGCGATAAACCACGAATTACGAAATTACGAATCGTTACGAATCAGCGGAAATGCACAGAAACCAAACCAAACGAAACAAATTCTTATGTTGTGCGCATGTCTAGTCTGCACACCTGATGTGCCAGTTATGAGGGTCTCCATAGGCAGTTGCTGCTTGTGGCCTAGTGGAGAGGGTTCCACCTGCTTGGCATTGTAAGGAAAGGTTCCCCTGGGTGAACGCGTCTTGAAAACCTGGGTCCCCATGACTTATGGGCCTTGGGTGTTCGGCAGGATCGCCTTTGGACTAGGTCTGAGACCACTGCTAATGGAAAGGCCTGTTGTAAGTGTGCAAGTGAACCATTCCTTACGTGGACTGAGGGCCAAGATTAGTCAGGAGCCTAAAAAAGTAGTGAACTAGGACGATGGTTATTAGGCTCTGAGACCCGCCACCGCCACTGAACATTTAACTGTAGACCTTGGCGCATGAACTGACCTAACAACCCGAAGCAGGGGGGGGGGGGGGGGCTACAACACGATTAGCTGGAACACCCAAAGGTGGGCGGGAACACCAAAAACAGGACTTATGATGAGGAGCTCTCACTGTTGGGGTATTAAAGACATATAAGAAGTCAGGGCCCCACTAATAACCAAAAAAAACACTTTTGGGTTGACTGATCTTTTAATTGGCCATTTAGGCAAAACAGTGTGGGTGAGGGTGACCCGTGTATCACCCAAAAGCGTCAATAAGGGCATCATGGGAAATGTCTCGCAGACCCGCAGAAAAAACCTTAGTAAATCTATCCAAAGTGTCTAAATGAAAGTAATATCCCTCAATTGGTCAGGGGACCATCTGCATGTGGCTCTTGGTCCCATTCTGATCCATTATCCATTTCTGCATTAAAATGCCATTTTACTTTTGTTTTGGTCTAGCTGTAGCACATCCCCAGGCAGAAGCCCAATTTATTGGCATTCATAAAGGGGAGGTAGAGCACAGATAGGTCTGCCGATGCAGGGTATGTTTACTACCAGCTGCAGATCTGTAATACAACCATTGGATTTGTTTACTAATGAATTTCTCGTCAGTGCTGCAGTGTTGTGTGGAAGATCTGCAGCTGCACCACAACATTGACTGAGCTTGTTTCTGAGCTTCCCCTGGTATGCTGAAGAATGGCATTGCAGAATGGGAGGAGTCTGTGATACTTATGTACATGGGAGGAGCCTGTGATACTTATGTACATGGGAGGAGCCTGTGATACTTATGTACATGGGAGGAGCCTGTGATACTTATGTACATGGTAGGAGCCTGTGATACTTATGTACATGGTAGGAGCCTGTGATACTTATGTACATGGTAGGAGCCTGTGATACTTATGTACATGGGAGGAGCCTGTGATGCTTATGTACATGGGAGGAGCCTGTGATACTTATGTACATGGGAGGAGCCTGTGATACTTATGTACATGGGAGGAGCCTGTGATACCTATGTACATGGGAGGAGTCTGTGATACTTATGTACATGGGAGGAGCCTGTGATACTTATGTACATGGGAGGAGTCTGTGATACTTATGTACATGGGAGGAGCCTGTGATACTTATGTACATGGGAGGAGCCTGTGATACTTATGTACATGGGAGGAGCCTGTGATACTTATGTACATGGGAGGAGTCTGTGATACTTATGTACATGGGAGGAGTCTGTAATACTTATGTCCATTGGAGGAGTCTGTGGTACTTATGTACATGGGAGGAGCCTGTGATACTTATGTACATGGGAGGAGTCTGTGGTACTTGTGTACATGGGAGGAGTCTGTGATACTTATGTACATGGGAGGAGTCTGTAATACTTATGTCCATTGGAGGAGCCTGTGGTACTTATGTACATGGGAGGAGCCTGTGATACTTGTGTACATGGGAGGAGCCTGTGATACTTATGTACATGGGAGGAGTCTGTGATACTTATGTACATGGGAGGAGTCTGTAATACTTATGTCCATTGGAGGAGTCTGTGGTACTTGTGTACATGGGAGGAGCCTGTGATACTTATGTACATGGGAGGAGTCTGTGATACTTATGTTCATGGGAGGAGTCTGTGATACTTATGTACATGGGAGGAGTCTGTAATACTTATGTCCATTGGAGGAGTCTGTGGTACTTATGTACATGGGAGGAGCCTGTGATACTTATGTACATGGGAGGAGTCTGTGGTACTTGTGTACATGGGAGGAGTCTGTGATACTTATGTACATGGGAGGAGTCTGTGATACTTATGTACATGGGAGGAGTCTGTAATACTTATGTCCATTGGAGGAGCCTGTGGTACTTATGTACATGGGAGGAGCCTGTGGTACTTGTGTACATGGGAGGAGCCTGTGATACTTATGTACATGGGAGGAGTCTGTGATACTTATGTACATGGGAGGAGTCTGTGATACTTATGTACATGGGAGGAGTCTGTGGTACTTGTGTACATGGGAGGAGTCTGTGATACTTATGTACATGGGAGGAGTCTGTAATACTTATGTCCATTGGAGGAGCCTGTGGTACTTATGTACATGGGAGGAGCCTGTGGTACTTGTGTACATGGGAGGAGCCTGTGGTACTTGTGTACATGGGAGGAGTCTGTGATACTTATGTACATGGGAGGAGTCTGTGATACATATGTACATGGGAGGAGCCTGTGATACTTATGTACATGGGAGGAGCCTGTGATGCTTATGTACATGCGAGGAGTCTGTGATACTTATGTACATGGGAGGAGCCTGTGATACTTATGTACATGGGAGGAGCCTGTGATACTTATGTACATGGGAGGAGCCTGTGATACTTATGTACATGGGAGGAGTCTGTGATACTTATGTACATGGGAGGAGTCTGTAATACTTATGTCCATTGGAGGAGTCTGTGGTACTTGTGTACATGGGAGGAGCCTGTGATACTTATGTACATGGGAGGAGTCTGTGATACTTATGTACATGGGAGGAGTCTGTAATACTTATGTCCATTGGAGGAGTCTGTGGTAATTATGTACATGGGAGGAGCCTGTGATACTTATGTACATGGGAGGAGTCTGTGGTACTTGTGTACATGGGAGGAGTCTGTGATACTTATGTACATGGAAGGAGCCTGTGATACTTATGTACATGGGAGGAGTCTGTGATACTTATGTACATGGGAGGAGTCTGTAATACTTATGTCCATTGGAGGAGTCTGTGGTACTTGTGTACATGGGAGGAGCCTGTGATACTTATGTACATGGGAGGAGTCTGTGATACTTATGTTCATGGGAGGAGTCTGTGATACTTATGTACATGGGAGGAGTCTGTAATACTTATGTCCATTGGAGGAGTCTGTGGTACTTATGTACATGGGAGGAGCCTGTGATACTTATGTACATGGGAGGAGTCTGTGGTACTTGTGTACATGGGAGGAGTCTGTGATACTTATGTACATGGGAGGAGTCTGTGATACTTATGTACATGGGAGGAGTCTGTAATACTTATGTCCATTGGAGGAGCCTGTGGTACTTATGTACATGGGAGGAGCCTGTGGTACTTGTGTACATGGGAGGAGCCTGTGATACTTATGTACATGGGAGGAGTCTGTGATACTTATGTACATGGGAGGAGTCTGTGATACTTATGTACATGGGAGGAGTCTGTGGTACTTGTGTACATGGGAGGAGTCTGTGATACTTATGTACATGGGAGGAGTCTGTAATACTTATGTCCATTGGAGGAGCCTGTGGTACTTATGTACATGGGAGGAGCCTGTGGTACTTGTGTACATGGGAGGAGCCTGTGGTACTTGTGTACATGGGAGGAGTCTGTGATACTTATGTACATGGGAGGAGTCTGTGATACATATGTACATGGGAGGAGCCTGTGATACTTATGTACATGGGAGGAGCCTGTGATGCTTATGTACATGCGAGGAGTCTGTGATACTTATGTACATGGGAGGAGCCTGTGATACTTATGTACATGGGAGGAGCCTGTGATACTTATGTACATGGGAGGAGCCTGTGATACTTATGTACATGGGAGGAGTCTGTGATACTTATGTACATGGGAGGAGTCTGTAATACTTATGTCCATTGGAGGAGTCTGTGGTACTTGTGTACATGGGAGGAGCCTGTGATACTTATGTACATGGGAGGAGTCTGTGATACTTATGTACATGGGAGGAGTCTGTAATACTTATGTCCATTGGAGGAGTCTGTGGTAATTATGTACATGGGAGGAGCCTGTGATACTTATGTACATGGGAGGAGTCTGTGGTACTTGTGTACATGGGAGGAGTCTGTGATACTTATGTACATGGAAGGAGCCTGTGATACTTATGTACATGGGAGGAGTCTGTGATACTTATGTACATGGGAGGAGTCTGTAATACTTATGTCCATTGGAGGAGTCTGTGGTACTTGTGTACATAGGAGGAGCCTGTGATACTTATGTACATGGGAGGAGTCTGTAATACTTATGTCCATTGGAGGAGTCTGTGGTACTTGTGTACATGGGAGGAGCCTGTGATACTTATGTACATGGGAGGAGTCTGTGATACTTATGTTCATGGGAGGAGTCTGTGATACTTATGTACATGGGAGGAGTCTGTAATACTTATGTCCATTGGAGGAGTCTGTGGTACTTATGTACATGGGAGGAGCCTGTGATACTTATGTACATGGGAGGAGTCTGTGGTACTTGTGTACATGGGAGGAGTCTGTGATACTTATGTACATGGGAGGAGTCTGTGATACTTATGTACATGGGAGGAGTCTGTAATACTTATGTCCATTGGAGGAGCCTGTGGTACTTATGTACATGGGAGGAGCCTGTGGTACTTGTGTACATGGGAGGAGCCTGTGATACTTATGTACATGGGAGGAGTCTGTGATACTTATGTACATGGGAGGAGTCTGTGATACTTATGTACATGGGAGGAGTCTGTGGTACTTGTGTACATGGGAGGAGTCTGTGATACTTATGTACATGGGAGGAGTCTGTAATACTTATGTCCATTGGAGGAGCCTGTGGTACTTATGTACATGGGAGGAGCCTGTGGTACTTGTGTACATGGGAGGAGCCTGTGGTACTTGTGTACATGGGAGGAGTCTGTGATACTTATGTACATGGGAGGAGTCTGTGATACATATGTACATGGGAGGAGCCTGTGATACTTATGTACATGGGAGGAGCCTGTGATGCTTATGTACATGCGAGGAGTCTGTGATACTTATGTACATGGGAGGAGCCTGTGATACTTATGTACATGGGAGGAGCCTGTGATACTTATGTACATGGGAGGAGCCTGTGATACTTATGTACATGGGAGGAGTCTGTGATACTTATGTACATGGGAGGAGTCTGTAATACTTATGTCCATTGGAGGAGTCTGTGGTACTTGTGTACATGGGAGGAGCCTGTGATACTTATGTACATGGGAGGAGTCTGTGATACTTATGTACATGGGAGGAGTCTGTAATACTTATGTCCATTGGAGGAGTCTGTGGTAATTATGTACATGGGAGGAGCCTGTGATACTTATGTACATGGGAGGAGTCTGTGGTACTTGTGTACATGGGAGGAGTCTGTGATACTTATGTACATGGAAGGAGCCTGTGATACTTATGTACATGGGAGGAGTCTGTGATACTTATGTACATGGGAGGAGTCTGTAATACTTATGTCCATTGGAGGAGTCTGTGGTACTTGTGTACATAGGAGGAGCCTGTGATACTTATGTACATGGGAGGAGTCTGTGATACTTATGTACATGGGAGGAGTCTGTAATACTTATGTCCATTGGAGGAGTCTGTGGTACTTGTGTACATGGGAGGAGCCTGTGATACTTATGTACATGGGAGGAGTCTGTGATACTTATGTACATGGGAGGAGTCTGTAATACTTATGTCCATTGGAGGAGTCTGTGGTAATTATGTACATGGGAGGAGCCTGTGATACTTATGTACATGGGAGGAGTCTGTGGTACTTGTGTACATGGGAGGAGTCTGTGATACTTATGTACATGGAAGGAGCCTGTGATACTTATGTACATGGGAGGAGTCTGTGGTACTTGTGTACATGGGAGGAGTCTGTGATACTTATGTACATGGGAGGAGTCTGTAATACTTATGTCCATTGGAGGAGCCTGTGGTACTTATGTACATGGGAGGAGCCTGTGATACTTGTGTACATGGGAGGAGTCTGTGATACTTATGTACATGGGAGGAGTCTGTGATACTTATGTACATGGGAGGAGCCTGTGATACTTGTGTACATGGGAGGAGCCTGTGATACTTATGTACATGGGAGGAGTCTGTGATACTTATGTACATGGGAGGAGCCTGTGATACTTATGTACATGGGAGGAGCCTGTGATACTTATGTACATGGGAGGAGCCTGTGATACTTATGTACATGGGATTTTTTCCTTTTTTATTTGCAAAGATTTCAATCAAACTTCTTTTTATGTTGTCATTATGGGGGATTGTTTGTGGAATTTTGAGGAAAATAATGAATTTAATCAATTTTGGAATAACAAAATGTGGAAATAGTGAAGCGCTGTGAATACTTTCCGGATGCTCTGTATCAGTGGAAGGCTCCAGGGGCCAGATAATGGGTAGAAATGGGCCGCACATGGCCCGTGGGTTACAGTTTGGAGACCACTGACCATCGAAACAGACAATCCAGTCCGCAGTGGAGAAATAAACAGAAGAATATTATTGGCTGCTATGGACGGTTCCTCGGCGTTCTCGGCACACCTGCACTGCCGTAACCTGTCCCTGGAAGTTATAATTAGAGTGACGGTTGTGTAGTTCCCTCTCTGCCGCTTACAGTAATCTAGGCAAATCTTGTGTTCTGCAGACAGAAGTGCGGTTTGATGTGGGGACGCGGCGACCTCTTTAAGACTGGAACACGCAGATGCGATCACTCCACCGAGACGAGAGAAAAAAACACATTGCTGTCAGTTTTCGGTTTGCAACACACAAAACCACAATCACCACACCGGCCGCTCTACTGAATGATGAATATCTTCCTCTTCATCGCACCGCTTCACGTTGGGGCATCTTTATAAAGGGGTCATTTTCTTGTTTTTGTTCTTCAAGTTTGACTATTTTCCATCCGCCTGGCTCAGAAAAACTTGTTCAGCACTTTAGTTTGCCCTGGGAGTTGTTTTTCTATTTATTTTTATATTCTGTTGATTTTGTTGAGTCATTTTTTTTTTCTTATGTTTTCATATACTGTGTTTGTTAAGGCATTATTTTATTTATTTTTTCTGTCGATTTTGTTAAGTCATTTTTTAATTTTATTTTTTCATATTCTGTTGATTTTGATAAGTCATTGTTTTATATTATTTTTTCATATTCTGCTGATTTCATTGAGACATTTTATTTTTTTAGATTCTATTGATTTTGTTTGGGTCACTTTTTAAAAAAAAAAAAATCTTTCATATTTTGTTGATTTTTGTTAAATCTTTTTTTTTTTCAGAATATGTTGATTTTGTCAAGTCATTATTTTATTAAATTTTTCCGTATTCTGTAGATTTTGCTAAGTTACATAATAAATAAGTACATTTTTTTATTACATTTTTTTCACATTCTGTTGATTTTGTTGAGTCATTTTTTTATTTTATTGTTTAAATTTTCTGTTGATTTGGTTAAGTCATTATTTTATTTTTTCATACTCTGTTGATTTTGTTAAGTCGTTTTTTATTTTACTTTTTCATTTTCTGTCGATTTTGTTGGGTCACTTTAAAAAAAAAAATTATTTCATATTTAGTTTATTTTGTTGAATCTTTTTTTTTGTATATATTTTGTTGATTTTTTTTCACCTTTTTAGGGTAATGCCTTCAGAATCCTGCCTATAAAATGTTTAAATTATAATATGTATATACTATTTTGCTCTGCCTCTTCTACCATGTAATTTTAAATGCCAAGCAAATAATTACGTAAAGAGCTGCCACCACCACTTAAGTATAACTCCACATATAACAGACAAATGTATGCGGGGGGTCTCCAAATGCGGGGGGTCTCCAAATGCGGGGTTCTCCAAATGCGGGGTTCTCTGAAGAGAATCTAGGGGTTTAAAAGACCTCTTGTAGAAAGAGGTGAGACATCATGGGCCTAAAATACCTTTTTTTAGAAAGAGGTGAGACATCAGGGGTCTAAAAGATCTTTTAAATAAAGAGGTGAGACATCAGGAGTCTAAAAGATCTTTTAAATAAAGAGGGGAGACAGCAGGGGTCTAAAAGATCTTTTAAATAAAGAGGTGAGACATCAGGAGTCTAAAAGATCTTTTAAAGAAAGAGGTGAGACATCAAGGGCCTAAAATACATTTTTAAGAAAGAGGTGAGACATCGGGGGCATAAAATACTTTTTTTTTTTTTAGAAAGAGGTGAGACATCAGGGGCCTAAAATACCTTTTTAAGAAAGAGGTGAGACATCAGGGGCATAAAAATCTTTTTTTTTTAGAAAGAGGTGAGACATCAGGGGTCTAAAATACCTTTTGTAGAAAGAACAAGTGATTGGACACAGCGGGAGCCAATCAGCGGGTCCAGGGGACTAGATGTCTGCTAGGAACCCGACGAACAGCAGTCTGCCTATGTAAACCAGGGAAAGAGAGAGATCTTGTGTTTCTGTTAAGCAGGAACACAGATCTCTTTCTTTCTCCATTCAAAGCACCTCCCCCACACACAGTTAGAAAGCACTCCCAGGGAGCACGGTTAACCCTTTGATCGGCCCTGATGTTTTACCCCTTCCCTGCCAGTGTCATTAGTACAGTGATCACTCTATTATTGTCACTGGTCCCCAAAAAAGTGTCAAAAGTGTCACTTAGTGTCCAATTTGTCCGCAGCAATGTCGCAGCCCCACTATAAGTTGCTGATCGCCACCATTACTAGTAAAAAAAAAATTAAAAATAAATAAATTCCATAAAAATATCTCATACTTTGTAGACACTATAACTTTTGTGCAAACCAATCAATACTTATTGGGATTTTTTTATATTTATTTTTTAGCAAAAACATGTAGCAGAATACATATTGGAATAAATTGATGGAGAAATTAGATTTTTCACAATTATTTATTGGATGTTTTATAGCAGAAAGTAAAAAAATATTGTTGCTCTTTTTTTGTTTATAGGGCAGGAAAATAAAAAAAACGCAGAGGTGATCAAATACCACCAAAAGAAAGCTCTATTTGTGGGAAAAAATGGATATAAATGTTATTTGTGTACAGAGTCACTGGGGTCCTGCCCTTACTCAAGATGGCCACAGCCAGAAATGCCAAAATGCCCGGGGGGGGGGGGGGGGGGGTTAAAGCGGAGGTTCACCAAAAACACAAGACTGTCTCCACCGCATCAGTGGACATGTAGGATATAAAATCGGACGTTTTTTTTTTTTAATATGTAAATACCTTTTGTAATTGGCATTTTCATTAATCCCTCTCCCGCGGGAGTAGGCGTCTCCCCAGCGCCGCAGTGTGTACTGGGAGCCGGTTGCGTAACGGTGGCGTAGCTGTAATCTCCTTGATGCTCTGTCCCCGTTCTGAGCTGTGAGATTTTTGAATGCTATCACAACGGGGCGTATACTTTCTATGACGCCGCCCATTGTGATGGCAACCAGGAAGTGTTGACGGCGCTGCTCGTACGTGAGAAGGAGCGGTGAATGCCGGGAGGCATTCCAGGAAGTAAGTGCTTGTGGGCTTCACAATGCCCACAAGCAAAATGGGAAATCAATAGAACGATTTTTAAAAGTTAATCTTGTAAACAAAAACGGACGGGGGATGGTTGTATTCGCCAAACAAGTGAGTACTAACGTGTGATGTTAACCCACATTGAATACACAGAAAGAAAAAAAAACATTTGGCCGCAGAACCTCCGCTTTAAGGTGATTTCTCAATAAAATAAAGCATGGAGACTATGACAGGAGTCACTTTGGGTGGGGGGTTTGTGCAACTCAGCTTACCTTGGAGAGCTCCGGAAACTCTGTGTCCAGCTTCCCCGGACCCTCTTATGTGTAAGTCACCCTGTGTCCAGTAGGGGCACATGAATGAGAACCCCACTATGATCGGTACTAATCAGACTCACTGTACAGCCACACTAGAATGTTGTATATATGTATATATTGTGTGTTGTCTCAGTCTGATAAGACTGTTTACTGATGAGAAGTCTGAATACACCTGACCTGTGTGTCTATTGTTATTGGACAGTTTTCCCCGCCCTGAATCCAAGGGAGGGGGGGGAGTATCCCAAGTTATATATCTCTTGTAACATGTACTTGAATAAAGGGAGTTTGAAGTTTTTTTACCCTGCACTGAGTTACGGCTGGTGACTGGGTGGGCTAAGGGGTCTTGGATAGTGCTGGTCTGGACAGAGGAAGCATTTACGGCAGACATAGTCCTGTTGAGGACAGAGAGTTCATCACAACTGGTTGGCAGCAGTGGGATTGTGCTTCCTGGCTGTGAACACGTCCAAACCTCTACCTGGATCCAAGATCGGATAGCAGACTTTGGTCACCCCAGCAGAGATATGGATCTGGCATCAGAGTTCCCGGGGCTGCAGCGGATCGCCCTTTCAGCATACACCAAGTCTGTCTCTGCGGATGAATACCTGGAGGTCAGGCAGCAGATTCGGGTAGGACTCTGGATTAGAGCCCTCCAGGTCGCTGGTATGCAACAGGGCAAGTGCTTTCCAACCCCAGAGCAACAGGCCAGTGAACAACGGGAGTTACGGATGGGATTCCTGGGAGAGCGGCCCCAGGAGCAATGGGTGACTGAGTTGAACAGGCTGGTTCAGCAGGAGATAGAGCTGGACAATCGGTATCAGGCTCTGCAATGCAGTGGCGGCCCATGCATTGTGGGTGCATGGGCACCGCCTCCCCCCTAACACCTCCACCGCCCTCCCTATCCATGTGCTCGGCCCCTTTTAGGACGCCGGACACATGAATTCCTATGGTGGGGATAGGCGCAGGTGCATTTTGAAGGTGCATTTTGAAGCACGTGAATAGGCTTCAAAATAGGGTGGGATAAGGGCGCAGAGCACTGCGTCCTGCGTCCCGATCCCACCCTGTTGTGTGACGATAGAGAATTAATTTTCGCTATTTTCACATTAACGTTCCTCCCCGCCAATCAGGAGGCAGGTCTGTGAGACCTGTTTCCCGATTGGCCAAAGCACCAGGCTATCCTATTGGATGCCTAGCGCTTTGGAGATCAGAGAGGAGACGTGGGAGGAGCGGACACCGGAGCCACTGCCTGCTGCACCCGACAAGAGGAGGAGAGGAGACCACAGCCCCAGTCATAGATCGGGTAGGTGCCTTACTGCTTGCTGCCCGATGGGCAGTGGGGGGGGGGCGTTCTCTGTCCTGCACTGCGGACCGGGGGGGCTCTCTCTGACCCACGCCGAGGACGGACGGATGGGGGGTTTTCTCTGTCCCGCGCCGCGGACCGGGGGGCTCCCTCTGAGCCATGCAGCAGACAGACGGGGGATTTCTCTGTCCCGCGCCGGGCAGGGGGGGGTTTGGTTGTTCTCAGCCGCCACTGTGACTATGTTCTTCTTTACCAGCCAGTGTTGTTTTATTAATGGGCAGACTGCACCTTGTAGGCAGACAAAAAACAAGCACTCGCACACTTTATTGCTAAGCATACATTAAATCCTGACTTTGTAAGTGACATGTAAGTCAATTAAAAAATGTTTATTTGATGGGCACAGTGGCAGCATTTGATGGGGCACAGTGACTGAATTTGATGGGGCACAGTGGCAGCGTTTGATGGGGCACAGTAGCTGCATTTGATGGGGCACAGTGGCAGCGTTTCATGGGCACAGTGGCAGCGTTTGATGGGCACAGTGGCTGCATTTGATGGGGCACAGTGACTGCATTTGATGGGGCACAGTGGCAGCGTTTGATGGGCTCAGTGGCAGCGTTTGATGGGCACAATGGCTGAGTTTTGATGGGCACAGTGGCTGCATTTTGATGGGCACAGTGGCAGCGTTTGATGGGCACAGTGGCTGCGATTGATGGGCACAGTGGCTGCGATTGATGGGCACAGTGGCTGCGTTTGATGGCACAGTGGCTGCAATTGATGGGCACAGTGGCTGAAATTGATGGGCACAGTGGCTGCGTTTCATGGCACAGTGGCTGAAATTGATGGGCACAGTGGCTACATTTGATGGGCACAGTGAGGCTGCAATTGATGGGTTTTTTTTCAGTTTGTTTGCACCCCCCAAAAATTTTGAGCACCAGCCACCACTGCTGCAATGGCACGCGGAGGAGGAATATTTAGGGGCGACAACAGAATGCTCTCCGGAGGGATATGACTTTGGTGGCCCTGGATTGCTGTGGGAGAGCCTTACAGATTGTTTTGTGTTTGGCGATGAAAGGGAACCTACCCTTGAAGACCTGTGAGAACACAGAGAGGCTATGCTCGGTCTTTCAGGGGTCTCAGAGCTTAAACCTGATCTAGACTATTTGCTAAGGAAGGAACAGCATCTGGAAAGGGCATACAGGGAACTGCTAGAACACGTCCAGCAGCATGCCAGAGAATCTAGTTGTGACAAACCCTCCTGTCTCAACAGGACTATGTTCGCTGTAAATGCTTCCTCTGTCCAGAACCAGCACTATCCAAGACTCTTTAGCCCACCCAGTCACCAGCCGTAGCTCAGTGTAGGGTGAAAAACATCAAACTCTCTTTAGGGACACTCCCCCCCCCCTGGATTCAGGGCGGGGAAAACTGTCCAATAACAATAGACACACAGGTCAGGTGTATTCAAACTACTCGTTAAAGTGGTTGTAAACCCACTTTGTAAACAAACACCTACAGGTAAGCCTAGTGCATGAAATATCTCCTTAACCTACACGGTTGAGAAGATATTTGCATTTAAAACCGGCGCCGCTGACGTCACGCGCATGCGCACTAGCGGGCCGGCTTAGTAGCCGGATTTCTGAATGGAGTTAGCCGGCCCGAGCGTGCATGCAAGTGACGTCATCGTCGCTCCGGGACCAATCACAGCGCCGGAGCGGCGATACACGGAAGGCAGAGGGGAGCGAGATGGCGGCGGCGATGGAGGTGTCCGAGCACCGCTTCGGGGGCTTTGATCTCAGGTAAGTGATTCATAATGAGTTAGTATGCTATGCATACTAGCTCATTATGTCTTTATTTTGCAGGTTGTATATAAAAAAAAAAGGCCGGGGGGGGGGGGGGGGGGTTTACAACCACTTTAATAAACAGTCTTATCAGCAGGGAGGGGCTGCTGGTGGAGTCCCTCCCCCTCCACATAGACATATATCCCATCAAATACTTTTCTTCCAAGGCAGACAGACACAATAAAACAATGGAATACAACCACACCCCAAACGATTCCAGGTCCACAACAGCATGAGACAACACACAATATATACATATATACAACATTCTAGTGTGGCTGTACAGTGAGTCCGATTAGTACAGATCATAGTGGGGTTCTCAGTCATCCTGTGCCCCTACTGGACACAGGGTGATTTACACATAAGAGGGTCTGGGGGAAGCTGGACACAGAGTTTCAAGAGCTCTCGAAGGTAAGCTGAGTTCCACAATACCCCCACCCAAAGTGACTCCTGTCATAGAGACATGGATGGATGGATGGTGACATGGATGGTGACATGGATGGATGAAGAAATGGATGGAGACGTGGATGGATGGATGAAGACGTGGATGGATGGATGGAGACATGGATGGATGGATGAAGACATGGATGGAGACATGGATCAATGGGTGCATGGAAACATAGATGGTGACATGGATGGAGGGATGAAGACATGGATGGATGGATGAAGACATGGATGGAGACATGGATGGAGACATGGATCAATGGGTGCATGTAAACATAGATGGTGACATGGATGGAGGGATGAAGACATGGATGGATGAAGACATAGATGGATGGATGGATGGAGTCATGGATGGATGGATGAAGACATGGATGGATGGATGAAGACATGGATGGATGTTGATATGGATGGATGGATGAAGACATGGATGGATGGATGGTGACATGGATGGAGACATGGATGGTGACATGGATGGATGGATGGATGGATGGAGACATGGATGGATTGATGGTGACATGGATAGAGACATGGATGGATGGATGGATGGATGGGGGAGTTTGCTTTGAATATTAAAAATTAATTAAAAAGTGTTTTTGGTTTGTGGCGCTCAGATGCAGTTGCGTTCCACTTTAATTTCTATGATCATCAGCTCCCTCTAGTGGCTAAAATACAGTATAATTTCAGAAAGCTGTACTACATTTTAACCACTAGAGGGAGCGGATGAACATAGGAAGTAATCTATTCGAGAAATTACAGCCAAAATTAATTGAAAATGCACAAATGTTGTATAAAAAGACCCCAAAGTCTTCTGTACTCTTTGGGTTTAGGGGGAGCAAAGTTCTCCAAATACTGCCGCTCCTCAGTGAATGGTTATAATAGAGAGGTATGGTGGTGGAAGGTGGACTGAGGGATTCTGGGAAATTCCTCACATTTCCCACGCTGTTCTATTGATTCATTCAGTGTGAAGACGGAGGTTGGCGCCATGTGCGTCTTCTCAGACTTATTATTTGCAGTCCTTTGTGAGTCACTAATTCGGAACATTGGGGTCTGATGTCACCTCCCCCATCTACATTCTCCTCTCTTAGAAAAGAGTGTCAAAAATTGCTGCATTAAAAACACGGAAAATGCATTTTCAAAAACCACATGTAGTGTTTTTTATTTTATTTTAATTTACATTTTAATAAGTTTAACATTATACAAAATACAAAATATTCCTAGGATAAGAACTCGCCGCTCTAGGCAAACCATCCCAGGATTACACCTCCTGCTAGCCAAAGACAGGTGCGCAGGCTCTGCAAGTGCATAGAAAGAGCAAACAATGGCTGGACGGCCGCGCTCCATTTATTGGAGTCAGATAAACTCCAAATAGTCACCAACGATCACATCAATCCCAAAGGAACAGGACAAGGCAAGGCTTACATGCTTCACGCCACAAATGGGTGCAAAAGTGGAGTTCCACCCTGAATTTTTTTTTCTACATTCAGACTCCTTTAAACTTATAAAAAAAACATTTGGAGGAAATTTTTTTTTTTTTTTTTATACTTACCAGTACTGTGATCAAATATTGCGTATTTCCTGACAGGAAATTACGCGATTTAGGGCGGATCGCAGTGCGCGAGATGTGTTTACCTATGTTGCCATAACAACGGGGCGAGACCTTCCTCCTTCGTCGCCCGTCGTTATGGCAACTTTAGAAACAATCGGCGCTACGTCCGCCGGTGAATGGCGCATGCGCGAGATCGAGAGGTGCGTGCTGGTTACCCAGCAGGCACCTCTACAAAGCTTTTCCAGGAAGAGGTATCGATTGGGCTTCATATGCCCACAATCATGATGGCCACGGCCACAACAGGAGGGAGAAAATGGTGAGTATGAAATCATCCAAAATGAACCGTGTATACTCATTTTTATTTATTTATACTCATTTTTATTTAATTATTTATAGATGCTAGGATCAATAAAAAAATTGTCCGGAACTCCTCTTTAATCACTATATTCATACTCGCAATCTCATTAATAAAATACCAATTCCAGTTCCCCTCCCCCTCTCTCCTTTACTTATATCCTGCCTTTCTACTTCCATTCCCTGCCTTAATCTTCTCCTCTCCTGATTCTCACGCCTTCACTTTCCCGGAACATTTTCTTGGAAGTAAACCCTCGTCCAAAACTCCCCCCCCACCAAAAAAAAAAAAAAAACCCTGCAAGACAAAGGCATAATGAGCTAGTGTGCATAGCATACTAGCTCATTATGTATTACTTACCTCAGATCGAAGCCCCCGCAGCGGTCCACGTCTCCCCCTCCGGCCGCCGACATATCATCCCGGAGTTACTTCCGGGTATCGCGGCTCCGGCGATGTGATTGGCCAGAGCCGCGAAGATGTCACTCCTGCGCATGCGCTCGGTAGGGTGACCACGTGTCCCGGATTGCCTGGGACAGTCCCGCATTTTGCAGGTCTGTCCCGGGCACCTTCATTCCAGGACAATACCGTGTCCCGGAATGAAACTGACACAGCCACCCCCCCGGGCCAATCTGATGCCCCCAAAAAAGGCCACCACATCACCGCTTTACTCACTGACAGTACTTGTCCTGGCCTGGAATGCCTGGAGGAGCACAATCCCGCCCCCTGCTTGTGATTGGAGAAATCATAAATCCCGCCTCTTGTGTCCAATCACTGTGCTGTGATTCGTTACAGCACAAGCTGATTTTTGGGAAGGGAGGGTGTCCCTGAATGGTAGTTTGGAAATGTGGTCACCCTAGCGATCGGTTCGCTTCAGTTTGCCCCAGTGCGCATGTGCCGATGACTTCGGCACATGCAGGGGACGGGGGATATCTTCTGAACTGTGCAGGTTTAGGAGATATCCGGGGGTAGCTACAGGTGAGCCTTATTATTGGCCTTATTATTGGCTCACCTGTAGCCATAAAGTGGTCTGTAAGGGTTTACAAGCACTTTATATTCCATCCAACTTTTCCATCCCTTTACAGACTTCCCTTTTCTATCTTCTTCATAACGATATAATTCCTCCAAATGATATATAAAACCCCCCCCTTCCAATCCATTCTTATAATGTTGGGCTTGCCGGTACTTGCCAATGTTCTGGTATCGGGTATTTTGCTGCGTTTATTAAATGAGGTATCGCTGTTTTCTTATATACTGTTTTATTGTCAGGTTATTGCGATGAAATACCGGTAAATATGTTTCTGGATTTTTAGGTGTAGCGGGTAGGTACTTTTCAATATGTTTGATTCGGGTGGAGACATCAGTGATGTCTAGTTCGCTGCGGCCCAGCAGGTGGCGCTGTCACTTTGGGCCGGGGTTGAACCATCGCTGGAGTGCCGTACCCTTTGTGGTCTCTCGCGGCGGTTGTACGGCGGGGCGGGGAACCCGCTGTGCTAGCTGGAAGAGGCTATAAAGGGGGCGGACATCTTCGCCACGAGGTCCGAGTCCCAGGCACCTTTAGCCTGAGGGCTGCTGTCCAGCGGTCGGTGTCCAGGCTGCCTAGGCCTGGACACGTGGAGTTCGGGAGTCACCCCAGACACCCTCAGTCTGGGGTGAGGTGCATCGTTCAGGCCTGGGGCCCAGCTTCTTCCACTGGGACCCACCCGGGAGGAATCGTCCTAAGGCACCCACAGAATCGGGTGTCTGAATCCAGGCGTAAGGGACCGCGCAGGTGACCTTCCCGTAGATCTGGTGCAGCAGATTGCCAGTGCCGGGACAGGGCCTCTGGAGACCGTCGGGATGGATGTCCTCGCCAAACAGGGGCCAAATTCACACGGAAGGTGGTCCATGTTCTAAGGTCTGTGGCAGAGACCGTTACTCTAAGGTCGTGATAGAGACTCCAAACAGTTCACCCGGTAGGTGGCAGCTACCAACTTCACGGTCGGTGGCAGAGACCGTGCGCCAGGCCTATCCGCACGAGAAAGGGGTAGGAGAGTTCATTGTGCCTGGGCCTACTCGTATCCACACCCCTGTCTGTCTGTTATGGAAGTTCAACTGATTATGTTCATTCAGGCATTGAAGAAATAAAGGAGTGTTGGACTTTGAATGGTGTGGGGCTCTATTACTGGCAGATACACCTCCACGGAAGAAGCGGAGGCTCCGTATGCAGAATGCAGACCCGAAGGTAATTCAGAAAAGACTTTGCTCAAACCTCACATACACGGAGGGTGAGAGCTTGGCGTAGTGTCCTGCACTCTCTCCTCCGGAGTACCCCTAGACAACAGCCACAAACAACCAATACAAGAGAGAGAGAGAGGCCGCTACATAGGCGTACTCAGTCCCGTTATCTCCTGAATCAATTCTATCACCGCTTCCCAAAATTTCCGGATTTTTAAACATTCCCGCCATATGTGGACAGTTGTTCCTTTCATCCCACAACCCCTCCAACAGAGCGATATTTATATACTCTGGTACGTTATGCACCATCTTGATAGACACTTATAATTAATTTCTATCGGATTTACATGTATTGATGTTCCGTCCGCTAATTTCAGCATTTTCTTTCTCTTGCTCGCTCCGCTGTGCACCGAGTTCCGCTTCCCATTCTACTAGAAAAGGCGGTACCATTGGTTCCGCCATTAAAGTAAGGATCTTGTATATCTGAGATATACCATGCTTCAGTGTCTGCTGTAGACTGAGCAGTTTCTCGACACTGCTGTGGGTTGTAGTACCTGGGCTGTAGGGCACCACACTGGGTGACACTGCTGGTAGTAGTAGTCCCTGGGCTTGCTGTGGGCCTGGTCCCCCATAGGCAGTGCACTGGGTGACACTGTTGGAGATTTCAGTACCTGGGCTGTAGGCAATGCACTGGGTGACACTGCTGAGGGTTGTAGTCCCTGAGCTGTAGACACTGCACTGGGTGACACTGCTGGGGGATGTAGTCCCTGAGCTGTAGACACTGCACTGGGTGACACTGCTGGGGGATGTAGTTCCTGAGCTGTAGACACTGCACTGGGTGACACTTCTGAGAGTTGTAGTCCCTGAGCTGTAGACACTGCACTGGGTGACACTGCTGGGGGCTGTAGTCCCTGGGCTTGCTTGAGTTCCGGTCCCCCGTAGGCACTGCACTGGGTGACACTGCTGGGGGGGTAGTAGTCCCTGGGCTGTAGGCACTGCACTGGGTTACACTGCTGGGGGTTTTAGTCCCTGGGCTGTGGGCAGTGCACTGGGTGACACTTCTGAGGGTTGTAGTCCCTGGGCTGTGGGCACTGCACTGGGTGACACTTCTGAGGGTTGTAGTTCCTTAGCTGTAGACACCGCACTGGGTGACACTGCTGGGGGCTGCAGTCCCTGGGCTTGCTTGAGTTCCGGTCCCCCGTAGGCACTGCACTGGGTGACACTGCTGGGGGTTGTAGTCCCTGGTCTGTAGGCACTGCACTGGATGACACTGCTGGGGGTTGTAGTCCCGGGTCTGTAGGCACTGCACTGGATGACACTGCTGGGGATTGTAGTCCCTGGGCTGTAGGCACTGCACTGGGTGACACTGCTGGGAGTTGTAGTCCCTGGGATGGCTGGAGTCCTGGTGTTCAGCCGATGAAGATCCCCTTGGCAGATAAGGAACCCCCTGTACTGCTCAGGCGCGGCGCTTACGCAGTACGAACCTCAACGGAACCGCCGAAAATAGCTGAAGATGTAGAGCTGAGAGTCAGCTCTACACGGCGCCTGCGCAATGACTATGACACGTGCCGCACGCTGCCGATGCTAGTGTTACTCTGCAAGGGGCGGGGAGATTTTACCAATAAAGTACACGTCTTAGCGGGGCAACATATGAGGGGCGGGTTTGGCACTGTTGATGGGCGGGTTTGGCACTGTTGATGGGCGGGTTTGGCACTGTTGATGGGCGGGTTTGGCACTGTTGATGGGCGGGTTTGGCACTGTTGATAGGCGGGTTTTTCAATGTTGATGGGCAGGTTTTGCACTGTTGTTGGGCGGGTTTTTCAATGTTGATGGGCGGGTTTGTCACTGTTGATGGGCGAGTTTTTCACTGTTGATGGGCGGGTTTTTCAATGTTGATGGGCGGGTTTTGCACTGTTGTTGGGCGGGTTTTTCAATGTTGATGGGCGGGCTTTTCAATGTTGATGGGCGGGTTTTGCACTGTTGATGGGCGGGTTTTGTACTGTTGATGGGCAGGTTTTTCAATGTTGATGGGCGGGTTTTGCACTGTTGATGGGCGGGTTTTGCACTGTTGATGGGCGGGTTTTGCACTGTTGATGGGTGGGTTTTGCACTGTTGATGGGCGGGTTTTGCACTGTTGATGGGCGGGTTTTGCACTGTTGATGGGCGGGTTTTTCACTGTTGATGGGTGGGTTTTGCACTGTTGATGGGCGGGTTTTGCACTGTTGATGGGTGGGTTTTGCACTGTTGATGGGCGGGTTTTGCACTGTTGATGGGCGGGTTTTGCATTGTTGATGGGCGGGTTTTGCACTGTTGATGGGCGGGTTTTGCACTGTTGATGGGCGGGTTTTGCATTGTTGATGGGCGGGTTTTGCACTGTTGATGGGCGGGTTTTGCACTGTTGATGGGTGGGTTTTGCACTGTTGATGGGCAGGTTTTGCATTGTTGATGGGCGGATTTGCACAACCTATTTAACTAACAAACACAATGAATTTATCACAGTATCTACCCGCCCTTATCATCTCTGTCCATCATTTTAAAATACCGCCTCTTTTGTGAGTTAAATAGTTTGTGCAAATCCGCCCATCAACAGTGCAAAACCCGCCCATCAACAGTTCAAAACCCGCCCTTCATATGTTTTAACACGCCCCGCTAAGACGTGTACTTTATTGGTAAAATCTCCCCGCCCCTTGCAGAGTAGCACTAGCATCGGGAGCGTGCGGCACGTGTCATAGTCATTGCGCAGGCGCAGTGTAGAGCTGACTCTCAGCTCTACATCTTCGGCTATTTTCGGCGGCTCTGTTGAGGTTAGTTCTGCGCAAGCGCCGCGCCTGCGCAGTACAGGGGGGTCCTTATCCTCTGGGGGAACTTTTTCGGCAAGACACCGGTCCCCTGATGCTGCGTTTCTCCGTATGAGGTGTCTACAGCCTCCTTTCCCAGTAGACGCCTCATACGGAGAAACGCAGCGTCGGGCGGAGCTAAAGATCCTGACGTCACCACGCTCCAGCTGGCTGGCCAGTGCCGCAGCTGTGTTTATGTCGTTTGAAAAGCTTGTTGCGCGATGAACTTTCAAAGATGTCAGTTACCCAGGATTATCAATAAAGGGTATTTCTTCTAGAGAACATTCTGTACTATGAAGTTTTCCTTTCCTCTTTTTCACCCGCTGTTCCATCGCGCTCTGTGAGTGATCTCACATCCATTGGTACCAGGAAGGAGATCGTTTTGCGAATCCCCAGAAGGTCGGTGGATGATTGGGAGCATTAGCTTGATCCTTCGTTCTGTTGCTGTCTGTCTGAGGGATTTTCGTGTGATATTGACCCCCTAAAGATCTCCGTGATAGAGATCCATCAGATCCGGTAAGCGGCTTATTCATTTATCCCTTCTGAACGAGATACGAGCGGAATTCATATTTATACACATTCCAGGTGTTTGGAACATAAGAATAACACTTGATGTGGCTACTTTGATATGGACTATTGCCATTTATCTTTTTCACGTCATTGCTTTTTGGACTATTTTTCTACATATATCTATTTTGCACTGCGATTGCTTTTATTATAGGCTGCGCATTTATTTTCATCTTTAACATATTTCCCCATAGGCAATGCACTGGGTGACACTGCTGGGGGTTGTAGTTCCTGGGCTGTAGGCACTGCACTGGGTGACACTGCTAGGGGTTGTAGTCCCTGGGCTGTAGGCACTGCTCTGGGGGACACTGCTGGGGGTTGTAGTCCCTGGGCTGTAGGCACTGCACTGGGTGACACTGCTGGGGGTTGTAGTCCCTGGGCTGTAGGCACTGTATTGGGTGACACTGCTGGGGGTTGTAGTCCCTGGGCTGTAGGCACTGTATTAGGTGACACTGCTGGGGGTTGTAGTTCCTGGGCTGTAGGCACTGCACTGGGTGACACTGCTGGGGGTAGTAGTACCTGGGCTGTAGGCACTGCACTGGGTGACACTGCTGGGGGTTGTAGTCCCTGGGCTGTAGGCACTGTATTGGGTGACACTGCTGGGGGTAGTAGTACCTGGGCTTTAGGCACTGCACTGGGTGACACTGCTGGGGGTTATAGTCCCTGGACTGTAGGCACTGCACTGGGTGACACTGCTGGGGGTAGTAGTCCCTGGGCTGTAGGCACTGTATTGGGTGACACTGCTGGGGGTTGTAGTCCCTGGGCTGTAGGCACTGTATTAGGTGACACTGCTGGGGGTTGTAGTTCCTGGGCTGTAGGCACTGCACTGGGTGACACTGCTGGGGGTAGTAGTACCTGGGCTGTAGGCACTGCACTGGGTGACACTGCTGGTGGTTGTAGTCCCTGGGCTGTAGGCACTGTATTGGGTGACACTGCTGGGGGTAGTAGTACCTGGGCTTTAGGCACTGCACTGGGTGACACTGCTGGGGGTTGTAGTCCCTGGACTGTAGGCACTGCACTGGGTGACACTGCTGGGGGTAGTAGTCCCTGGGCTGTAGGCACTGTATTGGGTGACACTGCTGGGGCCTGGGGGTTGTAGTCCCTGGGCTGTAGGCACTGTATTGGGTGACACTGCTGGGGGTTGTAGTCTCTGGGCTGTAGGCACTGCACTGGGTGACACTGCTGGGGGTTGTAGTCCCTGGGCTGTAGGCACTGTATTGGGTGACACTGTTGGGGGTTGTAGTCCCTGGGCTGTAGGCACTGTATTGGGTGACACTGCTGGGGGTAGTAGTCCCTGGGCTGTAGGCACTGTATTGGGTGACACTGCTGGTGGTAGTAGTTCCTGGGCTGTAGGCACTGTATTGGGTGACACTGCTGGTGGTAGTAGTCCCTGGGCTGTAGGCACTGTATTGAGTGACACTGCTGGGGGTTGTAGTCCCTGGGCTGTAGGCACTGTATTGAGTGACACTGCTGGGGGTTGTAGTCCCTGGGCTGTAGGCACTGTATTGGGTGACACTGCTGGGGGTTGTAGTCCCTGGGCTGTAGGCACTGTATTGAGTGACACTGCTGGGGGTTGTAGTCCCTGGGCTGTAGGCACTGTATTGGGTGACACTGCTGGGGGTTGTAGTCCCTGGGCTGTAGGCACTGTATTGGGTGACACTGCTGGGGGTTGTAGTCCCTGGGCTGTAGGCACTGTATTGGGTGACACTGCTGGGGGTTGTAGTCCCTGGGCTGTAGGCACGGCACTGGGTGACACTGTTGGGGGTAGTAGTCCCTGGGCTGTAAGCACTGTATTGGGTGACACTGTTGGGGGTTGTAGTCCCTGGGCTGTAGGCACTGTATTGGGTGACACTGCTGGGGGTAGTAGTCCCTGGGCTGTAGGCACTGCACTGGGTGACACTGCTGGGGGTAGTAGTCCCTGGGCTGTAGGCACTGTATTGGGTGACACTGCTGGGGGTTGTAGTCCCTGGGCTGTAGGCACTGTATTGGGTGACACTGCTGGGGTTGTAGTCCCTGGGCTGTAGGCACGGCACTGGGTGATACTGTTGGGGGTAGTAGTCCCTGGGCTGTAGGAACGGCACTGGGTGATACTGTTGGGGGTAGTAGTCCCTGGGCTGTAGGAACGGCACTGGGTGATACTGTTGGGGGTTTTAGTCCCTGGGCTGTGGGCAGTGCACTGGGTGACACTTCTGAGGGTTGTAGTCCCTGGGCTGTGGGCACTGCACTGGGTGACACTTCTGAGGGTTGTAGTTCCTTAGCTGTAGACACCGCACTGGGTGACACTGCTGGGGGCTGCAGTCCCTGGGCTTGCTTGAGTTCCGGTCCCCCGTAGGCACTGCACTGGGTGACACTGCTGGGGGTTGTAGTCCCTGGTCTGTAGGCACTGCACTGGATGACACTGCTGGGGGTTGTAGTCCCGGGTCTGTAGGCACTGCACTGGATGACACTGCTGGGGATTGTAGTCCCTGGGCTGTAGGCACTGCACTGGGTGACACTGCTGGGAGTTGTAGTCCCTGGGATGGCTGGAGTCCTGGTGTTCAGCCGATGAAGATCCCCTTGGCAGATAAGGAACCCCCTGTACTGCTCAGGCGCGGCGCTTACGCAGTACGAACCTCAACGGAACCGCCGAAAATAGCTGAAGATGTAGAGCTGAGAGTCAGCTCTACACGGCGCCTGCGCAATGACTATGACACGTGCCGCACGCTGCCGATGCTAGTGTTACTCTGCAAGGGGCGGGGAGATTTTACCAATAAAGTACACGTCTTAGCGGGGCAACATATGAGGGGCGGGTTTGGCACTGTTGATGGGCGGGTTTGGCACTGTTGATGGGCGGGTTTGGCACTGTTGATGGGCGGGTTTGGCACTGTTGATAGGCGGGTTTTTCAATGTTGATGGGCAGGTTTTGCACTGTTGTTGGGCGGGTTTTTCAATGTTGATGGGCGGGTTTGTCACTGTTGATGGGCGAGTTTTTCACTGTTGATGGGCGGGTTTTTCAATGTTGATGGGCGGGTTTTGCACTGTTGTTGGGCGGGTTTTTCAATGTTGATGGGTGGATTTTGCACTATTGATGAGCGGGTTTTTCAATGTTGATGGGCGGGCTTTTCAATGTTGATGGGCGGGTTTTGCACTGTTGATGGGCGGGTTTTGTACTGTTGATGGGCAGGTTTTTCAATGTTGATGGGCGGGTTTTGCACTGTTGATGGGCGGGTTTTGCACTGTTGATGGGCGGGTTTTGCACTGTTGATGGGCGGGTTTTGCACTGTTGATGGGCGGGTTTTGCACTGTTGATGGGCGGGTTTTTCACTGTTGATGGGTGGGTTTTGCACTGTTGATGGGCGGGTTTTGCACTGTTGATGGGTGGGTTTTGCACTGTTGATGGGCGGGTTTTGCACTGTTGATGGGCGGGTTTTGCATTGTTGATGGGCGGGTTTTGCACTGTTGATGGGCGGGTTTTGCACTGTTGATGGGCGGGTTTTGCATTGTTGATGGGCGGGTTTTGCACTGTTGATGGGCGGGTTTTGCACTGTTGATGGGCGGGTTTTGCACTGTTGATGGGTGGGTTTTGCACTGTTGATGGGCAGGTTTTGCATTGTTGATGGGCGGATTTGCACAACCTATTTAACTAACAAACACAATGAATTTATCACAGTATCTACCCGCCCTTATCATCTCTGTCCATCATTTTAAAATACCGCCTCTTTTGTGAGTTAAATAGTTTGTGCAAATCCGCCCATCAACAGTGCAAAACCCGCCCATCAACAGTTCAAAACCCGCCCTTCATATGTTTTAACACGCCCCGCTAAGACGTGTACTTTATTGGTAAAATCTCCCCGCCCCTTGCAGAGTAGCACTAGCATCGGGAGCGTGCGGCACGTGTCATAGTCATTGCGCAGGCGCAGTGTAGAGCTGACTCTCAGCTCTACATCTTCGGCTATTTTCGGCGGCTCTGTTGAGGTTAGTTCTGCGCAAGCGCCGCGCCTGCGCAGTACAGGGGGGTCCTTATCCTCTGGGGGAACTTTTTCGGCAAGACACCGGTCCCCTGATGCTGCGTTTCTCCGTATGAGGTGTCTACAGCCTCCTTTCCCAGTAGACGCCTCATACGGAGAAACGCAGCGTCGGGCGGAGCTAAAGATCCTGACGTCACCACGCTCCAGCTGGCTGGCCAGTGCCGCAGCTGTGTTTATGTCGTTTGAAAAGCTTGTTGCGCGATGAACTTTCAAAGATGTCAGTTACCCAGGATTATCAATAAAGGGTATTTCTTCTAGAGAACATTCTGTACTATGAAGTTTTCCTTTCCTCTTTTTCACCCGCTGTTCCATCGCGCTCTGTGAGTGATCTCACATCCATTGGTACCAGGAAGGAGATCGTTTTGCGAATCCCCAGAAGGTCGGTGGATGATTGGGAGCATTAGCTTGATCCTTCGTTCTGTTGCTGTCTGTCTGAGGGATTTTCGTGTGATATTGACCCCCTAAAGATCTCCGTGATAGAGATCCATCAGATCCGGTAAGCGGCTTATTCATTTATCCCTTCTGAACGAGATACGAGCGGAATTCATATTTATACACATTCCAGGTGTTTGGAACATAAGAATAACACTTGATGTGGCTACTTTGATATGGACTATTGCCATTTATCTTTTTCACGTCATTGCTTTTTGGACTATTTTTCTACATATATCTATTTTGCACTGCGATTGCTTTTATTATAGGCTGCGCATTTATTTTCATCTTTAACATATTTCCCCATAGGCAATGCACTGGGTGACACTGCTGGGGGTTGTAGTTCCTGGGCTGTAGGCACTGCACTGGGTGACACTGCTAGGGGTTGTAGTCCCTGGGCTGTAGGCACTGCTCTGGGGGACACTGCTGGGGGTTGTAGTCCCTGGGCTGTAGGCACTGCACTGGGTGACACTGCTGGGGGTTGTAGTCCCTGGGCTGTAGGCACTGTATTGGGTGACACTGCTGGGGGTTGTAGTCCCTGGGCTGTAGGCACTGTATTAGGTGACACTGCTGGGGGTTGTAGTTCCTGGGCTGTAGGCACTGCACTGGGTGACACTGCTGGGGGTAGTAGTACCTGGGCTGTAGGCACTGCACTGGGTGACACTGCTGGGGGTTGTAGTCCCTGGGCTGTAGGCACTGTATTGGGTGACACTGCTGGGGGTAGTAGTACCTGGGCTTTAGGCACTGCACTGGGTGACACTGCTGGGGGTTGTAGTCCCTGGACTGTAGGCACTGCACTGGGTGACACTGCTGGGGGTAGTAGTCCCTGGGCTGTAGGCACTGTATTGGGTGACACTGCTGGGGGTTGTAGTCCCTGGGCTGTAGGCACTGTATTAGGTGACACTGCTGGGGGTTGTAGTTCCTGGGCTGTAGGCACTGCACTGGGTGACACTGCTGGGGGTAGTAGTACCTGGGCTGTAGGCACTGCACTGGGTGACACTGCTGGTGGTTGTAGTCCCTGGGCTGTAGGCACTGTATTGGGTGACACTGCTGGGGGTAGTAGTACCTGGGCTTTAGGCACTGCACTGGGTGACACTGCTGGGGGTTGTAGTCCCTGGACTGTAGGCACTGCACTGGGTGACACTGCTGGGGGTAGTAGTCCCTGGGCTGTAGGCACTGTATTGGGTGACACTGCTGGGGCCTGGGGGTTGTAGTCCCTGGGCTGTAGGCACTGTATTGGGTGACACTGCTGGGGGTTGTAGTCTCTGGGCTGTAGGCACTGCACTGGGTGACACTGCTGGGGGTTGTAGTCCCTGGGCTGTAGGCACTGTATTGGGTGACACTGTTGGGGGTTGTAGTCCCTGGGCTGTAGGCACTGTATTGGGTGACACTGCTGGGGGTAGTAGTCCCTGGGCTGTAGGCACTGTATTGGGTGACACTGCTGGTGGTAGTAGTTCCTGGGCTGTAGGCACTGTATTGGGTGACACTGCTGGTGGTAGTAGTCCCTGGGCTGTAGGCACTGTATTGAGTGACACTGCTGGGGGTTGTAGTCCCTGGGCTGTAGGCACTGTATTGAGTGACACTGCTGGGGGTTGTAGTCCCTGGGCTGTAGGCACTGTATTGGGTGACACTGCTGGGGGTTGTAGTCCCTGGGCTGTAGGCACTGTATTGAGTGACACTGCTGGGGGTTGTAGTCCCTGGGCTGTAGGCACTGTATTGGGTGACACTGCTGGGGGTTGTAGTCCCTGGGCTGTAGGCACTGTATTGGGTGACACTGCTGGGGGTTGTAGTCCCTGGGCTGTAGGCACTGTATTGGGTGACACTGCTGGGGGTTGTAGTCCCTGGGCTGTAGGCACGGCACTGGGTGACACTGTTGGGGGTAGTAGTCCCTGGGCTGTAAGCACTGTATTGGGTGACACTGTTGGGGGTTGTAGTCCCTGGGCTGTAGGCACTGTATTGGGTGACACTGCTGGGGGTAGTAGTCCCTGGGCTGTAGGCACTGCACTGGGTGACACTGCTGGGGGTAGTAGTCCCTGGGCTGTAGGCACTGTATTGGGTGACACTGCTGGGGGTTGTAGTCCCTGGGCTGTAGGCACTGTATTGGGTGACACTGCTGGGGTTGTAGTCCCTGGGCTGTAGGCACGGCACTGGGTGATACTGTTGGGGGTAGTAGTCCCTGGGCTGTAGGAACGGCACTGGGTGATACTGTTGGGGGTAGTAGTCCCTGGGCTGTAGGCACTGTATTGGGTGACACTGTTGGGGGTTGTAGTCCCTGGGCTGTAGGCACTGTATTGGGTGACACTGCTGGGGGTAGTAGTCCCTGGGCTTTAGGCACTGTATTGGGTGACACTGCTGGGGGTTGTAGTTCCTGGGCTGTAGGCACTGTATTGGGTGACACTGCTGGGGGTAGTAGTTCCTGGGCTGTAGGCACTGTATTGGGTGACACTGCTGGTGGTTGTAGTTCCTGGGCTGTAGGCACTGCACTGGGTGACACTGCTGGTGGTTGTAGTTCCTTGGCTGTAGGCACTGCACTGGGTGACACTGTTGGGGGTTGTAGTTCCTGGGCTGTAGACACTGTATTGGGTGACACTGCTGGTGGTTGTAGTTCCTGGGCTGTAGGCACTGTATTGGGTGACACTGCTGGGGGTAGTAGTTCCTGGGCTGTAGGCACTGTATTGGGTGACACTGCTGGTGGTTGTAGTTCCTGGGCTGTAGGCACTGTATTGGGTGACACTGCTGGGGGTAGTAGTTCCTGGGCTGTAGGCACTGTATTGGGTGACACTGCTGGGGGTAGTAGTCCCTGGGCTGTAGGCACTGTATTGGGTGACACTGCTGGGGGTAGTAGTCCCTGGGCTGTAGGCACTGTATTGGGTGACACTGCTGGGGGTAGTAGTCCCTGGGCTGTAGGCACTGTATTGGGTGACACTGTTGGGGGTTGTAGTCCCTAATCTGTAGGCACTGTATTGGGTGACACTGCTGGGGGTAGTAGTCCCTGGGCTGTAGGCACTGCACTGGGTGACACTGCTGGGGGTAGTAGTCCCTGGGCTGTAGGCACTGTATTGGGTG
Organism: Rana muscosa; assembly: GCA_029206835.1. Lineage (NCBI taxonomy): Eukaryota > Metazoa > Chordata > Amphibia > Anura > Ranidae > Rana > Rana muscosa. Next base: position 326,876,706 of record CM055123.1, on the reverse strand, counting down.
ACGCTGTTGGGGGTTGTAGTCCCTGGGCTGTAGGCACTGTATTGGGTGACACTGTTGGGGGTAGTAGTTCCTGGGCTGTAGGCACTGTATTGGGTGACACTGCTGGTGGTTGTAGTTCCTGGGCTGTAGGCACTGTATTGGGTGACACTGCTGGTGGTTGTAGTCCCTGGGCTGTAGGCACTGTATTGGGTGACACTGCTGGGGGTAGTAGTCCCTGGGCTGTAGGCACTGTATTGGGTGACACTGTTGGGGGTAGTAGTTCCTGGGCTGTAGGCACTGTATTGGGTGACACTGCTGGGGGTAGTAGTACCTGGGCTGTAGGTACTGTATTGGGTGACACTGCTGGTGGTTGTAGTTCCTGGGCTGTAGGCACTGTATTGGGTGACACTGCTGGTGGTTGTAGTCCCTGGGCTGTAGGCACTGTATTGGGTGACACTGCTGGGGGTAGTAGTCCCTGGGCTGTAGGCACTGTATTGGGTGACACTGTTGGGGGTAGTAGTTCCTGGGCTGTAGGCACTGTATTGGGTGACACTGTTGGGAGTAGTAGTTCCTGGGCTGTAGGCACTGTATTGGGTGACACTGCTGGGGGTAGTAGTACCTGGGCTGTAGGCACTGTATTGGGTGACACTGCTGGGGGTTGTAGTCCCTGGGCTGTAGGCACTGCACTGGGTGACACTGTTGGGGGTTGTAGTCCCTGGGCTGTAGGCACTGTATTGGGTGACACTGTTGGGGGTTGTAGTTCCTGGGCTGTAGGCACTGTATTGGGTGACACTGTTGGGGGTTGTAGTCCCTGGGCTGTAGGCACTGTATTGGGTGACACTGTTGGGGGTTGTAGTCCCTGGGCTGTAGGCACTGTATTGGGTGACACTGTTGGGGGTTGTAGTTCCTGGGCTGTAGGCACTGTATTGGGTGACACTGCTGGTGGTTGTAGTTCCTGGGCTGTAGGCACTGTATTGGGTGACACTGCTGGGGGTAGTAGTCCCTGGGCTGTAGGCACTGTATTGGGTGACACTGTTGGGGGTTGTAGTTCCTGGGCTGTAGGCACTGTATTGGGTGACACTGCTGGTGGTTGTAGTTCCTGGGCTGTAGGCACTGTATTGGGTGACACTGCTGGGGGTAGTAGTCCCTGGGCTGTAGGCACTGTATTGGGTGACACTGTTGGGGGTTGTAGTTCCTGGGCTGTAGGCACTGTATTGGGTGACACTGTTGGGGGTAGTAGTTCCTGGGCTGTAGGCACTGTATTGGGTGACACTGCTGGGGGTTGTAGTACCTGGGCTGTAGGCACTGTATTGGGTGACACTGCTGGTGGTTGTAGTCCCTGGGCTGTAGGCACTGTATTGGGTGACACTGCTGGTGGTTGTAGTCCCTGGGCTGTAGGCACTGTATTGGGTGACACTGCTGGGGGTAGTAGTCCCTGGGCTGTAGGCACTGTATTGGGTGACACTGCTGGGGGTAGTAGTCCCTGGGCTGTAGGCACTGCACTGGGTGACACTGCTGGGGGTAGTAGTCCCTGGGCTGTAGGCACTGTATTGGGTGACACTGTTGGGGGTAGTAGTTCCTGGGCTGTAGGTACTGTATTGGGTGACACTGCTGGGGGTAGTAGTACCTGGGCTGTAGGCACTGTATTGGGTGACACTGCTGGGGGTTGTAGTCCCTGGGCTGTAGGCACTGCACTGGGTGACACTGTTGGGGGTTGTAGTCCCTGGGCTGTAGGCACTGTATTGGGTGACACTGCTGGGGGTAGTAGTCCCTGGGCTGTAGGCACTGCACTGGGTGACACTGCTGGGGGTAGTAGTCCCTGGGCTGTAGGCACTGCACTGGGTGACACTGCTGGGGGTTGTAGTCCCTGGGCTGTAGGCACTGTATTGGGTGACACTGCTGGGGGTAGTAGTCCCTGGGCTGTAGGCACTGCACTGGGTGACACTGCTGGGGGTAGTAGTCCCTGGGCTGTAGGCACTGTATTGGGTGACACTGTTGGGGGTAGTAGTTCCTGGGCTGTAGGCACTGTATTGGGTGACACTGTTGGGGGTAGTAGTTCCTGGGCTGTAGGCACCGTATTGGGTGACACTGCTGGGGGTAGTAGTACCTGGGCTGTAGGCACTGTATTGGGTGACACTGCTGGGGGTAGTAGTACCTGGGCTGTAGGCACTGTATTGGGTGACACTGCTGGGGGTTGTAGTCCCTGGGCTGTAGGCACTGCACTGGGTGACACTGTTGGGGGTTGTAGTCCCTGGGCTGTAGGCACTGTATTGGGTGACACTGCTGGGGGTAGTAGTCCCTGGGCTGTAGGCACTGCACTGGGTGACACTGCTGGGGGTTGTAGTCCCTGGGCTGTAGGCACTGTATTGGGTGACACTGCTGGGGGTAGTAGTCCCTGGGCTGTAGGCACTGCACTGGGTGACACTGCTGGGGGTAGTAGTCCCTGGGCTGTAGGCACTGGGTGACACTGCTTGGGGTAGTAGTCCCTGGGCTGTAGGCACTGTATTGGGTGACAATGTTGGGGGTAGTAGTCCCTGGGCTGTAGGCACTGCACTGAGTGACACTGTTGGGGGTAGTAGTCCCTGGGCTGTAGGCACTGTATTGGGTGACACTGCTGGGGGTTGTAGTCCCTGGGCTGTAGGCACTGGGTGACACTGCTGGGGGTAGTAGTCCCTGGGCTGTAGGCACTGTATTGGGTGACACTGTTGGGGGTAGTAGTCCCTGGGCTGTAGGCACTGTATTGGGTGACACTGTTGGGGTAGTAGTCCCTGGGCTGTAGGCACTGGGTGACACTGCTGGGGGTAGTAGTCCCTGGGCTGTAGGCACTGGGTGACACTTCTGGGGTTAGTAGTTCCTGGGCTGTAGGCACTGTATTGGGTGACACTGCTGGGGTTAGTAGTTCCTGGGCTGTAGGCACTGTATTGGGTGACACTGATGGGGTTAGTAGTTCCTGGGCTGTAGGCACTGTATTGGGTGACACTGTTGGGGGTAGTAGTCCCTGGGCTGTAGGCAGTGGGTGACACTGCTGGGGGTAGTAGTCCCTGGGCTGTAGGCACTGGGTGACACTGCTGGGGGTAGTAGTCCCTGGGCTGTAGGCACTGGGTGACACTGCTGGGGGTAGTAGTCCCTGGGCTGTAGGTACTGTATTGGGTGACACTGTTGGGGGTAGTAGTCCCTGGGCTGTAGGCACTGTATTGGGTGACACTGTTGGGGTAGTAGTCCCTGGGCTGTAGGCACTGGGTGACACTGCTGGGGGTAGTAGTCCCTGGGCTGTAGGCACTGGGTGACACTTCTGGGGTTAGTAGTTCCTGGGCTGTAGGCACTGTATTGGGTGACACTGCTGGGGTTAGTAGTTCCTGGGCTGTAGGCACTGTATTGGGTGACACTGCTGGGGGTTGTAGTCCCTGGGCTGTAGGCACTGGGTGACACTGCTGGGGGTAGTAGTCCCTGGGCTGTAGGCACTGGGTGACACTGCTGGGGGTTGTAGTCCCTGGGCTGTAGGCACTGGGTGACACTGCTGGGGGTAGTAGTCCCTGGGCTGTAGGCACTGGGTGACACTGCTGGGGGTTGTAGTCCCTGGGCTGTAGGCACTGGGTGACACTGCTGGGGGTAGTAGTCCCTGGGCTGTAGGCACTGGGTGACACTGCTGGGGGTAGTAGTCCCTGGGCTGTAGGCACTGGGTGACACTGCTGGGGGTTGTAGTCCCTGGGCTGGCTGGGGTCCCCCGTAGGCGATGTCTCTATCTAGTAAACATCTTTCTCACATTTTCCGGGGCAGTCGGTGACATGTGTGAGCAGCAGATGTAGATTTTCCAGTCACTTGTCAGCTGCGGGAAGACAGTCAGCACATTGTTCAGGTGACGTGTGACACCCATATATATAGATATACCGGGGGTGGGGGGGGGGAGACGGGTCACACCTGGACAGACAACATGGACCTGGACACAGCCGCTCTCTTCCTGCTCTCTGCCCTCTGGACAGGTAAGAAGGAGGGGTGATTGGGTTGTTACACTCATCATTTTCTGCAATGAGAACTGTCTGTGCTCCCTGTAGCAGCATGCTTGTCTCTTTTATAGGAAACACATATTGGCAATGAATCCGACATTCAGAAAACGTTCTCTGCAGGTGAATCTTCCAGGTGTGTGTTTTATAGGAAAGGGATTCCCCCGAGAAAGTGACATTCGCTGCCCTTTTGTACGTTCGTTGTGCGGTTATGATTGAGGACGGGGCATCGATTGTACGCATTGGGTGCGTGGGGGGGGGGGTGACCTCCTCATCTGAAAATACCTGTTTTCTGGCTGTCATGGTGATCCAGCAGCTTCAAAAATATTAAAGCTTCTATGCAAATGAAGAGTTCTGATCGCCCTCCATGTCTATCAGAGCCAAAGTGACCCCCTTTTCCCGACTGCTGAGGTGACCCTACCTGACGGACCCCAACCCCCCCCCCCCTCCTCCACCTACCCCCTGACCAATGAAAATAATAGAATAGAATGAAAAAAATAGAATAGAATAGAAAATAAAAGAATAGAAAAAAATTGAATAGAAAATAAGGGGATTGAATAGAAACAAGAGAATAGAATAGAGAAGAAAATAAAGGAATAGAATAGAATAAAAAAAAAGACTAGCAGAAAATAGAAAGCATAATATACTACGCTTAAAATGTATGGAGAGACAAGATGGAGGGGGGGGGATGGGTTAAAGTATATTGGGGGATGCTAGAGCCCCCTAAAAATGCCTGGGGAGACAATTGTGGGAGTGCGTAACTATTATGGGGGGACATGATGGGGGGACCTAAAGTTTATAGCGAGAGGAGCTTAATGATCATAGGGAGGCACTGGGGGATGGGTATAGTGTATGGGGAGATACTGGGGGGGGGTAAAGATTTTGGGGAGATGCTTGGAGGGCACTCAACCATTATTAGGAGACACTGAGGGGCGCTTAAACTATAAGTGCCCCCCCCCAGTGTCTCCCCATAAACTTTAGACACCCCTCAGTGTCTCATTATTATTATTTTTATATATTTGTTATTTTTTTTATTTATAAGTGTGCAACAGAAGACAATAACAATTCAATAAGACTTGTATCATTATTATATTTTTGATATGTTAGTATTATTATTATACATTTTTTTAATGATATTACCATTTTTATTATTATTATTAGTCTTATTATTATTATTAATATATTTACAGCTCTAATAATAATTTAAAAAAAAGAATACACAAATAAATAATAATAATATAATAATAATAATAAAACTACTAATATAATAATAATAAAAATATAATAATGATATGAGTCTTATTGAAATCTTATGCGAAATCTTATATCTTTTTCCCCTCGGAAAAGCGTACACACGACCGGTTTTCCCGACGAGAAAACTGCCATTTTTTTTTAGATTGGTCGGGAAAACCGGTCGTGTGTACGCTCCATAGCAGTTTTCCCGAATTTTTTTTAGCACCTGCTCTATTTTTTCCCGTCGTGATTCCCCGTCAGTCTTTTTCTCGTCGCGAAAACCGCTCGTGTGTACGTTTTTCCGAGGGGAGAAAAAAAAAACGCGCATGCTCAGAATCAAGTATGAGACGGGAGCGTTCGTTCTCGTTCGTAATGGAGATAGCACATTCGTCCCGCTGTAACGGACTGAAGAGCACGAGGCTGGAAAAGCGCAAATCGTCTCTCACCAAACTTTTACTAACACGAGGATCAGCAAAAGCAGCCCAAAGGGTGGCGCCATCCGAATGGAACTTCCCCTTTATAGTGCCGTCGTACGTGTTGGACGTCACCGCGCTTTGGTCGAGCGTTTTTTTTTAATGAACGTGTGTATGTAAGGCAGGCTTGAGAGGAATCACGTCGGGAAAACCGGTCGTGTGTACGGGCATTAGGCTTGGTTCACCTACATGCAAATCGGATACGTTTTTCCCCACATCCAATTCGCATAACGTGTGAACCAGACCGGCTTCCAATGGAGCCGGTTCACATACAGGCGGGCCGGTTGCGGTGCGAATTAGAAAAGGGTGCTGTTGCGTTTTTCAGTCCGGGTTACAGGTGCGTTTTAAGTGTCTGATTCGCACCTTAACCTGCTGAATGGAAACGGCGCCGGACTCTACAGAACCCGGACCTGCATAGATGTGAATCCAGCCTTATACTGTTATTGTCTTCTGTTGAACACTTATAAATAAAGAATCTACAAATATATATTAATAATTATAATATAACACATGAGAAATAATAAAACACATGCCATGAAGCCAGAAGATCTTCTTTCAAAGAAAACATTAAAAATAAAAACGCCAAGTGGAATAATGACCCCCCCCCCCCCCCATATATATAGAAATGCTGAGAGAAGCTGAGGTTCTAAATCAGGGGGTCTCCAAACTTTCTAAACAAAGGGCCAGTTTTCTGTCCTTCAGACTTTAGGGGGCCAGACTGTGGCCAGTGGAAATAGAAAAATGTCCCGGCATTAGTAGGAGTAAACAATACCCCATCGTTGGTGTCATGAGAAGGAAATTGTGCCCCATTGTTGGTGTCCTTGGAAGGAATTGTGCCCCATTGTTGGTGTCTTTGGAAGGAATTGTGCCCCATTGTTGGTGTCCTTGGGAGGAAATTGTGCCCCATTGTTGGTGTCTTTGGAAGGAATTGTGCCCCATTGTTGGTGTCCTTGGAAGGAATTGTGCCCCATTGTTGGTGTCCTTGGAAGGAATTGTGCCCCATTTTTGGTGTCCTTGGGAGGAATTGTGCCCCATTGTTGGTGTCCTTGGGAGGAATTGTGCCCCATTGTTGGTGTCCTTGGGAGGAATTGTGCCCCAAAGGCCAGATAAAAGCAAGAAAAGGGGCGCATCTGGCCCCCGGGGCCGCAGTTTGGAGACCACTGTTCTAAATGATGACGGTGAGGCTGCTTTGTGTTCTTTTACTTTACAATCTGTAAAATGTCACCTAAAACATGAAATTTCTACAACATAGGGCATTATTTCAGTGTAAGAAAGACGCACGTCCATTGAGTTCACCCTAGAGAAAAATATAGAATGAATAAATAAAAGCCAAAACAATGTAAAACCTGCCTATAAAGAACCCTAAATGCACAGTTGATACATAATAATAATAATGATAATAATTAATAATAATAATAATAATACATAATAATAATGATACATAATTAATAATAATAATAATAATACATAATAATAATGATACATAATAATAATAATAATGATACATAATTAATAATAATAATAATACATAATAATAATGATACATAATTAATAATAATAAGAATAATGATACATAATAATAATACATAATAATAATCAGGGCCGCCATCAGGAAGGAATTTTGGGGCCCCTTACACAGCTTCAGGCATGGGCCCCCTGGAGCAGAGGAGAAACGGGGGGGGGGGGCAGCCGCGAATTGAGAAGCGGGGGGTGCTGCCGCCGCGAATTGTTGAGGTCAGGAGGGGCTTTGGGTGCTGACGAACACAGAAAGAAGAAAAAAAAAAAGAGGGGGTTGCCATCTGGGGCCCTGAGGACCTCTGGGCCCCTTAGAAAAATAAATACATAAATAAATAATAATTTATTAAAAAAAACGTATTTTTGTAAAAAAAAAAGAAAAAGAAAAAGGGGGTTGCCATCCAGGGCCCCTTACAGGTGTACTGCCTGTACCCCCCTGACCCTGATAGCAGCCCTGATAATAATAATGATACATAATAATAATAATAATACATAATAATAATAATAATAATACATAATAAGAATAATGATACATAATAATAATAATAATAATAATACATAATAAGAATGATGATACATAATAATAATAATACATAATAATAATAATAATAATGATACATAATAATAATAATAATACATAATAATAATAATAATACATAATAAGAATAATGATACATAATAATAATAATAATAATAATAATAATAATACATAATAAGAATAATGATACATAATAATAATAATAATAATACATATTATTATTATGTATCATTATTATTATTATTATTATTATTATTATGTATCATTATTCTTATTATGTATTATTATTCTTATTATGTATTATTATTATTATGTATCATTATTATTATTATTATTATTATTAATACATAATAAGAATAATAATACATAATAATAATAATAATAATAATAATAATAATGGGAATGAATAGTATAGAAATTGTAGTGACACTTATGGCCAACATCAGTAACTATATTCACAACAACCAAACCAAAGAGATATCGGACTTTACAGGCCAGAAAAGGAGCTTACATCATATTCATAATAAATAACATATTTTATTAAAGTATCACAGTAAAAAGACAAGAACTATGGTGCCCATGCACCTGTCTACTTCTTTAAATAACAGGAGTTGTGTATGGCAGTAGATAAAATAAACGAAACTAGCAAGAGAGTATAGACTACTAATATGATTGATCCTCATATTCCAACGCGTTTCACCAATCTATGCTTCATCAGGGCCTAAGAAGACCATATAGTACTCACCTACAAGAGAGGAAGCATGGTTTCCAAACATAATTGAGTTACCTACGAGATAAACAGACAATTCTCTCTACTTGCAACTATCTATTGAATGTGCATGACCCCCCTGAATACCAGACCACCCGTGTACACACGCTCCCTGGATAGTAGTTCATAAAATAATTTCCAGGAGGAGAGTATCAGAGATTAGAGTTTTGATATTTACGACCAGTGGATGCCAATTTACAAGGTTCACTTGTGGCCCCTGACACCCCACAGGGCCACATGTAATAGTGAATTCATTAGTTGTATTATTTATTTATTACAGGTAATATAAGGTAAAGTTTTATAGCGACATCAATTTAAGCAGCGCTTTTACATCTATTTATTATTTACATCAGTCCCTGCCCCCAGGAGCTTACAATCTAAGGTCTCTAACTCACATTCATACACATACTAGAGGCCAACATATGCTGGGAGGTAATTGGCTCCTGTCTGTCTTTGGAGGGTGGGAGGAAACCGGAGCACCCGGAGGAAACTCACACAGGTACAGGGAGAACATGCAAACTCCATGCAGTGCAAGTACAATATGTTGGGATTGTGTTACATGAGACTGTTAGAGGTCACTGCCGTTACAAAGATTGTACTAATGACTGCAGGGGCCCCAAGGGCCACATGGCAAGCATGAAAAGGGCAGCAGGTTGGGCCCCAGGGTTAGACCATACTGTGATGTCATTCCGTGTGTCCATTCGCAGTGTCTGCTGATCGTGTCATCGGAGTTGTGGGCGGGACGGTCACTCTGCCGTGTCACATGAGACGGGCTTTGCTGGAAGCCGGACATCATTCTAAATACCCGGCAACCTCCATACACTGGAAGAGATATAATAGGTGAGGATTGGCTCTCATTATTCACCTCGTTTTTTGCTTCCTGCTGTCTCTGCCGCACCTGCTGGATTATTTACTATTTCTCTGGATGTGTTGGAACCCCTTCATCATTACAGTTCATCTCACCCAACTTCAAAACTCGCCATGCCTCTTACTAAACACCTCGGAGTTTCTACTTTGCAAAATGGGGTGATTTGGGAGGTATTTGTACTGGTGGGTGTCAGTAGGGCAGTGGACGGTGTCAGTAGGGCAGTGGACAGTGTCAGTAGAGCAGTGGACGGTGTCAGTAGAGCAGTGGATGGTGTCAGTAGAGCAGTGGATGGTGTCAGTAGGGCAGTGGACGGTGTCAGTAGGGCAGTGGACGGTGTCAGTAGAGCAGTGGGCGGTGTCAGTAGGGCAGTGGACGGTGTCAGTAGAGCAGTGGACGGTGTCAGTAGGGCAGTGGATGGGTGTCAGTAGGGCAGTGGATGGTGTCAGTAGGGCAGTGGACGGTGTCAGTAGGGCAGTGGATGGGTGTCAGTAGGGCAGTGGATGGTGTCAGTAGGGCAGTGGACGGTGTCAGTAGGGCAGTGGACGGTGTCAGTAGAGCAGTGGACGGTGTCAGTAGGGCAGTGGACGGTGTCAGTAGAGCAGGGGACGGTGTCAGTAGAGCAGTGGATGGTGTCAGTAGAGAAGTGGATGGTGTCAGTAGGGCAGAGGACGGTGTCAGTAGAGCAGTGGACGGTGTCAGTAGGGCAGTGGATGGTGTCAGTAGAGCAGTGGACGGTGTCAGTAGAGCAGTGGACGGTGTCAGTAGAGCAGTGAATGGTGTCACTAGAGCAGTGGACGGTGTCAGTAGAGCAGGGGACGGTGTCAGTAGAGCAGTGGATGGTGTCAGTAGAGAAGTGGATGGTGTCAGTAGGGCAGAGGACGGTGTCAGTAGAGCAGTGGACGGTGTCAGTAGGGCAGTGGATGGTGTCAGTAGAGCAGTGGACGGTGTCAGTAGAGCAGTGGACGGTGTCAGTAGAGCAGTGAATGGTGTCAGTAGAGCAGTGGACGGTGTCAGTAGGGCAGTGGATGGTGTCAGTAGGGCAGTGGACGGTGTCAGTAGGGCAGTGGACAGTGTCAGTAGGGTAGTGGACGGTGTCAGTAGAGCAGTGGACGGTGTCAGTAGAGCAGTGGACGGTGTCAGTAGGGCAGTGGACGGTGTCAGTAGAGCAGTGGACGGTGTCAGTAGGGCAGTGGACGGTGTCAGTAGAGCAGTGGACGGTGTCAGTAGGGCAGTGGACGGTGTCAGTAGAGCAGTGGACGGTGTCAGTAGAGCAGTGGACGGTGTCAGTAGGGCAGTGGACGGTGTCAGTAGGGCAGTGGACGGTGTCAGTAGAGCAGTGGATGGTGTCAGTAGGGCAGAGGACGGTGTCAGTAGAGCAGTGGACGTGTCAGTAGGGCAGTGGATGGTGTCAGTAGAGCAGTGGACGGTGTCAGTAGAGCAGTGGGTGGTGTCAGTAGAACAGTGGATGGTGTCAGTAGAGCAGTGGACGGTGTCAGTAGAGCAGTGGACGGTGTCAGTAGAGCAGTGGACGGTGTCAGTAGGGCAGTGGACGGTGTCAGTAGGGCAGTGGACGGTGTCAGTAGAGCAGTGGATGGTGTCAGTAGGGCAGAGGACGGTGTCAGTAGAGCAGTGGACGTGTCAGTAGGGCAGTGGATGGTGTCAGTAGAGCAGTGGGCGGTGTCAGTAGGGCAGTGGACGGTGTCAGTAGGGCAGTGGACGGTGTCAGTAGAGCAGTGGGCGGTGTCAGTAGGGCAGTGGACGGTGTCAGTAGGGCAGTGGACGGTGTCAGTAGAACAGTGAATGGTGTCAGTAGAGCAGTGGACGGTGTCAGTAGAGCAGTGGATGGTGTCAGTAGGGCAGAGGACGGTGTCAGTAGAGCAATGAATGGTGTCAGTAGAGCAGTGGATGGTGTCAGTAGAGCAGTGGACGGTGTCAGTAGAGCAATGAATGGTGTCAGTAGAGCAGTGGATGGTGTCAGTAGAGCAGTGAATGGTGTCAGTAGAGTAGGGGACGGTGTCAGTAGGGCAGTGGATGGTGTCAGTAGGGCAGTGGACGGTGTCAGTAGGGCAGTGGACAGTGTCAGTAGGGTAGTGGACGGTGTCAGTAGAGCAGTGGACGGTGTCAGTAGGGCAGTGGACGGTGTCAGTAGAGCAGTGGATGGTGTCAGTAGGGCAGTGGACGGTGTCAGTAGAGCAGTGGACGGTGTCAGTAGGGCAGTGGACGGTGTCAGTAGGGCAGTGGACGGTGTCAGTAGGGCAGTGGACGGTGTCAGTAGAGTAGTGGATGGGTGTCAGTAGGGCAGTGGATGGTGTCAGTAGAGCAGTGGACGGTGTCAGTAGGGCAGTGGACGGTGTCAGTAGGGCAGTGGATGGTGTCAGTAGGGCAGTGGACGGTGTCAGTAGGGCAGTGGACGGTGTCAGTAGAGCAGTGGACGGTGTCAGTAGGGCAGTGGACGGTGTCAGTAGAGCAGTGGATGGGTGTCAGTAGGGCAGTGGATGGTGTCAGTAGAGCAGTGGACGGTGTCAGTAGGGCAGTGGACGGTGTCAGTAGGACAGTGGACGGTGTCAGTAGGGCAGTGGACAGTGTCAGTAGGACAGTGGACGGTGTCAGTAGGGCAGTGGACAGTGTCAGTAGGGTAGTGGACGGTGTCAGTAGAGCAGTGGACGGTGTCAGTAGGGCAGTGGACGGTGTCAGTAGAGCAGTGGATGGTGTCAGTAGGGCAGTGGACGGTGTCAGTAGAGCAGTGGACGGTGTCAGTAGGGCAGTGGACGGTGTCAGTAGGGCAGTGGACGGTGTCAGTAGGGCAGTGGACGGTGTCAGTAGAGTAGTGGATGGGTGTCAGTAGGGCAGTGGATGGTGTCAGTAGAGCAGTGGACGGTGTCAGTAGGGCAGTGGACGGTGTCAGTAGGGCAGTGGATGGTGTCAGTAGGGCAGTGGACGGTGTCAGTAGGGCAGTGGACGGTGTCAGTAGAGCAGTGGACGGTGTCAGTAGGGCAGTGGACGGTGTCAGTAGAGCAGTGGATGGGTGTCAGTAGGGCAGTGGATGGTGTCAGTAGAGCAGTGGACGGTGTCAGTAGGGCAGTGGACGGTGTCAGTAGGACAGTGGACGGTGTCAGTAGGGCAGTGGACGGTGTCAGTAGGGCAGTGGACGGTGTCAGTAGAGCAGTGGATGGTGTCAGTAGAGCAGTGGACGGTGTCAGTAGGGCAGTGGATAGGTGTCAGTAGGGCAGTGGATGGTGTCAGTAGGGCAGTGGACGGTGTCAGTAGGGCAGTGGACGGTGTCAGTAGAGCAGTGGATGGTGTCAGTAGGGCAGTGGACGGTGTCAGTAGAGCAGTGGACGGTGTCAGTAGGGCAGTGGACGGTGTCAGTAGGGCAGTGGACGGTGTCAGTAGGGCAGTGGACGGTGTCAGTAGAGCAGTGGATGGTGTCAGTAGGGCAGTGGACGGTGTCAGTAGGGCAGTGGACGGTGTCAGTAGGGCAGTGGGCGGTGTCAGTAGGGCAGTGGACGGTGTCAGTAGAGCAGTGGATGGTGTCAGTAGGGCAGTGGACGGTGTCAGTAGAGCAGTGGACGGTGTCAGTAGGGCAGTGGACGGTGTCAGTAGAGCAGTGGACGGTGTCAGTAGGGCAGTGGACGGTGTCAGTAGAGCAGTGGATGGGTGTCAGTAGGGCAGTGGATGGTGTCAGTAGAGCAGTGGACGGTGTCAGTAGGGCAGTGGATGGTGTCAGTAGGGCAGTGGATGGGTGTCAGTAGGGCAGTGGATGGTGTCAGTAGAGCAGTGGACGGTGTCAGTAGAGCAGTGGATGGGTGTCAGTAGGGCAGTGGATGGTGTCAGTAGGGCAGTGGACGGTGTCAGTAGAGCAGTGGATGGGTGTCAGTAGGGCAGTGGATGGTGTCAGTAGAGCAGTGGACGGTGTCAGTAGGGCAGTGGACGGTGTCAGTAGGACAGTGGACGGTGTCAGTAGGGCAGTGGACGGTGTCAGTAGGGCAGTGGACGGTGTCAGTAGAGCAGTGGATGGTGTCAGTAGAGCAGTGGACGGTGTCAGTAGGGCAGTGGATAGGTGTCAGTAGGGCAGTGGATGGTGTCAGTAGGGCAGTGGACGGTGTCAGTAGGGCAGTGGACGGTGTCAGTAGAGCAGTGGATGGTGTCAGTAGGGCAGTGGACGGTGTCAGTAGAGCAGTGGACGGTGTCAGTAGGGCAGTGGACGGTGTCAGTAGGGCAGTGGACGGTGTCAGTAGGGCAGTGGACGGTGTCAGTAGAGCAGTGGATGGTGTCAGTAGGGCAGTGGACGGTGTCAGTAGGGCAGTGGACGGTGTCAGTAGGGCAGTGGGCGGTGTCAGTAGGGCAGTGGACGGTGTCAGTAGAGCAGTGGATGGTGTCAGTAGGGCAGTGGACGGTGTCAGTAGAGCAGTGGACGGTGTCAGTAGGGCAGTGGACGGTGTCAGTAGAGCAGTGGACGGTGTCAGTAGGGCAGTGGACGGTGTCAGTAGAGCAGTGGATGGGTGTCAGTAGGGCAGTGGATGGTGTCAGTAGAGCAGTGGACGGTGTCAGTAGGGCAGTGGATGGTGTCAGTAGGGCAGTGGATGGGTGTCAGTAGGGCAGTGGATGGTGTCAGTAGAGCAGTGGACGGTGTCAGTAGAGCAGTGGATGGGTGTCAGTAGGGCAGTGGATGGTGTCAGTAGAGCAGTGGACGGTGTCAGTAGAGCAGTGGATGGTGTCAGTAGAGCAGTGGATGGGTGTCAGTAGGGCAGTGGACGGTGTCAGTAGGGCAGTGGACGGTGTCAGTAGAGCAGTGGATGGTGTCAGTAGAGCAGTGGATGGTGTCAGTAGAGCAGAGGGCGGTGTCAGTAGAGCAGTGGATGGTGTCAGTAGAGCAGTGGGCAGTGTCAGTAGAGCAGTGGGCTGTGTCAGTAGAGCAGTGGACGGTGTCAGTAGAGCAGTGGACGGTGTCAGTAGGGCAGTGGACGGTGTCAGTAGAGCAGTGGATGGGTGTCAGTAGGGCAGTGGACAGTGTCAGTAGAGCAGTGGACGGTGTCAGTAGGGCAGTGGACGGTGTTAGTAGGGCAGAGGACGGTGTCAGTAGAGCAGTGGACTGTGTTAGTAGGGCAGTGGATGGTGTCAGTAGAGCAGTGGACGGTGTCAGTAGGGCAGTGGACGGGGTCAGTAGGGCAGTGGATGGTGTCAGTAGAGCAGTGGACGGTGTCAGTAGGACAGTGGACGGTGTCAGTAGGGCAGTGGACGGTGTCAGTAGGGCAGTGGACGGTGTCAGTAGGGCAGTGGACGGTGTCAGTAGGGCAGTGGATGGTGTCAGTAGAGCAGTGGATGGTGTCAGTAGAGCAGTGGATGGTGTCAGTAGAGTAGTGGACGGTGTCAGTAGGGCAGTGGACGGTGTCAGTAGAGCAGTGGAAGGTGTCAGTAGGGCAGTGGATGGTGTCAGTAGGGCAGCGGATGGTGTCAGTAGGGCAGTGGATGGTGTCAGTAGGGCAGTGGATGGTGTCAGTAGGGCAGTGGATGGTGTCAGTAGAGCAGTGGATGGTGTCAGTAGGGCAGTGGACGGTGTCAGTAGGGCAGTGGATGGTGTCAGTAGAGCAGTGGATGGTGTCAGTAGAGCAGTGGACGGTGTCAGTAGGGCAGCGGATGGTGTCAGTAGGGCAGTGGATGGTGTCAGTAGGGCAGCGGATGGTGTCAGTAGGGCAGTGGATGGTGTCAGTAGAGCAGTGGATGGTGTCAGTAGGGCAGTGGACGGTGTCAGTAGGGCAGTGGACGGTGTCAGTAGGGCAGTGGATGGTGTCAGTAGAACAGTGGACGGTGTCAGTAGGGCAGGGGTCGGTGTCAGTAGAGCTGTGGATGGTGTCAGTAGAGCAGTGGACGGTGTCAGTAGAGCAGTGGACGGTGTCAGTAGGGCAGTGGATGGTGTCAGTAGAACAGTGGACGGTGTCAGTAGGGCAGGGGTCGGTGTCAGTAGAGCTGTGGATGGTGTCAGTAGAGTAGTGGACGGTGTCAGTAGAGCAGAGGACGGTGTCAGTAGGGCAGTGGACAGTGTCAGTAGAGCAGTGGACGGTGTCAGTAGGGCAGTGGACGGTGTCAGTAGGGCAGTGGACGGTGTCAGTAGGGCAGTGGACGGGGTCAGTAGGGCAGTGGACGGTGTCAGTAGGGCAGTGGACTGTGTTAGTAGGGCAGTGGATGGTGTCAGTAGAGCAGTGGACGGTGTCAGTAGGGCAGTGGACGGTGTCAGTAGGGCAGTGGACGGGGTCAGTAGGGCAGTGGACGGTGTCAGTAGGGCAGTGGACGGTGTCAGTAGGGCAGATGATGGTGTCAGTAGAACAGTGAATGGTGTCAGTAGAACAGTGAATGGTGTCAGCAGAGCAGTGGACGGTGTCAGTAGGGCAGTGGATGGTGTCAGTAGGGCAGTGGACAGTGATCCCCCAGTCCCTTTCTCTGCAGCCTCAGCTGCACTGGATAGTGAATGAATGGGAGGAGCTTCTGTTCATTCACTGAAGCATAGTAAGCACAAAGCTGCACTGCACAGGGTGAATAGGGTGGGCCCAGGCACATCCGGCACACCCTGAGCACATGCCTATGCGAGGGGCGTTCAAGTGAAACTGGGACTTGCAATGTCACAGGTATATGCAGGGATGCTGGCGGATGCAGAAAGTGCATTCTATGCCTTGTGTGTGAAGCCCCCCCCCCCCCCAATACTTACCTGAGCCCAATCTCGATCTAGCAATGTGCATGAGAACCTCGGCTCTCCAAGGACTCTCCCTCCTTAATGGATGAGACAGCAGCGGGATCTATTGGCTCCTGCTGCTGTCAATCATAGCCAGTGAGCCAATGAAGAGAGAGAGAGAGAGGGGGGTGAATGGACACACAGAGCCGCAGCTTGGGAACAAGCCTATAGCAAGCCGCTTGCTCTGGCAGGAGGGAGGGGCCAGGAGCGCCGGGGAGGGACCCCAGAAGAGGAGGATCCAGGCTGCTCTGTGTAAAACAATTACAGAGGAGGTAAGTAGAACATGTTTGGTATTTAAAAAAAAAGACAAAAAACAACAACCTCAAAGCCTTTCACATCACTGTCAGCTCTTTTTCATGATATCATTTTCTGTTACACTTTTGTTTCTTGAACCTCCTGTGATTATTCCTCCAGATTTCTCAGTGTGATATGAATTGTGCGGTGTTAAGGATTGTTTTTTTTTCTGGAATCAGGACGGTGGTCAGGGTGACTCCCGGCGGGATCACATACACGGTTCAATCGGCCATTTCCCGGGCGGCGGTCCCTCAATCTGCCATCCAGAGCGGAGTGTTCTCACTGCAGCTAAAAAATGTGAAAGAAGAGGATGCTGGGATATATCAGGGAACGGCGCACTACGGTGACAGCAAACAAGTGTGCGCCGTGACACTGTGGACCATGAAAGGTAAGTCCTCATCCACCAGAAGAAGTCCTTTGGGCCGTTTACTGAATGAGTTCAATCAAATGTAACCAATTCATGTTTCTTTTCTCTTTTCTCCGGGGTCACAGCCGGTATGGAGAGTCCAGGGTCACAGCCGGTATGGACATTTCGGGGTCACAGCCGGTATGGACATTTCGGGGGTCACAGCCGGTATGGACATTCTGGGGTCACAGCCAGTATGGACATTTCAGGGTCACAGCCGGTATGGACATTTCGGGGGTCACAGCCGGTATGGACATTTCGGGGGTCACAGCCGGTATGGACATTCTGGGGTCACAGCCAGTATGGACATTTCAGGGTCACAGCCGGTATGGACATTTCAGGGTCACAGCCGGTAAGGACATTTCGGGGGTCACAGCCGGTATGAACATTCCGGGGTCACAGCCGGTATGGACATTCCGGGGTCACAGCCGGTATGGACATTTCGGGGGTCACAGCCGGTATGGACATTTCGGGGGTCACAGCCGGTATGGACATTTCGGGGGTCACAGCCAGTATGGACATTTCAGGGTCACAGCCGGTATGGACTTTTCGGGGTCACAGCCGGTATAGACTTTTCGGGGTCACAGCCGGTATAGACTTTTCGGGGTCACAGCCGGTATAGACATTTCAGGGTCACAGCCGGTATGGACATTTTGGGGTCACAGGCGGTATGGACATTTTGGGGTCACAGCCGGTATAGATATTTCGGGGTCACAGCCGGTATAGACATTTCGGGGTCACAGCCGGTATGGACATTTCAGGGTCACAGCCGGTATGGACATTTTGGGGTCACAGCCGGTATGGACATTCTGGGGTCACAGCCGGTATGGACATTCTGGGGTCACAGCCGGTATGGACATTCCGGGTTCACAGCCAGTATGGACATTCCGGGGTCACAGCCGGTATGGACATTCTGGGGTCACAGCCGGTATGGACATTTCGGGGTCACAGCCGGTATGGACATTCTGGGGTCACAGCCGGTATGGACATTCTGGGGTCACAGCCGATATGGACTTTCTGGGGTCACAGCCGGTATGGACATTCCGGGGTCACAGCCGGTATGGACATTTCGGGGTCACAGCCGGTATGGAGAGTCCGGGGTCACAGCCGGTATGGAGAGTCCGGGGTCACAGCCGGTATGGAGAGTCCGGGGTCACAGCCGGTATGGACATTTCGGGGTCACAGCCGGTATGGACATTTCGGGGTCACAGCCGGTATGGACATTTCGGGGTCACAGCCGGTATGGAGAGTCCGGGGTCACAGCCGGTATGGAGAGTCCGGGGTCACAGCTGGTATGGACATTTCGGGGTCACAGCCGGTATGGACATTTCGGGGTCACAGCCGGTATGGACATTTCGGGGTCGCAGCCGGTATGGACATTTCGGGGTCACAACCAGAATGGAGAGTCCGGGGTCACAGCCGGTATGGACATTTCGGGGTCACAGCCGGTATGGACATTCTGGGGTCACAGCCGGTATGGAGAGTCCGGGGTCACAGCCGGTAAGGACATTTCGGGGGTCACAGCCGGTATGAACATTCCGGGGTCACAGCCGGTATGGACATTCCGGGGTCACAGCCGGTATGGACATTTCGGGGGTCACAGCCGGTATGGACATTTCGGGGGTCACAGCCGGTATGGACATTTCGGGGGTCACAGCCAGTATGGACATTTCAGGGTCACAGCCGGTATGGACTTTTCGGGGTCACAGCCGGTATAGACTTTTCGGGGTCACAGCCGGTATAGACTTTTCGGGGTCACAGCCGGTATAGACATTTCAGGGTCACAGCCGGTATGGACATTTTGGGGTCACAGGCGGTATGGACATTTTGGGGTCACAGCCGGTATAGATATTTCGGGGTCACAGCCGGTATAGACATTTCGGGGTCACAGCCGGTATGGACATTTCAGGGTCACAGCCGGTATGGACATTTTGGGGTCACAGCCGGTATGGACATTCTGGGGTCACAGCCGGTATGGACATTCTGGGGTCACAGCCGGTATGGACATTCCGGGTTCACAGCCAGTATGGACATTCCGGGGTCACAGCCGGTATGGACATTCTGGGGTCACAGCCGGTATGGACATTTCGGGGTCACAGCCGGTATGGACATTCTGGGGTCACAGCCGGTATGGACATTCTGGGGTCACAGCCGATATGGACTTTCTGGGGTCACAGCCGGTATGGACATTCCGGGGTCACAGCCGGTATGGACATTTCGGGGTCACAGCCGGTATGGAGAGTCCGGGGTCACAGCCGGTATGGAGAGTCCGGGGTCACAGCCGGTATGGAGAGTCCGGGGTCACAGCCGGTATGGACATTTCGGGGTCACAGCCGGTATGGACATTTCGGGGTCACAGCCGGTATGGACATTTCGGGGTCACAGCCGGTATGGAGAGTCCGGGGTCACAGCCGGTATGGAGAGTCCGGGGTCACAGCTGGTATGGACATTTCGGGGTCACAGCCGGTATGGACATTTCGGGGTCACAGCCGGTATGGACATTTCGGGGTCGCAGCCGGTATGGACATTTCGGGGTCACAACCAGAATGGAGAGTCCGGGGTCACAGCCGGTATGGACATTTCGGGGTCACAGCCGGTATGGACATTCTGGGGTCACAGCCGGTATGGAGAGTCCGGGGTCACAGCCGGTATGGACATTTCGGGGTCACAGCCGGTATGGACATTTCGGGGTCACAGTCGGTATGGACATTCCGGGGTCACAGCCGGTATGGACATTCCGGGGTCACAGCCGGTATGGACATTCCGGGGTCACAGTTGGTATGGACATTTTGGGGTCACAGCCGGTATGGACATTTCGGGGTCACAGTCGGTATGGACATTCCGGGGTCACAGCCGGTATGGACATTCCGGGGTCACAGTTGGTATGGACATTTTGGGGTCACAGCCGGTATGGACATTTCGGGGTCACAGCCGGTATGGACATTCCGGGGTCACAGCCGGTATGAACATTTCGGGGTCACAGCCGGTATGGAGAGTCCGGGGTCACAGCCGGTATGGAGAGTCCGGGGTCACAGCCGGTATGGAGAGTCCGGGGTCACAGCCGGTATGGAGAGTCCGGGGTCACAGCCGGTATGGAGAGTCCGGGGTCACAGCCGGTATGGACATTTCGGGGTCACAGCCGGTATGGACATTTCGGGGTCACAGCCGGTATGGACATTTCGGGGTCACAGCCGGTATGGACATTTCGGGGTCACAGCCGGTATGGACATTTCGGGGTCACAGCCGGTATGGACATTTCGGGGTCACAGCCGGTATGGACATTTTGGGGTCACAGCCGGTATGGACATTTCGGGGTCACAGCCGGTATGGAGAGTCCGGGGTCACAGCTGGTATGGACATTTCGGGGTCACAGCCGGTATGGACATTTCGGGGTCACAGCCGGTATGGACATTTCGGGGTCACAGCCAGAATGGAGAGTCCGGGGTCACAGCCGGTATGGACATTTCGGGGTCACAGCCGGTATGGACATTCTGGGGTCACAGCCGGTATGGAGAGTCCGGGGTCACAGCCGGTATGGACATTTCGGGGTCACAGCCGGTATGGACATTTCGGGGTCACAGTCGGTATGGACATTCCGGGGTCACAGCCGGTATGGACATTCCGGGGTCACAGCCGGTATGGACATTCCGGGGTCACAGTTGGTATGGACATTCCGGGGTCACAGTTGGTATGGACATTTTGGGGTCACAGCCGGTATGGACATTCCGGGGTCACAGTTGGTATGGACATTTTGGGGTCACAGCCAGTATGGACATTTCGGGGTCACAGTCGGTATGGACATTCAGGGGTCACAGCCGGTATGGACATTCAGGGGTCACAGCCGGTATGGACATTCAGGGGTCACAGCCGGTACTGACATTCCGGGGTCACAGCCGGTATGGACATTTCGGGGTCACAGTCGGTATGGACATTCCGGGGTCACAGCCGGTATGGACATTCCGGGGTCACAGCCGGTATGGACATTCCGGGGTCACAGTTGGTATGGACATTCCGGGGTCACAGTTGGTATGGACATTTTGGGGTCACAGCCGGTATGGACATTTCGGGGTCACAGTCGGTATGGACATTTTGGGGTCACAGCCGGTATGGACATTTCGGGGTCACAGTCGGTATGGACATTCCGGGGTCACAGCCGGTATGGACATTCAGGGGTCACAGCCGGTATGGACATTCAGGGGTCACAGCCGGTATGGACATTTCGGGGTCACAGTCGGTATGGACATTCCGGGGTCACAGCCGGTATGGACATTCCGGGGTCACAGCCGGTATGGACATTCCGGGGTCACAGTTGGTATGGACATTCCGGGGTCACAGTTGGTATGGACATTTTGGAGTCACAGCCGGTATGGACATTCCGGGGTCACAGTCGGTATGGACATTTTGGGGTCACAGCCGGTATGGACATTCCGGGGTCACAGCCGGTATGGACATTCAGGGGTCACAGCCGGTATGGACATTCAGGGGTCACAGCCGGTACTGACATTCCGGGGTCACAGCCGGTATGGACATTTCGGGGTCACAGTCGGTATGGACATTCCGGGGTCACAGCCGGTATGGACATTCCGGGGTCACAGCCGGTATGGACATTCCGGGGTCACAGTTGGTATGGACATTCCGGGGTCACAGTTGGTATGGACATTTTGGGGTCACAGTTGGTATGGACATTCCGGGGTCACAGTTGGTATGGACATTTTGGGGTCACAGCCGGTATGGACATTTCGGGGTCACAGTCGGTATGGACATTCTGGGGTCACAGCCGGTATGGACATTCAGGGGTCACAGCCGGTATGGACATTCAGGGGTCACAGCCGGTATGGACATTCAGGGGTCACAGCCGGTACTGACATTCCGGGGTCACAGCCGGTATGGACATTCCTTCCATGTTTGGATCTTGAGAGGGAGGAGAGATGCGCTGCACCGAAATGGGTGGGGCTAAGCTGAGCTGAACATTGGGCGTGGCTTACACAGAGTCTAAGTACACAGTTGGGTGTCCTTGTACTACATCCCAACACAGACAGTCATGTGGACGCACACAGAGAGAGAAATGCATTTGTCAGGAATCAGAGAAATACTATTTTTTATATTATGTGAAATTGAAAGAATTGATACTTTGTTGCAGTCAGAGGTGTCGGCTCTCTCATTGCGGGGAATATGGCGGTTTCCTGAAGAACCGACTGAAATTCTCTGCTGCTCATTCACACTGGCAGCCGAGGGGTGGTACAAACAGGCTGCTGAGCTGCCAGAATTCTGAAATTACAGCCTGAGAGAGGGCGGTACACATGCGGCGGACGCCATGCTTTGCTTCACAGCTGCGACTTTTTTTACTGGGACTGCCGAGTACAACAGGCGGGACCCCTTGTCAAACTATAACTAGTCCATTGAAATCAATGAGAACTGTGTAACCAGGAGCAAAACGCAGTGTAAACAGACCTCAATAGCACCTCCTGAATGCTTGCCAGATGCTGCTATACTGCCCTTTGAAAAGCAATCTACCATGGATCGCTTTTCAGGGGTAAGCTTATTGTCCATGTAAAAGACACTGCAGGTCACTGCACGCGTCGCTAGGCAAGGCACCGCAGGTCACCGCATGGCGTTGCTAGGCAGGGCACTGCAGGTCATCGCATGGCATTGCTAGGCAGGGCACTGCAGGTCACCGCATGGCGTTGCTAGGCAGGGCACTGCAGGTCACCGCATGGCGTTGCTAGGCAGGGCACTGCAGGTCACCGCATGGCGTTGCTAGGCAGGGCACTGCAGGTCATCGCATGGCATTGCTAGGCAGGACACTGCAGGTCATCGCATGGCATTGCTAGGCAGGACACTGCAGGTCATCGCATGGCATTGCTAGGCAGGGCACTGCAGGTCACCGCATGGCGTTGCTAGGCAGGGCACTGCAGGTCACCGCATAGCGTTGCTAGGCAGGGCACTGCAGGTCACCGCATGGCGTTGCTAGGCAGGGCACTGCAGGTCACTGCATGGTGTTTCTAAGCAGGGCACTAAATGTCACTGCATGGCGTTGCTAGGCAGGGCACTGCAGGTCACCGCATGGCGTTGCTAGGCAGGGCACTGCAGGTCACTGCATGGTGTTGCCAGGCAGGGCACTGCAGGTCACTGCATGATGTTGCCAGGCAGGGCACTGCAGGTCACCGCATGGTGTTGCCAGGCAGGGCACTGCAGGTCACCGCATGGTGTTGCTAGGCAGGGCACTGCAGGTCACCGCATGGTGTTGCTAGGCAGGGCACTGCAGGTCACCGCATGGTGTTGCTAGGCAGGGCACTGCAGGTCACCGCATGGTGTTGCTAGGCAGGGCACTGCAGGTCACCGCATGGTGTTGCTAGGCAGGGCACTGCAGGTCACCGCATGGTGTTGCTAGGCAGGGCACTGCAGGTCATCGCATGGTGTTGCTAGGCAGGGCACTGCAGGTCACCACATGGTGTTGCTAGGCAGGGCACTGCAGGTCACCGCATGGCGTCACTAGGCAGGGCACTGCAGGTCACCGCATGGCGTCACTAGGCAGGGCACTGCAGGTCACCGCATGGCGTCACTAGGCAGGGCACCGCATGGCGTCACTAGGCAGGGCACTGCAGGTCACCGCATGGTGTTTCTAGGCAGGGCACTGCAGGTCACCGCATGGCGTCACTAGGCAGGGCACTGCAGGTCACTGCATGGTATTTCTAGGCAGGGCACTGCAGGTCACCGCATGGCGTCACTAGGCAGGGCACTGCAGGTCACCGCATGGCGTCACTAGGCAGGGCACTGCAGTTCTGAGACTTGGATGGAGTGTAACTTAAATGAAATTACAAATGGAAACTGTGTAAGGAGCTTATCATGCGTCTCGTGTGAATGGGCCCCATACCTCAGATGCTGAACGCTGACATATGACGGGTGGGTGGGCTGACCCTTTGTATGAGTTATATATAGACGGTGGCGCACGGCGGTGACAGCTGGCTCAGTGGGCAGGGGCACATTACTGTGGGATGTACGGGATTCATCTGATAGTGAAAGCAGCCGGGGGAAAACGCATGTTATACTGGAAACACTGAGCCACCCGGCCCATCCACCGTCCTCTACACTCATCTCTACCATCTGCAATACATCACCACAGCCTAGGCTGGTGCTATACTAGTCACTGATAATAATAGCATGAGATAAGACGCAGGCACACCACCCCCCCCCCCATACATCCTGTTATTGTCGGATGTGTGTTGGGGGCTCCACTGACTCACATGGGGGGGATTGCGTAAAATGCGTGAGACATCAGAGATCTGGCAGGGGACGGGGGTCCCTGATGGTGGGGGTGGGGGGGTGCTTCACAATTTCCCTTATGTCAAAGAAATGAATCGAAAATGTAAAGGGGGGGGGGGGGAGGGGGAGAGTGAATAAGAAGAGAGGGGCGAGGAGAGGAAAAAATAGACGCGTGTGGGAAACGCGTTCTGCGAGATAATAATCACACTCACCGCTGCGCGGGGGTCTCAGGTTCACTTCTCACCAAGGACCCCCTCTGAATGGAGAATAAATGATACATTGTATGTGTATGGAAGGGGAGAAACAATGTAACAAGAAGGGATCATGTGACATGATGATGCTGTAGCTGTGAGATTGGGGGGATTGGCGGGTGCATTTACAATGAGCTGCGCCACTCCAAACTGTAGTTTTAGGGCGTGGCCGACCACTTATACATCAGTTTCCCACGCAGGGATTTCTTCCACATAACATGAAATAACGAAAATACCAAGCCACCTGGCTTACCTGTTGGCAGCACTGCTGCTCCTCTTACCAGTCCTTTGACGGTGTCATTCAGCTCTCTCGGAGCGCTGGGCTCTCTAGCCTTCAGTCACAGCGCCCGCTGCATGGCCCACCTCTGGTCTAAGGATTGGAGTTCTCCTGACACCCCTGATAGGAGCTGACTTAACTCCTGGAACCGAGACCGCTCTCTCCTGGCTTGTGGCTGGGTCCTCTGACCCCTCGATGAGACCCGCTGTCTCCTGGCTTGTGGCTGGGTCCTCTGACCTCTCGATGAGACCTCTGTCTCCTGGCTTGTGGTTGGGTCCTCTGACCCCTCGATGAGACCTCTGTCTCCTGGCTTGTGGTTGGGTCCTCTGACCCCTCGATGAGACCTCTGTCTCCTGGCTTGTGGCTGGGTCCTCTGACCCCTCGATGAGACCTCTGTCTCCTGGCTTGTGGCTGGGTCCTCTGACCCCTCAATGAGACCCGCTGTCTCCTGGCTGGGTCCTCTGACCCCTCAATGAGACCTCTGTCTCCTGGCTTGTGGCTGGGTCCTCTGACCCCTCGATGAGACCTCTGTCTTCTGGCTTCTGGCTGGGTCCTCTGACCCCTCGATGAGACCTCTGTCTCCTGGCTTCTGGCTGGGTCCTCTGACCCCTCGATGAGACCTCTGTCTCCTGGCTTGTGGTTGGGTCCTCTGACCTCTCGATGAGACCTCTGTCTCCTGGCTTGTGGTTGGGTCCTCTGACCCCTCGATGAGACCTCTGTCTCCTGGCTTGTGGCTGGGTCCTCTGACCCCTCGATGAGACCCGCTGTCTCCTGGCTTGTGGCTGGGTCCTCTGACCCCTCGATGAGACCCGCTGTCTCCTGGCTTGTGGCTGGGTCCTCTGACCTCTCGATGAGACCTCTGTCTCCTGGCTTGTGGTTGGGTCCTCTGACCCCTCGATGAGACCTGTCTCCTGGCTTGTGGTTGGGTCCTCTGACCCCTCGATGAGACCTCTGTCTCCTGGCTTGTGGCTGGGTCCTCTGACCCCTCGATGAGACCTCTGTCTCCTGGCTTGTGGCTGGGTCCTCTGACCCCTCAATGAGACCCGCTGTCTCCTGGCTGGGTCCTCTGACCCCTCAATGAGACCTCTGTCTCCTGGCTTGTGGCTGGGTCCTCTGACCCCTCGATGAGACCTCTGTCTTCTGGCTTCTGGCTGGGTCCTCTGACCCCTCGATGAGACCTCTGTCTCCTGGCTTCTGGCTGGGTCCTCTGACCCCTCGATGAGACCTCTGTCTCCTGGCTTGTGGTTGGGTCCTCTGACCTCTCGATGAGACCTCTGTCTCCTGGCTTGTGGTTGGGTCCTCTGACCCCTCGATGAGACCTCTGTCTCCTGGCTTGTGGCTGGGTCCTCTGACCCCTCGATGAGACCCGCTGTCTCCTGGCTTGTGGCTGGGTCCTCTGACCCCTCAATGAGACCTCTGTCTCCTGGCTTGTGGCTGGGTCCTCTGACCCCTCGATGAGACCTCTGTCTCCTGGCTTGTGGCTGGGTCCTCTGACCCCTCGATGAGACCTCTGTCTCCTGGCTTCTGGCTGGGTCCTCTGACCCCTCGATGAGACCTCTGTCTCCTGGCTTGTGGTTGGGTCCTCTGACCTCTCGATGAGACCTCTGTCTCCTGGCTTGTGGTTTGGGTCCTCTGACCCCTCGATGAGACCTCTGTCTCCTGGCTTGTGGCTGGGTCCTCTGACCCCTCGATGAGACCCGCTGTCTCCTGGCTTGTGGCTGGGTCCTCTGACCCCTCAATGAGACCTCTGTCTCCTGGCTTGTGGCTGGGTCCTCTGACCCCTCGATGAGACCCGCTGTCTCCTGGCTTGTGGCTGGGTCCTCTGACCCCTCAATGAGACCTCTGTCTCCTGGCTTGTGGCTGGGTCCTCTGACCCCTCGATGAGACCTCTGTCTCCTGGCTTGTGGCTGGGTCCTCTGACCCCTCGATGATACCTCTGTCTCCTGGCTTCTGGCTGGGTCCTCTGACCCCTCGATGAGACCCGCTGTCTCCTGGCTTGTGGCTGGGTCCTCTGACCCCTCAATGAGACCTCTGTCTCCTGGCTTGTGGCTGGGTCCTCTGACCCCTCGATGAGACCTCTGTCTCCTGGCTTGTGGCTGGGTCCTCTGACCCCTCGATGAGACCTCTGTCTCCTGGCTTCTGG
This sequence comes from Rana muscosa, assembly GCA_029206835.1. NCBI lineage: Eukaryota > Metazoa > Chordata > Amphibia > Anura > Ranidae > Rana > Rana muscosa. The sequence goes on along the minus strand of CM055123.1, from coordinate 326,849,969 downwards.
CTGGGTCCTCTGACCCCTCGATGAGACCTCTGTCTCCTGGCTTGTGGTTGGGTCCTCTGACCTCTCGATGAGACCTCTGTCTCCTGGCTTGTGGTTGGGTCCTCTGACCCCTCGATTAAACCTCTGTCTCCTGGATTGTGGCTGGGTCCTCTGACCCCTCGATGAGACCTCTGTCTCCTGGCTTGTGGTTGGGTCCTCTGACCTCTCAATGAGACCTCTGTCTCCTGGCTTGTGGCTGGGTCCTCTGACCCCTCGATGAGACCTCTGTCTCCTGGCTTGTGGCTGGGTCCTCTGACCCCTCGATGAGACCTCTGTCTCCTGGCTTGTGGCTGGGTCCTCTGACCCCTCGATGAGACCCGCTGTCTCCTGGCTTGTGGTTGGGTCCTCTGACCCCTCAATTAAACCTCTGTCTCCTGGATTGTGGCTGGGTCCTCTGACCCCTCGATGAGACCTCTGTCTCCTGGCTTGTGGTTGGGTCCTCTGACCTCTCGATGAGACCTCTGTCTCCTGGCTTGTGGTTGGGTCCTCTGACCCCTCGATGAGACCTCTGTCTCCTGGCTTCTGGCTGGGTCCTCTGACCCCTCAATGAGACCTGCTGTCTCCTGGCTTGTGGTTGGGTCCTCTGACCCCTCGATGAGACCTCTGTCTTTAGGCTTCTGGCTGGGTCCTCTGACCCCTCGATGAGACCTCTGTCTCCTGGCTTGTGGTTGGGTCCTCTGACCCCTCGATGAGACCTCTGTCTCCTGGCTTGTGGTTGGGTCCTCTGACCCCTCGATGAGACCTCTGTCTTCTGGCTTGTGGCTGGGTCCTCTGACCTCTCGATGAGACCTGCTGTCTCCTGGCTTGTGGTTGGGTCCTCTGACCCCTTGATGAGACCTCTGTCTCCTGGCTTGTGGTTGGGTCCTCTGACCCCTCGATGAGACCTCTGTCTCGTGGCTTCTGGCTGGATCCTCTGACCCTTGATGAGACCTCTGTCTCATGGCTTCTGGCTGGATCCTCTGACCCCTTGATGAGACCTCTGTCTCCTGGCTTGTGGTTGGGTCCTCTGACCCCTCGATGAGACCTCTGTCTCTTGGCTTCTGGCTAGGGCACCCTGACCCCTTGATGAGACCTCTTTCTCGTGGCTTCTGGCTAGGGCCCCCTGACCCCGGGTGAGACCTTCCGTCTCCCACACTGGGAGCTGTCTCCAAAATGGGAGCTCTAAGCAATGCTCAGATCTGATTATATAATGACCCTGCACACCTGTGTAGTGAGCCAGACTGCAGGCGTCTAGCAAAACCTGGACCCAGGATCGAACGTTCCGATCCAGAACCACAGAATCTGGAGAAATGCTAGTTCTGAAGCTCGCATTAACCCCCAATTAGACTCCTGGGTACCCTTTTCCTAAATACTTATGTAGCGCCCTGCTCCCAATGAGTGGCACTATGTGGTAAATTATAGTTATCTGAGTGATAGTTTGGCTCAGAGGGATTGTGTTAAAAATTGCACTCTGTTTCAGTTCAGCTGGTTGCGTAATTTCCCTCCTGACAGTGGGTGTCGCTGCCACCGCTGGTCAGGATTGGAAAGGCTACAGGCTGGACGTATTGGGTACCTCTTTCCTAGCAAGCAGCCAAGGGGGCGTGGTGAACCCGCTGTGCATGCTGGGAGGGGATATTTAAGTGACAGACGCCATTAAGGAGAGAAGAGATCTTGGGGTCGCGTCTTCGATCCCCACCTGAGGGCCCTCATGGCCTCAGGGAAGAGTTGGCAGTTTCCGCCTTGGGGCCACGTTGGCCTGAGGCTCCGTTACTGAAATGTAGGCCCAGGAGTTGCTGGGGGCCTATTGATCCAGGGATGATCCTGTGTCCCCTTACCTGCAGGAAGGGACCAAGCAAATGAGGACTCAATTGGAGGATGCATCCGGATCGTGATCTACCTCACAGTGCTGCCGGAACGGCTGGAAGATCCTGGCACTGCAGCGATGGTTAAACCCCAGCCCAAAGTGACAGCGCCACCTGCTGGGCCACAGGGAACTATGCATCACTGGTGTCCTCACCAGTTTAAAAAGTACATACCCGCTACACATACAAAGTGCATTATGGCTTAACATGCGTTGTGTTGGGGAGACAATATATTTGAATGAGCTTTCCAACGCACCACATCTCACCAAACATGGTGCATGCGGGATTTTCAGAAAAATAATGCAACGCAGTCCATCAGCCGGGTCCATCGGAGCGCCAGAAATAATGGCGCTCTGATGTCATTGTGTGATTGGTCCCTAATCTGCAAAAAAATAAATAAAAGCTTGCAAATAAAAACCCAACAGTAAATTTTCAAGCAAAAAAAGTTTTTTTCTGTTTTTTTTTGTTTATATACATACTGTATATATATATATATATTTTCTTTCTCATTTATATACTGTATATCTATATTTTATTTATTTATACAACTTTTTTGGGTTATATACATATTTTTTTTGTTTATATACAGTACATTTCTATTTTATTAGTTGTTACAGATATTTTTTACATACAATATATATATATATTGTGTATATGCATCTGTATTTTGTTTATATACATATACTGTATATTTTCTATGTGTACTGATATATATTTTTCTCTAAACACATATATTTTTGTTTAACCTCCCCGGCGGTATTCCAGTGTGTGACTCGGGGTGAATTTTCAGTACCAAAAGCGGTATCCCCCGAGCCAGACTCGGGATTACATCACAGGATCCATGTACAGCGTACTTACCTTGTCCCCTGGATCCAGCGATGTCCCCCGGCTGTGTCTGCGAGCCGCTGTGTCCTCCGCTCGATTCCCAGTGCCGAGCTCCGTTCCCTGCAAGCGCTGCGGCGCACGGGGATGGAAATCGGCGCCAAATGCAAAAAGTGAAAAACACACAATACATACAGTACACTGGGATATTACTGATTACATTACTGTATCAAATCATTACACCTCCCCTTTGTCCCTAGTGGTCTGTCCCGTGTATTGCATCCACTTTTATATTATAAAAACTGTTCTATCTGCCTGGAAACTGGAGATTGTCCATAGCAACCAAAAAGTGTCCCTTTATGTCAAAAGTGGTTTTAGACCGGCTAGAAAACAGCGATAATAAATTAGAATCACTCGCAGAATTGAGTGATATCGATTTGTGGGGAAATTCATCATCAAATACTAAATCTAATGACAGCGACAATTCTGCAAATTTCTGTGTTTTTTTATTTGATTACATTATTGAATAATTTTTATTATTATTACATTATTATTTGTTATAATTATTTATAGTTATTTATTATATTATAATTTATGATTTTGTGTTTCAAACTTTATCATACCCGGGATGTCTACTAGACTCTGGTTTGGACAGATTTAAGTGAGTTATTCTTAAGAATTACAGGCCTACAATATAAAACGCCAAATTTCCATGCGAAATAATAGTACCGCTTTCAGCACCAAAAATCTGACATAATCATAATACCGCCAGGGAGGTTAAACAGATATCTGTACAAAGTAAAATTATATTTCTTTTTTTGTTTATACAGATTTTTTTTTATATACATACTTTATATGACTTTTAGTTTTTATACATATATATATATATTTTTCATGCATGTTTTTTGGTTTATACTCGTCCATATATTTTTGTTTATATAAATATATATTTTTTACTTTACACAGATATTTATGTTTATATATATATATATATATATATATAAACATAAATATCTGTGTAAAGTAAAAAATATATATTTATATAAACAAAAATATATGGACGAGTATAAACCAAAAAACATGCATGAAAAAAATATATATATATATATGTAAAAAACAAAAAGTCATATAAAGTATGTATATAAAAAAAAAAACTGTATAAACAAAAAAGAAATATAATTTTACATGCATATATTTTATTTATTTATAAAGATATACATTTTTGTTTATATACTTACAGTACATATATTTTTGTGTATATGGATTTTATTTTGTTTATGCAAATATATATACAATGCAGCTCCCCTGCAGATGGTGCGAGTTCTCCCATTACATAGAAATGAAGAGTCTATAATATTTATCATCGGTGTATTTTATATGATGGAGACAGAATATCAACCAAAAATCCAGAAACATCACATGATACAAATGTTATAAATGGAGTAAAATAAGTATTTGATCCCCGACCAACAATAATTCTCCCCCCACAGACTGGATACAGGAGGCACTCATGTGGTGTATATATGGAGTATATAGGGAGTGTATATAGTATATATGGGGTGTATATATGGAGTATATAGAGAGTGTATATAGTATATATGGAGTATATAGAGAGTGTATATAGTATATATGGGGGGTATATATGGAGTATATAGAGAGTGAATATAGTATATATATGGGGGGTATATATGGGGGGTATATAGAGAGTGTATATAGTATATATGGGGGGTATATATGGAGTATATAGAGAGTGTATATAGTATATATGGGGGTATATATGGAGTATATAGAGGGTGTATATAGTATATATGGGGGGTATATATGGAGTATATAGAGCGTGTATATAGTATATATGGGGGTATATAGAGAGTGTATATAGTATATATGGGGGGTATATAGAGAGTGTATATAGTATATATGGGGGGTATATAGAGAGTGTATATAGTATATATGGGGGGTATATATGGAGTATATAGAGAGTGTATATAGTATATATGGGGGGTATATAGAGAGTGTATATAGTATATATGGGGGGTATATAGAGAGTGTATATAGTATATATGGGGGGTATATATGGAGTATATAGAGAGTGTATATAGTATATATGGAGTATATAGAGAGTGTATATAGTATATACGGGGTGTGTATATATGGAGTATATAGAGGGTGTATATAGTATATATGGGGGGTATATATGGAGTATATAGAGAGTGTATATAGTATATACGGGGTGTGTATATATGGAGTATATAGAGAGTGTATATAGTATATATGGGGGGTATATATGGAGTATATAGAGAGTGTATATAGTATATATGGGGGGTATATATGGAGTATATAGAGAGTGTATATAGTATATATGGAGTATATAGAGAGTGTATATAGTATATACGGGGTGTGTATATATGGAGTATATAGAGGGTGTATATAGTATATATGGGGGGTATATATGGAGTATATATAGAGTGTATATAGTATATATGGAGTATATAGAGAGTGTATATAGTATATACGGGGTGTGTATATATGGAGTATATAGAGGGTGTATATAGTATATACGGGGGGTATATACGGATTATACACAGACTGGCTACAGTAGGTCCTCATGTGGTACACAGATCAGTCCTGTCAATGTAAAGCCCCGTACACACGGTCGGACTTCCATCGGACTTTTCCGTGGTTTTTCGTCCGAACGGAGTTGGTCGGGAACACCCATAGCATGCACACCACAGGACTTTTTTGGAAACTTTCCCAAAACTTTTTGCAACATCACGTGGTTTTTCTGCTCTTTTCTGCTCTTTACCGCCACCCTTTGGTCAACTTCTGCTATTGTTGGTTGATTTTAACATTAGTTGTTTTGTCCATCGGACAAAAGTCCGATGGTTTTCTGTACACACGGTCGGACTTTGCTTCATCGGACTTTTGTTGGGCAAAAGTTTGTCCGTTTGCAGACCCAACTTTTGTCCGATGAAAACTAGAAAAAAGCCAAAAAAGTTTGTCGGATGGAGCGTACACACGGGTCGGATTGTCGGATGGAGCGTACACACGGGTCGGATTGTCGGATGGAGCGTACACACGGGTCGGATTGTCGGATGGAGCGTACACACGGGTCGGATTGTCGGATGGAGCGTACACACGGTCGGATTGTTGGATGGAGCGTACACACGGTCGGATTGTCGGATGGAGCGTACACACGGTCGGATTGTTGGATGGAGCGTACACACGGTCGGATTGTCGGATGGAGTGTACACACGGGTCGGATTGTTGGATGGAGCGCACACACGGGTCGGATTGTCGGATGGAGCGTACACACGGTTGGATTGTCGGATGGAGCGTACACACGGGTCGGATTGTTGGATGGAGCGTACACACGGGTCGGATTGTCGGATGGAGCGTACACACGGGTCGGATTGTTGGATGGAGCGCACACACGGTCGGATTGTTGGATGGAGCGCACACACGGGTCGGATTGTCGGATGGCGCGTACACACGGTCGGATTGTCGGATGGAGCGTACACACGGGCGGATTGTCGGATGGAGCGTACACACGGTCGGATTGTCGGATGGAGAGTACACACGGGTCGGATTGTTGGATGGAGCGTACACACGGGTCGGATTGTCGGATGGAGCGTACACACGGGTCGGATTGTTGGATGGAGCGCACACACGGGTCGGATTGTCGGATGGAGCGTACACACGGTCGGATTGTCGGATGGAGAGTACACACGGGTCGGATTGTTGGATGGAGCGTACACACGGGTCGGATTGTCGGATGGAGCGTACACACGGGTCGGATTGTCGGATGGAGCGTACACACGGTCGGATTGTCGGATGGAGCGTACACACGGTCGGATTGTCGGATGGAGTGTACACACGGGTCGGATTGTTGGATGGAGCGTACACACAGGTCGGTTTGTCGGATGGAGCGTACACACGGGTCGGATTGTCGGATGGAGTGTACACACGGTCGGATTGTCGGATGGCGCGTACACACGGTCGGATTGTCGGATGGAGCGTACACACGGGCGGATTGTCGGATGGAGCGTACACACGGTCGGATTGTCGGATGGAGAGTACACACGGGTCGGATTGTTGGATGGAGCGTACACACGGGTCGGATTGTCGGATGGAGCGTACACACGGGTCGGATTGTTGGATGGAGCGCACACACGGGTCGGATTGTCGGATGGAGCGTACACACGGTCGGATTGTCGGATGGAGAGTACACACGGGTCGGATTGTTGGATGGAGCGTACACACGGGTCGGATTGTCGGATGGAGCGTACACACGGGTCGGATTGTTGGATGGAGCGTACACACAGGTCGGTTTGTCGGATGGAGCGTACACACGGGTCGGATTGTCGGATGGAGTGTACACACGGTCGGATTGTCGGATGGAGCGTACACACGGGTCGGATTGTCCGATGGAGCGTACACACGGTCGGATTGTCGGATGGAGCGTACACACGGGTCGGATTGTTGGATGGAGCGTACACACGGTCGGATTGTCGGATGGAGCGTACACACGGTCGGATTGTCGGATGGAGCGTACACACGGGCGGATTGTCGGATGGAGCGTACACACGGGTCGGATTGTTGGATGGAGCGTACACACGGGTCGGATTGTTGGATGGAGCGTACACACGGGTCGGATTGTCGGATGGAGCGTACACACGGGTCGGATTGTCGGATGGAGCGTACACACGGGTCGGATTGTCGGATGGAGCGTACACACGGGTCGGATTGTCGGATGGAGCGTACACACGGGTCGGATTGTCGGATGGAGCGTACACACGGGTCGGATTGTCGGATGGAGCGTACACACGGGTCGGATTGTTGGATGGAGCGTACACACGGTCGGATTGTCGGATGGAGCGTACACACGGCCGGATTGTCGGATGGAGCGTACACACGGTCGGATTGTCGGATGGAGCGTACACACGGTCGGATTGTCGGATGGAGCGTACACACGGGTCGGATTGTCGGATGGAGCGTACACACGGGCGGATTGTCGGATGGAGCGTACACACGGGTCGGATTGTCGGATGGAGCGTACACACGGTCGGATTGTCGGATGGAGCGTACACACGGCCGGATTGTCGGATGGAGCGTACACACGGTCGGATTGTCGGATGGAGCGTACACACGGTCGGATTGTCGGATGGAGCGTACACACGGGTCGGATTGTCGGATGGAGCGTACACACGGGTCGGATTGTCGGATGGAGCGTACACACGGGTCGGATTGTCGGATGGAGCGTACACACGGGTCGGATTGTCGGATGGAGCGTACACACGGTCGGATGGAGCGTACACACGGGGCGGATTGTCGGATGGAGCGTACACACGGGCGGATTGTCGGATGGAGCGTACACACGGGTCGGATTGTCGGATGGAGCGTACACACGGTCGGATGGAGCGTACACACGGGGCGGATTGTCGGATGGAGCGTACACACGGGCGGATTGTCGGATGGAGCGTACACACGGGTCGGATTGTCGGATGGAGTGTACACACGGGTCGGATTGTTGGTCCAACTTGCTTAAAACTAAGTTTGTTGGCCAAAAGTCAGACCGTGTGTACGGGGCTTAAGAAGGGTCTCCTAATGACAACTCGTTATGTGTATAAAAGACACCTGTCCACAGAATCTCTTTCCTCCAATCACATCTCACCATCATGGGGGAGACCAAAGAGTTGTCAGAGGATGTCGGGGAGAAGATTGGAGACCTGCACAAGGCTGGAATGGGCTACAAGACCATCAGGAAGAAGCTCGGTGAGAAGGAGACAACTGTTGGAGGGATTATTATTCACAAATGGAAGAAATACAAAATCACCATCAATCGTCCTCAGTCTGGAGCTCCATGGAAGATTTCTCCTCATGGGGTGAGGATGGTCATGAGAAAAGTGAGGGATCCGCCCAGAACTACATGGGAGGGGCTTGTGAAGGATCTCAGGTGGGACCACAGTCACCAAACACACCATTGGTGACACAATACACCGCCATGGATGGAAAGGCCCCCTCCTGAGGAAGACACAGGTACAGCCCGTCTGAAGTCTCCCAATGAACATCTAAATGATTCAGAGGAGGATCGGGGGGAGAAAGTTCTGAGGTCAGATGAGACCAAAATTCAGCTCTTTGGCATCAACTCGACTCGCCGTGTTTGGAGGAAGAAAAATGGTGACTATGACTCTAAGAACTCCATCCCTCCAGTCACACGGAGGGGGAAACATGAGGCTTTGGGGTGTTTCTCTGATAAAGGTCCAGGAAGACTTTGCCGCATTGAGGGGCCAATGGGCGGGGCCACGTATTGTAAGATCTTGGATGAGAACCTTCTTCCCTCAGACAGAACACTGAAGATGGGTCATGGATGGGTCTTCCAGCATGACAATCACCCAAAACATACCGCCAAGGCAACAAAGGAGTGGCTCAAGAAGAAGCACATTAAAGTCTAGACAAACCTTCCAAAAGATCTGTATCTCTGTCCATCCAGTCCTGCGTTTTACACTGCTCCGCCACAGCACAGGCAGGACAGGAGACCTTATTTTTTTTTTTTTTGCTGCAGCTCATTGACACATACAAGTCTTGTCCCTCCCCCAGCCTGTGACTGGTCAGTGAATGGAGAAGTAGCAGACTGATAAGATTACTGTCCCTGTTACCTCCTTGTTAGTATATGAGCACTAATACCACTTTCACACTGAGGCGCTTTTCAGGCGCTTTCACGCTAAAAAAAAGCGACTGAAAAGCTCACGAAAACGTATTTCCATTAAAATCAATGAATGCTTTCACACTGGGGCAGTGCACTGAAAAAACTCCCCTCTCCATTGAAATGAATTGAAAGCGCTTCAAAAGCGCTCATTGTTTTGCTGGCAGTTTTTCAAGCGCCTCAGTGTGAAAGAGGCCTAAAACTCTCCTGATTGGCTTATCATGCTGCTTCTCCCTCAGTCTGAGCTCTGCTGTAGAGAAGCCGTGAGAAGCTGAGAACAGGTCACCTTCAGGTAAAAATATTTAGTAATGTCCCTATGATTGTAGATCTGCCTACATTTCTGTCTTTAAAGGGTAACTTTCCATTCATGGGGGGAAAAAAACCAAGTAAAAATAATAATCTATTATATACAATCGCTACACAAGTCAGATTGTCATTGTTATTAGAAATTCCCTTTCCTTCTCTATCGGCAGCCGCTGTCATTGTCTGTAAAATTCAATATGGCCACCTGGAGGCGCTCTGTACACAGAACCCCGCCCAGAAATGTCATTTCCAGTTGTGTGATTGGCTCGCTGAGTCTCCCAGAAGTTCTGCACTAAGATAGATTTTGGGCATCTCCTGCAACACAAATGTCATTTCTGGGGAAATTACAACTAAAGGGATGCAGACCCTGTCACTTTCCTCATTAGAGCCCTGCAGGTGCAGCAGCTGATTGATCATTATAAAGTCCCTCCCATTCACATTCACTCAACACATGGACACAGAGAAACACACAGGGATTTCTTCAGTTTGTTGTTACAATCCCTGCAATGTACAGAGATCACCCAGAGGAGGGGGGAGGGGTCTCTCCCCACCAGAGCAGAGTTCCCCTTTAAGCTCAGTGGGGGGTTCTTAGTAAATACAGTGATGATCTTAGTGGGAATATTGGAATGTATTCTTTCTTTCTTCAGCCGATTGTTCTTCTCTTGCAGTCTCGCAGTCCCAGTCCGGTCTCCTCCCTGAGAATGGCGCCGTTAACCTCACATGTGGCGTCACCGACCCCAAAAAATCTCACTTCTCCTATCGCTGGTCCCGGGGCGGGGCGTCCGTCTTCCAATCGGATAGGATTTCCAAATCCGGCCCCACCCTGTACATCCGCAGGCTGAGCCAAGCTGACCGGGGCGAGTGGACCTGTGAGGTGGATGGCGGGAGAGCCAGTCTGACGCTCAGAGTTCTCAGTAAGTGATCCTGAATTCATTGGCAGCTTTCATTCCTCCACATTCTCTATGTGTGTGTGGCTTCAACTCAGGATTAGTGTTTATTATATCTCTTGTCTTAGTATTCGTGTCGCTCTACTCCGTGTGCTTTGTTAGCCTTGTTTTCTAATGATGGATCACATGTTGACTGACCGATCCCCCGATATCTATATATTCATTCACCTAGCTTCGCCCTATTCCCCTATGTCCATGTATTCATTCACCTAGCTTCGCCCTATTCCCATATGTCCATGTGTTCATTCACCTAGCTTGTCCTTATTCCCCTATGTTCATGTATTCATTCACCTAGCTTCGCCCTATTCCCATATGTCCATGTATTCATTCACCTAGCTTGTCCCTATTCCCATATGTCCATGTGTTCATTCACCTAGCTTGTCCCTATTCCCATATGTCCATGTGTTCATTCACCTAGCTTGTCCCTATTCCCATATGTCCATGTGTTCATTCACCTAGCTTGTCCCTAATCCCCTATGTCCATGTGTTCATTCACCTAGCTTGTCCCTAATCCCCTATGTCATGTATTCATTCACCTAGCTTGTCCCTATTCCCATATGTCCATGTGTTCATTCACCTAGCTTGTCCCTATTCCCATATGTCCATGTGTTCATTCACCTAGCTTGTCCCTATTCCCATATGTCCATGTATTCATTCACCTAGCTTGTCCCTATTCCCATATGTCCATGTATTCATTCACCTAGCTTGTCCCTATTCCCATATGTCCATGTGTTCATTCACCTAGCTTGTCCCTATTCCCATATGTCCATGTGTTCATTCACCTAGCTTGTCCCTATTCCCATATGTCCATGTGTTCATTCACCTAGCTTGTCCCTAATCCCCTATGTCCATGTATTCATTCACCTAGCTTGTCCTTATTCCCATATGTCCATGTGTTCATTCACCTAGCTTGTCCCTATTCCCCTATGTCCATGTGTTCATTCACCTAGCTTGTCCCTATTCCCCTATGTCCATGTGTTCATTCACCTAGCTTGTCCCTATTCCCATATGTCCATGTGCTCATTCACCTAGCTTGTCCCTATTCCCATATGTCCATGTGTTCATTCACCTAGCTTGTCCCTAATCCCCTATGTCCATGTATTCATTCACCTAGCTTGTCCCTATTCCCATATGTCCATGTGTTCATTCACCTAGCTTGTCCCTATTCCCATATGTCCATGTGTTCATTCACCTAGCTTATCCCTATTCCCCTATGTCCATGTGTTCATTCACCTAGCTTGTCCCTATTCCCATATGTTCATGTGTTCATTCACCTACCTTATCCCTATTCCCATATGTCCATGTGTTCATTCACCTAGCTTGTCCCTATTCCCATATGGCCATGTGTTCATTCACCCAGCTTGTCCCTATACCCCTATGTCCATGTGTTCATTCACCTAGCTTGTCCCTATTCCCCTATGTCCATGTATTCATTCACCTAACTTGTCCCTATTCCCATATGTCCATGTGTTCATTCACCTAGCTTGTCCCTATTCCCATATGTCCATGTGCTCATTCACCTAGCTTGTTACTATTCCCATATGTCCATGTGTTCATTCACCTAGCTTGTCCCTAATCCCCTATGTCCATGTGTTCATTCACCCAGCTTGTCCCTATACCCCTATGTCCATGTGTTCATTCACCTAGCTTGTCCCTATTCCCCTATGTCCATGTGTTCATTCACCTAGCTTGTCCCTATTCCCATATGTCCATGTGCTCATTCACCTAGCTTGTTACTATTCCCATATGTCCATGTGTTCATTCACCTAGCTTGTCCCTAATCCCCTATGTCCATGTGTTCATTCACCCAGCTTGTCCCTATACCCCTATGTCCATGTGTTCATTCACCTAGCTTGTCCCTATTCCCCTATGTCCATGTGTTCATTCACCTAGCTTGTCCCTATTCCCATATGTCCATGTATTCATTCACCTAGCTTGTCCCTATTCCCCTATGTCCATGTGTTCATTCACCTAGCTTGTCCCTAATCCCCTATGTCCATGTATTTATTCACCTAGCTTGTCCCTATTCCCATATGTCCATGTGTTCATTCACCTAGCTTGCCCCTATTCCCCTATGTCCATGTGTTCATTCACCTAGCTTGTCCCTATTCCCATATGTCCATGTATTCATTCACCTAACTTGTCCCTATTCCCCTATGTCCATGTGTTCATTCACCTAGCTTGTCCCTAATCCCCTATGTCCATGCATTCATTCACCTAGCTTGTCCCTATTCTCATATGTCCATGTGTTCATTCACCTAGCTTGCCCCTATTCCCCTATGTCCATGTGTTCATTCACCTAGCTTGTCCCTATTCCCATATGTCCATGTATTCATTCACCTAACTTGTCCCTATTCCCCTATGTCCACGTGTTCATTCACCCAGCTTGTCCCTATACCCCTATGTCCATGTGTTCATTCACCTAGCTTGTCCCTATTCCCATATGTCAATGTGTTCAGTCACCTAACTTGTCCCTATTCCCCTATGCCCATGTATTCATTCACCTAGCTTGTTCTTATTCCCCTATGTCCATGTATTCATTCACCTAGCTTGTTCTTATTCCCCTATGTCCATGTATTCATTCACCTAGCTTGTCCCTATTCCCATATGTCCATGTATTCATTCATCTAGCTTGTCCCTATTCCCCTATGTCCATGTGTTCATTCACCTAGCTTGTCCCTATTCCCATATGTCCATGTGTTCATTCACCCAGCTTGTCCCTATATCCCTATGTCCATGTGTTCATTCACCTAGCTTGTCCCTATTCCCCTATGTCCATGTATTCATTCACCTAACTTGTCCCTATTCCCATATGTCCATGTGTTCATTCACCTAGCTTGTCCCTATTCCCATATGTCCATGTGTTCATTCACCTAGCTTGTCCCTAATCCCCTATGTCCATGTATTCATTCACCTAGCTTGTCCCTATTCCCATATGTCCATGTGTTCATTCACCTAGCTTGTCCCTATTCCCCTATGTCCATGTATTCATTCACCTAGTTTGTCCCTATTCCCCTATGCCCATGTGTTCATTCACCTAACTTGTCCCTATTCCCATATGTTCATGTGTTCATTCACCTAGCTTATCCCTATTCCCATATGTCCATGTGTTCATTCGCCTAGCTTGTCCCTATTCCCATATGTCCATGTGTTCATTCACCCAGCTTGTCCCTATTCCCCTATGTCCACGTGTTCATTCACCCAGCTTGTCCCTATACCCCTATGTCCATGTGTTCATTCACCTAGCTTGTCCCTATTCCCATATGTCCATGTATTCATTCACCTAACTTGTCCCTATTCCCCTATGTCCACGTGTTCATTCACCCAGCTTGTCCCTATTCCCATATGTCCATGTGTTCAGTCACCTAACTTGTCCCTATTCCCATATGTCAATGTGTTCATTCATCTAGCTTGTCCCTATTCCCATATGTCCATGTGTTCATTCATCTAGCTTGTCCCTATTCCCATATGTCCATGTATTCATTCACCTAGCTTGTTCTTATTCCCCTATGTCCATGTATTCATTCACCTAGCTTGTCCCTATTCCCATATGTCCATGTATTCATTCATCTAGCTTGTCCCTATTCCCCTATGTCCATGTGTTCATTCACCTAGCTTGTCCCTATTCCCATATGTCCATGTATTCATTCACCTAGCTTGTCCTTATTCCCCTATGTCCATGTGTTCATTCATCTAGCTTGTCCCTATTCCCATATGTCCATGTATTCATTCATCTAGCTTGTCCCTATTCCCCTATGTCCATGTGTTCATTCACCTAGCTTGTCCCTATTCCCCTATGTCCATGTATTCATTCACCTAGCTTGTCCCTATTCTCATATGTCCATGTGTTCATTCACCTAGCTTGCCCCTATTCCCCTATATCCATGTGTTCATTCACCTAGCTTGTCCCTATTCCCATATGTCCATGTATTCATTCACCTAGCTTGTCCCTATTCCCCTATGTCCATGTGTTCATTCACCTAGCTTGTCCCTAATCCCCTATGTCCATGTATTCATTCACCTAACTTGTCCCTATTCCCCTATGTCCATGTGTTCATTCACCCAGCTTGTCCCTATACCCCTATGTCCATGTGTTCATTCACCTAGCTTGTCCCTATTCCTATATGTCAATGTGTTCATTCACCTAGCTTGTCCCTATTCCCATATGTCCATGTGTTCATTCATCTAGCTTGTCCCTATTCCCATATGTCCATGTATTCATTCATCTAGCTTGTCCCTATTCCCATATGTCCATGTATTCATTCACCTAGCTTGTCCTTATTCCCCTATGTCCATGTGTTCATTCACCTAGCTTGTCCCTATTCCTCTATGTCCATGTGTTCATTCACCCAGCTTGTCCCTATTCCCCTATGTCCATGTGTTCATTCACCTAGCTTGTCCTTATTCCCCTATGTCCATGTATTCATTCACCTAGCTTGTCCTTATTCCCCTATGCCCATGTATTCATTCACCTAGCTTGTCCTTATTCCCCTATGTCCATTTATTCACCTAGCTTGTCCCTATTCCCCTATGTCCATGTATTCATTCACCTAGCTTGTCCCTATTCCCCTGTGTCCATGTATTCATTCACCTAGCTTGTCCCTAATCCCCTATGTCCATGTATTCATTCACCTAGCTTGTCCTTATTCTCCTATGTCCATGTGTTCATTCACCTAGCTTGTCCTTATTCCCCTATGTCCATGTATTCATTCACCTAGCTTATCCTTATTCCCCTATGTCTATGTGTCATTCACCTAGCTTGTCCCTAATCCCCTATGTCCATGTATTCATTCACCTAGCTTGTCCTTATTCTCCTATGTCCATGTGTTCATTCACCTAGCTTGTCCTTATTCTCCTATGTCCATGTGTTCATTCACCTAGCTTGTCCTTATTCCCCTATGTCCATGTATTCATTCACCTAGCTTGTCCTTATTCCCCTATGTCCATGTATTCATTCACCTAGCTTGTCCCTATTCCCCTATGTCCATGTGTTCATTCACCTAGCTTGTCCCTATTCCCCTATGTCTATGTATTCATTCACCTAGCTTGTCCCTATTCCCATATGTCCATGTATTCATTCATCTAGCTTGTCCCTATTCCCCTATTTCCATGTGTTCATTCACCTAGCTTGTCCCTATTCCCCTATGTCCATGTATTCATTCACCTAGCTTGTCCCTATTCCCATATGTCCATGTGTTCATTCATCTAGCTTGTCCCTATTCCCCTATGTCCATGTATTCATTCATCTAGCTTGTCCCTATTCCCCTATGTCCATGTATTCATTCACCTAGCTTGTCCCTATTCCCATATGTCCATGTGTTCATTCACCTAACTTGTCCCTATTCCCCTATGTCCATGTATTCATTCACCTAGCTTGTCCCTATTCCCATATGTCCATGTATTCATTCACCTAGCTTGTCCTTATTCCCCTATGTCCATGTGTTCATTCACCTAGCTTGTCCCTATTCCTCTATGTCCATGTGTTCATTCACCCAGCTTGTCCCTATTCCCCTATGTCCATGTGTTCATTCACCTAGCTTGTCCTTATTCCCCTATGTCCATGTATTCATTCACCTAGCTTGTCCTTATTCCCCTATGCCCATGTATTCATTCACCTAGCTTGTCCTTATTCCCCTATGTCCATTTATTCATTCACCTAGCTTGTCCCTATTCCCCTATGTCCATGTATTCATTCACCTAGCTTGTCCCTATTCCCCTGTGTCCATGTATTCATTCACCTAGCTTGTCCCTAATCCCCTATGTCCATGTATTCATTCACCTAGCTTGTCCTTATTCTCCTATGTCCATGTGTTCATTCACCTAGCTTGTCCCTAATCCCCTATGTCTATGTATTCATTCACCTAGCTTGTCCCTATTCCCCTATGTCCATGTATTCATTCACCTAGCTTGTCCTTATTCTCCTATGTCCATGTATTTCGTTCACCTAGCTTGTCCTTATTCCCCTATGTCCATGTATTCATTCACCTAGCTTATCCTTATTCCCCTATGTATATGTGTCATTCACCTAGCTTGTCCCTAATCCCCTATGTCTATGTATTCATTCACCTAGCTTGTCCCTATTCCCCTATGTCCATGTGTTCATTCACCTAGCTTGTCCCTATTCCCATATGTCCATGTATTCATTCATCTAGCTTGTCCCTATTCCCCTATGTCCATGTGTTCATTCACCTAGCTTGTCCCTATTCCCCTATGTCCATGTATTCATTCACCTAGCTTGTCCCTATTCCCATATGTCCATGTGTTCATTCATCTAGCTTGTCCCTATTCCCCTATGTCCATGTATTCATTCATCTAGCTTGTCCCTATTCCCCTATGTCCATGTATTCATTCACCTAGCTTGTCCTTATTCCCCTATGCCCATGTATTCATTCACCTAACTTGTCCCTATCCCCCTATGCCCATGTATTCATTCACCTAGCTTGTCCCTATTCCCCTATGCCCATGTATTCATTCACCTAGCTTGTCTCTAGTCACCAAATGGACAACTTAGGTCAGTGTGTTCACTGGTTCTAGCTCCGCCCATCTTTAACCCCTTCAATGCCCGGGCCAATTTTCAGCTTTTGTCCTTTGAATGACTCAGTCGTGTTACACTGTTCCCATGTGACACACAAATAGAGCTTTCTGCAGGGGAATCAAATCATTGTTTTCCCCACTGAGTATATATATATATCCGCAAATAAAAAAAGTGTTTTAAAATAAGTTTCAGATTTTGTTTCAGGTAAGTAGCTGCATGCTCCTCACGTTAACCTGTCTCTTCTTAGCTGCTCTGCTGTAAGAAAAAGTCAGTCTACAGAGCCCTGTAGCTCAAGCTGACATTGACACACACAGGGCAGTGACTCCCTCCCTAAAGCCGCTCCAAATCTTGGCCGGTTCAGCAGAAACTGGCTGAGATTCGAACCATGTCGGGGGAGGCGGAATGTACGACTCATCATCTTGGGTTCAACCAGCCTGCCGCAATTTACATGTGATTATTGCAAGCGGCGGTTATACTCGATGGCAGTAATCACTGTGCTCTCCCAGCGGGGGTGGCTGCCCACTGGGAGAACACAATGGCTCGGCGGGGGGAGGGGGGGAGGGGCGAACTCCCCTGTCAGCACTGCTTGTGTTGATGGGGGATTCAGGAAAGACATTTGCTCCGTCCATGGCCGGCCTAAGTGTCCGTCTTTCCAGACTGAACCTCCATGAGGGACCAACAGGGAGAGAGCATCTGAAGGCAAACACCCTCTGCCATGGTCTGTCTTTAGAAAACGAGTTTGTGAATCTTGTGTCATCGATGTACCTTGCATGAAATGTAATGTAGAGTTTGTACAACAAAGATTGTAGAGCAAGAAATATAAGATATGAGGGTAAAAATGTATATCCAGGGTGTCGCCATTCATCGGGAATGTGGGAGATTCTACCTAAATGTACCTTTTGTATTTACTAAATATTAATTACAAAATGTTTCAATTTGCTCTTCTTTTGACAGCAACTTTCTTTTAGTGTATATAAAAGTATCAAAAATATTTACAAATATATAAATATAATCTGAGTTTGTTGAGTTTTCCTGTTTGGAGACTTTTGGGTCCTCTGTGGTTCCGTACTCTTTATTTATGAACTCTTTATTTATGAACTCTTTATTTATGAACTCCTTATTTATGAACTCTTTATTTATGAACTCTTTATTTATGAACTCTTTATTTATGAACTCTTTATTTATGAACTCCTTATTTATGAACTCTTTATTTATGAACTCTTTATTTATGAACTCCTTATTTATGAACTCTTTATTTATGAACTCTTTATTTATGAACTCTTTATTTATGAACTCTTTTCTTATGAACTCTTTTCTTATGAACTCTTTATTTATGAACTCTTTATTTATGAACTCCTTATTTATGAACTCCTTATTTATGAACTCTTTATTTATGAACTCTTTATTTATGAACTCTTTATTTATGAACTCTTTTCTTATGAACTCTTTATTTATGAACTCCTTATTTATGAACTCTTTTCTTATGAACTCTTTATTTATGAACTCTTTATTTATGAACTCTTTATTTATGAACTCTTTTCTTATGAACTCTTTATTTATGAACTCTTTATTTATGAACTCTTTATTTATGAACTCTTTTCTTATGAACTCTTTTCTTATGAACTCTTTTCTTATGAACTCTTTATTTATGAACTCTTTATTTATGAACTCTTTATTTATGAACTCTTTATTTATGAACTCTTTTCTTATGAACTCTTTATTTATGAACTCTTTATTTATGAACTCTTTTCTTATGAACTCTTTTCTTATGAACTCTTTTCTTATGAACTCTTTATTTATGAACTCTTTATTTATGAACTCTTTATTTATGAACTCTTTATTTATGAACTCTTTTCTTATGAACTCTTTATTTATGAACTCTTTATTTATGAACTCTTTATTTATGAACTCTTTTCTTATGAACTCTTTTCTTATGAACTCTTTTCTTATGAACTCTTTATTTATGAACTCTTTATTTATGAACTCTTTATTTATGAACTCTTTTCTTATGAACTCTTTATTTATGAACTCTTTATTTATGAACTCTTTTCTTATGAACTCTTTTCTTATGAACTCTTTATTTATGAACTCTTTATTTATGAACTCTTTATTTATGAACTCTTTTCTTATGAACTCTTTATTTATGAACTCTTTATTTATGAACTCTTTATTTATGAACTCTTTTCTTATGAACTCTTTTCTTATGAACTCTTTATTTATGAACTCTTTATTTATGAACTCTTTATTTATGAACTCTTTATTTATGAACTCTTTTCTTATGAACTCTTTATTTATGAACTCTTTATTTATGAACTCTTTATTTATGAACTCTTTTCTTATGAACTCTTTATTTATGAACTCTTTATTTATGAACTCTTTATTTATGAACTCTTTTCTTATGAACTCTTTATTTATGAACTCTTTTCTTATGAACTCTTTATTTATGAACTCTTTATTCATGAACTCTTTATTTATGAACTCTTTTCTTATGAACTCTTTATTTATGAACTCTTTATTTATGAACTCTTTATTTATGAACTCTTTATTTATGAACTCTTTTCTTATGAACTCTTTATTTATGAACTCTTTATTTATGAACTCTTTTCTTATGAACTCTTTTCTTATGAACTCTTTATTTATGAACTCTTTATTTATGAACTCTTTATTTATGAACTCTTTATTTATAAACTCTTTTCTTATGAACTCTTTATTTATGAACTCTTTATTTATGAACTCTTTTCTTATGAACTCTTTTCTTATGAACTCTTTTCTTATGAACTCTTTATTTATGAACTCTTTATTTATGAACTCTTTATTTATGAACTCTTTTCTTATGAACTCTTTTCTTATGAACTCTTTTCTTATGAACTCTTTTCTTATGAACTCTTTATTGATGAACTCTTTATTTATGAACTCTTTATTTATGAACTCTTTTCTTATGAACTCTTTATTTATGAACTCTTTTCTTATGAACTCTTTATTTATGAACTCTTTATTTATGAACTCTTTTCTTATGAACTCTTTTCTTATGAACTCTTTTCTTATGAACTCTTTATTTATGAACTCTTTATTTATGAACTCTTTATTTATGAACTCTTTTCTTATGAACTCTTTTCTTATGAACTCTTTTCTTATGAACTCTTTTCTTATGAACTCTTTATTTATGAACTCTTTATTTATGAACTCTTTATTTATGAACTCTTTTCTTATGAACTCTTTATTTATGAACTCTTTATTTATGAACTCTTTATTTATGAACTCTTTATTTATGAACTCTTTTCTTATGAACTCTTTTCTTATGAACTCTTTATTTATGAACTCTTTATTTATGAACTCTTTATTTATGAACTCTTTTCTTATGAACTCTTTATTTATGAACTCTTTTCTTATGAACTCTTTATTTATGAACTCTTTATTCATGAACTCTTTATTTATGAACTCTTTTCTTATGAACTCTTTATTTATGAACTCTTTATTTATGAACTCTTTATTTATGAACTCTTTTCTTATGAACTCTTTATTTATGAACTCTTTATTCATGAACTCTTTATTTATGAACTCTTTTCTTATGAACTCTTTATTTATGAACTCTTTATTTATGAACTCTTTTTTTATGAACTCTTTATTTATGAACTCTTTTCTTATGAACTCTTTATTTATGAACTCTTTTCTTATGAACTCTTTATTTATGAACTCTTTATTTATGAACTCTTTTCTTATGAACTCTTTATTTATGAACTCTTTTCTTATGAACTCTTTTCTTATGAACTCTTTTCTTATGAACTCTTTATTTATGAACTCTTTATTTATGAACTCTTTATTTATGAAGGACGTTGTGTTTGCCTCCATCAGGTATGTCCGGTCCTCCTCAGATCTCTCTGTACTCTAACGTCGGTTCTCAGGTAGAGCTCCCCTGTCATGTCACTGAAGTCCCTGCAGAGTGGCCCCTAACTGTGCGATGGAACAAAGCCACCGGCTCCATCAGAGGTGACAACCAAGTCCTGACACTCCGACACGTGACCCCAGAGGATGCCGGAACCTACAGATGTGACATTACTTACAGGGGTCAGCTGATGACCAGGCGCATCACCCTAAAGGTCATCCAAGGTCAGTCATGTTACTTATTGCTACTTTGTTTCCAATAAAGTGTATCTGTATCCAAAATGACTAATGCTGGCCAAACACGTATCGATTTCAGTCCAAAAAAATTTGTTTTAAGAACGTTCGCTCGATTTTTTTATTTTTTTATATTATGAGGAATGTAATAGGAGTTGGGTGGGAACCCCGGAAATTATCAGGAGGACAGCAACAGTCGGGAATGATACTGTAGAAATGGTTATGTGCAATAATCTAGATGAGGTCCTTCTCTGGTCTCTGCAGTGTTTCCTCCGGGGCCGACCTTTGCCAAAGAGGGCTCTTCCCTGAGATTGGCCTGCAATGTCACCGGTGCAGCTGAGGGGGAGCGCTATGAATGGACGGGACCTCTAAACTCCACACGTCATCAGAACGTGATTAAAGGAGCCGTACTGAACCTACCCGCCGTCCACAGAGAGGATTCTGGGATCTGGGTCTGTTCTGTTCATGGGAAGAACGGGATTCTGGGAAAAGCTGAACACTGGCTCTATGTACATGGTAAATATCACGTTTTATCCCGACTTCATAAATTATTGTATTCTACATCATAATTGGTTAGACCCCCCAAAGATCATACATAGGGTGTCTCTCTGTTCTCCAAACTTCTTCTGAGGAATGAGAAGAGCAGAAGATCTGACTCCGGCTGTAACCCAAGACGTCTGTCTCTTCTTTTCCTCTGTTGACTTCTTCTGCCTATAGTATCTCTCCCTCTGCCAGACCCTTCTTCTTTCATTTGGAGTTCCTCTACTGGCTCCATTTTGTCTTCCCCCGTTGGCTCTTTTTACCTCCATTTCTTTTTCTTCTGCTGGATCTTTCTATCTTCATTCTGTCTTCCTCTTTTGTCTCTTTCTGCCTTTATTTTGTCTTCTGCTGCCACCTCCTTCTCTGTCCTCCTCTGTTCCTCTGCCACTTCACCCAAAACCTATTTTATCTTCCTCTCCTGGCTCTTTTTACCACCATTTTGTCTTCCTTTTCTAGATCCCCTCTCCTTCATTTTGTCTTCCTCTACTGACTCTTTCTGCCTCCATTTTCTTCTCCTCTGTCACCTCCTTCTGTCTCCTTTTTTGATCCTCTGCCATATTTTCCGGCCTCTTTCTTCTCTTCTTTTGGGTCTTTCTGTCTCACTTTTGCCTTCGTATTCTGGATTATTCTGGGTTCTTCTGTCTCCATTGTGTTTTGCTTTCTCAGCTCCTCTCCCTGTCCTCCATTTTGTCTTCCTCTGCTACCTCCTTCTGTCTCCCTTTTTGTTCCTCTGCCATCATCCTACACCTGTTTTATCTTCCTCTCCTGGCTCTTGTTGGGTGGGGTGGTGGGGGAAGAGGATTTGTCCTTGGAGGGGGAATTTGGAGGGTTTGTGCTAGAAGAGGTGATATGGTGAAGGGGGGAGGAGACTTGTGCTTGAAGGGGACATTTTTGTTTGGGGGTAGGGTTGTGCATTGAGGGGAACTTTAGGGGGTGGATTTGTGCTAGGAGGGGGGATTAGGAATCGGGGGGATGTGTACTCAGAGGAGAAATCTGAGAGTTAGAAGATTTATACTAGGAGGGGTGACTTTTGGGAGGAGCATTTGTGTTGGGGGATGGGGGTGCAAAGATTTGTGCTAGGAGGGGGGATTTGAAGTGGGGGGATGTGAACTTGGAGGAGAAATTTGAGAGGTAGAAGATTTGTGCTAGGAGGGGTGACTTTTGGGAGGAGCATTTGTGTTGGGGGGGGGGGGTTGCGGGGGCAAAGATTTGTTCTAGGAGGGAGGATTTCAGCAGGGGAGGGCAGGTTTGTACTGGGGGAACTTAGGGGGTAAGCATGTAGATTAGTACTCAATTTTTATTTTT
Organism: Rana muscosa; assembly: GCA_029206835.1. Taxonomy (NCBI): domain Eukaryota; kingdom Metazoa; phylum Chordata; class Amphibia; order Anura; family Ranidae; genus Rana; species Rana muscosa. The sequence goes on along the minus strand of CM055123.1, from coordinate 326,826,818 downwards.
TTTGGGGTGGGGGGGGGGGATTTTTGCTTACATGTAATACCCATACATCTTGGGGGGGGGGCGCAGTTTGGCATGTTCTCCCCGGGGCTCTAGGTGACCCTGTCCCGGCACTGACCGGCAATGATATAATTTCTGCACACTGAGATAAAAAAAACATTAGGGACTGTACTGTGTCCCCCTCGGCAAGAGGGCCCCTTAGGGCCACAGCAACCACGGATGAGGCGGACCACCTTCCTTTTATGGAGCGCAGTGAAGAGCCAAACATTCTCTTCCATCTGGTCCAATACAAACCTCTCACCCCGGGGATCAGGGAGGAGTCCTAGCATAGCAAGCCAAGTACTCAGCGCCCCCTGCTGGTGATGATGAAGAAAATATTTACAAAACTGCTTTATAACCTCCAATAAATACAATTGATTAGCAGAGCGATTTCATTGATCGGATTTCTCTTTTCTATTCCAGCCGCCCAGACTGCTGAGTTTGGTTCCTTGTCTTCATGGCAGACCTACGTTGTCTTCCTGCTGTGCCTTCTCCTGATCCTCGGCCTCATGGCGATCGCCGCCATTTCCATCCAAAACCGACGGGTATGTCTGTGCTCCCGGTGTGTATATAATGCAACGCGTGGAAATCCGTACCGTCTACAATTCTCTACAGATCGGAACGCCGCTTATATTCCTTCATAGAGTTCAGCTGCAGAAATCTAAAGGTTTTGTGTCCGTAATGTATGCGCTACGCATGAGATCTCCAAACTGGGGACAGAGCCAGCCCAACCCTTGGGGCATAATTCCCTTCACTGACACCAATGATGGGGCACTATTCCCCCCACTGATACCAATGATGGGACACTATTCCTCCCACTGATACCAATGATGGGGCACTATGCCTCCCACTGATACCAATGATGGGGCACTATTCCTCCCACTGATACCAATGATGGGGCACTATGCCTCCCACTGATACCAATGATGGGACACTATTCCCCCCACTGATACCAATGATGGGACACTATTCCTCCTACTGATACCAATGATGGGGCACTATGCCTCCCACTGATACCAATGATGGGGCACTATTCCTCCCACTGATACCAATGATGGGGCACTATGCCTCCCACTGATACCAATGATGGGACACTATTCCCCCCACTGATACCAATGATGGGACACTATTCCTCCCACTGATACCAATGATGGGGCACTATGCCTCCCACTGATACCAATGATGGGACACTATTCCTCCCACTGATACCAATGATGGGACACTATTCCCCCCCACTGACACCAATGAGGGGACACTATTCCTCCCACTGACACCAATGACGGGACACTATTCCTCCCACTGACACCAATGATGGGGCACTATTCCTCCCACTGACACCAATGAGGGGACACTATTCCTCCCACTGACACCAATGAGGGGACACTGTTTACTCCCTTTACCACAAGGACATTTTTCTACTCACACTGGCCACAGTCCGGCCCCCCTAAAGTTTGAAGGACAGTAAATTGGCTCTTTGTTTAGAAAGTTTGGAGCCCCCCGGAGTAAAGGAACATGGTCATATATACTTGCTCAGACATTCGGGGCCAGGAGGGAAATCTAAAAAAATCTATAGCCAGCGGTGGCACAAAATTACTTTCCCACTCTGTACATAGAATTTATCTGAGCTCAAGTTGAGGTGCACTTCGGCCTTCGGTCTACTTTTTTTTTGCAGGATTTTGCTGGCAGAAAGTTGGCAAATGTCAGAAGTGTGAATTCTTCAAGGTGTCATTATGGAACCTTCTTTCCTCATCACCTCCGGAGTGGTGCTCACCTCTCTTCTCTCCTTCTTACAGAGGCGTCTGTCTCATCTCGCCATCCTGGCAACGCTCCCCAGACTCCCGCCTCCGCACCTGAAAACGCTCTCTGTGGATGATTGATTCCTCTTCTGCCGCCACCTTTGCTGACGATCTCTCCAACAGAACAATCGATCGCTGTTCCTGAGAACTTCTACTTCATGTTTACACTGTGGAGGCACTTTGTGAAGACCGAGATATTTGATGCTCATATTATTTTTTATAATAAATATTGTACATTTATTTTTTTCTACAATGTTTCAGTTCATGTGTGCTTTGTATATGTCTGTGTGTGTGTGTGTGTATATATATATATATACAGTATCTGACAAAAGTAAGTACACCCCTCGGTCACATTGGTGTCAATCTTTTCATGTGACAACACTAAAGAAATGACACTTTGCTACAATGTAAAGTAGTGAGTGTACAGCTTGTATAAAGGTGTAAATTTTCTGTCCCCTCAAAATAACTCAACACACAGCCATTAATGTCTAAACCACTGGCAACAAAAGTCAGTACACCCCTAAGTGAAAATGTCCAAATTGGGCCCAAAGTGTCAATATTTTGTGTGGCCGCCATTATTTTCCAGCACTGCCTTAACCCTCTTGGGCATGGAGGTCACCAGAGCTTCACAGGTTGTCACTGGAGTCCTCTTCCCCTCCTCCATGACGACATCACGGAGCTGGTGGATGTTACAGACCTTGCGCTCCTCCACCTTCTGTTTGAGGACCCCCCACAGATGATCAATAGGGTTTAGGTCTGGAGACATGCTTGGCCAGTCTATCACCTTCACCCTCAGCTTCTTTAGCAAGGCAGTGGTGGTCTTGGAGGTGTGTTTGGGGTGGTTATCATGTTGGAATACTACCCTGCGGCCCAGTCTCTGAAGGGAGGGGATCATGCTCTGCTTCAGTATGTCACAGTACATGTTACCATTCATGGTCCCCTCAATGGTCCCCTCAAGGGGGGGGGGAGTGAAGGGAAATCTCCCTAGGAGCACACCAATATAAAAGCCCAACCCGCTAGAGCAGAGGTGACCAACCAGTGGCGCGCGGAGCCCTCTGATGTGGCCCGCGACCTCCTGCTCTGTAATGGTGGGTTGGCAAGCCCAGATCGCAGGTTGTCGACCAGCCATACCACAGCATCAGTGTTGTGAATGGGGGGGAAAGGTACCGCGCTTAAAATAGATAATGAAAAATTAAATTAACCCTAAACTGTGCAGCAAACTCATGTGTGAACCCAACACTAATATACAAACAAGGAAAATAAAAGTTTTGCAAACGAATTATAGTGAACCAATCAATATATCAAATGTGACTAATTATATATGAATGATAATAACGTGCTAATTCAAACACATCAATAAATTTGAACATAAGGGTCCATGTGAAAGTCCATATATTCTGATCAGTGAAAACTTGCAATGTAGAGTATCAAAAGAAGAGTGAACTCCTAATCACACCAAAATTGCACACGTGCACCACCACCAGGATAATGTGCTTACCAGAGGCAAGCTTAAGTACTGCCAAACTGAGAATAATCCACTTCCTCTTAGTAAATGGACCCCCAGGGATGGAACTCCTGCACTGTATAGGACTCAGTATTCGCCAATCATGCAAATGAAGAGGGGAAACCACATAGTGTGTACCGTCCAACAGCAATTTTATTCGATAAAAACAGATGGCTACTTACATCAAAGCAGATAAAACAAGCATGGGAAAAAGCCGGCCGGCTTGCAGTCTACCGTCCAGCGATGACGTCAGCGCGTCAGCCTCCCGACATACGTTTCGCTATAGATAGCGTCGTCTGGGGAAGGGGCGACGCACTGACTCATCGCAAATTTAAATACACTGGTAACCACGCCTTAATCTGAGTCACGGGCAGCCCCGCCACCCGGAAGTAGAACTACACAGTTCATGAAATGTAAACCATCAAAGCAGTGTTGTGAATGAAGCTGGTGGTAGAGGAAGAAAGCGGCTGTGGAGCAGAGCCCCATAATCCGATGCTTGCTCTACAGCGCCGGCTTTTGCCACAGGTGGAGTCTATGGCAAAGTTCAGCTAACCCGCAGGATTAGGGTGACCACATTTCCAAACTGCCATTCAGGGACACACCCCCTCTCTCACCTTCCCCCAAAAAAGATGAGCGGGGGGGGATAATGTAGTCTCGGGGTTGATGGGGAAATTACGCGGCGGGTTATTTGTCAGGTGAATGTGCCACTTGCCACCCATAGCCTGTCACCAGATGCAGTGCTGCTGTCACTCCCTCTGCATGAGCCACGTGCGTAGAAGGAAAGGAGTGGCGTCGCTATCTGGAGAGTGAAGATCACACCAGTCCCTACTGCTTGCCGCTGGGTGCCGGAGAAGGAGTAGGTGCCGAGGTGGGTGGGGACAGCAGTGCTGCACTAGGCGCAGGCCTCGCTCCCGGTCTCACTGTCTGAGAGTTAATTGTCACTGGTTGCAAGATGCCAGGCAGCACTGGCTCTAGCAACCAGTTCTGGAAATGTAGTTATTAGTTAGTAGGGGGTGGCTGTGTCCTCTATTTCATTCCGGGACATTGTATTGTCCCGGAATGAAGGTGCCCGGGACCCAGGACAGACATGTCAATTGCGGGACAGTCCCGGGCAATCCGGGACACGTGGGCACCCTACGCAGGATAGACACAGGCAGGGCCTCCATCAGGAATTTTGGGGCCCCTTCACAGGCATGAGCCCCCTGGGGCAGAGGAGAACCGTGGGGGGGGTGCTGTCGCCGCAGATTGAAAAGGCGGGGGGGCTGGGGGGTGCTGCCGCCGCAAATTGTTCAGGGGGGCTTTGGGTGCTGACAAACAAGAAAAAAATCAAAATAACAAAAAAAAGGGGGGGGGGGGTTGCCATCTGGGGACCTCTGGGCCCCTTACAAAAAAAATCTAAAAAAAAAAAAAATTCTAAAAATGTAAATTCATAAAAAAAATAATACAAAAAAGGGGAGTTGCCATCCGGGGCCCTGGGGACCTCCGGGCCTCTGGGGACCTCTGGGCCCATTTAAAAAAGAAAGATTTTTTTTTTAAATAATAAAAAAAAAAAATTAAAAAGGGGGGGCCCTGGGGACCTCTGGGCCCCTTACAATAAAAATTGATAAAAAAATAATTAAATAAAAAAAAGGGGGATTGCCATCCGGGCCCCTGGGGACCTCCGGGCCCCTTACAGGTGTACTGCCTGTACCCCCCTGATGGCGGCCCTGAACACAGGTGCACTAAGCTGCACCCGCGGTGTGGGTAAACTGCAGCACATCAGTGTGAAAGCAGTCTTAGGCCCTTTTCACACGATCAGCCCGACCAAATGGGACCCTCAATTCACCTCTATAGAGCGACAGATGTCTGCTTACGCCCCCCGCCTACCTCCAATCCGAAAAACAGAAGGGAATTGGTCTGTGCATCTGGGCGGATCATAGGGCCTTTAAAGTCCGCTCATTGTGGCCCTCGACTGGTTACCAAGTTGCTTAAGTGGCCCTCGCTCTTCAAAAGATTGGGCACCCCTGTGCTAGAGGTTCTAATCCTTTTCTATTACTGTATTTGTACTGTATAGTTGTAAAAAAAACAAAGTTTTGGCTATTTATACACTTTAACAAGCAGGGGCATCTCTGTGCAAAGTGTAAATGCCACTATGAATATTAGATGCAGTTGATGGTGTTTAATGTAAAAGTGAAGACAAGCAACTAAATTCTTGGCCATTAAACCTCACAGCTTGGGTCTGACCATATTTTTCTATACTGCAATTAAAGCAATGTAGCTTGGTCAAGCCTGTGATTGGATAGAAAAGGAGCAGAAACACACCGATGAGATCCTCCCTATGATCTCCCCTCCTATCAGCCGACTCCCTGTGCAAAGTGCAGTATATAAAGCTTGGCCGGATAACATTGCCCCCCCCCTCCTGAAGTGCGCTATTAAAACCTATATATAAGTTTGGTGGAATCCATGGCTGGGTTTATTCGGAATACTTTGTATCTGCCTACATTTTGCTTTAAGCAGTTAATATATCATTTATAATTGCAATACAAGCCGCTGTAATTTAATGTTATTAATAAAAAATATATTTTTGTTCTGAGTGCTGTCAGTCATTTCTTTTTTGCATTCGTGGGAATTCATATGAAGTTGATGTAGCAATGTGGACTACAATTGCGCAGTACGGCAATCCTCTGGTGTTCTCACGCATTGCATGTCCCTTTTACTGCTATTAAATGACATCATATTTGTGAGTCCAGCTAAAGGAATTATGGGATGGGTAGTCCATCAGACTGATAACTGTTCTTCCTGTTCATGCATCCGGACCACATATCCCAGAGTTCCTTGCTACTATCAGAGTGATTGCTGGGAGGAGCTATAAAGGAGGCCAGAGACCCGCCCATCGCTCTCTTGCTCCTGGGCCTGATACGAGACGGACCTCTCCCTGCGTGGAGAGAGAGGTCGTGGCCTACAACGCGGTCCAACATCTGCCCACCCGAGCCAGAAGAGCCTAGCTCCGTGGGTTGCCATCGGACATCCTTACCGCATCACTACAGTGACCAGCCAGTCGGTGTGTGAAGCTGCAAAAGAAAGATCAAAGCTTCGGATTCGCTGTCGAAGCATCGCTACACCAGAAGCTGTTCGGAAGATATCACATCTACCTGGTTGTCGGTGAGAGGGCTAATCGCCCATTTTTTATCTGCAGGGCAAAAGGGGCAGCTTCCCTGGGCCCCATCATTGTTGTGGGGCCAAAAGCAGCTGCCTCATACTTGCCAACTATCCCAGTTTAAATTCCCTTGTCCCTTGACGTTTTAATCCTGTGCTGTGTCCCGATACCTCAGTGTGAAGTGCTGTTACTAATGCTGCCCAGCTCTGCTGACTCACCTGCAGACCCTGTGTTTACATGTAAATAGCCTGCATTGATATGTAAATAGAGGCGGCATTCATATGTATATCATACCCCCTGAGGTCATATTCACCATCACTTCTGCTGAATGCTGCCCACTGGGGAGATAAAGGGGCATGCTGGAAAGTCTTGCCTACAACTGGGGTCATTAAGCCCAACATCAGCCTGTTTTCTGAAAAGGTGAGCAAATTGGAGGTGGAACCCTTTTTCAAAATAACATGGTGCCACAGCACCCTGAATTGTGGTGAATGTGAATACGTACATCTCAGCAGATGTGTGAGGGTAGCATTAACGAATAATGGCACTGCTGTGTATCTGCTAAAGGACAGCACTTTCTAGGGTGTCAGGAAAGCGATTTTGCATGCGTTCCCGACACACACAAATGTGAACGCAGGCTAAATGTCTCAGTTACATTGGTGGTCAGTGTAAATCCCTTCTTATGCCGCGTGCACACGATCATTTTTCACGTCGTGAAAAATTACATTTTTTTTTTCAACAAGAAAAACGACCGTGTGTGGTCTTTTTGTCATTTTTCACGACGTGAAAAACGGCATTAAAAATGACGAGAAAAATTAGAACATGCTCTAATTTTTCTCGTCGTTTTTCCCGTCATTTTTTTCCGCTGCAGTTTTCCCCATAGGGAAACACTGCCACGGACCCTACACACGGTCGTTTTTCTCGACAAGAGAAAAAATGACGGGAAAAACGACCGTGTGTGGGGGAACAAGCCGTTCCCTCGTTTTTCATGTCATTATTCACGGCGTTTTTTTAACCGCCGTGAATCACGATCGTGTGTACGCGGCATAACATTGGTGGTTACTGTGAATGCTCCTATTACATTGGTGGTCAGTGTAAATCTTCTCATTACATTTGGGCTTGGTGTAGAATCCTTTCATTCACACTAGTGACCAGTGTGAAGGTCCCCCTTACATTGGTGGTCAGTGTAAATCCCTTCTTACATTGGTGGTTACTGTGAATGCTCCTATTACATTGGTGGTCAGTGTAAATCCCCATTACATTGGTGGTCACTCAGTGTATAAACTCCTCTTTATATTGGTAATCGCTAAAAATAAAATCCAAACTTGCATTTGTGGTCAGTTTTGAATCCTCCCTTACATTAGTGGTCCGTGTAGAAGCCCCCTTTAAATTGTTGCTGAGTGTAAATCCCCCCTTACATTGGTGGCCAGCGTAGAAATCCCCCTTTATTGGTTTTTGATGAGCGGAAATGATACACTGTAACCTTTGGCAACCAATCGCAATCGCTGCCTGATCTGATTCAGTAAATTGATTTCAAGTCTAGCTACTATTTATTGTATGTCTCAGAGCAGGTGGAGAGCGAAATTGCATGGGGGGGGGGGGGGCAATAAAATGTTTGGCCAGGGTCCAATAGTAATTAAAGATGGCCCTGACTCTTGTCACGGTATCTCTGGGACACTTTTCATCGGACACATCCACCTTGCGAACACTTTCCTGACTTAGCTGCAAGCAGTACTTAAATGCTCTAACTCCACTTTCTACGAGGAACAACCTAGTACATCTACACCTAACTGGAGTACAGATAACGAGCTCCGACATACCGGTGAAGAACATCAGATCTGCAACGAGAACTTTAAAGTTAGAGTTACACAAATGGACCCTTGTACTATCACCTCTAGGCCTGAGCTTTCTTTACTACTAGAACTGTTGTAGTTCTGCCAGGTAACCTCTTTTAGTGAGCCATTCTAGTCCTTTTGGTTACATTATAAACAGGAAAAATACTGCGCCAACCTTCAAATCAAATTTCTAGCAGCCTACACAACAACTTGACAATAGTGTAAAAAAATAATAAATAAAGTGTGGCGCTGTGTACAAACAGAAAAAATATATATATATATAATGTCTGGTGACAATTGGTCTTTATAAAGACCCGTATGTCGTATTGAACCTGGATATGGTTCTGTGCACCTCTTAAGTGCAAAGTGCATATAACGTGCAAAGATTTATAATGAATACAATGAGTAAAATAAAGTGAGATATATCACAAAAATTGACTTAACGAAAAAAACAACATGAATATCATGTGTGAAAGTGATCCACAATGTATGGTAGTGTCCAATTTTTTGGGACAGAAAAAAGTATTTAGATGAATACGTGGTCTGGTACCAACATCAGCACTAAATCAACACTACGTCAAGTGTATAATAAGTGGTAAGTTCGGTCCAGACTGGTTCCTTGGGTTATACGTTTTCTATGTTGCAACACTTAGAGGTGATGTTACCATTGGAAAGTGAGTAAAGGGTGTATACTCTTACCGGATGTTGTAGATCCAGCTTGCCGTATGGCGGTGAATCTATCGGGCTTGTGTCCACACCAGGGACTGGTAGATATAAATCCTGGGGCCAATCTTCCCTCAGCGTCCTTCAACGTTCCAGAGAGTGTTCACCAAGGCTTTTCCACCATAACTCTCACTTCCAATGCAATGAGTCAGTGTATGACACCAAATTTCTCCGTATGAGTGATGTCACCATGCAAAACATGAGAAAAAAATTCTCCACATAGTGTAAATCCAAATGGGATTTTATTTATAAAAAATATATGAAATAACCCAATAAAAAGGTCTCACTGAACGATTTAACAATCCAAAAAACTTCTTTAGAAAACTTTACAGGAAAAAACAAACCAACAAATCCAAAATGAATCCTCAAACAATCAGCAGCTCTGGATTTCAAAAATGCGTGGAGTGAGCACCAAGGCTGGCATGTAAACCCGACGAAACGCCCCAGGATTTATATCTACCAGTCCCTGGTGTGGACACAAGCCCGATAGATTCACCGCCGTACGGCGAGCTGGATCTACAACATCCGGTAAGAGTATACACCCTTTACTCACTTTCCAATGGTAACATCACCTCTAAGTGTTGCAACATAGAAAACGTATAACCCAAGGAACCAGTCTGGACCGAACTTACCACTTATTATACACTTGACGTAGTGTTGATGCAGTGTTGATGTTGGTACCAGACCACACATTCATCGAAAGACTTTTTTCTGTCCCAAAAAATTGGACACTACCATACATTGTGGATCACTTTCACACATGATATTCATGTTGTTTTTTTCGTTAAGTCAATTTTTGTGATATATCTCACTTTATTTTACTCATTGTATTCATTATAAATCTTTGCACGTTATATGCACTTTGCACTTAAGAGGTGCACAGAACCATATCCAGGTTCAATACGACATACGGGTCTTTATAAAGACCAATTGTCACCAGACATTATATATATATATATATTCTGTTTGTACACAGCGCCACACTTTATTTATTACTTTTGGTTACATTCACCCATAGGGGAAAGTATTACCTCTTAAAGGAAGTGTTTCTAACTTACTGCATATCTGTTATTATCTTTTTTTTGCCTTTCGGAGGAATTATTTTGCTGAGCTGATGATGTCTGCCCAAAGCTCAGCAGATTTATTCCCTCCTTGTTGTGTACCTCCCTTTCCAGTTCATTCAAGTAAATACTATCAGAATATAAATGCGCTGAGTTGTCTGATTCATTACTTTGCAGCGGTACCAGGATGTCTGAACCCAGAGTGTCAGGTGGGTTGGAATGTTCACTATGTCATAGCAGTGCAGATGAGCAGGTAATTCCAAGCAGTCCCCTAGGGGGCAGTGCTACATTTATAAATTATGTTTTTCCAAGAATTCTTTTCCCCTTGCTCCTGCAATTGGCTAACTGCTTGTTCCAGAAACCTTCATAGAGCCTGAAGGTAAAATACAGGCATCCCTTGTAACATCTCAGGGGTTTAATGTACTGCATGGGGGGCTTAATCTTTGTTTAGATACTAACAGAGGACTGTGACAGACGGGACAGAGGCTTTTGGAGGGGACTGTAGCCTCTTGCCTACTGACTATGGGCCTTCGCATTTGAGGGAGCTACAAGCATTCATAGTAGTTACATACATAGTTACATAGTTACATAGTTACATATATAGTTACTAGGGATGAGCTTCGTGTTCGAGTCGAACATACGTTCGACTCGAACATCGGCTGTTCGATCGTTCGACGAAGATCGAACGATTTGGGCCGTTCGCGCCAAATTCGAGTGACGCGAACGGCCCACAATGCACTACGCCATCGCAGTGTCATCCAGGCGCTGTGATTGGCCAAGCATGCACTGTGACCCCGCATGCTTGGCCAATCACAGCGCCGGCAGCGAGGAGAGCAATGATTGGCCACAGGCAGGATGCCTGTGGCCAATTATTGCTGAGGGGGTTTAGTACACGCCCCACACTATAAAAGGCCGCCAGCACGGCGGCCTAGTGTAGTGTGTTCCGGAGCAGGGATAGAGCAGCATAGGCAGGGACAGTGACTTTTATTTCTTTCTTGCTTAACCTGAATTCCTTTAGTTTAGGGAAAGAGAAGGATAGGTAGGGAGAGTGTCAGTGTGTTTTGTGCTTGTGCTATATTGTGCTTAAAAAAAACATTTTTTCTAGGGACAGAAAACTGTAGGTAGGGAGAGTGTCAGTTTCTTTCACTGTGCAAGTCCTTGTTTCTAGGGACCTGGAAGGACAGTGAGTGAATTCTCCTTGTGCTATATTGTGCTTAAAAAAAACATTTTTTCTAGGGACAGAAAACTGTAGGTAGGGAGAGTGTCAGTTTCTTTCACTGTGCAAGTCCTTGTTTCTAGGGACCTGGAAGGACAGTGAGTGAATTCTCCTTGTGCTATATTGTGCTTAAAAAAAAACATTTTTTCTAGGGACAGAAAACTGTAGGTAGGGAGAGTGTCAGTTTCTTTCACTGTGCAAGTCCTTGTTTCCAGGGACCTGGAAGGACAGTGAGTGAATTCTCCTTGTGCTATATTGTGCTTAAAAAAAACATTTTTTCTAGGGACAGAAAACTGTAGGTAGGGAGAGTGTCAGTTTCTTTCACTGTGCAAGTCCTTGTTTCCAGGGACCTGGAAGGACAGTGAGTGAATTCTCCTTGTGCTATATTGTGCTTAAAAAAACAGTTTTTCTAGGGACAGAAAACTGTAGGTAGGGAGAGTGTCAGTTTCTTTCACTGTGCAAGTCCTTGTTTCTAGGGACTGGGAAGGACAGTGAGTGAATTCTCCTTGTGCTATATTGTGCTTAAAAAAAACATTTTTTCTAGGGACAGAAAACTGTAGGTAGGGAGAGTGTCAGTTTCTTTCACTGTGCAAGTCCTTGTTTCTAGGGACCTGGAAGGACAGTGAGTGAATTCTCCTTGTGCTATAGTGTGCTTAAAAAAAACATTTTTTCTAGGGACAGAAAACTGTAGGTAGGGAGAGTGTCAGTTTCTTTCACTGTGCAAGTCCTTGTTTCTAGGGACCTGGAAGGACAGTGAGTGAATTCTCCTTGTGCTATATTGTGCTTAAAAAAAACATTTTTTCTAGGGACAGAAAACTGTAGGTAGGGAGAGTGTCAGTTTCTTTCACTGTGCAAGTCCTTGTTTCTAGGGACTGGGAAGGACAGTGAGTGAATTCTCCTTGTGCTATATTGTGCTTAAAAAAACATTTTTTCTAGGGACAGAAAACTGTAGGTAGGGAGAGTGTCAGTTTCTTTCACTGTGCAAGTCCTTGTTTCCAGGGACCTGGAAGGACAGTGAGTGAATTCTCCTTGTGCTATATTGTGCTTAAAAAAAACATTTTTTCTAGGGACAGAAAACTGTAGGTAGGGAGAGTGTCAGTTTCTTTCACTGTGCAAGTCCTTGTTTCCAGGGACCTGGAAGGACAGTGAGTGAATTCTCCTTGTGCTATATTGTGCTTAAAAAAAACATTTTTTCTAGGGACAGAAAACTGTAGGTAGGGAGAGTGTCAGTTTCTTTCACTGTGCAAGTCCTTGTTTCCAGGGACCTGGAAGGACAGTGAGTGAATTCTCCTTGTGCTATATTGTGCTTAAAAAAAACATTTTTTCTAGGGACAGAAAACTGTAGGTAGGGAGAGTGTCAGTTTCTTTCACTGTGCAAGTCCTTGTTTCCAGGGACCTGGAAGGACAGTGAGTGAATTCTCCTTGTGCTATAGTGTGCTTAAAAAAAACATTTTTTCTAGGGACAGAAAACTGTAGGTAGGGAGAGTGTCAGTTTCTTTCACTGTGCAAGTAAGTCCTTGTTTCCAGGGACCTGGAAGGACAGTGAGTGAATTCTCCTTGTGCTATAGTGTGCTTAAAAAAAACATTTTTTCTAGGGACAGAAAACTGTAGGTAGGGAGAGTGTCAGTTTCTTTCACTGTGCAAGTCCTTGTTTCCAGGGACCTGGAAGGACAGTGAGTGAATTCTCCTTATGCTATATTGTGCTTAAAAAAAACATTTTTTCTAGGGACAGAAAACTGTAGGTAGGGAGAGTGTCAGTTTCTTTCACTGTGCAAGTCCTTGTTTCCAGGGACCTGGAAGGACAGTGAGTGAATTCTCCTTGTGCTATAGTGTGCTTAAAAAAAACATTTTTTCTAGGGACAGAAAACTGTAGGTAGGGAGAGTGTCAGTTTCTTTCACTGTGCAAGTAAGTCCTTGTTTCCAGGGACCTGGAAGGACAGTGAGTGAATTCTCCTTGTGCTATAGTGTGCTTAAAAAAAACATTTTTTCTAGGGACAGAAAACTGTAGGTAGGGAGAGTGTCAGTTTCTTTCACTGTGCAAGTCCTTGTTTCCAGGGACCTGGAAGGACAGTGAGTGAATTCTCCTTGTGCTATAGTGTGCTTAAAAAAAACATTTTTTCTAGGGACAGAAAACTGTAGGTAGGGAGAGTGTCAGTTTCTTTCACTGTGCAAGTCCTTGTTTCTAGGGACCTGGAAGGACAGTGAGTGAATTCTCCTTGTGCTATATTGTGCTTAAAAAAAACATTTTTTCTAGGGACAGAAAACTGTAGGTAGGGAGAGTGTCAGTTTCTTTCACTGTGCAAGTCCTTGTTTCTAGGGACCTGGAAGGACAGTGAGTGAATTCTCCTTGTGCTATATTGTGCTTAAAAAAAACATTTTTTCTAGGGACAGAAAACTGTAGGTAGGGAGAGTGTCAGTTTCTTTCACTGTGCAAGTAAGTCCTTGTTTCCAGGGACCTGGAAGGACAGTGAGTGAATTCTCCTTGTGCTATAGTGTGCTTAAAAAAAACATTTTTTCTAGGGACAGAAAACTGTAGGTAGGGAGAGTGTCAGTTTCTTTCACTGTGCAAGTAAGTCCTTGTTTCCAGGGACCTGGAAGGACAGTGAGTGAATTCTCCTTGTGCTATAGTGTGCTTAAAAAAACATTTTTTCTAGGGACAGAAAACTGTAGGTAGGGAGAGTGTCAGTTTCTTTCACTGTGCAAGTCCTTGTTTCCAGGGACCTGGAAGGACAGTGAGTGAATTCTCCTTGTGCTATAGTGTGCTTAAAAAAAAAACATTTTTTCTAGGGACAGAAAACTGTAGGTAGGGAGAGTGTCAGTTTCTTTCACTGTGCAAGTCCTTGTTTCTAGGGACCTGGAAGGACAGTGAGTGAATTCTCCTTGTGCTATATTGTGCTTAAAAAAAACATTTTTTCTAGGGACAGAAAACTGTAGGTAGGGAGAGTGTCAGTTTCTTTCACTGTGCAAGTCCTTGTTTCTAGGGACCTGGAAGGACAGTGAGTGAATTCTCCTTGTGCTATATTGTGCTTAAAAAAAACATTTTTTCTAGGGACAGAAAACTGTAGGTAGGGAGAGTGTCAGTTTCTTTCACTGTGCAAGTAAGTCCTTGTTTCCAGGGACCTGGAAGGACAGTGAGTGAATTCTCCTTGTGCTATAGTGTGCTTAAAAAAAACATTTTTTCTAGGGACAGAAAACTGTAGGTAGGGAGAGTGTCAGTTTCTTTCACTGTGCAAGTCCTTGTTTCCAGGGACCTGGAAGGACAGTGAGTGAATTCTCCTTGTGCTATATTGTGCTTAAAAAAAACATTTTTTCTAGGGACAGAAAACTGTAGGTAGGGAGAGTGTCAGTTTCTTTCACTGTGCAAGTCCTTGTTTCTAGGGACCTGGAAGGACAGTGAGTGAATTCTCCTTGTGCTATATTGTGCTTAAAAAAAACATTTTTTCTAGGGACAGAAAACTGTAGGTAGGGAGAGTGTCAGTTTCTTTCACTGTGCAAGTCCTTGTTTCCAGGGACCTGGAAGGACAGTGAGTGAATTCTCCTTGTGCTATAGTGTGCTTAAAAAAAACATTTTTTCTAGGGACAGAAAACTGTAGGTAGGGAGAGTGTCAGTTTCTTTCACTGTGCAAGTAAGTCCTTGTTTCCAGGGACCTGGAAGGACAGTGAGTGAATTCTCCTTGTGCTATAGTGTGCTTAAAAAAAACATTTTTTCTAGGGACAGAAAACTGTAGGTAGGGAGAGTGTCAGTTTCTTTCACTGTGCAAGTCCTTGTTTCTAGGGACCTGGAAGGACAGTGAGTGAATTCTCCTTGTGCTATATTGTGCTTAAAAAAAACATTTTTTCTAGGGACAGAAAACTGTAGGTAGGGAGAGTGTCAGTTTCTTTCACTGTGCAAGTCCTTGTTTCCAGGGACCTGGAAGGACAGTGAGTGAATTCTCCTTGTGCTATAGTGTGCTTAAAAAAAACATTTTTTCTAGGGACAGAAAACTGTAGGTAGGGAGAGTGTCAGTTTCTTTCACTGTGCAAGTAAGTCCTTGTTTCCAGGGACCTGGAAGGACAGTGAGTGAATTCTCCTTGTGCTATAGTGTGCTTAAAAAAAACATTTTTTCTAGGGACAGAAAACTGTAGGTAGGGAGAGTGTCAGTTTCTTTCACTGTGCAAGTCCTTGTTTCCAGGGACCTGGAAGGACAGTGAGTGAATTCTCCTTGTGCTATAGTGTGCTTAAAAAAAACATTTTTTCTAAGGACAGAAAACTGTAGGTAGGGAGAGTGTCAGTTTCTTTCACTGTGCAAGTCCTTGTTTCTAGGGACCTGGAAGGACAGTGAGTGAATTCTCCTTGTGCTATATTGTGCTTAAAAAAAACATTTTTTCTAGGGACAGAAAACTGTAGGTAGGGAGAGTGTCAGTTTCTTTCACTGTGCAAGTCCTTGTTTCTAGGGACCTGGAAGGACAGTGAGTGAATTCTCCTTGTGCTATATTGTGCTTAAAAAAAACATTTTTTCTAGGGACAGAAAACTGTAGGTAGGGAGAGTGTCAGTTTCTTTCACTGTGCAAGTAAGTCCTTGTTTCCAGGGACCTGGAAGGACAGTGAGTGAATTCTCCTTGTGCTATAGTGTGCTTAAAAAAAACATTTTTTC
The DNA here is from genome assembly GCA_029206835.1 of Rana muscosa. Classification (NCBI taxonomy): domain Eukaryota; kingdom Metazoa; phylum Chordata; class Amphibia; order Anura; family Ranidae; genus Rana; species Rana muscosa. The sequence continues at coordinate 326,810,880 of CM055123.1, read as the reverse complement.
TAGGGACAGAAAACTGTAGGTAGGGAGAGTGTCAGTTTCTTTCACTGTGCAAGTCCTTGTTTCCAGGGACCTGGAAGGACAGTGAGTGAATTCTCCTTGTGCTATAGTGTGCTTAAAAAAAACATTTTTTCTAGGGACAGAAAACTGTAGGTAGGGAGAGTGTCAGTTTCTTTCACTGTGCAAGTCCTTGTTTCCAGGGACCTGGAAGGACAGTGAGTGAATTCTCCTTGTGCTATATTGTGCTTAAAAAAAACATTTTTTCTAGGGACAGAAAACTGTAGGTAGGGAGAGTGTCAGTTTCTTTCACTGTGCAAGTCCTTGTTTCTAGGGACCTGGAAGGACAGTGAGTGAATTCTCCTTGTGCTATATTGTGCTTAAAAAAAACATTTTTTCTAGGGACAGAAAACTGTAGGTAGGGAGAGTGTCAGTTTCTTTCACTGTGCAAGTCCTTGTTTCTAGGGACCTGGAAGGACAGTGAGTGAATTCTCCTTGTGCTATATTGTGCTTAAAAAAAACATTTTTTCTAGGGACAGAAAACTGTAGGTAGGGAGAGTGTCAGTTTCTTTCACTGTGCAAGTCCTTGTTTCCAGGGACCTGGAAGGACAGTGAGTGAATTCTCCTTGTGCTATAGTGTGCTTAAAAAAAACATTTTTTCTAGGGACAGAAAACTGTAGGTAGGGAGAGTGTCAGTTTCTTTCACTGTGCAAGTAAGTCCTTGTTTCCAGGGACCTGGAAGGACAGTGAGTGAATTCTCCTTGTGCTATAGTGTGCTTAAAAAAAACATTTTTTCTAGGGACAGAAAACTGTAGGTAGGGAGAGTGTCAGTTTCTTTCACTGTGCAAGTCCTTGTTTCCAGGGACCTGGAAGGACAGTGAGTGAATTCTCCTTGTGCTATAGTGTGCTTAAAAAAAACATTTTTTCTAAGGACAGAAAACTGTAGGTAGGGAGAGTGTCAGTTTCTTTCACTGTGCAAGTCCTTGTTTCTAGGGACCTGGAAGGACAGTGAGTGAATTCTCCTTGTGCTATAGTGTGCTTAAAAAAAACATTTTTTCTAGGGACAGAAAACTGTAGGTAGGGAGAGTGTCAGTTTCTTTCACTGTGCAAGTCCTTGTTTCCAGGGACCTGGAAGGACAGTGAGTGAATTCTCCTTGTGCTATAGTGTGCTTAAAAAAAACATTTTTTCTAGGGACAGAAAACTGTAGGTAGGGAGAGTGTCAGTTTCTTTCACTGTGCAAGTCCTTGTTTCCAGGGACCTGGAAGGACAGTGAGTGAATTCTCCTTGTGCTATATTGTGCTTAAAAAAAACATTTTTTCTAGGGACAGAAAACTGTAGGTAGGGAGAGTGTCAGTTTCTTTCACTGTGCAAGTAAGTCCTTGTTTCCAGGGACCTGGAAGGACAGTGAGTGAATTCTCCTTGTGCTATAGTGTGCTTAAAAAAAACATTTTTTCTAGGGACAGAAAACTGTAGGTAGGGAGAGTGTCAGTTTCTTTCACTGTGCAAGTCCTTGTTTCCAGGGACCTGGAAGGACAGTGAGTGAATTCTCCTTGTGCTATAGTGTGCTTAAAAAAAACATTTTTTCTAGGGACAGAAAACTGTAGGTAGGGAGAGTGTCAGTTTCTTTCACTGTGCAAGTCCTTGTTTCCAGGGACCTGGAAGGACAGTGAGTGAATTCTCCTTGTGCTATATTGTGCTTAAAAAAAACATTTTTTCTAGGGACAGAAAACTGTAGGTAGGGAGAGTGTCAGTTTCTTTCACTGTGCAAGTCCTTGTTTCTAGGGACCTGGAAGGACAGTGAGTGAATTCTCCTTGTGCTATATTGTGCTTAAAAAAAACATTTTTTCTAGGGACAGAAAACTGTAGGTAGGGAGAGTGTCAGGCCTCGTACACACGACCGATTTTCTCGTCGTAAACAGTCAAGAAAAGTGCCGCGAGAGTTTTTTTGTCTAGAAAAACGTTCGTGTGTATGGTTTTACGACGAGAAACTTGACGAGAATCTCGACGAGAAAATAGAGAACCTGCTCTCTATTTTCTCGTCAGGATTCCAGATTTCCTCGTCGTGTTTCTCGTCGGCCTGTTTTGTGACGAGAAAATGGTTCGTGTGTATGCTTTTACGACTCTTCCAAAAGCGCGCATGCTCACAAGCAACTATGAGACGGGAGCGCATCTTCTGGTAAAACAAGCCTTCGTAATGGAGAGAGCACATTCGTCACGCTCATAAATATTTCATCGTTTAAATGTTCTGCATTGAATTCTTCGTTAGAATGTTACATTAATCAAAACGAGAGACCTTCTTTTGCTGCTGATATTCACACAGAGTTCTGCCTTATTTTTAACCTTTTTCATGCTGCTCTTTATAAGATTTATGTGTATTATATCGTGCAAGTTTTTAGGAATAATTTAAATGGTTAGATTTTTCAAAATGATGTTAATTATAATTTCTCAATGTTTTGATAGCGATCTCACATTTAATTTTCTAATCTATATTTTTAAAATTTCACACCATGTTTTTGAGCTAATCAGATTTAGTTATTCTTTTGGGGGGGTGATATCTGTGCCTTTTATTGTCAGTCAAATGTATCTGCTTACTCCAAAGCTTTTTTTTTTTTTATTTAAAAATACACATAGTCAAGTATGAACTTAAACAAAAAACACATTTATTCATGTTTATAAATTAAATAAAGAGAAGGCAGCGCTGGAGAAGCTGCTGCCATTTGTGCATCCCAGGGACCCCAGAGCACACACCAACCCTGTGTGGACACTAAAATTGGGAGCTTGAGAAGGCCCACATTTCAGAACACAATCTGATGCTGGCCTCCCAGAGGTCAGGAACAGCAGCAGGTGAGATATATGTCCCAAGTGTGTGGTACTACAACAGGCTGCCTTCTGTCCGACCAGTGCGACCACAATGAAGCAAGGCCATCACTTCCTCTTCTTCCTGGCAACCTTCCCTGCAGCCTTTCCTGAAGCCTTTCCTGAAGCCTTTCCTGCAGCCTTTCCTGCAGCCTTCCTTCTTCGTTTAGCTGGAGGCTGGCCCACTGGAGGGGTACTCCTGTCAGGAGGAGGAGGTGGAGGTGTAGCAGAAGGGGGTGGGGCAGAAGAAGAAGGTGGAGGTGTAGCAGAAGGGGGTGGGGCAGAAGGTGGAGGTGTAGCAGAAGGGGGTGGGGCAGAAGGTGGAGGTGTAGCAGAAGGGGGTGGGGCAGAAGGTGGAGGTGTAGCAGAAGGGGGTGGGGCAGAAGGTGGAGGTGTAGCAGAAGGGGGTGGGGCAGAAGGTGGAGGGGTAGCAGAAGGGGGTGGGGCAGAAGAGGAAGGTGGAGGTGGAGGTTGAGGTTGGGTCAGTTGGGCCACCTCACATATGGCGGTATTGGGGGTAATTTGCTCCATCACCCCCTTGTTGAGCAAGGTGATGAGCAGGGGTTCGCATAGGAGGCGTTGCTCCATGCTCATCACCTTGAACTTAGCCTCCACTAGGCCGGCAATGGCCTCTTCAGGGGATGTGGGCTCCTTGAGGGTGGCATGGGCCTCTTTAATAAGGGCCATTGCTGTGTCACTGGTGGTCCTGTCCCTCCTGCCTCTTTTGTGAAGCCTGATGGGAGGCACCTGGGATCTGGTGCTTCTCCTTTGCCCTGCCACCTCCTGTCTGCCACTGGGCCCTGCCACCTCCTGGCTGCCACTGGGCCCTGCCACCTCCTGGCTGGTACTGGGCCCTGCCACCTCCTGGCTGCCACTGGGCCCTGCCACCTCCTGGCTGGTACTGGGCCCTGCCACCTCCTGGCTGCCACTGGGCCCTTCCTCCTCCTGCCTGACAGTTTCCAGACCCTCCTCCTGGCTGATTTCATCCTGTGTATGAAAAAGGAACATAGTTTAATATGTTGGTTTAATCTTTGCATCAAACTTTGTAATCCTGATGGAAGCAATTAGAATGTAAATGCATAAATCCTTGCTTTAAATTTACCACTACATCAGCTTGACTATTTACCACACAATTAAGTGCAGAATAATGTCTACAGATCATGATTTCACTTGTGGAATACAAAATAATGTATGTTTCTCATCCTGACATATTTGGGAAACATTAATTTTATCCCACTACATTTTCAGTTAATACTATACCTGGCTCCAGATGGCCAAATCAGGATCATCCAGGATGGCTGCCTCCTCTTGCTCCAGAGAAGGCTCAGGTTGGCTGCAGGGAAGTCTGGGGGGAAGAGTGGAGAGTGATGGCCTTGGCTCAATGTGGTCATCCAGGAAGGACATCCTGCTGTAGTACCACAAAATCGGGACATAAACATCATCTGCTGCTGCTCCTGACCTCTGAGAAGCCAGCACCTTAGAGCGTTCAGTCCTGTAGGTACCTCTCAAGCTGCCAATTTTAGTGTCCACTTGTTTTGCTGTGGCTGTGGGCACCTTGGTATGCACAAATGGGAGCAGCTTCTCCAGCGCTGCTTTTCTCACCCCTTTTTTTTTATGGATGGGGTTTTTGGTCTTCCACAGAGCCGGCAGCTCCCTTACCCGGTCAATAAATTCCGCCAGGAACTCTTTGTCGCTAATAAAGACATTCATATTGTATCTGCAAGTAAAATAATTTATATTTAAATAATGTGAGGCAAACAGTCTAACCTCCTTCACATCCTAGTCACCATATATATCCTCCACCAATCTCAAGACAGTATAGGCCAACAATTTTTACAAGTCTCACAAAATCACATACCTTCGTTCGCACGTCCGTCACTTGAACTCCTCTCTCCGCACACCGAACGTACTATAGTCACATGTGTTTTTGCTATATACACACCGCGCATGCGTCAAAATTCGAACACGTCGCTCCGCACACGTCGCCCGCCCATGACGTTCTAACTAACATCTTTTCCCCGCCCCTTCTCTTTCGGCGCGCAGACAGATATGGCGTAGAGTTGCCACATCATCCCTTTAATCCAGGACATACATTAATTACACAGGTTCTGTGGATGGTTAAGGTGGTAATTAAACTCACTTGGTGCCTTATCTGCATTAAATTAGCCTCAGAACTTGTGTAATTCATATGTGTCCTGGATTAAAGGGATGATGTGGCAACCCTAATATGGCGGAGTTACAGCAGGTGTCTGATAATTCCGCAACTAGCGAGGAGACAAGCCCGGAGACCGAGGACACGTCACGATCAAGGAGGAGATTCAAGGCATCGAATATGTCTTTGGCGGAGATGGCGGAGATGGTGGACATCTTGGTCAAGGCTGATTATGATGCCAAGCATGGGCCGTATAGCAAACCAAATAGAAGGAAGGCCAAAATCCTCACTAAAGTTGTGAAGAGTCTGAGGGCGAAGTTCGGGGTGAAACGCTCAAATGAGCAGCTCAGAAAGAGGTGGTCAGACCTCAAACTGAGGGAGCCAGACCAGTTGAGGAGCATAAAGAGGATGCTCGCTAAAAGTAAGTAAAATGACGACCTTTCTGCTATTAATCTTTTTAGAAACTGACTTTTTTTTTTTTTTTTTCATATTGGACTCCCTTCCAAAATGTAATATTTTGAACTAGGTTGGGCACAGTAATCGTTCGTTACGTTACCGACACTTCGTTCGGCCACTATCCGCGGTTTTGGCTTATTTAAGACCCCCAAAAGTAATTAGACATCTGCCATTTTTGATCAAGTATTGTGGATAATTTTTAAGTCTAGATGATGTGTTTGTAAGGAGAATGAAATGCAAACTTTTATCAGTGTAAAGGAGAGGACACTCAGCAGCTGCTTCCACATCTGTACTTTGGAGCACTATAGTGTGGGCCACCAGACCCGCCTTTTTTGGGTGTCCCACACAGGTGCATCAGAGTTTATTTGTGGTGCCTCCATGTCCAAAAAATTACATCCAAATGTGAATACTAAACATATTTGGGGTCATAAATAATGCATTTTTCTTTAAATTCCGCACAAACACACACTTGTACCCCACTTCCAAACAATTTAGCCTGTTTTAAGTTTAAAAATGAGATTTTTACAGTGTGATAAATAGACCTTTGGTTTTATTCTCATAGGGGAGAGAAGACTGGGAGGAGGACACTCCAGGGAGCACATGCACCCCACAACTTCCAAGCAACCCCAAACTCCCAAAGATCCACAACCGAAAGATGTGCAGGAAGTTGAGGTGGAGGAAGGAGAAGTGCAGGAAGGAGAGGTGGATGACGTTGTGGATCTGGTCACCACAACAGGTCAGTATCTGACACCACAGCTTAAGGTAAGCGAGGTAGGCCTGCAGAGTTTTATTAATTTTTTTTTATGGTTTTTAGGGGATGGAAATGTTGTGAAGGATAGCACACCGTTCTCTGCTGACAGTGCCCTCCGCCTCATCCAGCAAGTGATGGAATGTAGCACGGAACTGGACCTAATTAAACAAAGAATCCATGTGATGGAACAAACATTTAAAGACATTCTCGATGTTTTGGGGAGAATTCAATAAGCCATCCAAACACATTTGTTTTTACATGTTTGTTTTTATATTTTTACTAATTTTTTGAGTAACAAAACAGCCAAAAATTGAATATGCACACAGTGTGTGAACATGTGCTATCTGCCATCAGGGGATATCCATGTACGTCTTTTGTGGGTGCAACCCCTTCCTCGTATCAAAAGTCGGTGAACTGAGGAAGGGGATGCACCCCCAAAACACATCCATTGATCACCCCTGATGGCAGATAGCACATGTTGACAATAGGGATCAGGATTGTAAACTTCCTATTTGCAAAAAAGTAAAAATGTGTGCATATTGAATTTTTGGCTGGGCAAGGGGTGGCAGGACCCCATATTAGGACGGGCACATAGAGACATAGTTTGTGTAACTGAATGTCTCAGATTGCTCAGAGGTATCCAATGTTGTAATTTTAGAAATGCAAGTGGTATTTTTGTATTTTCATAAGCCAAAATTTGCCGGGTTGTGGCCAGGCCAACCCCAAAGTAAAAAAAAAAAAAAAAGTGCAGAGAGTAAAATATTTGACCACAAACAACGTGTAGCTTCTTTTTATAATACACTCTAAGCTTATTTGGTTCTTTTGTAAGGTAACATAGTGAAATGGTTGTTATTTACTAAAGTAAAATACACTTGCCACTACAAATGCACAAAGACAAACTAGGAGACAGGAAAGAACAAATAATTAAAGGTTTAAACAAGATTTTTATTGGGATACTTAGACATAGGCTGGCATAGGAATTGCCCCCCTACCCGTGAAATACTCCATGTATTTGTCCCGAACCACACGGGCATTTTGGGGGGGCAAGCCAAGACGGGCAGATTCCAGGCCCGGAAGGGGATTTGCAGGGGAAAGTCCAGCCTCTGGCAAAACTGAGGCCATATACGAATTAGATTTTTGGCTCAGAAAGTTGTGTAGCACACAGCAGCATAACACTACATAGTTTATTTTGTAGTCCGCCAAGTGGATGGAAGTCATAAAAAGGCGGAACCGGCTGGCCATTATGCCGAAGGCATTTTCAACGACTCTTCGGCCCCTGGCCAGCCGGTAATTGAACACACTCTTCTCTGGGGTCAGGGTCCTCTGTGGAAATGGCCTCATAAGATGCCGTCCGAGTCCGAAGGCTTCATCAGCCAAGAAAACAAAGGGGAGTCCTTCAATATTCCCTGCATCCGGTGGCAATGCAAGGTCGTCACTCTGGAGACGGAGGGCAAACTCCGTCTGGATGAAGGATCCCCCATCGGACATCCGGCCATTCTTCCCTACATCAACATAGAGGAATTCATACCGTGCTGACACCACCGCCATCAGCACAATGCTATGAAACCCCTTGTAGTTGTAGTAGTAGGACCCAGAACGGGGTGGCGGCACGATGCGGACGTGCTTCCCGTCTATGGCACCACCGCAGTTGGGGAAGTCCCACCGCGTGGCAAACTCCGATGCCACAGTCTGCCATTCCTGTGGCGTGGAAGGAAGCTGTGGAGTGAAACAAGATGAAATAATATTAGAAAAACAAAGGCATACATTACAAGCAAATTCTAAACCAAAAAATTAGAGACCAACATCAATCTAATTATACGTTTATTAAGGTGTGTAAAAAAAGTATAATGGAAGGCTCATTTATCATATTCATCACCACCTCTGATGGGCCATTACTAAATTATTTTGGGGGGGGGGGAGATGTGTTTGGCCACAGGATAGCATTGCAGTGGCGGTGCGTCCAGAGTGGGCGCTGGAGCACTGTCCCCTCTCTCCTGTGCCCATCACTCAGAACAATACATAGGTTCATGCGTTGCATGAACCTATGTATTGTCTATGCCGCACACTATTCAGGTGGATGGCCTCTTGTAAAGCGACCGACATATGAATAATTGCGTCATTTAGGGGGTTAAAATTGCAGAGCAGAAACAGGTATTAAAAAAGTCTTGCAAATTACAACCTGAGGGATGTAATTGGCTTCCTCAAAGAAAAATCGGGGACGCAAGGAGGGGGCATTCCTTGTGTAAACACTGACAGGCTGCTCTGGCAATCATGTTCACCAAGTCTGTTTAATGGTAACATGATTGGCTGATGCAACATGAAGGGAAGGAGAAGACATCAAGGACAGAAGAAGGATGGCGCTGACCACAAGAAGGTAAGTGCAGGGCTGGGGGGAAACTGGCTGCATTAGAGGGGACTAAATGGCTGCATTGGAGGGGACAACTGGGGGCGTTTATTAGGCAACAGAGCAAAAAAGGAGGAAGTTTATTTCCGAAATTGGGGTTGGAACCCCCCAACATTTGGAGCAACAGGCGCCCCTGCTGGAAAAGTTAGTGAGGGGAAATATTTAGGGAGGATAAAAAAGGGGCAATCTAAAGCTTCCAACATGCATGGGGACAAAGGGGACATTCTCAGCATATTACAATCATGGTAATTAGGGAAGGATGAAAGAAATACAATACATTAGCATACATGTAATACATAAAATGTGATGTGAAGGGAGAAAACTTACCCTAATATAGTCCTCCTGCAGGACTTGTATAATAGCAGAACAGGTGTCTGGGATTATGAGGCCCAGAGCCTGGGGGGAGATGCCTGTGGTGAACTTCAAGTCCTGAAGACTTCTCCCTGTCGCCAGGTAACGCAACGTGGCGATGAGCCTCTGCTCAGCACTGATGGCTTCCTGCATAACGGTGTCCTGCCTGGTAATATAGGGGGACACCAAAGCCAACAGTTCCTGAAAAACGGGGTCAGACATCCTCAGAAAATTCCTGTAGTCCTCAGGATTATTGTCGACGATCTCCCGCAGCAGAGGCATGTGGCAGAATTGGTCCCGCTGGAGCAACCAATTCTTGGTCCATGAACTCCTCCTCACACCATTCATGGACTGGTCTTGGTCCAAAACAAGCAGACCAACACCAAGCGCACGCACAGCACGAACTCGACGACGAGAACGTCCAGGCGACATGGCTAGGAAACGGTCGTCTAATCAGAACGTACAGAACAGAACGCACTTTAGAACAGCAAGGCCTATGAATAACGAACTGAAATTCAGAAACGAACAGGCAATAACGCACTGTAAAACAGATACGACCTGCCTAGACGCCCTGAAAGTCAAGATACGAACCCACAAGCACAAACTGAACCGCAGAAAACGATCTGAAAAGTACGAAGACTGAAAAGCGCGAATCGTCTCTTCCCAAACTTTTACTTCACACGCGGTAACACGAGATCAGCAAAAGCAGCCCAAGGGGTGGCGCCAAGAAAAAAGATCTTCCCCATTATAGTGCCGTCGTACGTGCTGGACGTGAGCGCAGAGAACCACGAGGAAATTGGAAAATGACAGTGTGTACGCATAGAAAGCTTGACGAGAAAATCGACAAGCTTAACAAGAATCTCGTCGAAAAAAACGACGTGTTTTTTACGACGAGAAAATCGGTCGTGTGTACGAGGCCTCAGTTTCTTTCCCTGTGCAAGTCCTTGTTTCCAGGGACCTGGATGGACAGCGAGTGAATTCTCCTTGTGCTATATTGTGCTTAAAAAAAACATTTTTTCTAGGGACAGAAAACTGTAGGTAGGGAGAGTGTCAGTTTCTTTCACTGTGCAAGTCCTTGTTTCCAGGGACCTGGAAGGACAGTGAGTGAATTCTCCTTGTGCTATATTGTGCTTAAAAAAAACATTTTTTCTAGGGACAGAAAACTGTAGGTAGGGAGAGTGTCAGTTTCTTTCACTGTGCAAGTCCTTGTTTCTAGGGACCTGGAAGGACAGTGAGTGAATTCTCCTTGTGCTATATTGTGCTTAAAAAAACATTTTTTCTAGGGACAGAAAACTGTAGGTAGGGAGAGTGTCAGTTTCTTTCACTGTGCAAGTCCTTGTTTCTAGGGACCTGGAAGGACAGTGAGTGAATTCTCCTTGTGCTATATTGTGCTTAAAAAAAACATTTTTTCTAGGGACAGAAAACTGTAGGTAGGGAGAGTGTCAGTTTCTTTCACTGTGCAAGTCCTTGTTTCCAGGGACCTGGAAGGACAGTGAGTGAATTCTCCTTGTGCTATATTGTGCTTAAAAAAAACATTTTTTCTAGGGACAGAAAACTGTAGGTAGGGAGAGTGTCAGTTTCTTTCACTGTGCAAGTCCTTGTTTCCAGGGACCTGGAAGGACAGTGAGTGAATTCTCCTTGTGCTATATTGTGCTTAAAAAAAACATTTTTTCTAGGGACAGAAAACTGTAGGTAGGGAGAGTGTCAGTTTCTTTCACTGTGCAAGTCCTTGTTTCTAGGGACCTGGAAGGACAGTGAGTGAATTCTCCTTGTGCTATATTGTGCTTAAAAAAAACATTTTTTCTAGGGACAGAAAACTGTAGGTAGGGAGAGTGTCAGTTTCTTTCACTGTGCAAGTCCTTGTTTCCAGGGACCTGGAAGGACAGTGAGTGAATTCTCCTTGTGCTATATTGTGCTTAAAAAAAACATTTTTTCTAGGGACAGAAAACTGTAGGTAGGGAGAGTGTCAGTTTCTTTCACTGTGCAAGTCCTTGTTTCCAGGGACCTGGAAGGACAGTGAGTGAATTCTCCTTGTGCTATATTGTGCTTAAAAAAAACATTTTTTCTAGGGACAGAAAACTGTAGGTAGGGAGAGTGTCAGTTTCTTTCACTGTGTAAGTCCTTGTTTCTAGGGACCTGGAAGGACAGTGAGTGAATTCTCCTTGTGCTATATTGTGCTTAAAAAAAACATTTTTTCTAGGGACAGAAAACTGTAGGTAGGGAGAGTGTCAGTTTCTTTCACTGTGCAAGTCCTTGTTTCTAGGGACCTGGAAGGACAGTGAGTGAATTCTCCTTGTGCTATATTGTGCTTAAAAAAACATTTTTTCTAGGGACAGAAAACTGTAGGTAGGGAGAGTGTCAGTTTCTTTCACTGTGCAAGTCCTTGTTTCTAGGGACCTGGAAGGACAGTGAGTGAATTCTCCTTGTGCTATATTGTGCTTAAAAAAAACATTTTTTCTAGGGACAGAAAACTGTAGGTAGGGAGAGTGTCAGTTTCTTTCACTGTGTAAGTCCTTGTTTCTAGGGACCTGGAAGGACAGTGAGTGAATTCTCCTTGTGCTATATTGTGCTTAAAAAAAACATTTTTTCTAGGGACAGAAAACTGTAGGTAGGGAGAGTGTCAGTTTCTTTCACTGTGCAAGTCCTTGTTTCCAGGGACCTGGAAGGACAGTGAGTGAATTCTCCTTGTGCTATATTGTGCTTAAAAAAAAACATTTTTTCTAGGGACAGAAAACTGTAGGTAGGGAGAGTGTCAGTTTCTTTCACTGTGCAAGTCCTTGTTTCTAGGGACCTGGAAGGACAGTAAGTGAATTCTCCTTGTGCTATATTGTGCTTAAAAAAAAACATTTTTTCTAGGGACAGAAAACTGTAGGTAGGGAGAGTGTCAGTTTCTTTCACTGTGCAAGTCCTTGTTTCCAGGGACCTGGAAGGACAGTGAGTGAATTCTCCTTGTGCTATATTGTGCTTAAAAAAAACATTTTTTCTAGGGACAGAAAACTGTAGGTAGGGAGAGTGTCAGTTTCTTTCACTGTGCAAGTCCTTGTTTCCAGGGACCTGGAAGGACAGTGAGTGAATTCTCCTTGTGCTATATTGTGCTTAAAAAAAACATTTTTTCTAGGGACAGAAAACTGTAGGTAGGGAGAGTGTCAGTTTCTTTCACTGTGCAAGTCCTTGTTTCCAGGGACCTGGAAGGACAGTGAGTGAATTCTCCTTGTGCTATATTGTGCTTAAAAAAAACATTTTTTCTAGGGACAGAAAACTGTAGGTAGGGAGAGTGTCAGTTTCTTTCACTGTGCAAGTCCTTGTTTCCAGGGACCTGGAAGGACAGTGAGTGAATTCTCCTTGTGCTATATTGTGCTTAAAAAAAACATTTTTTCTAGGGACAGAAAACTGTAGGTAGGGAGAGTGTCAGTTTCTTTCACTGTGCAAGTCCTTGTTTCTAGGGACCTGGAAGGACAGTGAGTGAATTCTCCTTGTGCTATATTGTGCTTAAAAAAACATTTTTTCTAGGGACAGAAAACTGTAGGTAGGGAGAGTGTCAGTTTCTTTCACTGTGCAAGTCCTTGTTTCCAGGGACCTGGAAGGACAGTGAGTGAATTCTCCTTGTGCTATATTGTGCTTAAAAAAAACATTTTTTCTAGGGACAGAAAACTGTAGGTAGGGAGAGTGTCAGTTTCTTTCACTGTGCAAGTCCTTGTTTCTAGGGACCTGGAAGGACAGTGAGTGAATTCTCCTTGTGCTATATTGTGCTTAAAAAAAACATTTTTTCTAGGGACAGAAAACTGTAGGTAGGGAGAGTGTCAGTTTCTTTCACTGTGCAAGTCCTTGTTTCCAGGGACCTGGAAGGACAGTGAGTGAATTCTCCTTGTGCTATAGTGTGCTTAAAAAAAAAATTTTTCTAGGGACAGAAAACTGTAGGTAGGGAGAGTGTCAGTTTCTTTCACTGTGCAAGTCCTTGTTTCCAGGGACCTGGAAGGACAGTGAGTGAATTCTCCTTGTGCTATAGTGTGCTTAAAAAAAACATTTTTTCTAGGGACAGAAAACTGTAGGTAGGGAGAGTGTCAGTTTCTTTCACTGTGCAAGTCCTTGTTTCTAGGGACCTGGAAGGACAGTGAGTGAATTCTCCTTGTGCTATATTGTGCTTAAAAAAAACATTTTTTCTAGGGACAGAAAACTGTAGGTAGGGAGAGTGTCAGTTTCTTTCACTGTGCAAGTCCTTGTTTCTAGGGACCTGGAAGGACAGTGAGTGAATTCTCCTTGTGCTATATTGTGCTTAAAAAAAACATTTTTTCTAGGGACAGAAAACTGTAGGTAGGGAGAGTGTCAGTTTCTTTCACTGTGCAAGTCCTTGTTTCCAGGGACCTGGAAGGACAGTGAGTGAATTCTCCTTGTGCTATATTGTGCTTAAAAAAAACATTTTTTCTAGGGACAGAAAACTGTAGGTAGGGAGAGTGTCAGTTTCTTTCACTGTGCAAGTCCTTGTTTCTAGGGACCTGGAAGGACAGTGAGTGAATTCTCCTTGTGCTATATTGTGCTTAAAAAAAACATTTTTTCTAGGGACAGAAAACTGTAGGTAGGGAGAGTGTCAGTTTCTTTCACTGTGCAAGTCCTTGTTTCTAGGGACCTGGAAGGACAGTGAGTGAATTCTCCTTGTGCTATATTGTGCTTAAAAAAAACATTTTTTCTAGGGACAGAAAACTGTAGGTAGGGAGAGTGTCAGTTTCTTTCACTGTGCAAGTCCTTGTTTCCAGGGACCTGGAAGGACAGTGAGTGAATTCTCCTTGTGCTATATTGTGCTTAAAAAAAACATTTTTTCTAGGGACAGAAAACTGTAGGTAGGGAGAGTGTCAGTTTCTTTCACTGTGCAAGTCCTTGTTTCCAGGGACCTGGAAGGACAGTGAGTGAATTCTCCTTGTGCTATATTGTGCTTAAAAAAATATTTTTTCTAGGGACAGAAAACTGTAGGTAGGGAGAGTGTCAGTTTCTTTCACTGTCAAAGTCCTTGTTTCCAGGGACCTGGAAGGACAGTGAGTGAATTCTCCTTGTGCTAAATTGTGCTTAAAAAAAACATTTTTTCTAGGGACAGAAAACTGTAGGTAGGGAGAGTGTCAGTTTCTTTCACTGTCAAAGTCCTTGTTTCCAGGGACCTGGAAGGACAGTGAGTGAATTCTCCTTGTGCTATAGTGTGCTTAAAAAAAACATTTTTTCTAGGGACAGAAAACTGTAGGTAGGGAGAGTGTCAGTTTCTTTCACTGTGCAAGTCCTTGTTTCCAGGGACCTGGAAGGACAGTGAGTGAATTCTCCTTGTGCTATATTGTGCTTAAAAAAAACATTTTTTCTAGGGACAGAAAACTGTAGGTAGGGAGAGTGTCAGTTTCTTTCACTGTGCAAGTCCTTGTTTCAAGGGACAGAGAAGGACACCTGAAGGTAGCCCTTATTGCTTTTTTCCCATCTCCCTGCAGGCCATCTATTAGAATGTCTGGAAGGCAAACAAGGAGAGGCAGACAGTCAGGAGGCAATAAAAGAGGGCAAGCAGGCTCTGTGTCTGGGGGCAACAGTGCTGGTCGTGGACGCGGTGCATTGTCATCAGCACATGGCCATGGGACACGCTTGTCCTTCTTTTCGGCAGCTGGACATGTTGAGCCACATCATGCCGAAGACTTGGTAGAGTGGATGACCAAGCCCTCCTCCTCCTCCTCATCCTCTCTCACCCAGGCTCAGGGTACTGGCAAAGCAGCTGCCAAAGCGTCCTCTTCCCTGGTATCAATGTCAGACTCATCATCAGTCACTCCTTCCCTAGACCCACCATGTCCTCCTCCTGAGGAGTCCCCCGAACTGTTTGAGCACAGTGTTGGGTACATGCTCCAGGAGGATGCCCAGCGTTTCGAAGGGTCTGATGATGAAACCCAGCTACAGGAAGGCAGTAGGGTGAGAGCAGACAGAGGGGATGCTCAAGAAGGACACCAATCTGGCAGTCATGTTCCAGCAGCTGCAGCATACTGCCAGATTGGCTCCAGTGATGAGGAGGGAGGGGATGATGAGGTCACTGACTCCACGTGGGTGCCTAATAGGAGAGAGGAGGAGGAGGATGAGGAGGAGGAACATCTTCAACGAGACAGGATGCCCTTTGGTGGCCAGCGTAAGGGCAGTACACCGACGGAATCACACCGCAGAGCTCCGCCTGTGCAGGGCGCTGCCTCTGCCCGTCATGCAAAAAGTTCTTTGGTGTGGGCCTTTTTTGAGGCTAGTGCATCAGATCGCACAGCTGCTGTTTGCAACATATGTCTCAAGCGTATATCGCGTGGCCAAAACATCAGCCGCTTGGGTACCACATGCCTGACCAGACATATGTTGACCTGCCATGCAGCTCGTTGGCAAGCCTACCTCAAAGACCCACACCAAAGAACAAAGCGGACCTCTCCTTGCACCGCATCAGCTGGGATCTCCAACCCCACTATAACTTCAGTCCTCTCTGAAACATGCACTGAGAGGAATGAAGGTGTAGAATTAGGTGTGTCACAGCCAAGTACTTGCGGGCACTCTGCTAGCAGTACACCGACGTCCGATTCTAGCAGGCAAATTTCCCTGCCCCAGCTGCTGGACCGTCGAAAGAAGTTCACTCCCAGCCATCCACATGCCCAGCGGTTGAATGCTAGCTTGGCTAAATTGCTAGCGCTTCAACTGCTGCCTTTTCAGTTGGTAGACTCGGCCCCCTTCCGTGAGTTTGTGCAATGTGCGGTTCCTCAGTGGCAGGTTCCCAAACGCCACTTTTTCTCACGGAAGGCTATTCCGGCTCTCTACCGGCATGTGGAAGGCAATGTCTTGGCCTCGCTGGACAGGGCGGTCAGCGGTAAGGTGCATATTACCGCTGACTCATGGTCCAGCAGGCATGGACAGGGACGTTACCTTTCTTTCACGGCCCATTGGGTCACTCTTTTGGCAGCTGGGAAGGATGCAGGACAAGGTGCAGTAGTGTTGGAGGTTGTCCCACCGCCACGCCTCCAAAATGCTACTACTGGTTGTGACACACCTCTCTCCTCCACCCCCTCCTCTTCTTCTTCCTCCATGGCCTCTTCCTGTGCTTTGCCCTCTGAACCAGCGGTGCTCCGTAGCCGTTCAAGGGGCTACGCAAGTACGCAGGCAAAAAGATGCCATGCCGTGCTTGCGCTGGTGTGTTTGGGGGACAGAAGCCACACTGGGGCAGAGGTCCTGTCTGCTCTGCAGGGCCAGGCCGAGAGGTGGTTGACGCCACGCCAGCTTAAGCCAGGAATGGTGGTTTGCGACAATGGCACCAACCTCCTCTCCGCCCTCCGACAGGGACAACTGACCCATGTGCCCTGTGTGGCTCACGTCCTTAACCTGGTGGTGCAGCGGTTCTTGGGCAGGTACCCGGGCTTACAGGATGTCCTGAGGCAGGCCAGGAAAGTCTGTGTGCATTTCCGCAGATCTTATAATGCCAGTGCTCGCCTGGCTGAGCTGCAAAAGGAGTTGAACCTGCCCAAGAACCGCCTTATATGTGACATGCCCACCAGGTGGAACTCAACGTTGGCCATGCTGCAGCGGCTGCACACGCAGCAGAGGGCCATCAATGAGTACCTGTGCGACTACGGCACCAGGACAGGGTCAGGGGAGCTTGGTTTTTTTTCTCCACGCCAGTGGGGCATGATCAGGGATGCATGCACTGTCCTGGCACCATTTGAGGAGGCCACGAGGATGGTGAGCAGTGACAGTGCATGCATCAGTGACACTGTACCTCTTGTCCACCTGTTGGAGCACACGCTGCGTGGAATAATGGACAGGGCACTTGAGGCAGAACAGAGGCAGGAAGAGGAGGACTTCCTTGCCTCTCAAGGCCCCCTTTACCCAGACAGTGTTCCTTCTGTCCCACCCATCGCACAGGAAGAGGAAGAGGAGGAGGAGGAGGAGGAGGATTGTGTCAGCATGGAGGTGTCGGCTGGCACTCAGCATCATCAGCAGCAGTCTTTTAGGGATGATTTACAGTCCCAAGAAACCAGTGGACTTGTACGTGGCTGGGAGGAGGTGACTGCGGATCATGTCGTCCTTAGTGACCCAGAGGACTCCGGAGCGAATGCCTCGGCAAACCTACGCTGCATGGCCTCCCTGATCCTGCAAAGTCTGCGGAAGGATCCTCGTATTCTTCGGATCAAGGAGAGGGACCATTACTGGCTGGCCACTCTCCTTGATCCACGGTACAAGGGTAAGGTTGCGGACCTTATGTTACCGTCGCAGAGGGAGCAGAGGATGAGACAACTCCGGGAGGCCTTGCAGAAAGGTCTGTGCAACGCGTTCCCAGAGACTGGGAGGTTACAAACTCCTGGTCCAGGACAACGAGTTGCTGAGGCTTCGGCCAGTCAAAGAAGGAGCGGTGGGGAAGGTGGCCGTCTGACCGATGCGTTCAGACAATTCTTTAGTCCGCAGCCCCAAAGTATGATTGGTTCCAGCAACCATCGCCAGCGTCTGATAAACATGGTGCAGGAATATCTAGGGGCAAGGTCAGACTTGGACACCTTCCCCACCGAAAATCCTCTGGCTTACTGGGTCTTGAGGATGGATCACTGGCCAGAGCTTGCACAGTATGCAATTGAGCTACTGGCCTGTCCTGCATCCAGCGTTCTTTCGGAACGCACATTCAGTGCTGCTGGAGGATTTGTCACGGATCACAGGGTGCGCCTGTCCACCGACTCGGTTGATCGACTGACTTTCATCAAGATGAACCAGTCTTGGATCACCACCAGCTACCACACACCTGATGCTGATATAACAGACTAATTGATTTTAACATGTCACGTCCCTTCAAGACTGATGCTGATGCTGAGTGCCTGTGCTGTTATGTTGACTGGCTATCCTCCTCCTCCGAGTCCTCAATGATACGATTGATGATGATAGCTTGGAAGATCATTTTTGTTTATGGGTGCCGCCACCAGTGGCTAAGGCCCAATTTTTCAGCCCCTGTTTTACAGGGGCGTGTACTTACAATTTTTTTAGCAATAATTTGCCATAGGGCTCATTGCTGTGCTCCAAGTACAGTATCTGTGAGGGGTTGTAGTGTTGTGGCACCAGTGCCTAAGGCCCAATTTTTCAGCCCCTGTTCAACAGGGGCATGCAATTACAATTCTTGATGTAATAATTCACAGCAGGGCCCATTCCTGCACCCACCAAGAGTAAGTCTGAGGGCTTACAGTGTTGTGGCAACGCCACCACCACCACCACCACGAAAGGCCCAATTTTTCAGCCCCTGTTCAAAAGGGGCATGTAATTACAATTCTTGATCTAATAATTCACAGCAGGGCCCATTCCTGCACCCACCAAGAGTAACTCTGAGGGCTTACAGTGTTGTGGCAACACCACCACCACCACCACCACCACGAAAAGCCCAATTTTTCAGCCCCTGTTCAACAGGGGCATGCAATTACAATTCTTGATCTAATAATTCACAGCAGGGCCCATTACTGCACCCACCAAGAGTAACTGTCAGGGCTTACAGTGTTGTGGCACCAGCACCACCATCAAAGGCCCAATTTTTACTACCACTGTTCAACAATTATATGTAATTACAATTCCTGATATAATAGTTGACAGCAGGGCGTTCCAGCACCAACCAAGAGTAACTGTGAGTGCTTACAGTGTTGTGCCAACACCAACAACTAAGGGGCCAATTTCTGCAGAGTATATACGGCAGGTCCCTACTTTCAAACATCCAACTTACAAACGACTCCTACTTGCAAACGGAAGAAGACAACAGGAAGTGAGAGGAAATCTACCACTAGGAAGGAAAATTCTCTCCTGTAAGAATAAATATGGGAGAAAGGTGTCTCCTCTGTACTGATGCTTTATCAGCAATCCTTGTTTCAAGAAAAACACCACATTTCAAAAACAGTTGTCATTGGGACGGAAAGTGAGGTGAAATGTTCTGAACAGGAGCACAGACAGCAAAACAAATGTTACAGGGGTGATAACCCTTACCTATGTTTTCCAAAAAGTTTAAAAATAGATTTTTGGGCTGGAGCTACACTTCAACAATGTACCTGTTCAAAATTACAAACAGATTCTACATAAGAACAAACCTACAGTCCCTGTCTTGTATGCACCGCCTGTATACGGCTGTTCAGAGTATATAGGGCCTTTTTTATTTTATGTGCGGGGTTCCCCTTAATATCCATACAAGACCCAAAGGGGCTGGTAATGGGCTGGGGTGGGGGGGGGGGGGGGGGTCATGGGGTAGCTATGCCATTTTTCTTAAAGATTTTCATCCATATTACCGGGACCAGACATTACATTAAAGCCGCAAGCAGTTTTAAATGGCTTTTTTTTCCTTTAGAAGTGTCATTTTGTGCAGGGACAGTTCTAAACACGGGAAACACGTGGCACTTCACAGGCATACTTTAGACACCCCCCAGGTACGATATTTAAAGGAATATTTGACTTTTTTTTTTTCACTTTATGCATCATTAAAATGACTGCTCCAGAAAAACGACCGTTTTTAAAACTTCTTTTTGCATTGATACATGTCCCCTGGTGCAGAACCCGGGTTCCCAAACTCTTTTTAGGACAATAACATGCATAATAGTTGTTATAATTAGCACTTTAGAATTCGAACGTTCGCATCCATTGTAACTAATAGGGTTCTAATGTTCGTACGAACTTTCGGTCCGTTCGCGGGTTCTGGTGCGAACCGAACCCGGGGGTGTTCGGCTCATCACTAATAGTTACATACATAGTTACATACATAGTTACATAGTTACATATATAGTTACATACATAGTTACATACATAGTTACATAGTTACATATATAGTTACATACATAGTTACATAGTTACATACATAGTTACATACATAGTTACATAGTTACATACATAGTTACATATATAGTTACATACATAGTTACATAGTTACATATATAGTTACATACATAGTTACATACATAGTTACATACATAGTTACATAGTTACATATATAGTTACATACATAGTTACATAGTTACATAGTTACATATATAGTTACATACATAGTTACATAGTTACATAGTTACATATATAGTTACATACATAGTTACATAGTTACATATATAGTTACATACATAGTTACATAGTTACATACATAGTTACATACATAGTTACATACATAGTTACATACATAGTTACATAGTTACATATATAGTTACATATAGTTACATACATAGTTACATAGTTACATATATAGTTACATACATAGTTACATAGTTACATACATAGTTACATACATAGTTACATACATAGTTACATAGTTACATACATAGTTACATAGTTACATACATAGTTACATATATAGTTACATACATAGTTACATAGTTACATATATAGTTACATACATAGTTACATATATAGTTACATACATAGTTACATACATAGTTACATACTTACATATATAGTTACATATATAGTTACATACATAGTTACATAGTTACATATATAGTTACATACATAGTTACATACATAGTTACATACATAGTTACATAGTTACATAGTTACATATATAGTTACATACATAGTTACATACATAGTTACATAGTTACATATATAGTTACATACATAGTTACATAGTTACATACATAGTTACATACATAGTTACATACATAGTTACATAGTTACATACATAGTTACATACATAGTTACATAGTTACATATATAGTTACATACATAGTTACATAGTTACATACATAGTTACATACATAGTTACATACATAGTTACATATATAGTTACATACATAGTTACATAGTTACATATATAGTTACATACATAGTTACATAGTTACATATATAGTTACATACATAGTTACATAGTTACATATATAGTTACATACATAGTTACATACATAGTTACATATATAGTTACATACATAGTTACATAGTTACATACATAGTTACATATATAGTTACATACATAGTTACATAGTTACATATATAGTTACATACATAGTTACATACATAGTTACATACATAGTTACATAGTTACATATATAGTTACATACATAGTTACATAGTTACATATATAGTTACATACATAGTTACATACATAGTTACATAGTTACATACATAGTTACATAGTTACATACATAGTTACATATATAGTTACATACATAGTTACATAGTTACATATATAGTTACATACATAGTTACATACATAGTTACATACATAGTTACATACATAGTTACATACATAGTTACATAGTTACATATATAGTTACATACATAGTTACATACATAGTTACATACATAGTTACATAGTTACATATATAGTTACATACATAGTTACATAGTTACATAGTTACATATATAGTTACATACATAGTTACATAGTTACATAGTTACATATATAGTTACATACATAGTTACATAGTTACATATATAGTTACATACATAGTTACATAGTTACATACATAGTTACATACATAGTTACATACATAGTTACATACATAGTTACATAGTTACATATATAGTTACATACATAGTTACATACATAGTTACATAGTTACATATATAGTTACATACATAGTTACATAGTTACATACATAGTTACATATATAGTTACATACATAGTTACATACATAGTTACATAGTTACATATATAGTTACATACATAGTTACATAGTTACATATATAGTTACATACATAGTTACATAGTTACATATATAGTTACATACATAGTTACATACATAGTTACATAGTTACATAGTTACATACATAGTTACATATATAGTTACATACATAGTTACATAGTTACATATATAGTTACATACATAGTTACATACATAGTTACATAGTTACATATATAGTTACATACATAGTTACATATATAGTTACATACATAGTTACATACATAGTTACATAGTTACATATATAGTTACATATATAGTTACATACATAGTTACATAGTTACATACATAGTTACATAGTTACATACATAGTTACATAGTTACATACATAGTTACATATATAGTTACATACATAGTTACATAGTTACATATATAGTTACATACATAGTTACATAGTTACATATATAGTTACATACATAGTTACATAGTTACATATATAGTTACATACATAGTTACATAGTTACATATATAGTTACATACATAGTTACATAGTTACATACATAGTTACATAGTTACATACATAGTTACATACATAGTTACATAGTTACATACATAGTTACATATATAGTTACATACATAGTTACATAGTTACATATATAGTTACATACATAGTTACATAGTTACATATATAGTTACATACATAGTTACATAGTTACATATATAGTTACATACATAGTTACATAGTTACATATATAGTTACATACATAGTTACATAGTTACATATATAGTTACATACATAGTTACATACATAGTTACATACATAGTTACATACATAGTTACATAGTTACATACATAGTTACATATATAGTTACATACATAGTTACATAGTTACATATATAGTTACATACATAGTTACATACATAGTTACATACATAGTTACATAGTTACATATATAGTTACATACATAGTTACATAGTTACATATATAGTTACATACATAGTTACATAGTTACATACATAGTTACATAGTTACATATACAGTTACATAGTTACATATATATAGTTACATAGGAGGTGAGGTTGAAAAAAGACACAAGTCCATCAAATCCCCCCTCTGTGTGGGATTCTATGTCAGTATTACATTGTATATCCCTGTATGTTGTCATTCAGGAAGATGTCCTGAGTCCTGACATATAATGAGGACATTATTACATTTATCAGTCAAGGAAGCCGTGATGGTCTCTGAAAACCTGAAACTCGGTGAGAAGATATACAGTATCTGACAAAAGTAAGTACACCCCTCAGTCACATTTTTGTAAATATTTTCTTCTATCTTTTCATGTGACAACACTGAAGAAATGACACTTTGCTACAATGTAAAGTAGTGAGTGTACACAGGGGGGAGGAGTGTACACAGGGGGGAGGAGTGTACACAGGGGGGAGGAGTGTACACAGGGGGGGAGAAGTGTACACAGGGGGGAGGAGTGTACACAGGGGGGAGGAGTGTACACAGGGGGGGAGAAGTGTACACAGGGGGGAGGAGTGTACACAGGGGGGAGGAGTGTACACAGGGGGGAGGAGTGTACACAGGGGGGGAGAAGTGTACACAGGGGGGAGGAGTGTACACAGGGGGAGGAGTGTACACAGGGGGGAGGAGTGTACACAGGGGGAGGAGTGTACACAGGGGGGAGGAGTGTACACAGGGGGGGAGAAGTGTACACAGGGGGGAGGAGTGTACACAGGGGGAGGAGTGTACACAGGGGGGAGGAGTGTACACAGGGGGGGAGAAGTGTACACAGGGGGGAGGAGTGTACACAGGGGGAGGAGTGTACACAGGGGGGAGGAGTGTACACAGGGGGAGGAGTGTACACAGGGGGAGGAGTGTACACAGGGGGGAGGAGTGTATACAGGGGGAGGAGTGTACACAGGGGGGGAGGAGTGTACACAGGGGGGAGGAGTGTACACAGGGGGAGGAGTGTACACAGGGGGGAGGAGTGTATACAGGGGGAGGAGTGTACACAGGGGGGGAGGAGTGTACACAGGGGGAGGAGTGTACACAGGGGGGAGGAGTGTACACAGGGGGGAGGAGTGTACACAGGGGGGAGGAGTGTACACAGGGGGGGAGAAGTGTACACAGGGGGGAGGAGTGTACACAGGGGGAGGAGTGTACACAGGGGGAGGAGTGTACACAGGGGGAGGAGTGTACACAGGGGGAGGAGTGTACACAGGGGGGAGAAGTGTACACAGGGGGGAGGAGTGTACACAGGGGGAGGAGTGTACACAGGGGGGAGGAGTGTACACAGGGGGGAGGAGTGTACACAGGGGGAGGAGTGTACACAGGGGGGAGGAGTGTACACAGTGGGAGGAGTGTACACAGGGGGGGAGGAGTGTACACAGGGGGGAGGAGTGTACACAGGGGGAGGAGTGTACAGCTTGTATAACGGTGTAAATTTCCTCTCCCCTCAAAATAACTCAACACACAGCCATTAATGTCTAAACCGCTGGCAAAAAAAGTCAGTACACCCCTAAGGCAAAGAACTCTCTGAGGATCTGAAAAAAATAATCCACAGTCCCCTCGCCCCCCCTCCCCCTCCTGTGGCTTCCTTGGCTTCTCCTCCCGGCCAGTCCGATCCACCTATTGTCCTGATTGGCCGGGAGGAGAAGCCGGAAGACAATAGCGAATATTGATTTGCCAGTGTCACAAGTGGGTGGTGCACCCCGAGCCCAACCTTTTTCAAGCCAATTAGAGCCTCATAGAAACGTATGAGTCTGGCACCCCGCATGCAAAATAGGAGGGCGGCGCCTTATGGACCGGCCGCTCCTGCTGTGCTGTGTAGTGCAGCCGTTGCTGCTGGTAGCAGCACTCCTGGGCTCTGCAATTGGGCAATTGGGCGGGAGAGCCCGGGAAAGGCGCCGGCATTGGGTGGGGGTGGGACCTCTTTCTCTCACCTGCAGAAGTTATCAAGTGGCTGTGGAGCCACTCGAATCACTTCTACTTAGGAGTGAATCGCCGGGTGCAAAATTTGATGCCAGGATGATCCCTGTAGCTGCAGGCATGAGGTATAAGAAAACTTCCCACACACCGCCTGAGTGCTTTTAGCAAGTCTCATTATAGATATCAGATATTCCAACCGCTGACAACCAATAACTAGGCAGGACTTGTTTTGGTTGCTAAACAGGAAACTGTTTATTGAAACTCAGGTAAACAGAGGTAACACTTGGGTCAATCCCCCCCCCCTTTGCATTCAGGGCAAGGTAAACTGTCCAATCAGCAGGGAGAGCTGTTGGAGGAATTCCCTCCCTTCCCGCTCACAGCTAATCTACATACACATCCCATAATACCCAAGGCAGACAGACACAACAGAACAATGGGACACAGCCACACCCCAAACGACCCAGCAAAGAGTCCAACAGTATGAGATTACACACATGTAGCAGGCACCCCAAATTTGGGGGTCTCCATGTTCTAAATTTAGGGGTAGTATGAGCCATATTTGGCTCAGGTTCTCTAATTTGCTAGGTATGGACTCTGTTCTGCTATGGTGTTGCCTGGTGTATGGTTCCCCTTGTCCTGTGGTGGTGCTGTTGCCCAGGTCTCGGGTTGAACCACGGGTGGCATTGTGGTGTGATTGGGTGTCCTCTCTCGGCTACCGTGTGGTGGTCAGGGTTTCACCTGCTGTGCATTACAGGAGAGGGTACATTATGGGCAGACGTCATGATCTCGGAGGAGTGTGCCCCATTGGGGTGGTGTGCCGGGGGGCATTCCAAGGAGGACCCCTGGTGGGCGAAGTCACGCCCTTTGGCCTTGCTGGCCGGGGGGTGCGTGAACTGGCCGATGAGTCTCGGGCACCTTTAGCCCGAGGCTATGAAGTTCCAGGTAGGCCCAATACCTTCAACTGGGTCTACAATCAACACACTGGAGTCCCAGGGAGCCTGTGTGAGGGTGGCCCGCTCTGAAAGAGAGGAAACCGGTGGAGGACCTGTCCGATGGATTGGTGACGGAATTCGCGGTGAAGGAGAGGCCTGGTTACCTATCAGAGGGAAGGACTCGTGAGTTGCAGTATAGCCCCTGTTGTGTGTCCCACTGACACCTATGGTCTCTACTAATGTACAGGGTTTTGTTTGGAAGTCATAATTCAACCATTAGGGATTCTGTGGCAGAGGATCTCTAGGACTTGTCCATGAAGGGGACTAAATTCAAGTAGCAACTGTTTGTGCTTCACTCCGGCTGCTGGAACTGTGAGAGGGATCTATCCGGGTGAGCAAAGTTCATACTCAGGCTTGAGTAAAGAATAGGGTAACTGGGTGCCGCGTGCCTGAACCTATCTTCCTACCTACTTTGTCGCTATCTTCAACCTGTTCCCCAAATCTGTTTGAGCAAGATAAAAATAAACTCGGCTGTTTGGAGTTTGAATACTGTTTGGACATTGACATCTAACTGGTCTGTCCACAACCTAACCACCTGCCATACAAGCTGCTGATTGAGGCTGATAATTATTCATCAAAAACAACTATATTGGCATCTGTTATGGTGTACCTGTTTTTTCAGGTATGTGCTTCTTTTTATTTTTTATTTTGGCTTTTTGCCCTATATTATGAACCTTTGTTTGGTGTCTTATGACCTTTGGTCAGACATGGAGATTGTATTCCTATGGCTACTTTATTAATTCTATTTTTATTTTTATTTTTGCCATACCTATTTATAGGTTCTGCCTTGCTTTATTACCTTTGCTCTCTATGGCCTTGATGCCTTGGATGGTCCTTTTGTCCGCAGTGGCTGGTCCTGTTTACTTTTGGGAATTTTACTGTGTTCTGTGACCTTCTGCTTTTGTGCGATTTTGAGTCCTGTGGTGAGTTGTATTCTGTCATTCAGGTCGTGATTATTAATACATAATATTGTTCTGGAATTATCTCATTTATTAATTCCTCTATGCTACCATACCTTAAGATTATCATTCTTTCAACTATTATGGATTTTGTATTAAATTTACGTTTTTTTTTATGCCTTTTGTATAACAGATTTGCTTTACATCCATTGTTGCTTGACACATGCAAATTGTATCTTTTAGTATGACCTGCGTTCACTGTCAATAACTCCTGAAGAAGCTCTCAGTGAGCGAAACTAGTAGAGTGACTTTCGACGACAGTTCATCATATGCTGTGACTGCTTTGTCATATATTTATGTGGATGGTCTCTCTATAACATGCATGTCTGTTTCTCTTTTTTTATTTTTTATTATTTAATAAACTTTGTTAACTTTTTACATATATTTAGTTCTTTGTGATCTACTTTTGAACACAGTTTAAAAATCCCTGAGCACTCTCGTGCTCAATTTTCCCAATATGTTCTCTTTATAATTAAACGGGATGAGGTGTTCCATATCTGTATGAGTTGGGCCTCTGCATAAAATAATATTTGACCCGGGTGTTACCCACCCATTTTTCCCTTTATGAGGCCTTCTCATTTACAGATCACTATTATCAATAATTGATGTACTATTTGCATAGTTAAAAACTTTGAAGATTTGTTTATATCTGGAAACGTTAGTTTCTTATGCATTGTGTTTTTCTCTTTTTCTTTTTCTTTTGTGTTTTATTTCCATAGGTGGCTATCTCCAGCTGCCTTACAGTTTGTTTTGCTTTCATATCTTTTTCATACTTAGTTTGTCTAGAACATCATGTCAAACTATTGCGGAAATACCTTTGAGGGCCTCATGGACAAGATCCACAAAGCCCAAAACTCAGCTAGTGGGGGTCTGTCCATGGATCGTTTCATCCAGAGGCTGCAACGCATGCTGGAAAGAAAATCGAGGCTGTTTTGGAACAGGTGGTATTTTTCGAAATACATTGAAGACAATATTGTTCCATGGGGTTTGAGAGTTCAGATATTCCCAACTCTGAATCACATCGAACCAGTATTTAAAATTGAATGGGAAAATTTTTTTGCAATCGAGTTCTATACAGATGATGAAATTGTTAAACCAACAATACACCCTTGATTTAAATTCAGTGGATGTGGAAATTGAAAGCCTCTATGAGACCAATGGGTCAATTATCTCGGATGAATCTTTCTCTGTTAGAGAAGCCACTTTAAAAGTGGATCTTGAAAATTATGTTTCTACCATTTTAAAAAATAAAGAGAAAAAATTCATCAGGGATAAATTGTCGTATGACAATTCCCAGGCCTACAACCGGGGCGGTACCTCAATAAAACGTAGACGATTCCAAAATAAGAAACAAACTCCCAATGAATTTTCCAATGATGCAACCGAATCTGATTCTTCTGCCTCTTCTCTCCCCACTGTACAGGTACCCGATCACATCACTACCACCAAAGCCCACGGTTTCTTTAAACCAAAAAACGGCAAAGGTAGCTCCAAATCTACCCTTTTTTCAATGCACACTGAGTTCCCGAGCACCTATAAACACTCGAGCAACTGCTGCCAAAAATGTATCCACTGGCGCACCGGGTCACTCGGAATCCCTTCTATCCACGGCTATTCCTTCACACTCTCCAGTCTTTCCTTCACCTTCCCAGGTAAGCACTAATTCCTTTATTTCCTCACAAGCAGATTTTCGTCCGGCTCAAATTTTCACACAACCGGTACAGGATCAGAGGCGAGTGGGAGGCTTGGAGCCTCAGATTCAGAAGACCCTCAAACCCAACTCCAGGTGATAAATTTATCATCCACAGAATTGTCATTGGATCAGATAGCAGTTCTACAATTAGGTCTCAATTTCTGCCCAACTGACAAAGTGGAAGAATTTATCAAAGATCTTAATCTTTTTTCACGCAGACTATTATTTAAGGTTTTGTATGACAAACCCCAATCCTCTGTCCAAACCACCAATCTTGCAAACCCTCTCTGGAAGGAGATGACTTTGGAGGATATAAAGGCCCTGGAGGAATTGATGGAGTTATGGGAGGAGGGTAACATTGATCCCACAGAATTTGAGGAGGCTGCTCACCTTGATTTGGTCTCCCCCTCCTCATCCTCCTCCCTTTCCTCCTCGGTGCCTTCTTCCTTATCCGTGGCTCCTAGTTTGACCTTAGCCAAATCCAAACCTAAAGATTATAAGCCCAGATCGAGGATGTTTCCTGCTTTACAGGGAAATCCAAATATCTGGGCCTTTACTAAACAGGTCACCAAGGAAATTTGTCAGACGAAATGGCAAAATCTCTCCCAGTCCAACTTAAATGATAGTCAATTGGAGGCATTGTCAGCTTTACAACGGAATGTATCAAGCCCTCCGACAAGGGGGGCAATTTGGTGGTCATGGACACAGCTAGGTATGAGAACATGGTTTTGGATATCCTCAACAACAAGGAATGGTATCGCAAGGTGTCGACCAGTCACCTTAGCTTAACTCAAACTCGTTATCGGTACCTATTGGGCAATGCTTATGACCAAGAAAACATGGGAATTCCTCAATGTGTCCTCTCCTCGAATACCAACACTATATGCCCTGCCCAATGTCCAAAAAAATCTATCTACCCCTCCTGGACGGCCTATAGTCTCTGGAAACGGATCACTAACTGAAACGGCAAGTCAGTTGGTGGACGATTTCCTCAGGCCACATGTTGAGGGCCTGGCTTCCTATTTGCAGGACACCACAGACCTTCTCAGGGCCCTCGATGGTGTCCATCTACCGATGGGCTCTTGGTTGGTGGCCCTGGATGTCGAGGCCCTGTATAACTCTATAACCCACAAATTGGGGGTCCAGGTTGTGGAGGGCTTTATTTCTGAGGGACATGATGCCCCTAAAGCCTATAATCGTTTTGTGTTGGATCTTCTGGAGTTCATTCTCTCCAATAATATTTTTTTATTTGGAGGGTCCCACTACCTCCAGATACAAGGGGTGGCCATGGGGACCAAGTGTGCCCCCTCCTATGCCAACTTGTATCTGGGGGGGGTGGGAACGGGAGCTCTTTTTCAGTGACAATTTGCAGCCCTATTTTGAACATATATCAGTTTGGAGAAGGTTCATTGATGACATTTTCTTCATCTGGACTGGCCCAAAGGATGTCCTCCTATCTTTTTTGGAAAGCCTCAAGGTGAATGCATTCAATATCAAGTTCACCTTTGAGATGGATCAGACCAAACTCAATTTCCTTGATATAAATATCTTTGTTCAAGAGGATGGCACCCTCGGCACTTCCCTTTTTCGGAAGCCCTCCGCCTGCAACTCATTGTTACATGCAGAGAGTTCCCACCCCAAATCCTTAATCACCAGTGTGCCTTATGGGCAGTATCTGAGACTATGTCGCAATTGTAGTAACAATAGTGACTTTGAGACACAAGCTAAGTTGCTCAGGACCCATTTCCAGGAACGGGGCTACAGCAACAAATGCTTGAAGAGGGCTTATGCACGTGCCAAACAACACAATAGGAAATCTCTCCTACACGATCCTAAAATTACAAAATTGAATCCGGGGGTCCGTTTAATTACCAAATTTACGGGCCAACATAAACAAATGCGATCAATACTGGATAAGTATTGGTACCTTCTTACCAGTGATGACTTGGTATCTAAACATATCAAGCCTTATCCTGAAATCACTTATAAGAGGGCCCGCTCCCTACGAGATGGTTTGGTCCATAGCCATCACATTTTTCCAACTTCACCCTCCCGTGATCCGAGGGGTACCAGACCATGTCACAGATGCCATTTCTGCAGGTATGTCCATTCCTCACATTCTGTGGCCCTTCCGAATGGACGTACCTACAGACCGCGCTTTTCTGTGACATGTCAATCTATAGGCATTGTGTACATAATGCAATGTGAATGCAAGGCCTTCTACGTAGGGAAAACCAAGAGACCCTTTTTTCATAGGATCCGTGATCATGTTGCCCTCATCAATAAGAAAAGGATGGAAACCCCCATAAGTCGCCACATGGGTCTTTATCATTCATTTGATGGATCTAAAATGCATTTTTCGGCCCTAGAACATGTCCCCCCTGGCCATAGGGGTGGGGACTATGATAAGGTTCTGCTTCAAAAGGAGGCCAAATGGATCCACAATCTTTCCTCCTTGAAGCCACCTGGTTTGAATGATGCTTTTAGTTTTAAACCTTTTCTTTAATTTATTTTCATACTACTCTCCTTTTTTCCTCTCTTGTTTTTTGCATATATACCTCATCACCTTATTAGGTCTATACAAACTCTGTATGATGATTTATGCATTAGTATCTCTCTCTTGAATCACGACCTGTTCTGACAGAATTCTTTCCATGTACTCATTTAATCGCACTAGTCTATATCGTTGTTGACTGTTTAAATATATCTGGCCAACTTTACCATTTTATTATATAGCATGAAGGTCCTAGTTGAACTTTATTTCTATTAAAATTTATATGTTGCAATCCCATTGCTTTGTCTTTTTCATTTTTGTATTTTTTCATTTTTTTTTACAACTGAGTTCCCTTGAATCAGCGCTGGGGGGATTGCACCATCGGGTATTCATCGCCATACGGGCGCCCAGGGTGCTCATCCATAGGCAGGTGTGATGCCAATCACCTGTCAGTATGAGCACCTTACTTTTTGCACTCACCTTGTGTCACTCCTGGCATCCCCCGCTGTTGTTATTTACAGACACCTGACTGATTTCCACTCTAGCAATGAATTTCATTGCTCTCTGTGTCTTTCCCACACTGCTGCGGTCTTATTCAGCAGCTTTCCCTTAGTCAAGATGGCGCCATTCGGCTCTGATGACGCAACGCCGTGGGTGTTCTCCCATACGCGGCGTGCGCCGCTGCCGTGTACGACGCGACCCTCTGACCTTTGGATGCCGGACATGCGCACTGGGTGCGCTCAGTACGTCCGCCTCCCGGCGGTGATGTCAGACGCCGCTGGGTTGGAGAGCATAAGAGCGCGGTTCTCACCGCAATGCCTGTCAGGACAAACTCCCGTCTTTAGGGAGAGGTTGCCACTCTGCTAAACCCACGTCCAGTACTTTACCATCACCCCAGGTAAGTTCCCTTTACCCATGTGCTTCTAAGATACAGACCATTCATTAATGGTCTGTTCCCAATTTAACTAAATGTGCCTTGAAACCTTAAGAGAAACATTTTTTTCTGATTTCTTTTTTTCTTCTCCCCTCAATATATTCATCATAAAGTGTGCCTTCACCTATGCTGGATGTCTAACTGGGGCTGGTCTGTCCACAACCTAACCACCTGCCATACAAGCTGCTGATTGAGGCTGATAATTATTCATCAAAAACAACTATATTGGCATCTGTTATGGTGTACCTGTTTTTTCAGGTATGTGCTTCTTTTTATTTTTTATTTTGGCTTTTTGCCCTATATTATGAACCTTTGTTCGGTGTCTTATGACCTTTGGTCAGACATGGAGATTGTGTTCCTATGGCTACTTTATTAATTCTATTTTTATTTTTATTTTTGCCATACCTATTTATAGGTTCTGCCTTGCTTTATTACCTTTGCTCTCTATGGCCTTGATGCCTTGGATGGTCCTTTTGTCCGCAGTGGCTGGTCCTGTTTACTTTTGGGAATTTTACTGTGTTCTGTGACCTTCTGCTTTTGTGCGATTTTGAGTCCTGTGGTGAGTTGTATTCTGTCATTCAGGTCGTGATTATTAATACATAATATTGTTCTGGAATTATCTCATTTATTAATTCCTCTATGCTACCATACCTTAAGATTATCATTCTTTCAACTATTATGGATTTTGTATTAAATTTACGTTTTTTTTTTATGCCTTTTGTATAACAGATTTGCTTTACATCCATTGTTGCTTGACACATGCAAATTGTATCTTTTAGTATGACCTGCGTTCACTGTCAATAACTCCTGAAGAAGCTCTCAGTGAGCGAAACTAGTAGAGTGACTTTCGACGACAGTTCATCATATGCTGTGACTGCTTTGTCATATATTTATGTGGATGGTCTCTCTATAACATGCATGTCTGTTTCTCTTTTTTTATTTTTTATTATTTAATAAACTTTGTTAACTTTTTACATATATTTAGTTCTTTGTGATCTACTTTTGAACACAGTTTAAAAATCCCTGAGCACTCTCGTGCTCAATTTTCCCAATATGTTCTCTTTATAATTAAACGGGATGAGGTGTTCCATATCTGTATGAGTTGGGCCTCTGCATAAAATAATATTTGGACATTGAGTTTCTTTGGGGAAAGAACACAGACTTTTCCCTACATTCTAGGGACGAGAACCAGTGACCCAAAAATAAAGAACACCGCTCAACCTTCTAAACCAGGAGGATCCGGGCATGTGGCACGGTGTGCCTTTATCCCTGCAAGGAGAAGGTAAGCAGGAGAAAAGGGTCCGTGTGCTACACACAATATATATATATATATATACAACATTCCAGTGTGGCTGTACGGTGAGTCTGATTAGCACAGATCATAGTGGGGTTCTCGGTCACCCTGTGCCACTAATAGACACAGAGTGACTTAGACATAAGAGGTGCATAGGGAGTAGAGTTGAGCGGACACCTGGATGTTCGGGTTCGACGGGTTCGGCTGAACTTCGGAAAAAAGTTCGAGTTCGGGACCAAACTTGACCCCGAACCCGAACCCCATTGAAGTCAATGGAGACCCGAACTTCTGAGGACTATTCACGCTTGTTTCCCGTGCTTAGAACTGTCCCTGCACAAAGTGTCATTTCTGAAGGAAAAAGATGAAGATGAAGATGAAGATGAAGAACAAGATGGAGGAAGAAACCCGAATGGAGAAAAGAAGAAGATGGAAGAAGATGGAAGAAAGGAGAAGACATTAATAAAGGAATTGTCAAAAACCGGCTATTGTAATTTTTAACATTTTTGACACTTTTTTTGTGAAATGGTAGGGGTATATTTGTACCCCATTACCATTTCACATAGGGGGGGTCAGGATCCGGGGTTCCCCTTTGTTAAAGGGGTCTTCCAGATTCCGATAAGCCCCCCGCCCGCAGACCCCCACAACCACCGGGCAAGTGTTGTGGGGATGAGGCCCTTGTCCCCATCAACATGAGGACATCGTGCCCATGTTGAGGGCATGTGGCCTGGTACGGTTCAGGAGGGAGGGGGGCGCTCTCTCATCCTGCGGCCTGCCAGGTTACGTGCTCGGATAAGGGCCTGGTATGGATATTTGAGGGGAACCCCACGCATTTTTAAAAAAAATTGCAGCAGGGTTCCCCTTAATATCCATACCAGACCTGAAGGGCCTGGTAATTGAATTTGGGGGGACCCCCACGCTTTTTTATTTTTATCAATGACTTTTCTATGTATTGCCGGGAGCCGACAATTCATTAATAGCCGCGAGTGGTTCTAAATGACTTTTTTTCCTTCAGAAATGACACTTTGTGCCGGGACAGTTCTAAGCACGGGAAACAAGCGCTGCTTTACAGGCATATTGCCGAACACCGGACCCGAACCTAAACATACAGTCAATTGTTCGGGTTCGGGTCCGGGACCCCAAAACCCAAAAGTTCGGTACGGACCCAAACTTTACAGTTCGGGTCCGCTCAACCCTAATAGGGAGCTGAAAACAAGGGTTTCCCGACCTCCCCAAGAGATTCTGGGTTCCACGCCCCCCCCCCACCACCCAAACTGACTCCCGTCACACCCGGTATAACCACCGCAACTCATGGACGTCCTACGGGGGAGGGGGGAGTGGTTAAAGAGAACCTGTCATAATAATATTGCTTAGGGGACTATTGTTCCTTTATGTGATATACAATTTTTAGTAAAAATAAGAAAATTACACCCGAAATCTTCAAGCAAGGAACGATGAGCCGGCCCCACATGCACATACTATTGTGAACACGTCTGTCGGGGGGCGTGCACGTAGGAAAATGTTGCTTGTGCTGCATGTTACATAGCGCTGTGCAAGCCAAAGTGGGAGCAATCATTCTGCGCCCATTATGTATCTCTAAGCTGAAACTTCAGCATTGCTTATGGAAAATATACCGCAGGGGACTAAAGTTGGTCGTCATTTTTCGGGGCGCACGCGGTTATAAAGCCTGGAATGTTAGGTATCTGTTTACTCAGAATAACATAATAAATGACCAAAAAACATTAAACAAAAGGTCATCTATTGGGGTTGGGTGCCCAAAAATTTACTTTAGTGTATTTTTTACTGAAAATTCTCACCATTGCCAAATATTGTGTGACATAACAAATGGAATCTACCACCATTTTATTCTCCTGGGCCCCACAGAAAATATGTCATGTTTGGGGGTTTTATCTCAGGCCTAATAAATATATATTTTTTGGTGTGTGTGCAAAAAACCCCCCCCCCAAAAAAACACGCATGATTTCCCGGCACTTCCATCTTCACACATTCAAAAACCACGCTGGCAAAATGATCGGCTCCGGTCCGGATTGGCCCTTATAATGTGAGATCGCAATTTCCTTAAAGGGGCGGAGACTGTGAATATAAAATATACACTCACCGGCCACTTTATTAGGTACACCTGTTCAATGGCTTGGTAACACAAATTGCTAATCAGCCAATCACATGGCAGCAACTCAATGCATTTAGGTATCTAGACGTGGTGAGGACGACTTGCTGAAGTTCAAACCGAGCATCAGAATGGGGAAGAAAGGGGATTGAAGTGAACATGGCGTGGTTGTTGGTGGACTTGGTGGCAGTTGGGCTCGGTCTGAGTATTTCTGGGATTTTCACACACAATCATCTCTCGGGATTACAGAGAATGGTGGGAAAAAGAGAAAATATCCAGTGAGCGGCAGTTGTGTGGAGGAAAATGCCTTGTTGAGGTCAGAGGAGAATGGGCAGACTGGTTCCAGATGATAGAAAGACAACAGTAATTCAAATAACCCCTCATTACACCCGAAGTATGCAGAATACTATCTCTGAACACACAACACATCCAACCTTGAAGCAGATGGGCTACAGCAGCAGAAGACCACACCGGGGGCCACTCCTGTCAGCTAAGAACAGGAAACTGAGGCTACAATTGGCACAGAATCACCAGCATTGGACAACAGAAGATTGGAAAAACGTTGTCTGGTCTGATGAGTCTGGATTTCAGCTCCGACATTCAGATGGGGGGGTCAGAATTTGGCGCATGGATCCATCCTGCCTTGTATCACCCACTACTAGCAAGGGGGCCTAATAAAGGGGGTCCAACCCTCTACTAGCAAGGGGGGCCTAATAAAGGGGGTCCAACCCGCTACTAGCAAGGGGGGCCTAATAAAGGGGGTCCAACCCGCTACTAGCAAGGGGGACCTAATAAAGGGGGTCCAACCCTCTACTAGCAAGGGGGACCTAATAAAGGGGGTCCATCCCGCTACTAGCAAGGGGGACCTAATAAAGGGGGTCTATCCCGCTACTAGCAAGGGGGACCTAATAAAGGGGGTCCAACCCTCTACTAGCAAGGGGGACCTAATAAAGGGGGTCCAACCCTCTACTAGCAAGGGGGACCTAATAAAGGGGGTCCAACCCTCTACTAGCAAGGGGGGCCTAATAAAGGGGGTCCATCCCGCTACTAGCAAGGGGGGCCTAATAAAGGGGGTCCAACCCGCTACTAGCAAGGGGGACCTAATAAAGGGGGTCCAACCCTCTACTAGCAAGGGGGGCCTAATAAAGGGGGTCCAACCCGCTACTAGCAAGGGGGGCCTAATAAAGGGGGTCCAACCCGCTACTAGCAAGGGGGACCTAATAAAGGGGGTCCAACCCTCTACTAGCAAGGGGGACCTAATAAAGGGGGTCCATCCCGCTACTAGCAAGGGGGACCTAATAAAGGGGGTCTATCCCGCTACTAGCAAGGGGGACCTAATAAAGGGGGTCCAACCCTCTACTAGCAAGGGGGACCTAATAAAGGGGGTCCAACCCTCTACTAGCAAGGGGGACCTAATAAAGGGGGTCCAACCCTCTACTAGCAAGGGGGGCCTAATAAAGGGGGTCCATCCCGCTACTAGCAAGGGGGGCCTAATAAAGGGGGTCCAACTAGCTACTAGCAAGGGGGACCTAATAAAGGGGGTCCAACCCTCTACTAGCAAGGGGGGCCTAATAAAGGGGGTCCATCCCGCTACTAGCAAGGGGGGCCTAATAAAGGGGGTCCAACCCGCTACTAGCAAGGGGGACCTAATAAAGGGGGTCCAACCCTCTACTAGCAAGGGGGACCTAATAAAGGGGGTCCATCCCGCTACTAGCAAGGGGGACCTAATAAAGGGGGTCTATCCTGCTACTAGCAAGGGGGACCTAATAAAGGGGGTCCAACCCTCTACTAGCAAGGGGGACCTAATAAAGGGGGTCCAACCCTCTACTAGCAAGGGGGACCTAATAAAGGGGGTCCAACCCGCTACTAGCAAGGGGGACCTAATAAAGGGGGTCCATCCCGCTACTAGCAAGGGGGACCTAATAAAGGGGGTCCATCCCGCTACTAGCAAGGAGGACCTAATAAAGGGGGTCCTACACTCTACTAGCAAAGGGGACCTAATAAAGGGGGTCCATCCCGCTACTAGCAAGGGGGACCTAATAAAGGGGGTCCAACCCTCTACTAGCAAGGGGGACCTAATAAAGGGGGTCCAACACTCTACTAGCAAAGGGGACCTAATAAAGGGGGTCCATCCCGCTACTAGCAAGGGGGACCTAATAAAGGGGGTCCATCCCGCTACTAGCAAGAGGGACCTAATAAAGGGGGTCCATCCCGCTACTAGCAAGGAGGACCTAATAAAGGGGGTCCATCCCGCTACTAGCAAGGAAGACCTAATAAAGGGGGTCCTTCCCGCTACTAGCAAGGGGGACCTAATAAAGGGGGTCCATCCCGCTACTAGCAAGGGGGACCTAATAAAGGGGGTCCAACCCGCTACTAGCAAGGGGGACCTAATAAAGGGGTCCAACCCGCTACTAGCAAGGGGGACCTAATAAAGGGGGTCCAACCCGCTACTAGCAAGGGGGACCTAATAAAGGGGGTCCAACCCGCTACTAGCAAGGGGGACCTAATAAAGGGGGTCCATCCCGCTACTAGCAAGGGGGACCTAATAAAGGGGGTCCAACTCTCTACTAGCAAGGGGGACCTAATAAAGGGGTCCAACCCTCTACTAGCAAGGGGGACCTAATAAAGGGGGTCCATTCCGCTACTAGCAAGGGGGACCTAATAAAGGGGGTCCATCCCGCTACTAGCAAGGGGGACCTAATAAAGGGGGTCCATCCCGCTACTAGCAAGGAGGACCTAATAAAGGGGGTCCATCCCGCTACTAGCAAGGGGGACCTAATAAAGGGGGTCCAACCCGCTACTAGCAAGGGGGACCTAATAAAGGGGGTCCAACCCTCTACTAGCAAGGGGGACCTAATAAAGGGGGTCCAACCCTCTACTAGCAAGGAGGACCTAATAAAGGGGGTCCATCCCGCTACTAGCAAGGGGGGCCTAATAAAGGGGGTCCAACCCGCTACTAGCAAGGGGGACCTAATAAAGGGGGTCCAACCCTCTACTAGCAAGGGGGACCTAATAAAGGGGGTCCATCCCGCTACTAGCAAGGGGGACCTAATAAAGGGGGTCTATCCCGCTACTATCAAGGGGGACCTAATAAAGGGGGTCCAACCCTCTACTAGCAAGGGGGACCTAATAAAGGGGGTCCAACCCTCTACTAGCAAGGGGGACCTAATAAAGGGGGTCCAACCCGCTACTAGCAAGGGGGACCTAATAAAGGGGGTCCATCCCGCTACTAGCAAGGGGGACCTAATAAAGGGGGTCCATCCCGCTACTAGCAAGGGGGACCTAATAAAGGGGGTCCAACCCTCTACTAGCAAGGGGGACCTAATAAAGGGGGTCCAACACTCTACTAGCAAGGGGGACCTAATAAAGGGGGTCCATCCCGCTACTAGCAAGGGGGACCTAATAAAGGGGGTCCATCCCGCTACTAGCAAGGGGGACCTAATAAAGGGGGTCCATCCCGCTACTAGCAAGGAGGACCTAATAAAGGGGGTCCATCCCGCTACTAGCAAGGAGGACCTAATAAAGGGGGTCCATCCCGCTACTAGCAAGGGGGGCCTAATAAAGGGGGTCCAACCCGCTACTAGCAAGGGGAACCTAATAAAGGGGGTCCAACCCTCTACTAGCAAGGGGGACCTAATAAAGGGGGTCCAACCCTCTACTAGCAAGGAGGACCTAATAAAGGGGGTCCATCCCGCTACTAGCAAGGGGGGCCTAATAAAGGGGGTCCAACCCGCTACTAGCAAGGGGGACCTAATAAAGGGGGTCCAACCCTCTACTAGCAAGGGGGACCTAATAAAGGGGGTCCATCCCGCTACTAGCAAGGGGGACCTAATAAAGGGGGTCTATCCCGCTACTTTTAAGGGGGACCTAATAAAGGGGGTCCAACCCTCTACTAGCAAGGGGGACCTAATAAAGGGGGTCCAACCCTCTACTAGCAAGGGGGACCTAATAAAGGGGGTCCAACCCGCTACTAGCAAGGGGGACCTAATAAAGGGGGTCCATCCCGCTACTAGCAAGGGGGACCTAATAAAGGGGGTCCATCCCGCTACTAGCAAGGGGGACCTAATAAAGGGGGCCCTACCCTCTACTAGCAAGGGGGACCTAATAAAGGGGGTCCAACACTCTACTAGCAAGGGGGACCTAATAAAGGGGGTCCATCCCGCTACTAGCAAGGGGGACCTAATAAAGGGGGTCCATCCCGCTACTAGCAAGGAGGACCTAATAAAGGGGGTCCATCCCGCTACTAGCAAGGAGGACCTAATAAAGGGGGTCCATCCCGCTACTAGCAAAGGGGGCCTAATAAAGGGGGTCCAACCCGCTACTAGCAAGGGGAACCTAATAAAGGGGGTCCAACCCTCTACTAGCAAGGGGGACCTAATAAAGGGGGTCCAACCCTCTACTAGCAAGGAGGACCTAATAAAGGGGGTCCATCCCGCTACTAGCAAGGGGGGCCTAATAAAGGGGGTCCAACCCGCTACTAGCAAGGGGGACCTAATAAAGGGGGTCCAACCCTCTACTAGCAAGGGGGACCTAATAAAGGGGGTCCATCCCGCTACTAGCAAGGGGGACCTAATAAAGGGGGTCTATCCCGCTACTAGCAAGGGGGACCTAATAAAGGGGGTCCAACCCTCTACTAGCAAGGGGGACCTAATAAAGGGGGTCCAACCCTCTACTAGCAAGGGGGACCTAATAAAGGGGGTCCAACCCGCTACTAGCAAGGGGGACCTAATAAAGGGGGTCCATCCCGCTACTAGCAAGGGGGACCTAATAAAGGGGGTCCATCCCGCTACTAGCAAGGGGGACCTAATAAAGGGGGTCCAACCCTCTACTAGCAAGGGGGACCTAATAAAGGGGGTCCAACACTCTACTAGCAAGGGGGACCTAATAAAGGGGGTCCAACCCGCTACTAGCAAGGGGGACCTAATAAAGGGGGTCCATCCCGCTACTAGCAAGGGGGACCTAATAAAGGGGGTCCATCCCGCTACTAGCAAGGAGGACCTAATAAAGGGGGTCCATCCCGCTACTAGCAAGGAAGACCTAATAAAGGGGGTCCTTCCCGCTACTAGCAAGGGGGACCTAATAAAGGGGGTCCATCCCGCTACTAGCAAGGAGGACCTAATAAAGGGGGTCCAACCCGCTACTAGCAAGGGGGACCTAATAAAGGGGGTCCATCCCGCTACTAGCAAGGGGGACCTAATAAAGGGGGTCCAACCCGCTACTAGCAAAGAAGGACCTAATAAAGGGGGTCCATCCCGCTACTAGCAATGGGGACCTAATAAAGGGGGTCCAACCCGCTACTAGCAAGGAGGACCTAATAAAGGGGGTCCAACCCGCTACTAGCAAGGGGGACCTAATAAAGGGGGTCCATCCCGCTACTAGCAAGGGGGACCTAATAAAGGGGGTCCATCCCGCTACTAGCAAGGGGGACCTAATAAAGGGGGTCCAACTCTCTACTAGCAAGGGGGACCTAATAAAGGGGGTCCATCCCGCTACTAGCAAGGGGGACCTAATAAAGGGGGTCCAACCCTCTACTAGCAAGGGGGACCTAATAAATGGGGTCCAACCCGCTACTAGCAAGGGGGACCTAATAAAGGGGGTCCAACCCGCTACTAGCAAGGGGGACCTAATAAAGGGGGTCCAACCCTCTACTAGCAAGGGGGACCTAATAAAGGGGGTCCAACCCGCTACTAGCAAGGGGGACCTAATAAAGGGGGTCCAACCCTCTACTAGCAAGGGGGACCTAATAAAGGGGGTCCAATCCGCTACTAGCAAGGGGGACCTAATAAAGGGGGTCCAACCCTCTACTAGCAAGGGGGACCTAATAAAGGGGGTCCAACCCGCTACTAGCAAGGGGGACCTAATAAAGGGGGTCCAACCCGCTACTAGCAAGGGGGACCTAATAAAGGGGGTCCAACCCGCTACTAGCAAGGAAGACCTAATAAAGGGGGTCCTTCCCGCTACTAGCAAGGGGGACCTAATAAAGGGGGTCCATCCCGCTACTAGCAAGCGGGACCTAATAAAGGGGGTCCAACACTCTACTAGCAAGGGGGACCTAATAAAGGGGGTCCATCCCGCTACTAGCAAGGGGGACCTAATAAAGGGGGTCCATCCCGCTACTAGCAAGGGGGACCTAATAAAGGGGGTCCATCCCGCTACTAGCAAGGAGGACCTAATAAAGGGGGTCCATCCCGCTACTAGCAAGGAAGACCTAATAAAGGGGGTCCTTCCCGCTACTAGCAAGGGGGACCTAATAAAGGGGGTCCATCCCGCTACTAGCAAGGAGGACCTAATAAAGGGGGTCCAACCCGCTACTAGCAAGGGGGACCTAATAAAGGGGGTCCATCCCGCTACTAGCAAGGGGGACCTAATAAAGGGGGTCCAACCCGCTACTAGCAAAGAAGGACCTAATAAAGGGGGTCCATCCCGCTACTAGCAATGGGGACCTAATAAAGGGGGTCCAACCCGCTACTAGCAAGGAGGACCTAATAAAGGGGGTCCAACCCGCTACTAGCA
The DNA here is from genome assembly GCA_029206835.1 of Rana muscosa. Taxonomy (NCBI): domain Eukaryota; kingdom Metazoa; phylum Chordata; class Amphibia; order Anura; family Ranidae; genus Rana; species Rana muscosa. Next base: position 326,769,384 of record CM055123.1, on the reverse strand, counting down.
AGGGGGACCTAATAAAGGGGGTCCATCCCGCTACTAGCAAGGGGGACCTAATAAAGGGGGTCCATCCCGCTACTAGCAAGGGGGACCTAATAAAGGGGGTCCAACTCTCTACTAGCAAGGGGGACCTAATAAAGGGGGTCCATCCCGCTACTAGCAAGGGGGACCTAATAAAGGGGGTCCAACCCTCTACTAGCAAGGGGGACCTAATAAAGGGGGTCCAACCCGCTACTAGCAAGGGGGACCTAATAAAGGGGGTCCAACCCTCTACTAGCAAGGGGGACCTAATAAAGGGGGTCCAACCCGCTACTAGCAAGGGGGACCTAATAAAGGGGGTCCAACCCTCTACTAGCAAGGGGGACCTAATAAAGGGGGTCCAATCCGCTACTAGCAAGGGGGACCTAATAAAGGGGGTCCAACCCGCTACTAGCAAGGGGGACCTAATAAAGGGGGTCCATCCCGCTACTAGCAAGGGGGACCTAATAAAGGGGGTCCAACCCGCTACTAGCAAGGGGGACCTAATAAAGGGTGTCCAACCCTCTACTAGCAAGGGGGACCTAATAAAGGGGGTCCAACCCGCTACTAGCAACGGGGACCTAATAAAGGGGGTCCAACTCGCTACTAGCAAGGGGGGCCTAATAAAGGGGGTCCAACCCGCTACTAGCAAGGGGGTCCAACCCGCTACTAGCAAGGGGAACTAATAAAGGGGGTCCAACCCGCTACTAGCAAGGGGGACCTAATAAAGGGGGTCCAACCCGTTTCTAGCAAGGGGGACCTAATAAAGGGGGTCCAACCCGCTACTAGCAAGGGGGACCTAATAAAGGGGGTCCAACCCGCTACTAGCAAGGGGGACCTAATAAAGGGGGTCCAACCCGCTACTAGGAAGGGGGACCTAATAAAGGGGGTCCTACCCAATACTAGCAAGGGGGGCCTAATAAATGGGGTCCAACCCGCTACTAGCAAGGGGGACCTAATAAAGGGGGTCCAACCCACTACTAGCAAGGGGGGCCTAATAAAGGGGGTCCAACTCGCTACTAGCAAGGGGGACCTAATAAAGGGGGTACAACCCGCTACTAGCAAGGGGGGCCTAAAAAAGGGGGTCCAACTCGCTACTAGCAAGGGGGACCTAATAAAGGGGGTCCAACATGCTACTAGCAAGGAGGACCTAATAAAGGGGGTCCAACCCGCTACTAGCAAGGGGGACCTAATAAAGGGGGTCCAACCCGCTACTAGCAAGGGGGACCTAATAAAGGGGGTTCAACCCACTACTAGCAAGGGGGACCTAATAAAGGGGGTCCAACCCGCTACTAGCAAGGTGGACTTAATTAAAGGGGTCCAACCCGCTATTAGCAAGGGGGAGCTAATAAAGGGGGTCCAACTCTCTACTAGAAAGGGGGACCTAATAAACAGGGCCCAACCCGCTACTAGCAAGGGGGACCTAATAAATGGGATCCAACTCTCTACTAGCAAGGGGGACCTAATAAAGGGAGTCCAACCCGCTACTAGCAAGGGGACCTAATAAAGGGGGTCCAACCCACTACTAGCAAGGGGACCTAATAAAGGGGGTCCAACCCACTACTAGCAAGGTGGACCTAATAAAGGGGGTCCATCCCGCTACTAGCAAGGGGGACCTAATAAAGGGGGTCCAACCCGCTACTAGCAAGGGGGACCTAATAAAAGGGGTCCAACCCTCTACTAGCAAGGGGGACCTAATAAAGGGGGTCCAACCCGCTACTAGCAAGGGGGACCTAATAAAGGGGGTCCAACCCGCTACTAGCAAGGGGGTCCAACCCGCTACTAGCAAGGGGAACTAATAAAGGGGTCCAACCCGCTACTAGCAAGGGGGACCTAATAAAGGGGGTCCAATCTGCTACTAGCAAGGGGGACCTAATAAAGGGGGTCCAACCCACTACTAGCAAGGGGGACCTAATAAAGGGGGTCCAACCCGCTACTAGGAAGGGGGACCTAATAAAGGGGGTCCTACCCAATACTAGCAAGGGGGGCCTAATAAATGGGGTCCAACCCGCTACTAGCAAGGGGGACCTAATAAAGGGGGTCAAACCCGCTACTAGCAAGGGGGACCTAATAAAGGGGGTTCAACCCACTACTAGCAAGGGGGACCTAATAAAGGGGGTCCAACCCGCTACTAGCAAGGTGGACTTAATAAAAGGGGTCAACCCGCTATTAGCAAGGGGGAGCTAATAAAGGGGGTCCAACTCTCTACTAGAAAGGGGGACCTAATAAACAGGGCCCAACCCGCTACTAGCAAGGGGGACCTAATAAATGGGATCCAACTCTCTACTAGCAAGGGGGACCTAATAAAGGGAGTCCAACCCGCTACTAGCAAGGGGACCTAATAAAGGGGGTCCAACCCACTACTAGCAAGGGGACCTAATAAAGGGGGTCCAACCCACTACTAGCAAGGTGGACCTAATAAAGGGGGTCCATCCCGCTACTAGCAAGGGGGACCTAATAAAGGGGGTCCAACCCGCTACTAGCAAGGGGGACCTAATAAAAGGGGTCCAACCCTCTACTAGCAAGGGGGACCTAATAAAGGGGGTCCAACCCGCTACTAGCAAGGGGGACCTAATAAAGGGGGTCCAACCCGCTACTAGCAAGGGGGTCCAACCCGCTACTAGCAAGGGGAACTAATAAAGGGGTCCAACCCGCTACTAGCAAGGGGGACCTAATAAAGGGGGTCCAATCTGCTACTAGCAAGGGGGACCTAATAAAGGGGGTCCAACCCACTACTAGCAAGGGGGACCTAATAAAGGGGGTCCAACCCGCTACTAGGAAGGGGGACCTAATAAAGGGGGTCCTACCCAATACTAGCAAGGGGGGCCTAATAAATGGGGTCCAACCCGCTACTAGCAAGGGGGACCTAATAAAGCGGGTCCAACCCGCTACTAGCAAGGAGGACCTAATAAAAGGGGTCCAACCCGCTACTAGCAAGGGGGACCTAATAATAGTGGTCCAACCCACTACTAGCAAGGGGGGCCTAATAAAGGGGGTCCAACTCGCTACTAGCAAGGGGGACCTAATAAAGGGGGTCCAACATGCTACTAGCAAGGGGGACCTAATAAAGGGGGTCCAACCCGCTACTAGCAAGGGGGACCTAATAAAGGTGGTCCAACCCACTACTAGCAAGGGGGGCCTAATAAAGGGGGTCCAACTCGCTACTAGCAAGGGGGACCTAATAAAGGGGGTCCAACATGCTACTAGCAAGGAGGACCTAATAAAGGGGGTCCAACCCACTACTAGCAAGGGGGGCCTAATAAAGGGGTTCCGACCCGCTACTAGCAAGGAGGACCTAATAAAGGTGGTCCAACATGCTACTAGCAAGGAGGACCTAATAAAGGGGGTCCAACCCGCTACTAGCAAGGGGGACCTAATAAAGGGGGTTCAACCCACTACTTGCAAGGGGGACCTAATAAAGGGGGTCCAACCCGCTACTAGCAAGGTGGACTTAATAAAAGGGGTCCAATCCGCTATTAGCAAGGGGGAGCTAATAAAGGGGGTCCAACTCTCTACTAGAAAGGGGGACCTAATAAACAGGGCCCAACCCGCTACTAGCAAAGGGGACCTAATAAATGGGATCCAACTCTCTACTAGCAAGGGGGACCTAATAAAGGGAGTCCAACCCGCTACTAGCAAGGGGGGCCTAATAAAGGGGGTCCAACCCACTACTAGCAAGGGGACCTAATAAAGGGGGTCCAACCCACTACTAGCAAGGTGGACCTAATAAAGGGGGTCCAACCTGCTACTAGCAAGGGGGACCCAATAAAGGGGCCAGTGAGGGTATATGTAAAGCGCTATATAAGTATCTGTAATAATAGTTCAGACTTAATGAAGGAGCTCTTGCCTTGATGTTGCATACTAAGCCTGCAGCAATGATAATACTGTAGAGATCCAGCAGGGGGCAGTCACACAACAGACAAAACACACATTTGAAAAAATGATGTTTCTGGGAATTTCTCATTCATAGGCTCTCTGTGCACAAATGTAAAATGAAACCAAAGTATATAACAGTCACATCCTTCTTGCGGTTTTATTTTCCTGGCATTATAGACAGAGATGGTTTTTCCATTCTTCTAAAAAAAAAAAAAATACCGGTTGCCTGGCTGTTAAGAAGTACCTATCTGCCGGGCCTATTCCAGGATAGCCAATCACCGAGCGTTTCCGGAAGGCGTGCCGAGCGATGGCTGTTACCCCCCCTCCCCCTTTATGACCAGGGCATTCTTTGCTATTCAGCACTGCGCTACTTTGCCTGTTGCCAATCGCGCGGTCGTGCGACACCGTACACAAATAACATTTATATCATTTTTTTCACACAGATAGAGATTTCTTTTGGTATTTAATCACCTTTTTATTTTCTTATTATATAAAAGGAGAAAAAGAACGGAAATTTAGAAAAAAAAACACCAATATTTTTTACTTTCTGTTATAAAACATCCAATAAAATAATAAATAAAAAAACAAATTTCTTCATAAATTTTAGCCAAAATGTATTTTGCTCCATATTTTTGGTAAGAAAAATCCCAATCAATGTATATTGATTGGTTTGCGTAAAAGTTACTGTGTCTAAAATCTGTGGGATATATACTGGGAGTTGTAGTTTCTTTATATATACTAGTAATGGTGGTGATCAGCGACTTATAGTGGGACTGTGATAGTGCGGCGGGCTGTCTGACACTAACTGACACTGACATCTCCAGTGACACCAATACATTGATCAGTGATAATAATATGCACTGTCACTGTACTAATGACACTGGCTGGGAAGGGGTTAACATCTAGGGGTGATCAAGGAGTTAATTGTGTGCCTAGCAGTGGGGGCACAGGGGTGCCGCCTCCGCCCCCCTAATCCATGCACCCAGCCTCCTAATCTACATGCAGGGCACCGGACGCATGGATTCCAATGAGGTTTTTATTTTTTTTGAAGCACATGATAAGAGCCTGAGACTCTAATTGGCTTCAAAAAAGGATGGGCTCGGGGGGCAGAGCACTGCGCCCCCGAGCCCACCCACTATGTGTGACATTAGCGAATTAATATTCACTATTGTCTTCCTGATTCTCCTCCCGGCCAATCAGGAAGTGGCTTCTGAGACCCGATTGGCCGAGAGTCTTAGGACCCGCCTACTGTTCGGCCAGGAGGAGAAGCATTGGCCCCCGGGAGCAGCCTATCCCGTATTCAGCAGTGCAGAGTCGCCTGGTCCTCCACCCCGCACCTCTACACCAGTATAAGACAAGGCCACTGATCGCACAGAGGGGGGGGGTGGCTTTAGAGTGAGAGGATCGCCGCTGTGATCGATAGATCGAGAGCCACGTGGGGGGGGGGGCTGTTGGGGGTGCGAATGAGGGGGCCAGGTCTGTTTGCTGCCCCCCCAAATGGTGCCTAGCAAGGTGTGTAATGTGTGCTGATTTTTACTAATTGATCTCTTAGTTTCTCCTCTCTGCTTTGCAGGGAGGAGAATCTCTCAGATCGCTCCCTCAGTACAGAGCGCAGGGCTGTGATGATCAGCAGGTCCTGGACGTGAATCATTGGCCGAGACCTGGGGGGGGGGGCGCTCATGCACACGCCCTAAACTCAGAAGTAGGCAGTGACATGCGGGCACGTCACTTATCCTACAGCCACCGCCCATCCGCAGTACATTGTGGGCAGGAGACAAGCGGTAAAGAAAGTCATGGTGCCCTATGTGACAGTTCATGGGGCCCTCCTTGCCCATTGCATCCATCGCTTGCCCATCATGCACTCCATAGCTCAGAGTCCCTGGGTGACATACAGTAATTTCATTAGTATTCAGTGAAGACCTCGTATGAACTGTATCGTTGCCAAGGCAGTGCAGCGCTTGTGCGTGATGACGTTGTAGCTTCCATGGGAACCAATACAAAAAAAGCCCCGATGACAGTTGGTCCACAACAATATTGAGCAATAGATGTTATTTTTATTTTTTTATATTTTTTGTTTTTATTCTTTATTTTTTTATCTTTATTTTTTTTATTTTATATTTTTGTTTTTATTTTATTCTTATTTTTCTTATTTTATTTTATTAGACTCTAAATGACTCAGAATGGGGTTTTGACAAGAAATCTAGAATTATTAAACTGCAAAATGTTCCCAACTCTTCATCCTGCTTCACAATAACTAAAGAGTGCGAATGATGATTATCAGACGAGTCGCAGGGACTGTATTTTCTGTTCTCCCAATATAAATGTTTGACACATTCGGCGTACAAAGTATCCAGAAAACAATAACATTTGTGGAAAAAAAGAATCACGATGAGATGCAATAGGAGAATTATGTTAGGGATGAATCTTAGGGTCACGATGAACTGCCAGCTGCTGCCAGCTGTAGGGCGCTTTTGTAAAGGCAGATTAATAAAGATTATACAGCCCAGCAGGGGGCCCCAGAGAGGTGAGTGGCCATTGTGTGGGGGCCACATTCTTCGTTCTTCTGTCTGGAGGCCGACAGACATCTCCATGTAGGAGGGAAGACACATTTGTTTTAGCTTAAAGAACCCTCTACATAGTTTAAGGTTAAACCTCTTTTAATGAGTGGCCCCGTGTCTTATTAAACTCCCTTCCACGAAAAAGTTTTCTCCCTATTGTGGGGTCACCAGTCCGGTATTTGTACATTGAAATCATCTCCCCTCTCAGGCGTCTCTTCTCCAGAGAGAATAAGTTCAGAACCCCCAACCTTTCCTCATAACTAATATCCTCCAGACCCTTTATTAGCTTTGTGGCCCTTCTTTGTACTCCCTCCATTTCCAGTACATCCTTCCTGAGGACTGGTGCCCAGAACTGGACGGCATACTCCAGGTGCGGCCGGACCAGAGTCTTGTAGAGCGGGAGAATTATCCTTTTATCTCTGGAGTTATTCCCCTTTTTAATGCCAATATTCTGTTTGCTTTGTTAGCAGCAGCTTGGCATTGCTGAGCTCCTCCCTCCCCCATTCCTGAGCTCCTCCCTCCCCCATACCTGAGCCTGTCATCTACTAGGACCCCCAGGTCCTTTTCCCTCCTAGATCCCACCAGAGGTTCTCCCCCCCCCCCCCAGTGTATAGATTGCATTCATATTTTTACCACCCAAATACATTTTTCTACATTGAACCTCATTTGCCATGTAGTTGCCCCCTCCCCCATTAAATTATGTTTTATTCTCCTTTTTTCGATAATTCTTTGAGTCATTTAACTATTTTTTTTTTTTATAATTCCTTGCTGTATAAAATAATGAGGCTAATGAGAGGCTGTTTTTTTTGGCACAAGAATAGATCCAGGATAATGAAACCAAAGCTTCCATCGGTATCCGTCTCTTCGTGTTTCTTCCCGTCATCTCCTCGCTCTCTTTTCTTTTTCTTACGCAGTTTATCTTGGATTGAATCCTGTTCAGTAAATGAGAGGGATAAGCAAATGGTGACAGCCGGCAGATAGGAGAAGACAAAACCCTTCCACATGTACAGTGCAGCCTCCAAGATATTGATGAGTACTTTGTACGTGGCGGTGTGCAGGTGCAACCGAGTTTACCGAATTACTATGAGGGCCCATTCCGATCTTCTCATTGTAGCATCATACAGTAAACAACGTATTTCACCGGACAATACCGCAACGTGCCGCAACGTGCCGCAACGTGCCGCAACGTGTAACCCCACAGACGTTTGCTGCAAAGCCTCTCATTTTAAACACGCCTCTTCTTCACCAATTATGCCACCAAGCTACTAATTCCCTCCATGGCTATCTATCACCTCGACTATTATAACCTTCTTTCAATTGACCTACCTCTACACAGGCTATCCCCCCCCCTCCATTCAGTGTCCTCCACCCCTCTCTACCAATCCCTCCACTGACCTCCATTCAGTGTCCTCCACCCCTCTCTACCAATCCTTCCACTGACCTCCATTCAGTGTCCTCCACCCCTCTCTACCAATCCCTCCACTGACCTCCATTCAGTGTCCTCCACCCCTCTCTACCAATCCTTCCACTGACCTCCATTCTGTGTCCTCCACCTCTCTCTACCAATCCCTCCACTGACCTCCATTCAGTGTCCTCCACCCCTCTCTACCAATCCTTCCACTGATCTCCATTCAGTGTCCTCCACCCCTCTCTACCAATCCCTCCACTGACCTCCATTCAGTGTCCTCCACCCCTCTCTACCAATCCCTCCACTGGTCTCCATTCAGTGTCCTCCACCCCTCCCTACCAATCCCTCCACTGACCTCCATTCAGTGTCCTCCACCCCTCTCTACCAATCCCTCCACTGACCTCCATTCAGTGTCCTCCACCCCTCTCTACCAATCCTTCCACTGACCTCCATTCTGTGTCCTCCACCTCTCTCTACCAATCCCTCCACTGACCTCCATTCAGTGTCCTCCACCCCTCTCTACCAATCCCTCCACTGACCTCCATTCAGTGTCCTCCACCCCTCTCTACCAATCCCTCCACTGTCCTCCATTCAGTGTCCTCCACCCCTCTCTACCAATCCCTCCACTGACCTCCATTCAGTGTCCTCCACCCCTCTCTACCAATCCCTCCACTGACCTCCATTCAGTGTCCTCCACCCCTCTCTACCAATCCCTCCACTGACCTCCATTCAGTGTCCTCCACCCCTCTCTACCAATCCCTCCACTGACCTCCATTCAGTGTCCTCCACCCCTCTCTACCAATCCCTCCACTGACCTCCATTCAGTGTCCTCCACCCCTCTCTACCAATCCCTCCACTGACCTCCATTCAGTGTCCTCCACCCCTCTCTACCAATCCTTCCACTGACCTCCATTCAGTGTCCTCCACCCCTCTCTACCAATCCCTCCGCTGACCTCCATTCAGTGTCCTCCACCCCTCCCTACCAATCCTTCCACTGACCTCCATTCAGTGTCCTCCACCCCTCTCTACCAATCCCTCCGCTGACCTCCATTCAGTGTCCTCCACCCCTCTCTACCAATCCCTCCTCTGACCTCCATTCAGTGTCCTCCACCCCTCCCTACCAATCCCTCCACTGACCTCCATTCAGTGTCCTCCATCCCTCTCTACCAATCCTTCCACTGGCCTCCATTCTGTGTCCTCCACCTCTCTCTACCAATCCCTCCACTGACCTCCATTCAGTGTCCTCCACCCCTCTCTACCAATCCCTCCACTGGCCTCCATTCAGTGTCCTCCACCCCTCCCTACCAATCCCTCCACTGACCTCCATTCAGTGTCCTCCATCCCTCTCTACCAATCCCTCCACTGACCTCCATTCAGTGTCCTCCACCCCTCCCTACCAATCCCTCCACTGACCTCCATTCACTGTCCTCCACCCCTCTCTACCAATCCCTCCACTGACCTCCATTCAGTGTCCTCCACCCCTCCCTACCAATCCCTCCACTGACCTCCATTCAGTGTCCTCCACCCCTCCCTACCAATCCCTCAACTGACCTCCATTCAGTGTCCTCCACCCCTCTCTACCAATCCTTCCACTGACCTCCATTCAGTGTCCTCCACCCCTCTCTACCAATCCTTCCACTGGCCTCCATTCTGTGTCCTCCACCTCTCTCTACCAATCCCTCCACTGACCTCCATTCAGTGTCCTCCACCCCTCTCTACCAATCCTTCCACTGGCCTCCATTCTGTGTCCTCCACCTCTCTCTACCAATCCCTCCACTGACCTCCATTCAGTGTCCTCCACCCCTCTCTACCAATCCCTCCACTGGCCTCCATTCAGTGTCCTCCACCCCTCCCTACCAATCCCTCCACTGACCTCCATTCAGTGTCCTCCATCCCTCTCTACCAATCCCTCCACTGACCTCCATTCAGTGTCCTCCACCCCTCCCTACCAATCCCTCCACTGACCTCCATTCAGTGTCCTCCACCCCTCTCTACCAATCCCTCCACTGGCCTCCATTCAGTGTCCTCCACCCCTCCCTACCAATCCCTCCACTGACCTCCATTCAGTGTCCTCCATCCCTCTCTACCAATCCTTCCACTGGCCTCCATTCTGTGTCCTCCACCTCTCTCTACCAATCCCTCCACTGACCTCCATTCAGTGTCCTCCACCCCTCTCTACCAATCCCTCCACTGGCCTCCATTCAGTGTCCTCCACCCCTCCCTACCAATCCCTCCACTGACCTCCATTCAGTGTCCTCCATCCCTCTCTACCAATCCCTCCACTGACCTCCATTCAGTGTCCTCCACCCCTCCCTACCAATCCCTCCACTGGTCTCCATTCAGTGTCCTCCACCCCTCTCTACCAATCCCTCCACTGACCTCCATTCAGTGTCCTCCACCGCTCTCTGCCAATCCCTCCACTGACCTCCATTCAGTGTCCTCCACCCCTCTCTACCAATCCCTCCACTGACCTCCATTCAGTGTCCTCCACCCCTCTCTACCAATCCCTCCACTGACCTCCATTCAGTGTCCTCCACCGCTCTCTGCCAATCCCTCCACTGGTCTCCATTCAGTGTCCTCCACCCCTCTCTACCAATCCCTACACTGACCTCCATTCAGTGTCCTCCACCCCTCTCTACCAATCCCTCCACTGACCTCCATTCAGTGTCCTCCACCCCTCTCTACCAATCCCTCCACTGGCCTCCATTCTGTGTCCTCCACCCCTCTCTACCAATCCCTCCACTGACCTCCATTCAATGTCCTCCACCCCTCTCTACCAATCCCTCCACTGACCTCCATTCAGTGTCCTCCACACCTCCCTACCAATCCTTCCACTGACCTCCACTCAGTGTCCTCCACTCCTCCCTACCAATCCCTCCACTGACCTCCATTCAGTGTCCTCCACCCCTCTCTACCAATCCTTCCACTGGCCTCCATTCTGTGTCCTCCACCCCTCTCTACCAATCCCTCCACTGACCTCCATTCAGTGTCCTCCACCCCTCTCTACCAATCCCTCCACTGGCCTCCATTCAGTGTCCTCCACCCCTCCCTACCAATCCCTCCACTGACCTCCATTCAGTGTCCTCCATCCCTCTCTACCAATCCCTCCACTGGTCTCCATTCAGTGTCCTCCACCCCTCTCTACCAATCCCTCCACTGACCTCCATTCAGTGTCCTCCACCCCTCTCTACCAATCCCTCCACTGACCTCCATTCAGTGTCCTCCACTCCTCCCTACCAATCCCTCCACTGACCTCCATTCAGTGTCCTCCACCCCTCTCTACCAATCCTTCCACTGGCCTCCATTCTGTGTCCTCCACCCCTCTCTACCAATCCCTCCACTGACCTCCATTCAGTGTCCTCCACCCCTCTCTACCAATCCCTCCACTGGCCTCCATTCAGTGTCCTCCACCCCTCCCTACCAATCCCTCCACTGACCTCCATTCAGTGTCCTCCATCCCTCTCTACCAATCCCTCCACTGGTCTCCATTCAGTGTCCTCCACCCCTCTCTACCAATCCCTCCACTGACCTCCATTCAGTGTCCTCCACCCCTCTCTACCAATCCCTCCACTTACCTCCATTCAGTGTCCTCCACCCCTCTCTACCAATCCCTCCACTGGCCTCCATTCAGTGTCCTCCACCCCTCCCTACCAATCCCTCCACTGACCTCCATTCAGTGTCCTCCATCCCTCTCTACCAATCCCTCCACTGGTCTCCATTCAGTGTCCTCCACCCCTCTCTACCAATCCCTCCACTGACCTCCATTCAGTGTCCTCCACCGCTCTCTGCCAATCCCTCCACTGGTCTCCATTCAGTGTCCTCCACCCCTCCCTACCAATCCCTCCACTGACCTCCATTCACTGTCCTCCACCCCTCCCTACCAATCCCTCCACTGACCTCCATTCACTGTCCTCCACCCCTCTCTACCAATCCTTCCACTGACCTCCATTCAGTGTCCTCCACCCCTCCCTACCAATCCCTCCACTGACCTCCATTCAGTGTCCTCCACCCCTCCCTACCAATCCCTCCACTGACCTCTATTCAGTGTCCTCCACCCCTCTCTACCAATCCCTCCACTGACCTCCATTCAGTGTCCTCCACCCCTCCCTACCAATCCCTCCACTGACCTCCATTCACTGTCCTCCACCCCTCTCTACCAATCCTTCCACTGACCTCCATTCAGTGTCCTCCACCCCTCCCTACCAATCCCTCCACTGACCTCCATTCAGTGTCCTCCACCCCTCCCTACCAATCCCTCCACTGACCTCCATTCAGTGTCCTCCACCCCTCCCTACCAATCCCTCCACTGACCTCCATTCACTGTCCTCCACCCCTCTCTACCAATCCTTCCACTGACCTCCATTCAGTGTCCTCCACCCCTCTCTACCAATCCCTCCACTGACCTCCATTCAGTGTCCTCCACCCCTCTCTACCAATCCCTCCACTGACCTCCATTCAGTGTCCTCCACCCCTCCCTACCAATCCCTCCACTGACCTCCATTCAGTGTCCTCCATCCCTCTCTACCAATCCCTCCACTGACCTCCATTCAGTGTCCTCCACCCCTCTCTACCAATCCCTCCACTGACCTCCATTCAGTGTCCTCCACTCCTCCCTACCAATCCCTCCACTGACCTCCATTCAGTGTCCTCCACCCCTCCCTACCAATCCCTCCACTGACCTCCATTCAGTGTCCTCCACCCCTCTCTACCAATCCCTCCACTGACCTCCATTCTGTGTCCTCCACCCCTCTCTACCAATCCCTCCACTGTCTCCATTCAGTGTCCTCCACCCCTCCCTACCAATCCCTCCACTGACCTCCATTCAGTGTCCTCCACCCCTCTCTACCAATCCCTCCACTGTCTCCATTCAGTGTCCTCCACCCCTCCCTACCAATCCTTCCACTGACCTCCATTCAGTGTCCTCCACCCCTCCCTACCAATCCCTCCACTGACCTCCATTCAGTGTCCTCCACCCCTCCCTACCAATCCCTCCACTGACCTCCATTCAGTGTCCTCCACCCCTCCCTACCAATCCCTCCACTGACCTCCATTCAGTGTCCTCCACCCCTCTCCACCAATCCCTCCACTGACCTCCATTCAGTGTCCTCCACCCCTCTCCACCAATCCCTCCACTGACCTCCATTCAGTGTCCTCCACCCCTCTCTACCAATCCCTCCACTGACCTCCATTCAGTGTCCTCCACTCCTCCCTACCAATCCCTCCACTGACCTCCATTCAGTGTCCTCCACCCCTCCCTACCAATCCCTCCACTGACCTCCATTCAGTGTCCTCCACCCCTCCCTACCAATCCCTCCACTGACCTCCATTCAGTGTCCTCCACCCCTCTCTACCAATCCCTCCACTGACCTCCATTCAGTGTCCTCCACCCCTCCCTACCAATCCCTCCACTGACCTCCATTCAGTGTCCTCCACCCCTCTCTACCAATCCCTCCACTGACCTCCATTCAGTGTCCTCCACCCCTCTCTACCAATCCCTCCACTTACCTCCATTCAGTGTCCTCCACCCCTCTCTACCAATCCCTCCACTGGCCTCCATTCAGTGTCCTCCACCCCTCTCTACCAATCCCTCCACTTACCTCCATTCAGTGTCCTCCATCCCTCTCTACCAATCCCTCCACTGACCTCCATTCAGTGTCCTCCACCCCTCCCTACCAATCCCTCAACTGACCTCCATTCAGTGTCCTCCACCCCTCTCTACCAATCCCTCCACTGACCTCCATTCAGTGTCCTCTACCCCTCTCTACCAATCCCTCCACTGACCTCCATTCAGTGTCCTCCACCCCTCTCTACCAATCCCTCCACTGACCTCCATTCAGTGTCCTCCACCCCTCCCTACCAATCCCTCCACTGACCTCCATTCAGTGTCCTCCACCCCTCCCTACCAATCCCTCCACTGACCTCCATTCAGTGTCCTCCACCTCTCTCTGCCAATCCCTCCACTGGCCTCCATTCAGTGTCCTCCACTCCTCTCTGCCAATCCCTCCACTGGTCTCCATTCAGTGTCCTCCACCCCTCTCTACCAATCCCTCCACTGACCTCCATTCACTGTCCTCCACCCCTCCCTACCAATCCCTCCACTGACCTCCATTCACTGTCCTCCACCCCTCCCTACCAATCCCTCCACTGGTCTCCATTCAGTGTCCTCCACCCCTCTCTACCAATCCCTCCACTGACCTCCATTCACTGTCCTCCACCCCTCCCTACCAATCCTTCCACTGACCTCCATTCAGTGTCCTCCACCCCTCCCTACCAATCCCTCCACTGACCTCCATTCAGTGTCCTCCACCCCTCCCTACCAATCCCTCCACTGACCTCCATTCAGTGTCCTCCACCCCTCTCTACCAATCCCTCCACTGACCTCCATTCAGTGTCCTCCACCCCTCCCTACCAATCCCTCAACTGACCTCCATTCAGTGTCCTCCACCCCTCCCTACCAATCCCTCAACTGACCTCCATTCAGTGTCCTCCACCCCTCTCTACCAATCCCTCCACTGACCTCCATTCAGTGTCCTCTACCCCTCTCTACCAATCCCTCAACTGACCTCCATTCAGTGTCCTCCATCCCTCTCTACCAATCCCTCCACTGACCTCCATTCAGTGTCCTCCACCCCTCCCTACCAATCCCTCAACTGACCTCCATTCAGTGTCCTCCACCCCTCTCTACCAATCCCTCCACTGACCTCCATTCAGTGTCCTCTACCCCTCTCTACCAATCCCTCAACTGACCTCCATTCAGTGTCCTCCACCCCTCTCTACCAATCCCTCCACTGACCTCCATTCAGTGTCCTCCACCCCTCCCTACCAATCCCTCCACTGACCTCCATTCAGTGTCCTCCACCCCTCCCTACCAATCCCTCCACTGACCTCCATTCAGTGTCCTCCACCTCTCTCTGCCAATCCCTCCACTGGCCTCCATTCAGTGTCCTCCACTCCTCTCTGCCAATCCCTCCACTGGTCTCCATTCAGTGTCCTCCACCCCTCTCTACCAATCCCTCCACTGACCTCCATTCACTGTCCTCCACCCCTCCCTACCAATCCCTCCACTGACCTCCATTCACTGTCCTCCACCCCTCCCTACCAATCCTTCCACTGACCTCCATTCAGTGTCCTCCACCCCTCCCTACCAATCCCTCCACTGACCTCCATTCAGTGTCCTCCACCCCTCCCTACCAATCCCTCCACTGACCTCCATTCAGTGTCCTCCACCCCTCTCTACCAATCCCTCCACTGACCTCCATTCAGTGTCCTCCACTCCTCTCTACCAATCCCTCCACTGACCTCCATTCAGTGTCCTCCACCCCTCTCTACCAATCCTTCCACTGGCCTCCATTCAGTGTCCTCCACCCCTCTCTACCAATCCCTCCACTGACCTCCATTCAGTGTCCTCCACTCCTCTCTACCAATCCCTCCACTGGCCTCCATTCTGTGTCCTCCACCCCTCCATACCAATCCCTCCACTGACCTCCATTCAGTGTCCTCCACCTCTCTCTGCCAATCCCTCCACTGGCCTCCATTCAGTGTCCTCCACTCCTCTCTGCCAATCCCTCCACTGGCCTCCATTCAGTGTCCTCCACTCCTCTCTGCCAATCCCTCCACTGACCTCCATTCAGTGTCCTCCACCCCTCTACCAATCCCTCCACTGACCTCCATTCACTGTCCTCCACCCCTCTCTACCAATCCCTCCACTGGTCTCCATTCAGTGTCCTCCACCCCTTTCTGCCAATCCCTCCACTGGCCCCCATTCAGTGTCCTCCACCCCTCTCCTCCAATCCCTCCACTGACCTCCATTCAGTGTCCTCCACCCCTCTCTACCAATCCCTCCACTGATCTCCATTCAGTGTCCTCCACCCCTCTCTACCAATCCCTCCACTGATCTCCATTCAGTGTCCTCCACCCCTCTCTACCAATCCCTCCACTGACCTCCATTCACTGTCCTCCACCCCTCTCTACCAATCCCTCCACTGGTCTCCATTCAGTGTCCTCCACTCCTTTCTGCCAATCCCTCCACTGGCCCCCATTCAGTGTCCTCCACCCCTCTCCTCCAATCCCTCCACTGACCTCCATTCAGTGTCCTCCACCCCTCTCTACCAATCCCTCCACTGATCTCCATTCAGTGTCCTCCACCCCTCTCTACCAATCCCTCCCCTGGCCTCCATTCAGTTTCCTCCACCCCTCTCTACCAATCCCTCCACTGGTCTCCATTCAGTGTCCTACACCCCTCTCTACCAATCCCTCCACTGACCTCCATTCAGTGTCCTCCACCCCTCTCTACCAATCCCTCCACTGATCTCCATTCAGTGTCCTCCACCCCTCTCTACCAATCCCTCCACTGGCCTCCATTCTGTGTCCTCCACCCCTCCATACCAATCCCTCCACTGACCTCCATTCAGTGTCCTCCACCTCTCTCTGCCAATCCCTCCACTGGCCTCCATTCAGTGTCCTCCACTCCTCTCTGCCAATCCCTCCACTGGCCTCCATTCAGTGTCCTCCACTCCTCTCTGCCAATCCCTCCACTGACCTCCATTCAGTGTCCTCCACCCCTCTACCAATCCCTCCACTGACCTCCATTCACTGTCCTCCACCCCTCTCTACCAATCCCTCCACTGGTCTCCATTCAGTGTCCTCCACCCCTTTCTGCCAATCCCTCCACTGGCCCCCATTCAGTGTCCTCCACCCCTCTCCTCCAATCCCTCCACTGACCTCCATTCAGTGTCCTCCACCCCTCTCTACCAATCCCTCCACTGACCTCCATTCAGTGTCCTCCACCCCTCCCTACCAATCCCTCAACTGACCTCCATTCAGTGTCCTCCACCCCTCTCTACCAATCCCTCCACTGACCTCCATTCAGTGTCCTCCACCCCTCTCTACCAATCCCCCAACTGACCTCCATTCAGTGTCCTCCACCCCTCTCTACCAATCCCTCCACTGACCTCCATTCAGTGTCCTCCACCCCTCCCTACCAATCCCTCCACTGACCTCCATTCAGTGTCCTCCACCCCTCCCTACCAATCCCTCCACTGACCTCCATTCAGTGTCCTCCACCTCTCTCTGCCAATCCCTCCACTGGCCTCCATTCAGTGTCCTCCACTCCTCTCTGCCAATCCCTCCACTGACCTCCATTCAGTGTCCTCCACCCCTCTCTACCAATCCCTCCACTGACCTCCATTCACTGTCCTCCACCCCTCCCTACCAATCCCTCCACTGACCTCCATTCACTGTCCTCCACCCCTCCCTACCAATCCCTCCACTGACCTCCATTCAGTGTCCTCCACCCCTCTCTACCAATCCCTCAACTGACCTCCATTCAGTGTCCTCCACCCCTCTCTACCAATCCCTCCACTGACCTCCATTCAGTGTCCTCCACCCCTCCCTACCAATCCCTCCACTGACCTCCATTCACTGTCCTCCACCCCTCCCTACCAATCCTTCCACTGACCTCCATTCAGTGTCCTCCACCCCTCCCTACCAATCCCTCCACTGACCTCCATTCAGTGTCCTCCACCCCTCCCTACCAATCCCTCCACTGACCTCCATTCAGTGTCCTCCACCCCTCTCTACCAATCCCTCCACTGACCTCCATTCAGTGTCCTCCACTCCTCTCTACCAATCCCTCCACTGACCTCCATTCAGTGTCCTCCACCCCTCTCTACCAATCCCTCCACTGACCTCCATTCACTGTCCTCCACCCCTCCCTACCAATCCCTCCACTGACCTCCATTCACTGTCCTCCACCCCTCCCTACCAATCCTTCCACTGACCTCCATTCAGTGTCCTCCACCCCTCCCTACCAATCCTTCCACTGACCTCCATTCAGTGTCCTCCACCCCTCCCTACCAATCCCTCCACTGACCTCCATTCAGTGTCCTCCACCCCTCCCTACCAATCCCTCCACTGACCTCCATTCAGTGTCCTCCACCCCTCTCTACCAATCCCTCCACTGACCTCCATTCAGTGTCCTCCACTCCTCTCTACCAATCCCTCCACTGGCCTCCATTCAGTGTCCTCCACCCCTCTCTACCAATCCCTCCACTGACCTCCATTCAGTGTCCTCCACTCCTCTTTACCAATCCCTCCACTGGCCTCCATTCTGTGTCCTCCACCCCTCCATACCAATCCCTCCACTGACCTCCATTCAGTGTCCTCCACCTCTCTCTGCCAATCCCTCCACTGGCCTCCATTCAGTGTCCTCCACTCCTCTCTGCCAATCCCTCCACTGGCCTCCATTCAGTGTCCTCCACTCCTCTCTGCCAATCCCTCCACTGACCTCCATTCAGTGTCCTCCACCCCTCTACCAATCCCTCCACTGACCTCCATTCACTGTCCTCCACCCCTCTCTACCAATCCCTCCACTGGTCTATATTCAGTGTCCTCCACCCCTCTCTACCAATCCCTCCACTGACCTCCATTCAGTGTCCTCCACCCCTCTCTACCAATCCTTCCACTGGCCTCCATTCAGTGTCCTCCACCCCTCTCTACCAATCCCTCCACTGACCTCCATTCAGTGTCCTCCACTCCTCTTTACCAATCCCTCCACTGGCCTCCATTCTGTGTCCTCCACCCCTCCATACCAATCCCTCCACTGACCTCCATTCAGTGTCCTCCACCCCTTTCTGCCAATCCCTCCACTGGCCCCCATTCAGTGTCCTCCACCCCTCTCCTCCAATCCCTCCACTGACCTCCATTCAGTGTCCTCCACCCCTCTCTACCAATCCCTCCACTGATCTCCATTCAGTGTCCTCCACCCCTCTCTACCAATCCCTCCACTGGTCTCCATTCAGTGTCCTCCACCCCTCTCTACCAATCCCTCCACTGACCTCCATTCAGTGTCCTCCACCCCTCCCTACCAATCCCTCCGCTGACCTCCATTCACTGTCCTCCACCCCTCCCTACCAATCCCTCCGCTGACCTCCATTCAGTGTCCTCCACCCCTCTCTACCAATCCCTCCACTGACCTCCATTCAGTGTCCTCCACCCCTTTCTGCCAATCCCTCCACTGGCCCCCATTCAGTGTCCTCCACCCCTCTCCTCCAATCCCTCCACTGACCTCCATTCAGTGTCCTCCACCCCTCTCTACCAATCCCTCCACTGATCTCCATTCAGTGTCCTCCACCCCTCTCTACCAATCCCTCCCCTGGCCTCCATTCAGTTTCCTCCACCCCTCTTTGCCAATCCCCCCACTGGCCTCCATTCAGTGTCCACCACCCCTCTCCTCCAATCCCTCCACTGACCTCCATTCAGTGTCCTCCACCCCTCTCTACCAATCCCTCCACTGATCTCCATTCAGTGTCCTCCACCCCTCTCTACCAATCCCTCCCCTGGCCTCCATTCAGTTTCCTCCACCCCTCTTTGCCAATCCCCCCACTGGCCTCCATTCAGTGTCCTACACCCCTCTCTACCAATCCCTCCACTGACCTCCATTCAGTGTCCTCCACCCCTCTCTACCAATCCCTCCACTGATCTCCATTCAGTGTCCTCCACCCCTCTCTACCAATCCCTCCACTGGCCTCCATTCTGTGTCCTCCACCCCTCCATACCAATCCCTCCACTGACCTCCATTCAGTGTCCTCCACCTCTCTCTGCCAATCCCTCCACTGGCCTCCATTCAGTGTCCTCCACTCCTCTCTGCCAATCCCTCCACTGGCCTCCATTCAGTGTCCTCCACTCCTCTCTGCCAATCCCTCCACTGACCTCCATTCAGTGTCCTCCACCCCTCTACCAATCCCTCCACTGACCTCCATTCACTGTCCTCCACCCCTCTCTACCAATCCCTCCACTGGTCTCCATTCAGTGTCCTCCACCCCTTTCTGCCAATCCCTCCACTGGCCCCCATTCAGTGTCCTCCACCCCTCTCCTCCAATCCCTCCACTGACCTCCATTCAGTGTCCTCCACCCCTCTCTACCAATCCTTCCACTGGTCTCCATTCAGTGTCCTCCACCCCTCTCTACCAATCCCTCCACTGGTCTCCATTCAGTGTCCTCCACCTCTCTCTACCAATCCCTCTACTGACCTCCATTCAGTGTCCTCCACCCCTCTCTACCAATCCCTCCACTGACCTCCATTCACTGTCCCCCACCCCTTTCTGCCAATCCCTCCACTGGCCCCCATTCAGTGTCCTCCACCCCTCTCCTCCAATCCCTCCACTGACCTCCATTCAGTGTCCTCCACCCCTCTCTACCAATCCCTCCACTGATCTCCATTCAGTGTCCTCCACCCCTCTCTACCAATCCCTCCCCTGGCCTCCATTCAGTTTCCTCCACCCCTCTTTGCCAATCCCCCCACTGGCCTCCATTCAGTGTCCACCACCCCTCTCTACCAATCCCTCCACTGGTCTCCATTCAGTGTCCTCCACCCCTCTCCACCAATCCTTCCACTGACCTCCATTCAGTGTCCTCCACCCCTCACTACCAATCCTTCCACTGACCTCCATTCAGTGTCCTCCACCCCTCTCTACCAATCCCTCCACTGTCCCCCATTCAGTGTCCTCCACCCCTCTCTACCAATCCCTCCACTGGTCTCCATTCAGTGTCCTCCACCCCTCTCTACCAATCCCTTGACTGACCTCCACCCCTTTCTGCCAATCCCTCCACTGGCCTCCATTCAGTGTCCTCCACCCCTCTCTACCAATCCTTCCACTGGCCTCCATTCAGTGTCCTCCACCCCTCTCTACCAATCCTTCCACTGACCTCCATTCAGTGTCCTCCACCCCTCTCTACCAATCCTTCCACTTACCTCCATCCAGTGTCCTCCACCCCTCTCTACCAATCCCTTGACTGACCTCCATTCAGTGTCCTCCACCCCTCTCTACCAATCCCTTCACTGACCTCCATTCAGTGTCCTCCACCCCTCCCTACCAATCCCTCCACTGTCTCCATTCAGTGTCCTCCACCCCTTTCTGCCAATCCCTCCACTGGCCTCCATTCAGTGTCATCCACCCCTCTCTACCAATCCCTCCACTGACCTCCATTCAGTGTCCTCCACCCCTCCCTACCAATCCCTCCACTGTCTCCATTCAGTGTTCTCCACCCCTCTCTACCAATCCCTCCACTGTCTCCATTCAGTGTCCTCCACCCCTCTCTACCAATCCCTCCACTGGTCTCCATTCAGTGTCCTCCACCCCTCTCTACCAATCCCTTGACTGACCTCCACCCCTTTCTGCCAATCCCTCCACTGGCCTCCATTCAGTGTCCTCCACCCCTCTCTACCAATCCTTCCACTGGCCTCCATTCAGTGTCCTCCACCCCTCTCTACCAATCCTTCCACTGACCTCCATTCAGTGTCCTCCACCCCTCTCTACCAATCCTTCCACTGACCTCCATCCAGTGTCCTCCACCCCTCTCTACCAATCCCTTGACTGACCTCCATTCAGTGTCCTCCACCCCTCTCTAACAATCCTTCCACTGACCTCCATCCAGTGTCCTCCACCCCTCTCTACCAATCCCTTCACTGACCTCCATTCAGTGTCCTCCACCCCTCCCTACCAATCCCTCCACTGTCTCCATTCAGTGTCCTCCACCCCTTTCTGCCAATCCCTCCACTGGCCTCCATTCAGTGTCATCCACCCCTCTCTACCAATCCCTCCACTGACCTCCATTCAGTGTCCTCCACCCCTCCCTACCAATCCCTCCACTGTCTCCATTCAGTGTCCTCCACCCCTCTCTACCAATCCCTCCACTGGTCTCCATTCAGTGTCCTCCACCCCTCTCTACCAATCCCTCCACTGACTTCCATTCAGTGTCCTCCACCCCTCTCTACCATGCCTCCACTGACCTCCATTCAGTGTCCTCCACCCCTCCCTACCAATCCCTCCACTGACCTCCATTCACTGTCCTCCACCCCTCCCTACCAATCCCTCCACTGACCTCCATTCACTGTCCTCCACCCCTCCCTACCAATCCTTCCACTGACCTCCATTCAGTGTCCTCCACCCCTCCCTACCAATCCCTCCACTGACCTCCATTCAGTGTCCTCCACCCCTCCCTACCAATCCCTCCACTGACCTCCATTCAGTGTCCTCCACCCCTCTCTACCAATCCCTCCGCTGACCTCCATCCAGTGTCCTCCACCCCTCCCTACCAATCCCTCAACTGACCTCCATTCAGTGTCCTCCACTCCTCTCTACCAATCCCTCCACTGACCTCCATTCACTGTCCTCCACCCCTCTCTACCAATCCCTCCACTGACCTCCATTCAGTGTCCTCCACCCCTCTCTACCAATCCCTCCACTGACCTCCATTCAGTGTCCTCCACCCCTCTCTACCAATCCTTCCACTGACCTCCATTCAGTGTCCTCCACCCCTCCCTACCAATCCCTCCACTGACCTCCATTCAGTGTCCTCCACCCCTCCCTACCAATCCCTCCACTGACCTCCATTCAGTGTCCTCCATCCCTCTCTACCAATCCCTCCACTGACCTCCATTCAGT
The DNA here is from genome assembly GCA_029206835.1 of Rana muscosa. Lineage (NCBI taxonomy): Eukaryota > Metazoa > Chordata > Amphibia > Anura > Ranidae > Rana > Rana muscosa. The sequence goes on along the minus strand of CM055123.1, from coordinate 326,747,086 downwards.
GTCCTCCACCCCTCCCTACCAATCCCTCAACTGACCTCCATTCAGTGTCCTCCACCCCTCTCTACCAATCCCTCCACTGACCTCCATTCAGTGTCCTCCACCCCTCTCTACCAATCCCTCCACTGGTCTCCATTCAGTGTCCTCCACCCCTCTCTACCAATCCCTCCACTGGTCTCCATTCAGTGTCCTCCACCCCTCTCTACCAATCCCTCCACTGACCTCCATTCAGTGTCCTCCACCCCTCTCTACCAATCCCTCCACTGGTCTCCATTCAGTGTCCTCCACCCCTCTCTACCAATCCCTCCACTGGTCTCCATTCAGTGTCCTCCACCCCTCTCTACCAATCCCTCCACTGACCTCCATTCAGTGTCCTCCACCCCTCTCTACCAATCCCTCCACTGGTCTCCATTCAGTGTCCTCCACCCCTCTCTACCAATCCCTCCACTGGTCTCCATTCAGTGTCCTCCACCCCTCTCTACCAATCCCTCCACTGACCTCCATTCAGTGTCCTCCACCCCTCCCTACCAATCCCTCAACTGACCTCCATTCAGTGTCCTCCACCCCTCTCTACCAATCCCTCCACTGACCTCCATTCAGTGTCCTCCACCCCTCTCTACCAATCCCTCCACTGGTCTCCATTCAGTGTCCTCCACCCCTCTCTACCAATCCCTCCACTGGTCTCCATTCAGTGTCCTCCACCCCTCTCTACCAATCCCTCCACTGACCTCCATTCAGTGTCCTCCACCCCTCTCTACCAATCCCTCCACTGGTCTCCATTCAGTGTCCTCCACCCCTCTCTACCAATCCCTCCACTGGTCTCCATTCAGTGTCCTCCACCCCTCCCTACCAATCCCTCCACTGACCTCCATTCAGTGTCCTCCACCTCTCTCTGCCAATCCCTCCACTGGCCTCCATTCAGTGTCCTCCACTCCTCTCTGCCAATCCCTCCACTGGTCTCCATTCAGTGTCCTTCACCCCTCTCTACCAATCCCTACACTGACCTCCATTCACTGTCCTCCACCCCTCCCTACCAATCCTTCCACTGACCTCCATTCAGTGTCCTCCACCCCTCCCTACCAATCCCTCCACTGACCTCCATTCAGTGTCCTCCACCCCTCCCTACCAATCCCTCCACTGACCTCCATTCAGTGTCCTCCACCCCTCCCTACCAATCCCTCCACTGACCTCCATTCAGTGTCCTCCACCCCTCTCTACCAATCCTTCCACTGGCCTCCATTCAGTGTCCTCCACCCCTCTCTACCAATCCCTCCACTGACCTCCATTCAGTGTCCTCCACTCCTCTCTACCAATCCCTCCACTGACCTCCATTCAGTGTCCTCCACCCCTCCCTACCAATCCCTCAACTGACCTCCATTCAGTGTCCTCCACCCCTCCCTACCAATCCCTCCACTGACCTCCATTCAGTGTCCTCCACCCCTCCCTACCAATCCCTCCACTGACCTCCATTCAGTGTCCTCCACCTCTCTCTGCCAATCCCTCCACTGGCCTCCATTCAGTGTCCTCCACTCCTCTCTGCCAATCCCTCCACTGGTCTCCATTCAGTGTCCTCCACCCCTCTCTACCAATCCCTCCACTGACCTCCATTCACTGTCCTCCACCCCTCCCTACCAATCCCTCCACTGACCTCCATTCACTGTCCTCCACCCCTCCCTACCAATCCTTCCACTGACCTCCATTCAGTGTCCTCCACCCCTCCCTACCAATCCCTCCACTGACCTCCATTCAGTGTCCTCCACCCCTCCCTACCAATCCCTCCACTGACCTCCATTCAGTGTCCTCCACCCCTCCCTACCAATCCCTCCACTGACCTCCATTCAGTGTCCTCCACCCCTCCCTACCAATCCCTCCACTGACCTCCATTCAGTGTCCTCCCCCCCTCTCTACCAATCCTTCCACTGGCCTCCATTCAGTGTCCTCCACCCCTCTCTACCAATCCCTCCACTGACCTCCATTCAGTGTCCTCCACCCCTCTCTACCAATCCCTCCACTGACCTCCATTCAGTGTCCTCCACCCCTCTCTACCAATCCCTCCACTGACCTCCATTCAGTGTCCTCCACCCCTCCATACCAATCCCTCCACTGACCTCCATTCAGTGTCCTCCACCTCTCTCTGCCAATCCCTCCACTGGCCTCCATTCAGTGTCCTCCACTCCTCTCTGCCAATCCCTCCACTGGCCTCCATTCAGTGTCCTCCACTCCTCTCTGCCAATCCCTCCACTGACCTCCATTCAGTGTCCTCCACCCCTCTACCAATCCCTCCACTGACCTCCATTCACTGTCCTCCACCCCTCTCTACCAATCCTTCCACTGGTCTCCATTCAGTGTCCTCCACCCCTTTCTGCCAATCCCTCCACTGGCCCCCATTCAGTGTCCTCCACCCCTCTCTACCAATCCCTCCACTGACCTCCATTCAGTGTCCTCCACCCCTCTCTACCAATCCCTCCACTGATCTGCATTCAGTGTCCACCACCCCTCTCTACCAATCCCTCCACTGGCCTCCATTCAGTGTCCTCCACCCCTCTCTACCAGTCCCTCCACTGACCTCCATTCAGTGTCCTCCACCCCTCTCTACCAATCCCTCCACTGATCTGCATTCAGTGTCCACCACCCCTCTCTACCAATCCCTCCACTGGCCTCCATTCAGTTTCCTCCACCCCTCTTTGCCAATCCCCCCACTGGCCTCCATTCAGTGTCCACCACCCCTCTCTACCAATCCTTCCACTGACCTCCATTCAGTGTCCTCCACCCCTCTCTGCCAATCCTTCCACTGACTTCCATTCAGTGTCCTCCTCCCCTCTCTACCAATCCCTCCACTGACCTCCATTCAGTGTCCTCCACCCCTCTCTACCAATCCCTCCACTGACCTCCATTCAGTGTCCTCCACCCCTCTCTACCAATCCCTCCACTGACCTCCATTCAGTGTCCTCCATCCCTCTCTACCAATCCCTCCACTGACCTCCATTCAGTGTCCTCCACCCCTCTCTGCCAATCCCTCCGCTGACCTCCATTCAGTGTCCTCCACCCCTCTCTGCCAATCCCTCCACTGACCTCCATTCAGTGTCCTCCACCCCTCCCTACCAATCCCTCCACTGACCTCCATTCAGTGTCCTCCACTCCTCCCTACCAATCCCTCCACTGGTCTCCATTCAGTGTCCTCCACCCCTCTCTACCAATCCTTCCACTGACCTCCATTCAGTGTCCTCCACCCCTCTCTACCAATCCCTCCACTGTCCCCCATTCAGTGTCCTCCACCCCTCTCTACCAATCCCTTGACTGACCTCCACCCCTTTCTGCCAATCCCTCCACTGGCCTCCATTCAGTGTCCTCCACCCCTCTCTACCAATCCTTCCACTGGCCTCCATTCAGTGTCCTCCACCCCTCTCTACCAATCCCTCCACTTACCTCCATTCAGTGTCCTCCATCCCTCTCTACCAATCCCTCCACTGACCTCCATTCAGTGTCCTCCACCCCTCCCTACCAATCCCTCAACTGACCTCCATTCAGTGTCCTCCACCCCTCTCTACCAATCCCTCCACTGGTCTCCATTCAGTGTCCTCCACCCCTCTCTACCAATCCCTCCACTTACCTCCATTCAGTGTCCTCCATCCCTCTCTACCAATCCCTCCACTGACCTCCATTCAGTGTCCTCCACCCCTCCCTACCAATCCCTCAACTGACCTCCATTCAGTGTCCTCCACCCCTCTCTACCAATCCCTCCACTGACCTCCATTCAGTGTCCTCCACCCCTCTCTACCAATCCCTCAACTGACCTCCATTCAGTGTCCTCCACCCCTCTCTACCAATCCCTCCACTGACCTCCATTCAGTGTCCTCCACCCCTCCCTACCAATCCCTCCACTGACCTCCATTCAGTGTCCTCCACCCCTCCCTACCAATCCCTCCACTGACCTCCATTCAGTGTCCTCCACCTCTCTCTGCCAATCCCTCCACTGGCCTCCATTCAGTGTCCTCCACTCCTCTCTGCCAATCCCTCCACTGGTCTCCATTCAGTGTCCTCCACCCCTCTCTACCAATCCCTCCACTGACCTCCATTCACTGTCCTCCACCCCTCCCTACCAATCCCTCCACTGACCTCCATTCACTGTCCTCCACCCCTCCCTACCAATCCTTCCACTGACCTCCATTCAGTGTCCTCCACCCCTCCCTACCAATCCCTCCACTGACCTCCATTCAGTGTCCTCCACCCCTCCCTACCAATCCCTCCACTGACCTCCATTCAGTGTCCTCCACCCCTCTCTACCAATCCCTCCACTGACCTCCATTCAGTGTCCTCCACTCCTCTCTACCAATCCCTCCACTGACCTCCATTCAGTGTCCTCCACCCCTCTCTACCAATCCTTCCACTGGCCTCCATTCAGTGTCCTCCACCCCTCTCTACCAATCCCTCCACTGACCTCCATTCAGTGTCCTCCACTCCTCTCTACCAATCCCTCCACTGGCCTCCATTCTGTGTCCTCCACCCCTCCATACCAATCCCTCCACTGACCTCCATTCAGTGTCCTCCACCTCTCTCTGCCAATCCCTCCACTGGCCTCCATTCAGTGTCCTCCACTCCTCTCTGCCAATCCCTCCACTGGCCTCCATTCAGTGTCCTCCACTCCTCTCTGCCAATCCCTCCACTGACCTCCATTCAGTGTCCTCCACCCCTCTACCAATCCCTCCACTGACCTCCATTCACTGTCCTCCACCCCTCTCTACCAATCCCTCCGCTGACCTCCATTCAGTGTCCTCCACCCCTCCCTACCAATCCTTCCACTGACCTCCATTCAGTGTCCTCCACCCCTCCCTACCAATCCCTCCACTGGCCCCCATTCAGTGTCCTCCACCCCTCTCCTCCAATCCCTCCACTGACCTCCATTCAGTGTCCTCCACCCCTCTCTACCAATCCCTCCACTGATCTCCATTCAGTGTCCTCCACCCCTCTCTACCAATCCCTCCCCTGGCCTCCATTCAGTTTCCTCCACCCCTCTTTGCCAATCCCCCCACTGGCCTCCATTCAGTGTCCACCACCCCTCTCTACCAATCCCTCCACTGGTCTCCATTCAGTGTCCTACACCCCTCTCTACCAATCCCTCCACTGACCTCCATTCAGTGTCCTCCACCCCTCTCTACCAATCCCTCCACTGATCTCCATTCAGTGTCCTCCACCCCTCTCTACCAATCCCTCCACTGGCCTCCATTCTGTGTCCTCCACCCCTCCATACCAATCCCTCCACTGACCTCCATTCAGTGTCCTCCACCTCTCTCTGCCAATCCCTCCACTGGCCTCCATTCAGTGTCCTCCACTCCTCTCTGCCAATCCCTCCACTGGCCTCCATTCAGTGTCCTCCACTCCTCTCTGCCAATCCCTCCACTGACCTCCATTCAGTGTCCTCCACCCCTCTACCAATCCCTCCACTGACCTCCATTCACTGTCCTCCACCCCTCTCTACCAATCCCTCCACTGGTCTCCATTCAGTGTCCTCCACCCCTTTCTGCCAATCCCTCCACTGGCCCCCATTCAGTGTCCTCCACCCCTCTCCTCCAATCCCTCCACTGACCTCCATTCAGTGTCCTCCACCCCTCTCTACCAATCCCTCCACTGATCTCCATTCAGTGTCCTCCACCCCTCTCTACCAATCCCTCCACTGACCTCCATTCAGTGTCCTCCACCCCTCTCTACCAATCCCTCCACTGACCTCCATTCAGTGTCCTCCACCCCTCTCTACCAATCCTTCCACTGACCTCCATTCAGTGTCCTCCACCCCTCTCTACCAATCCCTCCACTGGCCTCCATTCAGTGTCCTCCACCCCTCCCTACCAATCCCTCCACTGACCTCCATTCAGTGTCCTCCACCCCTCTCCTCCAATCCCTCCACTGACCTCCATTCAGTGTCCTCCACCCCTCTCTACCAATCCCTCCACTGGTCTCCATTCAGTGTCCTCCACCCCTTTCTGCCAATCCCTCCACTGGCCCCCATTCAGTGTCCTCCACCCCTCTCCTCCAATCCCTCCACTGACCTCCATTCAGTGTCCTCCACCCCTCTCTACCAATCCCTCCACTGATCTCCATTCAGTGTCCTCCACCCCTCTCTACCAATCCCTCCCCTGGCCTCCATTCAGTTTCCTCCACCCCTCTTTGCCAATCCCCCCACTGGCCTCCATTCAGTGTCCTCCACCCCTCTCTACCAATCCCTCCACTGTCCCCCATTCAGTGTCCTCCACCCCTCTCTACCAATCCCTCCACTGACCTCCATTCAGTGTCCTCCACCCCTCTCTACCAATCCCTTGACTGACCTCCACCCCTTTCTGCCAATCCCTCCACTGGCCTCCATTCAGTGTCCTCCACCCCTCTCTACCAATCCTTCCACTGACCTCCATTCAGTGTCCTCCACCCCTCTCTACCAATCCCTCCACTGACCTCCATTCAGTGTCCTCCACCCCTCTCTACCAATCCTTCCACTGACCTCCATTCAGTGTCCTCCACCCCTCTCTACCAATCCCTCCACTGGCCTCCATTCAGTGTCCTCCACCCCTCCCTACCAATCCCTCCACTGACCTCCATTCAGTGTCCTCCACCCCTCTCCTCCAATCCCTCCACTGACCTCCATTCAGTGTCCTCCACCCCTCTCTACCAATCCCTCCACTGGTCTCCATTCAGTGTCCTCCACCCCTTTCTGCCAATCCCTCCACTGGCCCCCATTCAGTGTCCTCCACCCCTCTCCTCCAATCCCTCCACTGACCTCCATTCAGTGTCCTCCACCCCTCTCTACCAATCCCTCCACTGATCTCCATTCAGTGTCCTCCACCCCTCTCTACCAATCCCTCCACTGGTCTCCATTCAGTGTCCTCCACCCCTCTCTACCAATCCTTCCACTGACCTCCATTCAGTGTCCTCCACCCCTCTCTACCAATCCCTCCACTGTCCCCCATTCAGTGTCCTCCACCCCTCTCTACCAATCCCTCCACTGGTCTCCATTCAGTGTCCTCCACCCCTCTCTACCAATCCCTTGACTGACCTCCACCCCTTTCTGCCAATCCCTCCACTGGCCTCCATTCAGTGTCCTCCACCCCTCTCTACCAATCCTTCCACTGGCCTCCATTCAGTGTCCTCCACCCCTCTCTACCAATCCTTCCACTGACCTCCATTCAGTGTCCTCCACCCCTCTCTACCAATCCTTCCACTGACCTCCATCCAGTGTCCTCCACCCCTCTCTACCAATCCCTTGACTGACCTCCATTCAGTGTCCTCCACCCCTCTCTAACAATCCTTCCACTGACCTCCATCCAGTGTCCTCCACCCCTCTCTACCAATCCCTTCACTGACCTCCATTCAGTGTCCTCCACCCCTCCCTACCAATCCCTCCACTGTCTCCATTCAGTGTCCTCCACCCCTTTCTGCCAATCCCTCCACTGGCCTCCATTCAGTGTCATCCACCCCTCTCTACCAATCCCTCCACTGACCTCCATTCAGTGTCCTCCACCCCTCCCTACCAATCCCTCCACTGTCTCCATTCAGTGTCCTCCACCCCTCTCTACCAATCCCTCCACTGGTCTCCATTCAGTGTCCTCCACCCCTCTCTACCAATCCCTTGACTGACCTCCACCCCTTTCTGCCAATCCCTCCACTGGCCTCCATTCAGTGTCCTCCACCCCTCTCTACCAATCCTTCCACTGGCCTCCATTCAGTGTCCTCCACCCCTCTCTACCAATCCTTCCACTGACCTCCATTCAGTGTCCTCCACCCCTCTCTACCAATCCTTCCACTGACCTCCATCCAGTGTCCTCCACCCCTCTCTACCAATCCCTTGACTGACCTCCATTCAGTGTCCTCCACCCCTCTCTAACAATCCTTCCACTGACCTCCATCCAGTGTCCTCCACCCCTCTCTACCAATCCCTTCACTGACCTCCATTCAGTGTCCTCCACCCCTCCCTACCAATCCCTCCACTGTCTCCATTCAGTGTCCTCCACCCCTCTCTACCAATCCCTCCACTGGTCTCCATTCAGTGTCCTCCACCCCTCTCTACCAATCCCTCCACTGACTTCCATTCAGTGTCCTCCACCCCTCTCTACCATGCCTCCACTGACCTCCATTCAGTGTCCTCCACCCCTCCCTACCAATCCCTCAACTGACCTCCATTCAGTGTCCTCCACTCCTCTCTACCAATCCCTCCACTGACCTCCATTCACTGTCCTCCACCCCTCTCTACCAATCCCTCCACTGACCTCCATTCAGTGTCCTCCACCCCTCTCTACCAATCCCTCCACTGACCTCCATTCAGTGTCCTCCACCCCTCTCTACCAATCCTTCCACTGACCTCCATTCAGTGTCCTCCACCCCTCCCTACCAATCCCTCCACTGACCTCCATTCAGTGTCCTCCACCCCTCCCTACCAATCCCTCCACTGACCTCCATTCAGTGTCCTCCATCCCTCTCTACCAATCCCTCCACTGACCTCCATTCAGTGTCCTCCACCCCTCCCTACCAATCCCTCAACTGACCTCCATTCAGTGTCCTCCACCCCTCTCTACCAATCCCTCCACTGACCTCCATTCAGTGTCCTCCACCCCTCTCTACCAATCCCTCCACTGGTCTCCATTCAGTGTCCTCCACCCCTCTCTACCAATCCCTCCACTTACCTCCATTCAGTGTCCTCCATCCCTCTCTACCAATCCCTCCACTGACCTCCATTCAGTGTCCTCCACCCCTCCCTACCAATCCCTCAACTGACCTCCATTCAGTGTCCTCCACCCCTCTCTACCAGTCCCTCCAATGACCTCCATTCAGTGTCCTCCACCCCTCTCTACCAATCCCTCCACTGGTCTCCATTCAGTGTCCTCCACCCCTCCCTACCAATCCCTCCACTGACCTCCATTCAGTGTCCTCCACCCCTCTCTACCAATCCCTCCACTGACCTCCATTCAGTGTCCTCCACCTCTCTCTGCCAATCCCTCCACTGGCCTCCATTCAGTGTCCTCCACTCCTCTCTGCCAATCCCTCCACTGGTCTCCATTCAGTGTCCTCCACCCCTCTCTACCAATCCCTCCACTGACCTCCATTCACTGTCCTCCACCCCTCCCTACCAATCCCTCCACTGACCTCCATTCACTGTCCTCCACCCCTCCCTACCAATCCTTCCACTGACCTCCATTCAGTGTCCTCCACCCCTCCCTACCAATCCCTCCACTGACCTCCATTCAGTGTCCTCCACCCCTCCCTACCAATCCCTCCACTGACCTCCATTCAGTGTCCTCCACCCCTCCCTACCAATCCCTCCACTGACCTCCATTCAGTGTCCTCCACCCCTCTCTACCAATCCTTCCACTGGCCTCCATTCAGTGTCCTCCACCCCTCTCTACCAATCCCTCCACTGACCTCCATTCAGTGTCCTCCACTCCTCTCTACCAATCCCTCCACTGACCTCCATTCAGTGTCCTCCACCCCTCCCTACCAATCCCTCAACTGACCTCCATTCAGTGTCCTCCACCCCTCCCTACCAATCCTTCCACTGACCTCCATTCAGTGTCCTCCACCCCTCCCTACCAATCCCTCCACTGGCCCCCATTCAGTGTCCTCCACCCCTCTCCTCCAATCCCTCCACTGACCTCCATTCAGTGTCCTCCACCCCTCTCTACCAATCCCTCCACTGGCCTCCATTCAGTTTCCTCCACCCCTCTTTGCCAATCCCCCCACTGGCCTCCATTCAGTGTCCACCACCCCTCTCTACCAATCCCTCCACTGACCTCCATTCAGTGTCCTCCACCCCTCCCTACCAATCCCTCAACTGACCTCCATTCAGTGTCCTCCACCCCTCTCTACCAATCCCTCCACTGACCTCCATTCAGTGTCCTCCACCCCTCTCTACCAATCCCTCCACTGGTCTCCATTCAGTGTCCTCCACCCCTCTCTACCAATCCCTCCACTTACCTCCATTCAGTGTCCTCCATCCCTCTCTACCAATCCCTCCACTGACCTCCATTCAGTGTCCTCCACCCCTCCCTACCAATCCCTCAACTGACCTCCATTCAGTGTCCTCCACCCCTCTCTACCAGTCCCTCCAATGACCTCCATTCAGTGTCCTCCACCCCTCTCTACCAATCCCTCCACTGGTCTCCATTCAGTGTCCTCCACCCCTCCCTACCAATCCCTCCACTGACCTCCATTCAGTGTCCTCCACCCCTCTCTACCAATCCCTCCACTGACCTCCATTCAGTGTCCTCCACCTCTCTCTGCCAATCCCTCCACTGGCCTCCATTCAGTGTCCTCCACTCCTCTCTGCCAATCCCTCCACTGGTCTCCATTCAGTGTCCTCCACCCCTCTCTACCAATCCCTCCACTGACCTCCATTCACTGTCCTCCACCCCTCCCTACCAATCCCTCCACTGACCTCCATTCACTGTCCTCCACCCCTCCCTACCAATCCTTCCACTGACCTCCATTCAGTGTCCTCCACCCCTCCCTACCAATCCCTCCACTGACCTCCATTCAGTGTCCTCCACCCCTCCCTACCAATCCCTCCACTGACCTCCATTCAGTGTCCTCCACCCCTCCCTACCAATCCCTCCACTGACCTCCATTCAGTGTCCTCCACCCCTCTCTACCAATCCTTCCACTGGCCTCCATTCAGTGTCCTCCACCCCTCTCTACCAATCCCTCCACTGACCTCCATTCAGTGTCCTCCACTCCTCTCTACCAATCCCTCCACTGACCTCCATTCAGTGTCCTCCACCCCTCCCTACCAATCCCTCAACTGACCTCCATTCAGTGTCCTCCACCCCTCCCTACCAATCCTTCCACTGACCTCCATTCAGTGTCCTCCACCCCTCCCTACCAATCCCTCCACTGGCCCCCATTCAGTGTCCTCCACCCCTCTCCTCCAATCCCTCCACTGACCTCCATTCAGTGTCCTCCACCCCTCTCTACCAATCCCTCCCCTGGCCTCCATTCAGTTTCCTCCACCCCTCTTTGCCAATCCCCCCACTGGCCTCCATTCAGTGTCCACCACCCCTCTCTACCAATCCCTCCACTGGTCTCCATTCAGTGTCCTACACCCCTCTCTACCAATCCCTCCACTGGTCTCCATTCACTGTCCTCCACCCCTCTCTACCAATCCCTCCACTGGCCTCCATTCTGTGTCCTCCACCCCTCTCTACCAATCCCTCCACTGATCTCCATTCAGTGTCCTCCACCCCTCTCTACCAATCCCTCCACTGGCCTCCATTCTGTGTCCTCCACCCCTCCATACCAATCCCTCCACTGACCTCCATTCAGTGTCCTCCACCTCTCTCTGCCAATCCCTCCACTGGCCTCCATTCAGTGTCCTCCACTCCTCTCTGCCAATCCCTCCACTGGCCTCCATTCAGTGTCCTCCACTCCTCTCTGCCAATCCCTCCACTGACCTCCATTCAGTGTCCTCCACCCCTCTACCAATCCCTCCACTGACCTCCATTCACTGTCCTCCACCCCTCTCTACCAATCCCTCCACTGGTCTCCATTCAGTGTCCTCCACCCCTTTCTGCCAATCCCTCCACTGGCCCCCATTCAGTGTCCTCCACCCCTCTCCTCCAATCCCTCCACTGACCTCCATTCAGTGTCCTCCACCCCTCTCTACCAATCCCTCCACTGATCTCCATTCAGTGTCCTCCACCCCTCTCTACCAATCCCTCCACTGGCCTCCATTCTGTGTCCTCCACCCCTCCATACCAATCCCTCCACTGACCTCCATTCAGTGTCCTCCACCTCTCTCTGCCAATCCCTCCACTGGCCTCCATTCAGTGTCCTCCACTCCTCTCTGCCAATCCCTCCACTGGCCTCCATTCAGTGTCCTCCACTCCTCTCTGCCAATCCCTCCACTGACCTCCATTCAGTGTCCTCCACCCCTCTACCAATCCCTCCACTGACCTCCATTCACTGTCCTCCACCCCTCTCTACCAATCCCTCCACTGGTCTCCATTCAGTGTCCTCCACCCCTTTCTGCCAATCCCTCCACTGGCCCCCATTCAGTGTCCTCCACCCCTCTCCTCCAATCCCTCCACTGACCTCCATTCAGTGTCCTCCACCCCTCTCTACCAATCCCTCCACTGATCTCCATTCAGTGTCCTCCACCCCTCTCTACCAATCCCTCCACTGATCTCCATTCAGTGTCCTCCACCCCTCTCTACCAATCCCTCCACTGGTCTCCATTCAGTGTCCTCCACCCCTTTCTGCCAATCCCTCCACTGGCCCCCATTCAGTGTCCTCCACCCCTCTCCTCCAATCCCTCCACTGACCTCCATTCAGTGTCCTCCACCCCTCTCTACCAATCCCTCCACTGATCTCCATTCAGTGTCCTCCACCCCTCTCTACCAATCCCTCCCCTGGCCTCCATTCAGTTTCCTCCACCCCTCTTTGCCAATCCCCCCACTGGCCTCCATTCAGTGTCCACCACCCCTCTCTACCAATCCCTCCACTGGTCTCCATTCAGTGTCCTCCACCCCTCTCTACCAATCCTTCCACTGACCTCCATTCAGTGTCCTCCACCCCTCTCTACCAATCCCTCCACTGTCCCCCATTCAGTGTCCTCCACCCCTCTCTACCAATCCCTCCACTGGTCTCCATTCAGTGTCCTCCACCCCTCTCTACCAATCCCTTGACTGACCTCCACCCCTTTCTGCCAATCCCTCCACTGGCCTCCATTCAGTGTCCTCCACCCCTCTCTACCAATCCTTCCACTGGCCTCCATTCAGTGTCCTCCACCCCTCTCTACCAATCCTTCCACTGACCTCCATTCAGTGTCCTCCACCCCTCTCTACCAATCCTTCCACTGACCTCCATCCAGTGTCCTCCACCCCTCTCTACCAATCCCTTGACTGACCTCCATTCAGTGTCCTCCACCCCTCTCTAACAATCCTTCCACTGACCTCCATCCAGTGTCCTCCACCCCTCTCTACCAATCCCTTCACTGACCTCCATTCAGTGTCCTCCACCCCTCCCTACCAATCCCTCCACTGTCTCCATTCAGTGTCCTCCACCCCTTTCTGCCAATCCCTCCACTGGCCTCCATTCAGTGTCATCCACCCCTCTCTACCAATCCCTCCACTGACCTCCATTCAGTGTCCTCCACCCCTCCCTACCAATCCCTCCACTGTCTCCATTCAGTGTCCTCCACCCCTCTCTACCAATCCCTCCACTGGTCTCCATTCAGTGTCCTCCACCCCTCTCTACCAATCCCTTGACTGACCTCCACCCCTTTCTGCCAATCCCTCCACTGGCCTCCATTCAGTGTCCTCCACCCCTCTCTACCAATCCTTCCACTGGCCTCCATTCAGTGTCCTCCACCCCTCTCTACCAATCCTTCCACTGACCTCCATTCAGTGTCCTCCACCCCTCTCTACCAATCCTTCCACTGACCTCCATCCAGTGTCCTCCACCCCTCTCTACCAATCCCTTGACTGACCTCCATTCAGTGCCCTCCACCCCTCTCTAACAATCCTTCCACTGACCTCCATCCAGTGTCCTCCACCCCTCTCTAACAATCCTTCCACTGACCTCCATCCAGTGTCCTCCACCCCTCTCTACCAATCCCTTGACTGACCTCCATTCAGTGTCCTCCACCCCTCCCTACCAATCCCTCCACTGTCTCCATTCAGTGTCCTCCACCCCTCTCTACCAATCCCTCCACTGGTCTCCATTCAGTGTCCTCCACCCCTCTCTACCAATCCCTCCACTGACTTCCATTCAGTGTCCTCCACCCCTCTCTACCATGCCTCCACTGACCTCCATTCAGTGTCCTCCACCCCTCCCTACCAATCCCTCCACTGACCTCCATTCAGTGTCCTCCACCCCTCTCCTCCAATCCCTCCACTGACCTCCATTCAGTGTCCTCCACCCCTCCCTACCAATCCCTCAACTGACCTCCATTCAGTGTCCTCCACTCCTCTCTACCAATCCCTCCACTGACCTCCATTCACTGTCCTCCACCCCTCTCTACCAATCCCTCCACTGACCTCCATTCAGTGTCCTCCACCCCTCTCTACCAATCCCTCCACTGACCTCCATTCAGTGTCCTCCACCCCTCTCTACCAATCCTTCCACTGACCTCCATTCAGTGTCCTCCACCCCTCCCTACCAATCCCTCCACTGACCTCCATTCAGTGTCCTCCACCCCTCCCTACCAATCCCTCCACTGACCTCCATTCAGTGTCCTCCATCCCTCTCTACCAATCCCTCCACTGACCTCCATTCAGTGTCCTCCACCCCTCCCTACCAATCCCTCAACTGACCTCCATTCAGTGTCCTCCACCCCTCTCTACCAATCCCTCCACTGACCTCCATTCAGTGTCCTCCACCCCTCTCTACCAATCCCTCCACTGGTCTCCATTCAGTGTCCTCCACCCCTCTCTACCAATCCCTCCACTTACCTCCATTCAGTGTCCTCCATCCCTCTCTACCAATCCCTCCACTGACCTCCATTCAGTGTCCTCCACCCCTCCCTACCAATCCCTCAACTGACCTCCATTCAGTGTCCTCCACCCCTCTCTACCAGTCCCTCCAATGACCTCCATTCAGTGTCCTCCACCCCTCTCTACCAATCCCTCCACTGGTCTCCATTCAGTGTCCTCCACCCCTCCCTACCAATCCCTCCACTGACCTCCATTCAGTGTCCTCCACCCCTCTCTACCAATCCCTCCACTGACCTCCATTCAGTGTCCTCCACCTCTCTCTGCCAATCCCTCCACTGGCCTCCATTCAGTGTCCTCCACTCCTCTCTGCCAATCCCTCCACTGGTCTCCATTCAGTGTCCTCCACCCCTCTCTACCAATCCCTCCACTGACCTCCATTCACTGTCCTCCACCCCTCCCTACCAATCCCTCCACTGACCTCCATTCACTGTCCTCCACCCCTCCCTACCAATCCTTCCACTGACCTCCATTCAGTGTCCTCCACCCCTCCCTACCAATCCCTCCACTGACCTCCATTCAGTGTCCTCCACCCCTCCCTACCAATCCCTCCACTGACCTCCATTCAGTGTCCTCCACCCCTCCCTACCAATCCCTCCACTGACCTCCATTCAGTGTCCTCCACCCCTCTCTACCAATCCTTCCACTGGCCTCCATTCAGTGTCCTCCACCCCTCTCTACCAATCCCTCCACTGACCTCCATTCAGTGTCCTCCACTCCTCTCTACCAATCCCTCCACTGACCTCCATTCAGTGTCCTCCACCCCTCCCTACCAATCCCTCAACTGACCTCCATTCAGTGTCCTCCACCCCTCCCTACCAATCCCTCCACTGACCTCCATTCAGTGTCCTCCACCCCTCCCTACCAATCCCTCCACTGACCTCCATTCAGTGTCCTCCACCTCTCTCTGCCAATCCCTCCACTGGCCTCCATTCAGTGTCCTCCACTCCTCTCTGCCAATCCCTCCACTGGTCTCCATTCAGTGTCCTCCACCCCTCTCTACCAATCCCTCCACTGACCTCCATTCACTGTCCTCCACCCCTCCCTACCAATCCCTCCACTGACCTCCATTCACTGTCCTCCACCCCTCCCTACCAATCCTTCCACTGACCTCCATTCAGTGTCCTCCACCCCTCTCTACCAATCCCTCCACTGACCTCCATTCAGTGTCCTCCACCCCTCCCTACCAATCCCTCCACTGACCTCCATTCAGTGTCCTCCACCCCTCCCTACCAATCCCTCCACTGACCTCCATTCAGTGTCCTCCACCCCTCTCTACCAATCCCTCCACTGACCTCCATTCAGTGTCCTCCACCCCTCCATACCAATCCCTCCACTGACCTCCATTCAGTGTCCTCCACCTCTCTCTGCCAATCCCTCCACTGGCCTCCATTCAGTGTCCTCCACTCCTCTCTGCCAATCCCTCCACTGGCCTCCATTCAGTGTCCTCCACTCCTCTCTGCCAATCCCTCCACTGACCTCCATTCAGTGTCCTCCACCCCTCTACCAATCCCTCCACTGACCTCCATTCACTGTCCTCCACCCCTCTCTACCAATCCTTCCACTGGTCTCCATTCAGTGTCCTCCACCCCTTTCTGCCAATCCCTCCACTGGCCCCCATTCAGTGTCCTCCACCCCTCTACCAATCCCTCCACTGACCTCCATTCACTGTCCTCCACCCCTCTCTACCAATCCCTCCACTGGTCTCCATTCAGTGTCCTCCACCCCTTTCTGCCAATCCCTCCACTGGCCCCCATTCAGTGTCCTCCACCCCTCTCTACCAATCCCTCCACTGATCTGCATTCAGTGTCCACCACCCCTCTCTACCAATCCCTCCACTGATCTCCATTCAGTGTCCACCACCCCTCTCTACCAATCCTTCCACTGACCTCCATTCAGTGTCCTCCACCCCTCTCTACCAATCCCTCCACTGGCCTCCATTCAGTTTCCTCCACCCCTCTTTGCCAATCCCCCCACTGGCCTCCATTCAGTGTCCACCACCCCTCTCTACCAATCCTTCCACTGACCTCCATTCAGTGTCCTCCACCCCTCTCTGCCAATCCTTCCACTGACTTCCATTCAGTGTCCTCCACCCCTCTCTACCAATCCCTCCACTGACCTCCATTCCATGTCCTCCACCCCTCTCTGCCAATCCCTCCGCTGACCTCCATTCAGTGTCCTCCACCCCTCTCTGCCAATCCCTCCACTGACCTCCATTCAGTGTCCTCCACCCCTCCCTACCAATCCCTCCACTGACCTCCATTCAGTGTCCTCCACTCCTCCCTACCAATCCCTCCACTGGTCTCCATTCAGTGTCCTCCACCCCTCTCTACCAATCCTTCCACTGACCTCCATTCAGTGTCCTCCACCCCTCTCTACCAATCCCTCCACTGTCCCCCATTCAGTGTCCTCCACCCCTCTCTACCAATCCCTTGACTGACCTCCACCCCTTTCTGCCAATCCCTCCACTGGCCTCCATTCAGTGTCCTCCACCCCTCTCTACCAATCCTTCCACTGGCCTCCATTCAGTGTCCTCCACCCCTCTCTACCAATCCTTCCACTGACCTCCATTCAGTGTCCTCCACCCCTCTCTACCAATCCTTCCACTGACCTCCATCCAGTGTCCTCCACCCCTCTCTACCAATCCCTTGACTGACCTCCATTCAGTGTCCTCCACCCCTCTCTAACAATCCTTCCACTGACCTCCATCCAGTGTCCTCCACCCCTCTCTACCAATCCCTTCACTGACCTCCATTCAGTGTCCTCCACCCCTCCCTACCAATCCCTCCACTGTCTCCATTCAGTGTCCTCCACCCCTCTCTACCAATCCCTCCACTGACCTCCATTCAGTGTCCTCCACCCCTCTCTACCAATCCCTCCACTGACCTCCATTCAGTGTCCTCCACCCCTCCCTACCAATCCCTCCACTGGTCTCCATTCAGTGTCCTCCACCCCTCTCTACCAATCCCTCCACTGGTCTCCATTCAGTGTCCTCCACCCCTCTCTACCAATCCTTCCACTGGCCTCCATTCAGTGTCCTCCACCCCTCTCTACCAATCCCTCCACTGGTCTCCATTCAGTGTCCTCCACTCCTCTCTACCAATCCCTCAACTGACCTCCATTCAGTGTCCTCCACTCCTCTCTACCAATCCCTCCACTGACCTCCATTCACTGTCCTCCACCCCTCCCTACCAATCCCTCAACTGACCTCCATTCAGTGTCCTCCACCCCTCTCTACCAATCCCTCAACTGACCTCCATTCAGTGTCCTCCACCCCTCTCTACCAATCCCTCCACTGACCTCCATTTAGTGTCCTCCACCCCTCTCTACCAATCCCTCCACTGACCTCCATTCACTGTCCTCCACCCCTCCCTACCAATCCTTCCACTGACCTCCATTCAGTGTCCTCCACCCCTCCCTACCAATCCCTCCACTGACCTCCATTCAGTGTCCTCCACCCCTCCCTACCAATCCCTCCACTGACCTCCATTCAGTGTCCTCCACCCCTCCCTACCAATCCCTCAACTGACCTCCATTCAGTGTCCTCCACCCCTCTCTACCAATCCCTCCAGTGACCTCCATTCAGTGTCCTCCACCCCTCTCTACCAATCCCTCCACTGGCCTCCATTCAGTGTCCTCCACCCCTCTCTACCAATCCCTCCACTTACCTCCATTCAGTGTCCTCCATCCCTCTCTACCAATCCCTCCACTGACCTCCATTCAGTGTCCTCCACCCCTCCCTACCAATCCCTCAACTGACCTCCATTCAGTGTCCTCCACCCCTCTCTACCAATCCCTCCACTGACCTCCATTCAGTGTCCTCCACCCCTCTCTACCAATCCCTCCACTGGTCTCCATTCAGTGTCCTCCACCCCTCCCTACCAATCCCTCCACTGACCTCCATTCAGTGTCCTCCACCCCTCCCTACCAATCCCTCCACTGACCTCCATTCAGTGTCCTCCACCTCTCTCTGCCAATCCTTCCACTGACCTCCATTCACTGTCCTCCACCCCTCTCTGCCAATCCCTTCACTGGTCTCCATTCACTGTCCTCCACCCCTCTCTGCCAATCCCTCCGCTGACCTCCATTCAGTGTCCTCCACCCCTCTCTACCAATCCCTCCACTGGTCTCCATTCAGTGTCCTCCACCCCTCTCTATCAATCCCTCCACTGGTCTCCATTCAGTGTCCTCCACCCCTCTCTACCAATCCCTCCACTGACCTCCATTCAGTGTCCTCCACCCCTCTCTACCAATCCCTCCACTGACCTCCATTCACTGTCCTCCACCCCTCCCTACCAATCCCTCCACTGACCTCCATTCACTGTCCTCCACCCCTCCCTACCAATCCTTCCACTGACCTCCATTCAGTGTCCTCCACCCCTCCCTACCAATCCCTCCACTGACCTCCATTCACTGTCCTCCACCCCTCCCTACCAATCCCTCCACTGACCTCCATTCAGTGTCCTCCACCCCTCCCTACCAATCCCTCCACTGACCTCCATTCAGTGTCCTCCACCCCTCCCTACCAATCCTTCCACTGACCTCCATTCAGTGTCCTCCACCCCTCCCTACCAATCCCTCCACTGACCTCCATTCAGTGTCCTCCACCCCTCCCTACCAATCCTTCCACTGGCCTCCATTCAGTGTCCTCCACCCCTCTCTACCAATCCCTCCACTGACCTCCATTCAGTGTCCTCCACTCCTCTCTACCAATCCCTCCACTGACCTCCATTCAGTGTCCTCCACCCCTCCCTACCAATCCCTCAACTGACCTCCATTCAGTGTCCTCCACCCCTCCATACCAATCCCTCCACTGACCTCCATTCACTGTCCTCCACCCCTCCCTACCAATCCCTCCACTGACCTCCATTCAGTGTCCTCCACCCCTCCCTACCAATCCCTCCACTGACCTCCATTCAGTGTCCTCCACTCCTCCCTACCAATCCCTCCACTGACCTCCATTCAGTGTCCTCCACCCCTCCCTACCAATCCCTCCACTGACCTCCATTCAGTGTCCTCCACCCCTCCCTACCAATCCCTCCACTGACCTCCATTCAGTGTCCTCCACCCCTCCCTACCAATCCCTCCACTGACCTCCATTCAGTGTCCTCCACCCCTCCCTACCAATCCCTCCACTGACCTCCATTCAGTGTCCTCCACTCCTCCCTACCAATCCCTCCACTGACCTCCATTCAGTGTCCTCCACCCCTCCCTACCAATCCCTCCACTGACCTCCATTCAGTGTCCTCCACCCCTCCCTACCAATCCCTCCACTGACCTCCATTCAGTGTCCTCCACCCCTCCCTACCAATCCCTCCACTGACCTCCATTCAGTGTCCTCCACCCCTCCCTACCAATCCCTCCACTGACCTCCATTCAGTGTCCTCCACCCCTCCCTACCAATCCCTCCACTGACCTCCATTCAGTGTCCTCCATCCCTCTCTACCAATCCCTCCACTGGTCTCCATTCAGTGTCCTCCACCCCTCCCTACCAATCCTTCCACTGACCTCCATTCAGTGTCCTCCACCCCTCTCTACCAATCCTTCCACTGACCTCCATTCAGTGTCCTCCACCCCTCCCTACCAATCCTTCCACTGACCTCCATTCAGTGTCCTCCACCCCTCCCTACCAATCCCTCCACTGACCTCCATTCAGTGTCCTCCACCCCTCCCTACCAATCCCTCCACTGACCTCCATTCAGTGTCCTCCACCCCTCCCTACCAATCCCTCCACTGACCTCCATTCAGTGTCCTCCACCCCTCTCTACCAATCCTTCCACTGACCTCCATTCAGTGTCCTCCACCCCTCTCCTCCAATCCCTCCACTGACCTCCATTCAGTGTCCTCCACCCCTCTCTACCAATTCTTCCACTGACCTCCATTCAGTGTCCTCCACCCCTCTCTACCAATCCCTCCACTGACCTCCATTCAGTGTCCTCCACCCCTCCCTACCAATCCCTCAACTGACCTCCATTCAGTGTCCTCCACTCCTCTCTACCAATCCCTCCACTGACCTCCATTCACTGTCCTCCACCCCTCCCTACCAATCCTTCCACTGACCTCCATTCAGTGTCCTCCACCCCTCCCTACCAATCCCTCCACTGACCTCCATTCAGTGTCCTCCACCCCTCCCTACCAATCCCTCCACTGACCTCCATTCAGTGTCCTCCATCCCTCTCTACCAATCCCTCCACTGACTTCCATTCAGTGTCCTCCACCCCTCCCTACCAATCCCTCCACTGACCTCCATTCAGTGTCCTCCACCCCTCTCTACCAATCCCTCCACTGACCTCCATTCAGTGTCCTCCACCCCTCTCTACCAATCCCTCCACTGACCTCCATTCAGTGTCCTCCACCTCTCTCTACCAATCCCTCCACTGGTCTCCATTCAGTGTCCTCCACCCCTTTCTGCCAATCCCTCCACTGGCCCCCATTCAGTGTCCTCCACCCCTCTCTGCCAATCCCTCCACTGACCTCCATTCAGTGTCCTCCACCCCTCTCTACCAATCTCTCCACTGGTCTCCATTCAGTGTCCTCCACCCCTCTCTACCAATCCCTCCACTGACCTCCATTCAGTGTCCTCCACCCCTCTCTACCAATCTCTCCACTGGTCTCCATTCAGTGTCCTCCACCCCTCTCTACCAATCCCTCAACTGACCTCCATTCAGTGTCCTCCACCCCTCTCTACCAATCCCTCCACTGACCTCCATTCAGTGTCCTCCACCCCTCTCTACCAATCCCTCCACTGACCTCCATTCAGTGTCCTCCACCCCTCTCTACCAATCCTTCCACTGTCCTCCATTCAGTGTCCTCCACCCCTCTCTACCAATCCCTCCACTGGTCTCCATTCAGTGTCCTCCACCCCTCTCTACCAATCCCTCCACTGATCTCCATTCAGTGTCCACCACCCCTCTCTACCAATCCCTCCACTGACCTCCATTCAGTGTCCTCCACCCCTCTCTACCAATCCCTCCACTGACCTCCATTCAGTGTCCTCCACCCCTCTCTACCAATCTCTCCACTGGCCTCCATTCAGTGTCCTCCACCCCTCTCTACCAATCCCTCCACTGACCTCCATTCAGTGTCCTCCACCCCTCCCTACCAATCCCTCAACTGACCTCCATTCAGTGTCCTCCACCCCTCTCTACCAATCCCTCCACTGACCTCCATTCAGTGTCCTCCACCCCTCTCTACCAATCCCTCCACTGACCTCCATTCAGTGTCCTCCACCTCTCTCTACCAATCCCTCCACTGGTCTCCATTCAGTGTCCTCCACCCCTTTCTGCCAATCCCTCCACTGGCCTCCATTCAGTTTCCTCCACCCCTCTTTGCCAATCCCCCCACTGGCCTCCATTCAGTGTCCACCACCCCTCTCTACCAATCCCTCCACTGGTCTCCATTCAGTGTCCTCCACCCCTCCCTACCAATCCCTCCACTGACCTCCATTCAGTGTCCTCCACCCCTCCCTACCAATCCCTCCACTGACCTCCATTCAGTGTCCTCCACCCCTCTCTACCAATCCCTCCACTGGCCTCCATTCAGTGTCCTCCACCCCTCTCTACCAATCCTTCCACTGACCTCCATTCAGTGTCCTCCACCCCTCTCTACCAATCCCTCCACTGACCTCCATTCAGTGTCCTCCACCCCTCTCTACCAATCCCTCCACTGTCCTCCATTCAGTGTCCTCCACCCCTCTCTACCAATCCCTCCACTGGTCTCCATTCAGTGTCCTCCACCCCTCTCTACCAATCCCTTGACTGACCTCCACCCCTTTCTGCCAATCCCTCCACTGGCCTCCATTCAGTGTCCTCCACCCCTCTCTACCAATCCTTCCACTGGCCTCCATTCAGTGTCCTCCACCCCTCTCTACCAATCGTTCCACTGACCTCCATTCAGTGTCCTCCACCCCTCTCTACCAATCCTTTCACTGACCTCCATCCAGTGTCCTCCACCCCTCTCTACCAATCCCTTGACTGACCTCCATTCAGTGTCCTCTACCCCTCTCTAACAATCCTTCCACTGACCTCCATCCAGTGTCCTCCACCCCTCTCTACCAATCCCTCCACTGACCTCCATTCAGTGTCCTCAACCCCTCTCTACCAATCCTTCCACTGACCTCCATTCAGTGTCCTCCACCCCTCTCTACCAATCCCTCCACTGACCTCCATTCAGTGTCCTCCACCCCTCTCTACCAATCCCTCCTCTGACCTCCATTCAGTGTCCTCCACCCCTCTCTACCAATCCCTCCACTGACCTCCATTCAGTGTCCTCCACCCCTCTCTACCAATCCTTCCACTGACCTCCATTCAGTGTCCTCTACCCCTCTCTACCAATCCCTTCACTGACCTCCATTCAGTGTCCTCCACCCCTCCCTACCAATCCCTCCACTGACCTCCATTCAGTGTCCTCCACCCCTCTCTACCAATCCCTCCACTGACCTCCATTCAGTGTCCTCCACCCCTCTCTACCAATCCTTCCACTGACCTCCATTCAGTGTCCTCTACCCCTCTCTACCAATCCCTTCACTGACCTCCATTCAGTGTCCTCCACCCCTCCCTACCAATCCCTCCACTGACTCCATTCAGTGTCCTCCACCCCTCTCTACCAATCCCTCCACTGACCTCCATTCAGTGTCCTCCACCCCTTTCTGCCAATCCCTCCACTGACCTCCATTCAGTGTCCTCCACCCCTCTCTACCAATCCCTCCACTGACCTCCATTCAGTGTCCTCCACCCCTCTCTACCAATCCTTCCACTGACCTCCATTCAGTGTCCTCTACCCCTCTCTACCAATCCCTTCACTGACCTCCATTCAGTGTCCTCCACCCCTCCCTACCAATCCCTCCACTGACTCCATTCAGTGTCCTCCACCCCTCTCTACCAATCCCTCCACTGACCTCCATTCAGTGTCCTCCACCCCTTTCTGCCAATCCCTCCACTGACCTCCATTCAGTGTCCTCCACCCCTTTCTGCCAATCCCTCCACTGGCCTCCATTCAGTGTCCTCCACCCCTCCCTACCAATCCCTCCACTGTCTCCATTCAGTGTCCTCCACCCCTCTCTACCAATCCCTCCACTGTCTCCATTCAGTGTCCTCCACCCCTCTCTACCAATCCCTCCACTGGTCTCCATTCAGTGTCCTCCACCCCTCTCTACCAATCCCTCCACTGACTTCCATTCAGTGTCCTCCACCCCTCCCTACCAATCCCTCAACTGACCTCCATTCAGTGTCCTCCACTCCTCTCTACCAATCCCTCCACTGACCTCCATTCACTGTCCTCCACCCCTCCCTACCAATCCTTCCACTGACCTCCATTCAGTGTCCTCCATCCCTCCCTACCAATCCCTCCACTGACCTCCATTCAGTGTCCTCCACCCCTCCCTACCAATCCCTCCACTGACCTCCATTCAGTGTCCTCCACCCCTCTCTACCAATCCCTCCACTGTCCTCCATTCAGTGTCCTCCACCCCTCTCTACCAATCCCTCCACTGGTCTCCATTCAGTGTCCTCCACCCCTCTCTACCAATCCCTTGACTGACCTCCACCCCTTTCTGCCAATCCCTCCACTGGCCTCCATTCAGTGTCCTCCACCCCTCTCTACCAATCCTTCCACTGGCCTCCATTCAGTGTCCTCCACCCCTCTCTACCAATCCTTCCACTGACCTCCATTCAGTGTCCTCCACCCCTCTCTACCAATCCTTCCACTGACCTCCATTCAGTGTCCTCCACCCCTCCCTACCAATCCCTCCACTGGCCTCCATTCAGTGTCCTCCACCCCTCTCTACCAATCCTTCCACTGACCTCCATTCAGTGTCCTCCACCCCTCTCTACCAATCCTTCCACTGACCTCCATTCAGTGTCCTCCACCCCTCTCTACCAATCCCTCCACTGTCCTCCATTCAGTGTCCTCCACCCCTCTCTACCAATCCCTCCACTGGTCTCCATTCAGTGTCCTCCACCCCTCTCTACCAATCCCTTGACTGACCTCCACCCCTTTCTGCCAATCCCTCCACTGGCCTCCATTCAGTGTCCTCCACCCCTCTCTACCAATCCTTCCACTGGCCTCCATTCAGTGTCCTCCACCCCTCTCTACCAATCCTTCCACTGACCTCCATTCAGTGTCCTCCACCCCTCTCTACCAATCCTTCCACTGACCTCCATCCAGTGTCCTCCACCCCTCTCTACCAATCCCTTGACTGACCTCCATTCAGTGTCCTCCACCCCTCTCTAACAATCCTTCCACTGACCTCCATCCAGTGTCCTCCACCCCTCTCTACCAATCCCTTCACTGACCTCCATTCAGTGTCCTCCACCCCTCCCTACCAATCCCTCCACTGTCTCCATTCAGTGTCCTCCACCCCTCTCTACCAATCCCTCCACTGACCTCCATTCAGTGTCCTCCACCCCTTTCTGCCAATCCCTCCACTGGCCTCCATTCAGTGTCCTCCACCCCTCTCTACCAATCCCTCCACTGACCTCCATTCAGTGTCCTCCACCCCTCCCTACCAATCCCTCCACTGTCTCCATTCAGTGTCCTCCACCCCTCTCTACCAATCCCTCCACTGTCTCCATTCAGTGTCCTCCACCCCTCTCTACCAATCCCTCCACTGGTCTCCATTCAGTGTCCTCCACCCCTCTCTACCAATCCTTCCACTGACCTCCATTCAGTGTCCTCCACCCCTCTCTACCAATCCTTCCACTGACCTCCATCCAGTGTCCTCCACCCCTCTCTACCAATCCCTTGACTGACCTCCATTCAGTGTCCTCTACCCCTCTCTAACAATCCTTCCACTGACCTCCATCCAGTGTCCTCCACCCCTCTCTACCAATCCCTCCACTGACCTCCATTCAGTGTCCTCAACCCCTCTCTACCAATCCTTCCACTGACCTCCATTCAGTGTCCTCCACCCCTCTCTACCAATCCCTCCACTGACCTCCATTCAGTGTCCTCCACCCCTCTCTACCAATCCCTCCACTGACCTCCATTCAGTGTCCTCCACCCCTCTCTACCAATCCCTCCACTGACCTCCATTCAGTGTCCTCCACCCCTCTCTACCAATCCTTCCACTGACCTCCATTCAGTGTCCTCTACCCCTCTCTACCAATCCCTTCACTGACCTCCATTCAGTGTCCTCCACCCCTCCCTACCAATCCCTCCACTGACCTCCATTCAGTGTCCTCCACCCCTCTCTACCAATCCCTCCACTGACCTCCATTCAGTGTCCTCCACCCCTCTCTACCAATCCTTCCACTGACCTCCATTCAGTGTCCTCTACCCCTCTCTACCAATCCCTTCACTGACCTCCATTCAGTGTCCTCCACCCCTCCCTACCAATCCCTCCACTGACTCCATTCAGTGTCCTCCACCCCTCTCTACCAATCCCTCCACTGACCTCCATTCAGTGTCCTCCACCCCTTTCTGCCAATCCCTCCACTGGCCTCCATTCAGTGTCCTCCACCCCTCTCTACCAATCCCTCCACTGACCTCCATTCAGTGTCCTCCACCCCTCCCTACCAATCCCTCCACTGTCTCCATTCAGTGTCCTCCACCCCTCTCTACCAATCCCTCCACTGTCTCCATTCAGTGTCCTCCACCCCTCTCTACCAATCCCTCCACTGGTCTCCATTCAGTGTCCTCCACCCCTCTCTACCAATCCCTCCACTGACTTCCATTCAGTGTCCTCCACCCCTCCCTACCAATCCCTCAACTGACCTCCATTCAGTGTCCTCCACTCCTCTCTACCAATCCCTCCACTGACCTCCATTCACTGTCCTCCACCCCTCCCTACCAATCCTTCCACTGACCTCCATTCAGTGTCCTCCATCCCTCCCTACCAATCCCTCCACTGACCTCCATTCAGTGTCCTCCACCCCTCCCTACCAATCCCTCCACTGACCTCCATTCAGTGTCCTCCACCCCTCTCTACCAATCCCTCCACTGTCCTCCATTCAGTGTCCTCCACCCCTCTCTACCAATCCCTCCACTGGTCTCCATTCAGTGTCCTCCACCCCTCTCTACCAATCCCTTGACTGACCTCCACCCCTTTCTGCCAATCCCTCCACTGGCCTCCATTCAGTGTCCTCCACCCCTCTCTACCAATCCTTCCACTGGCCTCCATTCAGTGTCCTCCACCCCTCTCTACCAATCCTTCCACTGACCTCCATTCAGTGTCCTCCACCCCTCTCTACCAATCCTTCCACTGACCTCCATTCAGTGTCCTCCACCCCTCCCTACCAATCCCTCCACTGGCCTCCATTCAGTGTCCTCCACCCCTCTCTACCAATCCTTCCACTGACCTCCATTCAGTGTCCTCCACCCCTCTCTACCAATCCTTCCACTGACCTCCATTCAGTGTCCTCCACCCCTTTCTACCAATCCCTCCACTGTCCTCCATTCAGTGTCCTCCACCCCTCTCTACCAATCCCTCCACTGGTCTCCATTCAGTGTCCTCCACCCCTCTCTACCAATCCCTTGACTGACCTCCACCCCTTTCTGCCAATCCCTCCACTGGCCTCCATTCAGTGTCCTCCACCCCTCTCTACCAATCCTTCCACTGGCCTCCATTCAGTGTCCTCCACCCCTCTCTACCAATCCTTCCACTGACCTCCATTCAGTGTCCTCCACCCCTCTCTACCAATCCTTCCACTGACCTCCATCCAGTGTCCTCCACCCCTCTCTACCAATCCCTTGACTGACCTCCATTCAGTGTCCTCCACCCCTCTCTAACAATCCTTCCACTGACCTCCATCCAGTGTCCTCCACCCCTCTCTACCAATCCCTTCACTGACCTCCATTCAGTGTCCTCCACCCCTCCCTACCAATCCCTCCACTGTCTCCATTCAGTGTCCTCCACCCCTCTCTACCAATCCCTCCACTGACCTCCATTCAGTGTCCTCCACCCCTTTCTGCCAATCCCTCCACTGGCCTCCATTCAGTGTCCTCCACCCCTCTCTACCAATCCCTCCACTGACCTCCATTCAGTGTCCTCCACCCCTCCCTACCAATCCCTCCACTGTCTCCATTCAGTGTCCTCCACCCCTCTCTACCAATCCCTCCACTGTCTCCATTCAGTGTCCTCCACCCCTCTCTACCAATCCCTCCACTGACCTCCATTCAGTGTCCTCCACCCCTCTCTACCAATCCCTCCACTGGTCTCCATTCAGTGTCCTCCACCCCTCCCTACCAATCCCTCCACTGTCTCCATTCAGTGTCCTCCACCCCTCTCTACCAATCCCTCCACTGTCTCCATTCAGTGTCCTCCACCCCTCTCTACCAATCCCTCCACTGACCTCCATTCAGTGTCCTCCACCCCTCCCTACCAATCCCTCCACTGTCTCCATTCAGTGTCCTCCACCCCTCTCTACCAATCCCTCCACTGGTCTCCATTCAGTGTCCTCCACCCCTCCCTACCAATCCCTCCACTGACCTCCATTCAGTGTCCTCCACCCCTCCCTACCAATCCCTCCACTGACCTCCATTCAGTGTCCTCCATCTCTCTCTGCCAATCCCTCCACTGGCCTCCATTCAGTGTCCTCCACTCCTCTCTGCCAATCCCTCCACTGGTCTCCATTCAGTGTCCTCCACCCCTCTCTACCAATCCCTTGACTGACCTCCACCCCTTTCTGCCAATCCCTCCACTGGCCTCCATTCAGTGTCCTCCACCCCTCTCTACCAATCCTTCCACTGGCCTCCATTCAGTGTCCTCCACCCCTCTCTACCAATCCTTCCACTGACCTCCATTCAGTGTCCTCCACCCCTCTCTACCAATCCTTCCACTGACCTCCATTCAGTGTCCTCCACCCCTCCCTACCAATCCCTCCACTGGCCTCCATTCAGTGTCCTCCACCCCTCTCTACCAATCCTTCCACTGACCTCCATTCAGTGTCCTCCACCCCTCTCTACCAATCCTTCCACTGACCTCCATTCAGTGTCCTCCACCCCTCTCTACCAATCCCTCCACTGTCCTCCATTCAGTGTCCTCCACCCCTCTCTACCAATCCCTCCACTGGTCTCCATTCAGTGTCCTCCACCCCTCTCTACCAATCCCTTGACTGACCTCCACCCCTTTCTGCCAATCCCTCCACTGGCCTCCATTCAGTGTCCTCCACCCCTCTCTACCAATCCTTCCACTGGCCTCCATTCAGTGTCCTCCACCCCTCTCTACCAATCCTTCCACTGACCTCCATTCAGTGTCCTCCACCCCTCTCTACCAATCCCTCCACTGACCTCCATTCAGTGTCCTCCACCCCTCTCTACCAATCCCTTGACTGACCTCCATTCAGTGTCCTCCACCCCTCTCTAACAATCCTTCCACTGACCTCCATCCAGTGTCCTCCACCCCTCTCTACCAATCCCTTCACTGACCTCCATTCAGTGTCCTCCACCCCTCCCTACCAATCCCTCCACTGTCTCCATTCAGTGTCCTCCACCCCTCTCTACCAATCCCTCCACTGACCTCCATTCAGTGTCCTCCACCCCTTTCTGCCAATCCCTCCACTGGCCTCCATTCAGTGTCCTCCACCCCTCTCTACCAATCCCTCCACTGACCTCCATTCAGTGTCCTCCACCCCTCCCTACCAATCCCTCCACTGTCTCCATTCAGTGTCCTCCACCCCTCTCTACCAATCCCTCCACTGTCTCCATTCAGTGTCCTCCACCCCTCTCTACCAATCCCTCCACTGGTCTCCATTCAGTGTCCTCCACCCCTCTCTACTAATCCCTCCACTGACCTCCATTCAGTGTCCTCCACCCCTCCCTACCAATCCCTCAACTGACCTCCATTCAGTGTCCTCCACTCCTCTCTACCAATCCCTCCACTGACCTCCATTCACTGTCCTCCACCCCTCCCTACCAATCCTTCCACTGACCTCCATTCAGTGTCCTCCACCCCTCCCTACCAATCCCTCCACTGACCTCCATTCAGTGTCCTCCACCCCTCCCTACCAATCCCTCCACTGACCTCCATTCAGTGTCCTCCATCCCTCTCTACCAATCCCTCCACTGACTTCCATTCAGTGTCCTCCACCCCTCCCTACCAATCCCTCAACTGACCTCCATTCAGTGTCCTCCACCCCTCTCTACCAATCCCTCCACTGACCTCCATTCAGTGTCCTCCACCCCTCTCTACCAATCCCTCCACTGACCTCCATTCAGTGTCCTCCACCCCTCTCTACCAATCCCTCCACTGACCTCCATTCAGTGTCCTCCACCCCTCTCTACCAATCCCTCCACTGGCCTCCATTCAGTGTCCTCCACCCCTTTCTGCCAATCCCTCCACTGGTCTCCATTCAGTGTCCTCCACCCCTCTCTACCAATCCCTCCACTGACCTCCATTCAGTGTCCTCCACCCCTCTCTACCAATCCCTCCACTGTCCTCCATTCAGTGTCCTCCACCCCTCTCTACCAATCCTTCCACTGGCCTCCATTCAGTGTCCTCCACCCCTCTCTACCAATCCCTCCACTGGCCTCCATTCAGTGTCCTCCACACCTCCCTACCAATCCCTTGACTGACCTCCATTCAGTGTCCTCCACCCCTCTCTAACAATCCTTCCACTGACCTCCATCCAGTGTCCTCCACCCCTCTCTACCAATCCCTTGACTGACCTCCATTCAGTGTCCTCCACCCCTCCCTACCAATCCCTCCACTGTCTCCATTCAGTGTCCTCCACCCCTCTCTACCAATCCCTCCACTGGTCTCCATTCAGTGTCCTCCACCCCTCTCTACCAATCCCTCCACTTACCTCCATTCAGTGTCCTCCATCCCTCTCTACCAATCCCTCCACTGACCTCCATTCAGTGTCCTCCACCCCTCCCTACCAATCCCTCAACTGACCTCCATTCAGTGTCCTCCACCCCTCTCTACCAATCCCTCCACTGACCTCCATTCAGTGTCCTCCACCCCTCTCTACCAATCCCTCCACTGGTCTCCATTCAGTGTCCTCCACCCCTCCCTACCAATCCCTCCACTGACCTCCATTCAGTGTCCTCCACCCCTCCCTACCAATCCCTCCACTGACCTCCATTCAGTGTCCTCCATCTCTCTCTGCCAATCCCTCCACTGGCCTCCATTCAGTGTCCTCCACTCCTCTCTGCCAATCCCTCCACTGGTCTCCATTCAGTGTCCTCCACCCCTCTCTACCAATCCCTCCACTGACCTCCATTCACTGTCCTCCACCCCTCCCTACCAATCCCTCCACTGACCTCCATTCACTGTCCTCCACCCCTCCCTACCAATCCTTCCACTGGCCTCCATTCAGTGTCCTCCACCCCTCCCTACCAATCCCTCCACTGACCTCCATTCAGTGTCCTCCACCCCTCCCTACCAATCCCTCCACTGACCTCCATTCAGTGTCCTCCACCCCTCTCTACCAATCCCTCCACTGACCTCCATTCAGTGTCCTCCACTCCTCTCTACCAATCCCTCCACTGACCTCCATTCAGTGTCCTCCACCCCTCTCTACCAA
Organism: Rana muscosa; assembly: GCA_029206835.1. Taxonomy (NCBI): domain Eukaryota; kingdom Metazoa; phylum Chordata; class Amphibia; order Anura; family Ranidae; genus Rana; species Rana muscosa. The sequence goes on along the minus strand of CM055123.1, from coordinate 326,716,161 downwards.
TCCTTCCACTGGCCTCCATTCAGTGTCCTCCACCCCTCTCTACCAATCCCTCCACTGACCTCCATTCAGTGTCCTCCACTCCTCTCTACCAATCCCTCCACTGACCTCCATTCAGTGTCCTCCACCCCTCCCTACCAATCCCTCAACTGACCTCCATTCAGTGTCCTCCACCCCTCCCTACCAATCCCTCCACTGACCTCCATTCAGTGTCCTCCACCCCTCCCTACCAATCCCTCCACTGGTCTCCATTCAGTGTCCTCCACCCCTCCCTACCAATCCCTCCACTGACCTCCATTCAGTGTCCTCCACCTCTCTCTGCCAATCCCTCCACTGGCCTCCATTCAGTGTCCTCCACTCCTCTCTGCCAATCCCTCCACTGGTCTCCATTCAGTGTCCTCCACCCCTCTCTACCAATCCCTCCACTGACCTCCATTCACTGTCCTCCACCCCTCCCTACCAATCCCTCCACTGACCTCCATTCACTGTCCTCCACCCCTCCCTACCAATCCTTCCACTGACCTCCATTCAGTGTCCTCCACCCCTCCCTACCAATCCCTCCACTGACCTCCATTCAGTGTCCTCCACCCCTCCCTACCAATCCCTCCACTGACCTCCATTCAGTGTCCTCCACCCCTCCCTACCAATCCCTCCACTGACCTCCATTCAGTGTCCTCCACCCCTCTCTACCAATCCTTCCACTGGCCTCCATTCAGTGTCCTCCACCCCTCTCTACCAATCCCTCCACTGACCTCCATTCAGTGTCCTCCACCCCTCTCTACCAATCCCTCCACTGACCTCCATTCAGTGTCCTCCACCCCTCTCTACCAATCCCTCCACTGACCTCCATTCAGTGTCCTCCACCCCTCCATACCAATCCCTCCACTGACCTCCATTCAGTGTCCTCCACCTCTCTCTGCCAATCCCTCCACTGGCCTCCATTCAGTGTCCTCCACTCCTCTCTGCCAATCCCTCCACTGGCCTCCATTCAGTGTCCTCCACTCCTCTCTGCCAATCCCTCCACTGACCTCCATTCAGTGTCCTCCACCCCTCTACCAATCCCTCCACTGACCTCCATTCACTGTCCTCCACCCCTCTCTACCAATCCCTCCACTGGTCTCCATTCAGTGTCCTCCACCCCTTTCTGCCAATCCCTCCACTGGCCCCCATTCAGTGTCCTCCACCCCTCTCCTCCAATCCCTCCACTGACCTCCATTCAGTGTCCTCCACCCCTCGCTACCAATCCCTCCACTGATCTCCATTCAGTGTCCTCCACCCCTCTCTACCAATCCCTCCACTGGCCTCCATTCAGTTTCCTCCACCCCTCTTTGCCAATCCCCCCACTGGCCTCCATTCAGTGTCCACCACCCCTCTCTACCAATCCCTTGACTGACCTCCACCCCTTTCTGCCAATCCCTCCACTGGCCTCCATTCAGTGTCCTCCACCCCTCTCTACCAATCCCTCCACTGATCTCCATTCAGTGTCCTCCACCCCTCTCTACCAATCCCTTGACTGACCTCCACCCCTTTCTGCCAATCCCTCCACTGTCCCCCATTCAGTGTCCTCCACCCCTCTCTACCAACCCCTCCACTGGTCTCCATTCAGTGTCCTCCACCCCTCTCTACCAATCCCTTGACTGACCTCCACCCCTTTCTGCCAATCCCTCCACTGGCCTCCATTCAGTGTCCTCCACCCCTCTCTACCAATCCTTCCACTGGCCTCCATTCAGTGTCCTCCACCCCTCTCTACCAATCCTTCCACTGACCTCCATTCAGTGTCCTCCACCCCTCTCTACCAATCCTTCCACTGACCTCCATCCAGTGTCCTCCACCCCTCTCTACCAATCCCTTGACTGACCTCCATTCAGTGTCCTCCACCCCTCTCTAACAATCCTTCCACTGACCTCCATCCAGTGTCCTCCACCCCTCTCTACCAATCCCTTCACTGACCTCCATTCAGTGTCCTCCACCCCTCCCTACCAATCCCTCCACTGTCTCCATTCAGTGTCCTCCACCCCTCTCTACCAATCCCTCCACTGACCTCCATTCAGTGTCCTCCACCCCTTTCTGCCAATCCCTCCACTGGCCTCCATTCAGTGTCATCCACCCCTCTCTACCAATCCCTCCACTGACCTCCATTCAGTGTCCTCCACCCCTCCCTACCAATCCCTCCACTGTCTCCATTCAGTGTTCTCCACCCCTCTCTACCAATCCCTCCACCGTCTCCATTCAGTGTCCTCCACCCCTCTCTACCAATCCCTCCACTGGTCTCCATTCAGTGTCCTCCACCCCTCTCTACCAATCCCTCCACTGGTCTCCATTCAGTGTCCTCCACCCCTCTCTACCAATCCCTCCACTGACCTCCATTCAGTGTCCTCCACTCCTCTCTACCAATCCCTCCACTGACCTCCATTCAGTGTCCTCCACCCCTCTCTACCAATCCCTCCACTGACCTCCATTCAGTGTCCTCCACCCCTCTCTACCAATCCCTCCACTGACTTCCATTCAGTGTCCTCCACCCCTCCCTACCAATCCCTCAACTGACCTCCATTCAGTGTCCTCCACCCCTCTCTACCAATCCCTCCACTGACCTCCATTCAGTGTCCTCCACCCCTCTCTACCAATCCTTCCACTGACCTCCATTCAGTGTCCTCCACCCCTCCCTACCAATCCCTCCACTGACCTCCATTCAGTGTCCTCCACCCCTCCCTACCAATCCCTCCACTGACCTCCATTCAGTGTCCTCCATCCCTCTCTACCAATCCCTCCACTGACCTCCATTCAGTGTCCTCCACCCCTCCCTACCAATCCCTCAACTGACCTCCATTCAGTGTCCTCCACCCCTCTCTACCAATCCCTCCACTGACCTCCATTCAGTGTCCTCCACCCCTCTCTACCAATCCCTCCACTGGTCTCCATTCAGTGTCCTCCACCCCTCTCTACCAATCCCTCCACTGGTCTCCATTCAGTGTCCTCCACCCCTCTCTACCAATCCCTCCACTTACCTCCATTCAGTGTCCTCCATCCCTCTCTACCAATCCCTCCACTGACCTCCATTCAGTGTCCTCCACCCCTCCCTACCAATCCCTCAACTGACCTCCATTCAGTGTCCTCCACCCCTCTCTACCAATCCCTCCACTGACCTCCATTCAGTGTCCTCCACCCCTCTCTACCAATCCCTCCACTGGTCTCCATTCAGTGTCCTCCACCCCTCCCTACCAATCCCTCCACTGACCTCCATTCAGTGTCCTCCACCCCTCCCTACCAATCCCTCCACTGACCTCCATTCAGTGTCCTCCACCTCTCTCTGCCAATCCCTCCACTGGCCTCCATTCAGTGTCCTCCACTCCTCTCTGCCAATCCCTCCACTGGTCTCCATTCAGTGTCCTCCACCCCTCTCTACCAATCCCTCCACTGACCTCCATTCACTGTCCTCCACCCCTCCCTACCAATCCCTCCACTGACCTCCATTCACTGTCCTCCACCCCTCCCTACCAATCCTTCCACTGACCTCCATTCAGTGTCCTCCACCCCTCCCTACCAATCCCTCCACTGACCTCCATTCAGTGTCCTCCACCCCTCCCTACCAATCCCTCCACTGACCTCCATTCAGTGTCCTCCACCCCTCCCTACCAATCCCTCCACTGACCTCCATTCAGTGTCCTCCACCCCTCTCTACCAATCCTTCCACTGGCCTCCATTCAGTGTCCTCCACCCCTCTCTACCAATCCCTCCACTGACCTCCATTCAGTGTCCTCCACTCCTCTCTACCAATCCCTCCACTGACCTCCATTCAGTGTCCGCCACCCCTCCCTACCAATCCCTCCACTGACCTCCATTCAGTGTCCTCCACCCCTCCCTACCAATCCCTCCACTGACCTCCATTCAGTGTCCTCCACCTCTCTCTGCCAATCCCTCCACTGGCCTCCATTCAGTGTCCTCCACTCCTCTCTGCCAATCCCTCCACTGGTCTCCATTCAGTGTCCTCCACCCCTCTCTACCAATCCCTCCACTGACCTCCATTCACTGTCCTCCACCCCTCCCTACCAATCCCTCCACTGACCTCCATTCACTGTCCTCCACCCCTCCCTACCAATCCTTCCACTGACCTCCATTCAGTGTCCTCCACCCCTCCCTACCAATCCCTCCACTGACCTCCATTCAGTGTCCTCCACCCCTCCCTACCAATCCCTCCACTGACCTCCATTCAGTGTCCTCCACCCCTCCCTACCAATCCCTCCACTGACCTCCATTCAGTGTCCTCCACCCCTCCCTACCAATCCCTCCACTGACCTCCATTCAGTGTCCTCCACCCCTCTCTACCAATCCTTCCACTGGCCTCCATTCAGTGTCCTCCACCCCTCCCTACCAATCCCTCCACTGACCTCCATTCAGTGTCCTCCACCCCTCTCTACCAATCCCTCCACTGACCTCCATTCAGTGTCCTCCACCCCTCCCTACCAATCCCTCCACTGACCTCCATTCAGTGTCCTCCACCCCTCTCTACCAATCCCTCCACTGACCTCCATTCAGTGTCCTCCACCCCTCTCTACCAATCCCTCCACTGACCTCCATTCAGTGTCCTCCACCCCTCTCTACCAATCCCTCCACTGACCTCCATTCAGTGTCCTCCACCCCTCCATACCAATCCCTCCACTGACCTCCATTCAGTGTCCTCCACCTCTCTCTGCCAATCCCTCCACTGGCCTCCATTCAGTGTCCTCCACTCCTCTCTGCCAATCCCTCCACTGGCCTCCATTCAGTGTCCTCCACTCCTCTCTGCCAATCCCTCCACTGACCTCCATTCAGTGTCCTCCACCCCTCTACCAATCCCTCCACTGACCTCCATTCACTGTCCTCCACCCCTCTCTACCAATCCCTCCACTGGTCTCCATTCAGTGTCCTCCACCCCTTTCTGCCAATCCCTCCACTGGCCCCCATTCAGTGTCCTCCACCCCTTTCTGCCAATCCCCCCACTGGCCTCCATTCAGTGTCCACCACCCCTCTCTACCAATCCTTCCACTGACCTCCATTCAGTGTCCTCCACCCCTCTCTGCCAATCCTTCCACTGACTTCCATTCAGTGTCCTCCACCCCTCTCTACCAATCCCTCCACTGACCTCCATTGCATGTCCTCCAGCCCTCTCTGCCAATCCCTCCGCTGACCTCCATTCAGTGTCCTCCACCCCTCTCTGCCAATCCCTCCACTGACCTCCATTCAGTGTCCTCCACCCCTCCCTACCAATCCCTCCACTGACCTCCATTCAGTGTCCTCCACTCCTCCCTACCAATCCCTCCACTGGTCTCCATTCAGTGTCCTCCACCCCTCTCTACCAATCCTTCCACTGACCTCCATTCAGTGTCCTCCACCCCTCTCTACCAATCCCTCCACTGTCCCCCATTCAGTGTCCTCCACCCCTCTCTACCAATCCCTCCACTGGTCTCCATTCAGTGTCCTCCACCCCTCTCTACCAATCCCTTGACTGACCTCCACCCCTTTCTGCCCATCCCTCCACTGGCCTCCATTCAGTGTCCTCCACCCCTCTCTACCAATCCTTCCACTGGCCTCCATTCAGTGTCCTCCACCCCTCTCTACCAATCCTTCCACTGACCTCCATTCAGTGTCCTCCACCCCTCTCTACCAATCCTTCCACTGACCTCCATCCAGTGTCCTCCACCCCTCTCTACCAATCCCTTGACTGACCTCCATTCAGTGTCCTCCACCCCTCTCTAACAATCCTTCCACTGACCTCCATCCAGTGTCCTCCACCCCTCTCTACCAATCCCTTCACTGACCTCCATTCAGTGTCCTCCACCCCTCCCTACCAATCCCTCCACTGTCTCCATTCAGTGTCCTCCACCCCTCTCTACCAATCCCTCCACTGACCTCCATTCAGTGTCCTCCACCCCTCTCTACCAATCCCTCCACTGACCTCCATTCAGTGTCCTCCACCCCTCCCTACCAATCCCTCCACTGGTCTCCATTCAGTGTCCTCCACCCCTCTCTACCAATCCCTCCACTGGTCTCCATTCAGTGTCCTCCACCCCTCTCTACCAATCCCTCCACTGGTCTCCATTCAGTGTCCTCCACTCCTCTCTACCAATCCCTCAACTGACCTCCATTCAGTGTCCTCCACTCCTCTCTACCAATCCCTCCACTGACCTCCATTCACTGTCCTCCACCCCTCCCTACCAATCCCTCAACTGACCTCCATTCAGTGTCCTCCACTCCTCTCTACCAATCCCTCCACTGACCTCCATTCACTGTCCTCCACCCCTCCCTACCAATCCTTCCACTGACCTCCATTCAGTGTCCTCCACCCCTCCCTACCAATCCCTCCACTGACCTCCATTCAGTGTCCTCCACCCCTCCCTACCAATCCCTCCACTGACCTCCATTCAGTGTCCTCCATCTCTCTCTACCAATCCCTCCACTGACCTCCATTCAGTGTCCTCCACCCCTCCCTACCAATCCCTCAACTGACCTCCATTCAGTGTCCTCCACCCCTCTCTACCAATCCCTCCAGTGACCTCCATTCAGTGTCCTCCACCCCTCTCTACCAATCCCTCCACTGGTCTCCATTCAGTGTCCTCCACCCCTCTCTACCAATCCCTCCACTGGTCTCCATTCAGTGTCCTCCACCCCTCTCTACCAATCCCTCCACTTACCTCCATTCAGTGTCCTCCATCCCTCTCTACCAATCCCTCCACTGACCTCCATTCAGTGTCCTCCACCCCTCCCTACCAATCCCTCAACTGACCTCCATTCAGTGTCCTCCACCCCTCTCTACCAATCCCTCCACTGACCTCCATTCAGTGTCCTCCACCCCTCTCTACCAATCCCTCCACTGGTCTCCATTCAGTGTCCTCCACCCCTCCCTACCAATCCCTCCACTGACCTCCATTCAGTGTCCTCCACCCCTCCCTACCAATCCCTCCACTGACCTCCATTCAGTGTCCTCCACCTCTCTCTGCCAATCCCTCCACTGACCTCCATTCAGTGTCCTCCACCCCTCTCTGCCAATCCCTCCACTGACCTCCATTCAGTGTCCTCCACCCCTCCCTACCAATCCCTCCACTGACCTCCATTCAGTGTCCTCCACCTCTCTCTGCCAATCCCTCCACTGGCCTCCATTCAGTGTCCTTCACTCCTCTCTGCCAATCCCTCCACTGGTCTCCATTCAGTGTCCTCCACCCCTCTCTACCAATCCCTCCACTGACCTCCATTCACTGTCCTCCACCCCTCCCTACCAATCCCTCCACTGACCTCCATTCACTGTCCTCCACCCCTCCCTACCAATCCTTCCACTGACCTCCATTCAGTGTCCTCCACCCCTCCCTACCAATCCCTCCACTGACCTCCATTCAGTGTCCTCCACCCCTCCCTACCAATCCCTCCACTGACCTCCATTCAGTGTCCTCCACCCCTCCCTACCAATCCCTCCACTGACCTCCATTCAGTGTCCTCCACCCCTCTCTACCAATCCTTCCACTGGCCTCCATTCAGTGTCCTCCACCCCTCTCTACCAATCCCTCCACTGACCTCCATTCAGTGTCCTCCACTCCTCTCTACCAATCCCTCCACTGACCTCCATTCAGTGTCCTCCACCCCTCCCTACCAATCCCTCAACTGACCTCCATTCAGTGTCCTCCACCCCTCCCTACCAATCCCTCCACTGACCTCCATTCAGTGTCCTCCACCCCTCCCTACCAATCCCTCCACTGACCTCCATTCAGTGTCCTCCACCTCTCTCTGCCAATCCGTCCACTGGCCTCCATTCAGTGTCCTCCACTCCTCTCTGCCAATCCCTCCACTGGTCTCCATTCAGTGTCCTCCACCCCTCTCTACCAATCCCTCCACTGACCTCCATTCACTGTCCTCCACCCCTCCCTACCAATCCCTCTACTGACCTCCATTCACTGTCCTCCACCCCTCCCTACCAATCCTTCCACTGACCTCCATTCAGTGTCCTCCACCCCTCCCTACCAATCCCTCCACTGACCTCCATTCAGTGTCCTCCACCCCTCCCTACCAATCCCTCCACTGTCTCCATTCAGTGTTCTCCACCTCTCTCTGCCAATCCCTCCACTGGCCTCCATTCAGTGTCCTCCACTCCTCTCTACCAATCCCTCCACTGACCTCCATTCAGTGTCCTCCACCCCTCTCTACCAATCCCTCCACTGGTCTCCATTCAGTGTCCTCCACCCCTCCCTACCAATCCCTCCACTGACCTCCATTCAGTGTCCTCCACCCCTCCCTACCAATCCCTCCACTGACCTCCATTCAGTGTCCTCCACCTCTCTCTGCCAATCCCTCCACTGGCCTCCATTCAGTGTCCTCCACTCCTCTCTGCCAATCCCTCCACTGGTCTCCATTCAGTGTCCTCCACCCCTCTCTACCAATCCCTCCACTGACCTCCATTCAGTGTCCTCCACCTCTCTCTGCCAATCCCTCCACTGGCCTCCATTCAGTGTCCTCCACTCCTCTCTGCCAATCCCTCCACTGGCCTCCATTCAGTGTCCTCCACTCCTCTCTGCCAATCCCTCCACTGACCTCCATTCAGTGTCCTCCACCCCTCTACCAATCCCTCCACTGACCTCCATTCACTGTCCTCCACCCCTCTCTACCAATCCCTCCACTGGTCTCCATTCAGTGTCCTCCACCCCTTTCTGCCAATCCCTCCACTGGCCCCCATTCAGTGTCCTCCATCCCTCTCTACCAATCCCTCCACTGACCTCCATTCAGTGTCCTCCACCCCTCTCTACCAATCCCTCCACTGACCTCCATTCAGTGTCCTCCACCCCTTTCTGCCAATCCCTCCACTGGCCCCCATTCAGTGTCCTCCACCCCTCTCTACCAATCCCTCCACTGATCTGCATTCAGTGTCCACCACCCCTCTCTACCAATCCCTCCACTGGCCTCCATTCAGTTTCCTCCACCCCTCTTTGCCAATCCCCCCACTGGCCTCCATTCAGTGTCCACCACCCCTCTCTACCAATCCCTCCACTGACCTCCATTCAGTGTCCTCCACCCCTCTCTACCAATCCCTCCACTGATCTCCATTCAGTGTCCTCCACCCCTCTCTACCAATCCTTCCACTGACCTCCATTCAGTGTCCTCCACCCCTCTCTACCAATCCCTCCACTGTCCCCCATTCAGTGTCCTCCACCCCTCTCTACCAATCCCTCCACTGGTCTCCATTCAGTGTCCTCCACCCCTCTCTACCAATCCCTTGACTGACCTCCACCCCTTTCTGCCAATCCCTCCACTGGCCTCCATTCAGTGTCCTCCACCCCTCTCTACCAATCCTTCCACTGGCCTCCATTCAGTGTCCTCCACCCCTCTCTACCAATCCTTCCACTGACCTCCATTCAGTGTCCTCCACCCCTTTCTGCCAATCCCTCCACTGGCCTCCATTCAGTGTCCTCCACCCCTCTCTACCAATCCCTCCACTGACCTCCATTCAGTGTCCTCCACCCCTCCCTACCAATCCCTCCACTGTCTCCATTCAGTGTTCTCCACCCCTCTCTACCAATCCCTCCACTGTCTCCATTCAGTGTCCTCCACCCCTCTCTACCAATCCCTCCACTGGTCTCCATTCAGTGTCCTCCACCCCTCTCTACCAATCCCCCCACTGACCTCCATTCAGTGTCCTCCACCCCTCTCTACCAATCCCTCCACTGACCTCCATTCAGTGTCCTCCACCCCTCTCTACCAATCCCTCCACTGACCTCCATTCAGTGTCCTCCACCCCTCTCTACCAATCCCTCCACTGACTTCCATTCAGTGTCCTCCACCCCTCCCTACCAATCCCTCAACTGACCTCCATTCAGTGTCCTCCACTCCTCTCTACCAATCCCTCCACTGACCTCCATTCACTGTCCTCCACCCCTCCCTACCAATCCTTCCACTGACCTCCATTCAGTGTCCTCCACCCCTCCCTACCAATCCCTCCACTGACCTCCATTCAGTGTCCTCCACCCCTCCCTACCAATCCCTCCACTGACCTCCATTCAGTGTCCTCCATCTCTCTCTACCAATCCCTCAACTGACCTCCATTCAGTGTCCTCCACCCCTCTCTACCAATCCCTCCACTGACCTCCATTCAGTGTCCTCCACCCCTCTCTACCAATCCCTCCACTGGTCTCCATTCAGTGTCCTCCACCCCTCTCTACCAATCCCTCCACTGTCCTCCATTCAGTGTCCTCCACCCCTCTCTACCAATCCCTCCACTGACCTCCATTCAGTGTCCTCCACCCCTCTCTACCAATCCCTCCACTGACCTCCATTCAGTGTCCTCCACCCCTCTCTACCAATCCCTCCACTGACTTCCATTCAGTGTCCTCCACCCCTCCCTACCAATCCCTCAACTGACCTCCATTCAGTGTCCTCCACTCCTCTCTACCAATCCCTCCACTGACCTCCATTCACTGTCCTCCACCCCTCCCTACCAATCCTTCCACTGACCTCCATTCAGTGTCCTCCACCCCTCCCTACCAATCCCTCCACTGACCTCCATTCAGTGTCCTCCACCCCTCCCTACCAATCCCTCCACTGACCTCCATTCAGTGTCCTCCATCTCTCTCTACCAATCCCTCCACTGACCTCCATTCAGTGTCCTCCACCCCTCCCTACCAATCCCTCAACTGACCTCCATTCAGTGTCCTCCACCCCTCTCTACCAATCCCTCCACTGGTCTCCATTCAGTGTCCTCCACCCCTCTCTACCAATCCCTCCACTGACCTCCATTCAGTGTCCTCCACCCCTCCCTACCAATCCCTCAACTGACCTCCATTCAGTGTCTTCCACCCCTCTCTACCAATCCCTCCACTGACCTCCATTCAGTGTCCTCCACCCCTCTCTACCAATCCCTCCACTGACCTCCATTCAGTGTCCTCCACCCCTCCCTACCAATCCCTCCACTGACCTCCATTCAGTGTCCTCCACCCCTCTCTACCAATCCCTCCACTGACCTCCATTCAGTGTCCTCCACCCCTCTCTACCAATTCCTCCACTGGTCTCCATTCAGTGTCCTCCACCCCTCTCTGCCAATCCCTCCGCTGACCTCCATTCAGTGTCCTCCACCTCTCTCTACCAATCCCTCCACTGACCTCCATTCAGTGACCTCCACCCCTCTCTACCAATCCCTCCACTGACCTCCATTCAGTGTCCTCCACCCCTCTCTACCAATCCCTCCACTGACCTCCATTCAGTGTCCTCCACCCCTCTCTACCAATCCCTCCACTGGTCTCCATTCAGTGTCCTCCACCCCTCCCTACCAATCCCTCCACTGACCTCCATTCAGTGTCCTCCACCCCTCTCTACCAATCCCTCCACTGACCTCCATTCAGTGTCCTCCACCCCTCTCTACCAATTCCTCCACTGGTCTCCATTCAGTGTCCTCCACCCCTCCCTACCAATCCCTCCACTGACCTCCATTCAGTGTCCTCCACCTCTCTCTGCCAATCCCTCCACTGGCCTCCATTCAGTGTCCTTCACTCCTCTCTGCCAATCCCTCCACTGGTCTCCATTCAGTGTCCTCCACCCCTCTTTACCAATCCCTCCACTGACCTCCATTCACTGTCCTCCACCCCTCCCTACCAATCCCTCCACTGACCTCCATTCACTGTCCTCCACCCCTCTCTACCAATCCTTCCACTGACCTCCATTCAGTGTCCTCCACCCCTCCCTACCAATCCCTCCACTGACCTCCATTCAGTGTCCTCCACCCCTCCCTACCAATCCCTCCACTGACCTCCATTCAGTGTCCTCCACCCCTCCCTACCAATCCCTCCACTGACCTCCATTCAGTGTCCTCCACCCCTCTCTACCAATCCCTCCACTGACCTCCATTCAGTGTCCTCCACCCCTCCCTACCAATCCCTCCACTGACCTCCATTCAGTGTCCTCCACCCCTCTCTACCAATCCCTCCACTGACCTCCATTCAGTGTCCTCCACCCCTCTCTACCAATTCCTCCACTGGTTTCCATTCAGTGTCCTCCACCCCTCTCTGCCAATCCCTCCGCTGACCTCCATTCAGTGTCCTCCACCTCTCTCTACCAATCCCTCCACTGACCTCCATTCAGTGACCTCCACCCCTCTCTACCAATCCCTCCACTGACCTCCATTCAGTGTCCTCCACCCCTCTCTACCAATCCCTCCACTGACCTCCATTCAGTGTCCTCCACCCCTCTCTACCAATCCCTCCACTGGTCTCCATTCAGTGTCCTCCACCCCTCCCTACCAATCCCTCCACTGACCTCCATTCAGTGTCCTCCACCCCTCTCTACCAATCCCTCCACTGACCTCCATTCAGTGTCCTCCACCCCTCTCTACCAATTCCTCCACTGGTCTCCATTCAGTGTCCTCCACCCCTCCCTACCAATCCCTCCACTGACCTCCATTCAGTGTCCTCCACCTCTCTCTGCCAATCCCTCCACTGGCCTCCATTCAGTGTCCTTCACTCCTCTCTGCCAATCCCTCCACTGGTCTCCATTCAGTGTCCTCCACCCCTCTCTACCAATCCCTCCACTGACCTCCATTCACTGTCCTCCACCCCTCCCTACCAATCCCTCCACTGACCTCCATTCACTGTCCTCCACCCCTCTCTACCAATCCTTCCACTGACCTCCATTCAGTGTCCTCCACCCCTCCCTACCAATCCCTCCACTGACCTCCATTCAGTGTCCTCCACCCCTCCCTACCAATCCCTCCACTGACCTCCATTCAGTGTCCTCCACCCCTCCCTACCAATCCCTCCACTGACCTCCATTCAGTGTCCTCCACCCCTCTCTACCAATCCTTCCACTGGCCTCCATTCAGTGTCCTCCACCCCTCTCTACCAATCCCTCCACTGACCTCCATTCAGTGTCCTCCACTCCTCTCTACCAATCCCTCCACTGACCTCCATTCAGTGTCCTCCACCCCTCCCTACCAATCCCTCAACTGACCTCCATTCACTGTCCTCCACCCCTCCCTACCAATCCTTCCACTGACCTCCATTCAGTGTCCTCCACCCCTCCCTACCAATCCCTCCACTGACCTCCATTCAGTGTCCTCCACCCCTCCCTACCAATCCCTCCACTGTCTCCATTCAGTGTTCTCCACCTCTCTCTGCCAATCCCTCCACTGGCCTCCATTAAATGTCCTCCACTCCTCTCTACCAATCCCTCCACTGACCTCCATTCAGTGTCCTCCACCCCTCTCTACCAATCCCTCCACTGGTCTCCATTCAGTGTCCTCCACCCCTCCCTACCAATCCCTCCACTGACCTCCATTCAGTGTCCTCCACCCCTCCCTACCAATCCCTCCACTAACCTCCATTCAGTGTCCTCCACCTCTCTCTGCCAATCCCTCCACTGGCCTCCATTCAGTGTCCTCCACTCCTCTCTGCCAATCCCTCCACTGGTCTCCATTAAGTGTCCTCCACCCCTCTCTACCAATCCCTCCACTGACCTCCATTCAGTGTCCTCCACCTCTCTCTGCCAATCCCTCCACTGGCCTCCATTCAGTGTCCTCTACTCCTCTCTGCCAATCCCTCCACTGGCCTCCATTCAGTGTCCTCCACTCCTCTCTGCCAATCCCTCCACTGACCTCCATTCAGTGTCCTCCACCCCTCTACCAATCCCTCCACTGACCTCCATTCACTGTCCTCCACCCCTCTCTACCAATCCCTCCACTGGTCTCCATTCAGTGTCCTCCACCCCTTTCTGCCAATCCCTCCACTGGCCCCCATTCAGTGTCCTCCACCCCTCTCTACCAATCCCTCCACTGACCTCCATTCAGTGTCCTCCACCCCTCTACCAATCCCTCCACTGGCCTCCATTCACTGTCCTCCACCCCTCCCTACCAATCCTTCCACTGACCTCCATTCAGTGTCCTCCACCCCTCCCTACCAATCCCTCCACTGACCTCCATTCAGTGTCCTCCACCCCTCCCTACCAATCCCTCCACTGACCTCCATTCAGTGTCCTCCACCCCTCTCTACCAATCCCTCCACTGACCTCCATTCAGTGTCCTCCACCCCTCCCTACCAATCCCTCAACTGACCTCCATTCAGTGTCCTCCACCCCTCCCTACCAATCCCTCCACTGACCTCCATTCAGTGTCCTCCACCCCTCCCTACCAATCCCTCCACTGACCTCCATTCAGTGTCCTCCACCTCTCTCTGCCAATCCCTCCACTGGCCTCCGTTCAGTGTCCTCCACTCCTCTCTGCCAATCCCTCCACTGGTCTCCATTCAGTGTCCTCCACCCCTCTCTACCAATCCCTCCACTGACCTCCATTCACTGTCCTCCACCCCTCCCTACCAATCCCTCCACTGACCTCCATTCACTGTCCTCCACCCCTCCCTACCAATCCTTCCACTGACCTCCATTCAGTGTCCTCCACCCCTCCCTACCAATCCCTCCACTGACCTCCATTCAGTGTCCTCCACCCCTCTCTACCAATCCCTCCACTGACCTCCATTCAGTGTCCTCCACCCCTCCCTACCAATCCCTCAACTGACCTCCATTCAGTGTCCTCCACCCCTCCCTACCAATCCCTCCACTGACCTCCATTCAGTGTCCTCCACCCCTCCCTACCAATCCCTCCACTGACCTCCATTCAGTGTCCTCCACCTCTCTCTGCCAATCCCTCCACTGGCCTCCATTCAGTGTCCTCCACTCCTCTCTGCCAATCCCTCCACTGGTCTCCATTCAGTGTCCTCCACCCCTCTCTACCAATCCCTTGACTGACCTCCATTCAGTGTCCTCCACCCCTCTCTACCAATCCCTCCACTGACTTCCATTCAGTGTCCTCCACCCCTCCCTACCAATCCCTCAACTGACCTCCATTCAGTGTCCTCCACTCCTCTCTACCAATCCCTCCACTGACCTCCATTCACTGTCCTCCACCCCTCCCTACCAATCCTTCCACTGACCTCCATTCAGTGTCCTCCACCCCTCCCTACCAATCCCTCCACTGACCTCCATTCAGTGTCCTCCACCCCTCCCTACCAATCCCTCCACTGACCTCCATTCAGTGTCCTCCATCCCTCTCTACCAATCCCTCCACTGACCTCCATTCAGTGTCCTCCACTCCTCTCTGCCAATCCCTCCACTGACCTCCATTCAGTGTCCTCCACCCCTCTCTACCAATCCCTCCACTGACCTCCATTCAGTGTCCTCCACCCCTCTCTACCAATCCCTCCACTGACCTCCATTCACTGTCCTCCACCCCTCCCTACCAATCCTTCCACTGACCTCCATTCAGTGTCCTCCACCCCTCCCTACCAATCCTTCCACTGACCTCCATTCAGTGTCCTCCACCCCTCCCTACCAATCCTTCCACTGACCTCCATTCAGTGTCCTCCACCTCTCTCTGCCAATCCCTCCACTGACCTCCATTCAGTGTCCTCCACCTCTCTCTGCCAATCCCTCCACTGACCTCCATTCAGTGTCCTCCACCCCTCTCTACCAATCCCTCCACTGACCTCCATTCAGTGTCCTCCACCCCTCCCTACCAATCCTTCCACTGACCTCCATTCAGTGTCCTCCACCCCTCCCTACCAATCCTTCCACTGACCTCCATTCAGTGTCCTCCACCCCTCCCTACCAATCCTTCCACTGACCTCCATTCAGTGTCCTCCACCTCTCTCTGCCAATCCCTCCACTGACCTCCATTCAGTGTCCTCCACCTCTCTCTGCCAATCCCTCCACTGACCTCCATTCAGTGTCCTCCACCCCTCTCTACCAATCCCTCCACTGACCTCCATTCAGTGTCCTCCACCCCTCTCTACCGATACTTCCACTGACCTCCATCCAGTGTCCTCCACCCCTCTCTACCAATCCCTCCACTGACCTCCATTCAGTGTCCTCCACCTCTCTCTGCCAATCCCTCCACTGGTCTCCATTCAGTGTCCTCCTCCCCTCCTCTGCCAATCCCTCCACTGACCTCCATTCAGTGTCCTCCACCCCTCTCTACCGATCCCTCCACTGGTCTCCATTCAGTGTCCTCCACCCCTCTCTACCGATCCTTCCACTGACCTCCATCCAGTGTCCTCCACCCCTCTCTACTAATCCCTTGACTGACCTCCATTCAGTGTCCTCGACCCCTCTCTACCAATCCTTCCACTGACCTCCATCCAGTGTCCTCCACCCCTCTCTGCCAATACCTCCACTGACCTCCATTCAGTGTCCTCCACCCCTCTCTATCAATCCTTCCACTGGTCTCCATTCAGTGTCCTCCACCCCTCTCTGCCAATCCCCCCACTGGCCTCCATTCAGTGTCCTCCACCCCTCTCTACCAATCCCTCCACTGGCCTCCATTCAGTGTCCTCCACCCCTTTCTGCCAATCCCCCCACTGGCCTCCATTCAGTGTCCTCCACCCCTCTCTACCAATCCCTCTACTGACCTCCATTCAGTGTCCTCCACCCCTCTCTACCAATCTCTCCACTGGCCTCCATTCAGTGTCGTCCACCCCTTTCTGCCAATCCCCCCACTGGCCTCCATTCAGTGTCGTCCACCCCTTTCTGCCAATCCCCCCACTGGCCTCCATTCAGTGTCCACCACCCCTCTCTACCAATCCCTCCACTGACCTCCATTCAGTGTCCTCCACCCCTCTCTACCAATCCCTCCACTGACCTCCATTCAGTGTCCTCCACCCCTTTCTGCCAATCCCCCCACTGGCCTCCATTCAGTGTCCTCCACCCCTCTCTACCAATCCCTCCACTGACCTCCATTCAGTGTCCTCCACCCCTCTCTACCAATCCCTCCACTGGTCTCCATTCAGTGTCCTCCACCCCTCTCTGCCAATCCCTCCACTGGCCTCCATTCAGTGTCCTCCACCCCTCTCTGCCAATCCCTCCACTGGCCTCCATTCAGTATCCTACACCCCTCTCTGCCAATCCCTCTATTGGCCTCCATTTAATGTCCACCACCCCTCTCTACCAATCCCTCTACTGACCTCCATTCAGTGTCCTCCACCCCTCTCTGCCAATCCCTCCACTGACCTCCATTCAGTGTCCTCCACCCCTCTCTACCAATCCCTCCACTGACCTCTATTCAGTGTCCTCCACCCCTCTCTGCCAATCGCTCCACTGGTCTCCATTCAATGTCCTCCACCCCTCTCTACCAATCCCTCCACTGACCTCTATTCAGTGTCCTCCACCCCTCTCTGCCAATCGCTCCACTGGTCTCCATTCAATGTCCTCCACCCCTCTCTACCAATCCCTCCACTGACCTCTATTCAGTGTCCTCCACCCCTCTCTGCCAATCGCTCCACTGGTCTCCATTCAATGTCCTCCACCCCTCTCTACCAATCCCTCCACTGACCTCTATTCAGTGTCCTCCACCCCTCTCTGCCAATCGCTCCACTGGTCTCCATTCAGTGTCCTCCACCCCTCTCTAATAATCCTTCCACTGGCCTCCATTCAGTGTCCTCCACCTCTCTCTGCCAATCCCTCCACTGGCCTCCATTCAATGTCCTCCACCCCTCTCTACCAATCCCTCCACTGATCTCCATTCAGTGTCCTCCACCCCTCTCTACCAATCCCTCCACTGATCTCCATTCAGTGTCCTCCACCCCTCTCTACCAATCCCTCCACTGGCCACCATTCAGTGTCCACCACCCCTCTCTGCCAATCCCTCCACTGGCTTCCATTGAGTGTCCACCACCCCTCTCTGCCAATCCCTCCACTGGCCTCCATTCAGTGTCCTCCACCCCTCTCTACCAATCCCTCCACTGACCCCCATTCAGTGTCCTCCACCCCTCTCTACCAATCCCTCCACTGATCTCCATTCAGTGTCCACCACCCCTCTCAACCAATCCCTCCACTGGCCTCCATTCAGTGTCCTCCACCCCTCTTTGCCAATCCCCCCACTGGCCTCCATTCAGTGTCCACCACCCCTCTCTGCCAACCCCCCACTGGCCTCCTTTCAGTGTCCTCCAGCCCTCTCTGCAAATTCCTCCACTGACCTCCATTCAGTGTCCTCCACCTCTCTCTGCCAATCCCCCCACTTGTCTCTTTTCAATGTCCTCCACCCCTCTCTACCAATCCTTCCACTGGTCTCCATTCAGTGTCCTCCACCCCTCTCTACCAATCCTTCCACTGACCTCCATTCAGTGTCCTCCACCCCTCTCTACCAATCTCTCCACTGGCCTCCATTCAGTGTCATCCACTTCTCTCTGCCAATAAATCGTGAATAATAATAATATATTTGAATGGCACCTTATCACACTACTACAGTAGCAAAAAACATACTGAAGTGCACCAAAACTCACATGCCCTTTGTAGTAGCACAGCATCTTAGTTAGTGGATAGAAGCTTTGCCTTATAGCACTGGGGTCCTCCGTTAGAATCCCATCTAAGATACTGTCTGGAGATGTATGTGAGTTTCCATTCACCCTCCAAAGACATACTGGTAGGTTTATTGACCCTAATCTATGTATGTATGTCCATGAAAATAAAGCTGCTAGAATGGCCCAGCCAATCACATGACTTGTATCCAATCGAAAATCTCTGGAAAGAACTAAAGATCATAGAAGAGACCCCCGGAACCTTCCAGTTCTGAAGACCAAAATCACACCTGAGGAATGCATGCGACTCGTTCCTCCATACAGGAGGCGCCTTGGAGCCGTCATTCCCAACAAATGATCTTGTATCAAGTATTAAATACGTTTCAGTTAGCGGGTTCCAATACTTTTTCCTGTGTCCTTCCATTTTATTACACAGAACTTCATTTCTGAACGGATTTGTTTTGGTGTCTTTGTATGTATGGATTGCATGGATTGTTACCGACATGTGGGGGACATTTCAATGTCAATATCACCTTTACCAATATATAGCGCTTACCACCCTCTCCTCCTTGTCTTTCGGCTCCTTGCAGGAGGAAAGGGCACACCCAGCTCTATCTGCCCGTACCCTCCTGTGTGAGGAGGTTGAGTGGTGTTGTGATGGGTCTCCACAGCCAGATATTCCCTCAGAATGGTTCTTATCTCTATAGCCAACAAAGACAAGTCTTTATTTCCCCCAATGACTTCAATGTCCACACCAGCTGTAACTCCAACGTAGAGTTTATTTCTCTTAAACGACAGTCTCTGATAGGAAAGGTTGGAGAAAGAACAGGACAGCATAAGGTGTGGGAGAGGTCCAGGCACAAAACGCAATACACTTCACTGCTTGGCTTCTCAAGCAGACTCAGCCCATTTGGATAGTCTCCCTAGATAGGGACTAGCAGCCAAATTGGTACTCGAACTGACCACTCAATCACCATGCAAACTGGTACCCTGGTCTCTGCCACAGACCTGGTGAACTTGGTTTTCAAAGCTTGGCCTCTTTGTAAGAAGAAGACATCCCTCCAGAGAGTCACCGGGCCCCTTCCTTCACTGTGACTTCTCACCAGTCCCTCGGAACGGTCCTCCCCGGCCTACTCATCTAAGATGCGGGTCCCCTCGCAAGGCAGGCACCCTGGGATTTCTCGATCCTTGATGGGCCCCAGCCGAAGGTGCTGGACCCAAGGTCTTTAGTTGCAGCCCCAGGGCTAAAGGTGCCTGGGACTGATTCACCGACCACCGCCCCTGGGCCAAAGGTGCCCAGGGTGGACAAGAACACACACTCCCTGGGAGTAGGACTCCCGTAGACGAACCCCCCTGAACAGGCAGTGTCTGACCCTTTTATATCCTCTCCCAGCATACACAGCAGGCCGACCACTCTCACTGTATGGTTGCCGAGAGGGGACACACAAGGCACAGCACTGTATCAGCAGTTCAACCCTGGCCCACTATGGCAGCACCACCGGCAGGCCACAGGGAACAGTACACCGATACTCTTCCTGCAGACAAAAGTGGTTGATAATGTCCTAACAATTTAGGTGTTTGAGCATCACTACCACTCAAACACTACCCCTAAATTGAGGACCCCACTACACACTCCCCCCACTAAATTAGACACTGTCCCCAGTGTCTGGAGCAAACCTATGCCTCTCAAGCCTGAGTCAACATAGACCTATTCCAGAAACTATGTACAAAAAAAAACTAATTTGGAAAAATGTTTGTTTGTGCCGGAACCTGAACATGGGGAAAGGGAGTTAAATGAAGAGATGAAGAAAGAGCAGTAGAAAACAAATGTGTACATCCCATTCTCAAATGTCACATATTTAAAAGCAAACACATTTTTATCATTCACATTTCCCTCCCTTCCTGCAATAGCTAAACCCCCCCCCCCTTTCTCAGTGGCGCTTGGTATCCACCTGCAGAGGGAGAAAAAACAAACACATAACCAACAATTTAGTCATCCTAACCTTCTATGTACATTAGAAGAGAAAAGACTCTCCCCGGGGGAAAAATCCTTTCCTTCTAAAAAGTAAAACACTTTTAAATGTAGTTCAGACTTAAGCAACACCGCCACCTAGTGGAAGTGCCACCGTCAAGACACTTGTCCCAAAAAAAAACTTTTCTTTTCCTTGAAGGCAAATCTTCCTCTTCTTCTTGAGCTTGGCTGTGTCCCTGAACTATTTATACCCCAAAGTCTCTGTCTTTGTTACGCTGTGAGCGGAGAGAAAACACCAACAGCTCCCCTGCTCTCCAGCTGAGTAGACCACCCCAATTTGTAAGGGCAAAGTTCCTGAACTCCAGGAGAGTACACTCCGGAACAAAAGCACAAAAAAAACACAGAGTTCAGTCTCTCATATGTAAAACTTAGGATCGGGTAGAATGAGGAGCTTCCGGGTTTTGTCAAAGGTCTCTATGGAATAGACTGCATCCTCACGCTCCTTCCGACACACAACATCCATTCTTTCTTACACCCCCGATATCTCTCGGCAACAGCCGTGGAACAAGAGAGATACCTGCGAGCGTGTTGGACTTTCAAGTGATTCCACAGGAAGTCCACGTACCATCTCTCTCTGTAGGCCTCCACCTCGAACAGCAGGTCTCTGGTGACATACGGGTACTCCCATCCGTAATTAGCAGCCACCTTTTGGTTAAACAGCCGCTGCAGCCTGGAGAGTGGTGGAAGTGTGGCACGGTCTCCCGCACCTGGCAAAACAATGGCCTCTGGATGCCTGGGCACTTTCACTGCCCTGGGACCCATTACAGCAGCACGTAGTAAAACACAGTCATCCGAGGTAAT
This sequence comes from Rana muscosa, assembly GCA_029206835.1. NCBI lineage: Eukaryota > Metazoa > Chordata > Amphibia > Anura > Ranidae > Rana > Rana muscosa. The sequence goes on along the minus strand of CM055123.1, from coordinate 326,695,050 downwards.
GTGCACGGGCACCACAGGTCCGGACGACTCAGGCATGGGGTCAGGTCCTTCCTCAGACATATGGACTTCCACCCGGGGTGTAACATCCCCAGCAGACTTGGGCGAGTCCCTTGTATTTCTGGTGGAGGATAGGGGTATTCTGTCCCAACCCTTTTTGATGAATAGTTCATCTATTTCAGCGTCTTCTCCCACATCGGAAGACGATTCTAGATCCGAGGTATCACAGTCCTCTGCTAGTATGTAATTCCTTGTAACAGGTGAATTACTATCTCGGGCAAGTTCAAATTCTTTGGGGTCCGGAATCCAAGCATCCCCAGCACTTTGGACGCTTTTCTCTGCTCCCTTCCCCGTCTTACCTCGACCTGTAGCTGTCGCGGATCGTCTGGAGGTCCCTCCGACTGGGCAATCCGACACAGGCAAACGCAGGGGCATCGACCACGACCGCAGGAGGCTTTCACGTAGCCGACCTTCTGCTTGGGCGGTGGGAGCGAAGACTCTGTAACAACCGAGGCAGCATCCTCCAGTTTCTCCATCTCCGGTTCCTCAGCTACCAGAACATTCACAACAACGACTTCCTCCGAAGTCTCCACAGTGCACGTAGGGATGACTGTAGAAGCGCTGGTTTCCTCCTCTAGAGTAGTGGCGCCCATAAGGCAATTCAGCCGGAAAGGCCCGAGGCTATTCTCTGGGTTGCTCTACCTCGAACAAGAACTCCTTGCATCTTTCACATCTTCCAAAAGGCCAAAGGTGCACCACCAGTCCCTGGCATCCGGGACAAACCACTCCATGGGCCTCCGCATCTCTGTGAACGTAGAGGGCGAAGCGACCCCGATGCTTCAGTCGGATCCCTGTATCCATCAAAGAGGCAGCAAACGAAAATACATTCATGGTAGAAGGAACTGGAATCCATGAGGCATTAGACGCCATGTTCTCCGCTTGCCGATTCATTTCGCACTGTCCTTTTTGCGACAAAGTCACCACGTGTAACTCATCACATGGCGAGGCTCCTCCCATCTTCTGCAATGTTCGCAGGCTTTCTTACTCTTGACACACCCACGAAATACGCAGCTTGGGCTCTCCTCGTGGCGCAGTCACATTTTTTCCAAAGATGGCCGACCTCTATGGAGCCTCACAGGGGGAATAAAGTCCAAACTCTGGGGGGTTTTCTTCTTCTTTCCGGCTGCAGAAATCCCGGACTCGAGCCCCCACGTATAGCGCTTACCACCCTCTCCTCCTTGTCTTTCGGCTCCTTGCAGGAGGAAAGGGCACACCCAGCTTTATCTGCCCGTACCCTCCTGTGTGAGGAGGTTGAGCGGTGTTGTGATGGGTCTCCACAGCCAGATATTCCCTCAGAATGGTTCTTATCTCTATAGCCAATAGACAAGTCTTTATTTCCCCCAATGACTTCAATGTCCACACCAGCTGTAACTCCAACGTAGAGTTTATTTCTCTTAAACGACAGTCTCTGATAGGAAAGGTTGGAGAGAGAACAGGACAGCATAAGGTGTGGGAGAGGTCCAGGCACAAATGCAATACACTTTACTGCTTGGCTTCTCAAGCAGACTTCGCCCATTTGGATAGTCTCCCTAGATAGGGACTAGCAGCCAAATTGGTACTCGAACTGACCACTTAATCACTATGCAAATTGGTACCCTGGTCTCTGCCACAGACCTGGTGAACTTGGTCTCTGCCACAGACCTGGTGAACTTGGTCTCTGCCACAGACCCGGTGAACTTGGTTTCTTTAAAGCTTGGCCTCTTTGTAAGGAGAAGACATCCCTCCAGAGAGTTACCGGGCCCCTTCCTTCACTGTGACTTCTAACCAGTCCCTCGGAACGGTCCTCCCCCGGCCTACTCGTCTAAGATGCGGGTCCCCTCGCAAGGCGGCACCCTGGGATTCCTCGATCCTTGATGGGCCCCAGCCGAAGGTGCTGGACTCAAGACCTTTAGTTGCAGCCCCAGGGCTAAAGGTGCCTGGGACTGATTCACCGACCACCGCCCCTAGGCCAAAGGTGCCCAGGGCGGACAGGAACACACACTCCCTGGGAGTAGGACTCCCGACGACGAACCCCCCTACAGGCAGCGTCTGCCCCTTTTATATCCTCTCCCAGCATACACAGCAGGCCAACCACTCCCACTGTTTGGTTGCCGAGAGGGGACACACAAGGCACAGCACTGTATCATCAGTTCAACCCTGGCCCACTATGGCAGCACCACCGGCAGGCCACAGGGAACAGTACACCGATACTCTTCCTGCAGACAAAAGTGGTTGATAATGTCCTAACAATTTAGGTGTTTGAGCATCACTACCACTCAAACACTACCTCTAAATTGAGGACCCCGCTACACATATATTTACCGAGAAAAATGGTGACGTGTTCAATACTTATTTTACCTGCTGTATATATACACAATTGTCTTTTTGTTTTGCTCTTTATTTGGGGAGTATATGATATCATTGTGTATCTCTGCCCTTTGATCTTGTACATGCTCACTTCCCCATATTTATTTTGTGGCCCCAGATTAGACACTTCCTGTATTCGGGGGGGGCGGAGACACGAGATGTGAACCCAAAACTCAAACCACTGTGAGGAGCTCAGACAGCTGTGCCCCAGATCCTGCAGGTAAGATGCACATTTTCTGCATTGCAGTTTATTTATAACAGACTTTCTATTTGTTTCAGTAAAAATTTCTGGTCACACATTTTGTAGATTCAAAATCTAAATTTCCTTTTTTTTTTACTTAAGTTTCTATAGTTCATGTAATATATACTGCAATTTACAAATGTGCCTTGAGGTAGACGGTGAAGTGCTGAATCACCCAGGGGAGTCTTTAATCTCTTGGTTTGGCCATTTGGATTTGATGCGGTGATCAAAACTTTGATAACAATCGTCGAAATCCAAAAGCGATTGAAGACATGAAATTTGAAGTCCCACAAAGTCCCCCCCTCCCCCCCTTTTTATAGGAAGACATGAAATGGTGGTTTTGATGAAGGCAAGGAGAAGGGTTTGAAGTTGTGCCAATGCAACACGGTGGGAAAATCGAATCGTTTTTAAATAAATCGTTACATTTTTCCATTACCCAATTTTAGCTCTTGAGATAATCATACACATGGACATTTGATACAGTGATCAAACCTTTGATTCTAGTTTTTGCCAAAATCCCAAAGCAATCAAAGACATACGATGGTGATTAGGATTGAACGCAAGAAGATTGGTTTGGAATCGCACCAAATTAGTGGAAAAATCTGATCTCTTTTACATCAATTTTTTCACAACTGAGTCTTTTAACTCTTCAGGTGGCCATATTTATATTTGGAAATTTGACACACTGATCAAACTTTTGTTTCTTTTTTTTCCCAAAGCAATCAAAGACATACAATGGTGTTTTCGATCTACCACAAGGGGATGGGTTTTAAAATTGCACCTCGTGTGATGAAAAGAAGGAAGATGCAATCCTCTGCCCAAAATGTGCTGATGTAATCCTCCACCGTAAAAATGTTGAGCTTACCAGATACGATGGACCTTTCCGCTAGGAGAAGGTCATACAGGCGTGTATCCACCCAGGGATAATGGAATCAAGTGACTGCAACAAAGGTTCTTCTGCAGATAACCAAAATGTGTAGCCAGAAGGTGGTGTAATAAATCCTCCTAAGTATGGTACTAGGTATCAGCAGGCAGGCTCATAACTGTACAGGGGGGACACACATGCTCCAGCCGTCCTCCAGGTAGGTAGGTAGGTAGGTAGTAGAGTCGGGTCCTTGATGGCTGATCACACCGACCTTCCCCACATCCACTGAGCTGCTGCTGCAGGTTAATCCCCCGGGGATTAACCTGCAGCAGCAGCTCAGTGGATGTGGGGAAGGTCGGTGTGATCAGTCATCAAGGACCCGACTCTACTACCTACCTACCTACCTACCTGGAGGACGGCTGGAGCATGTGTGTCCCCCCTGTACAGTTATGAGCCTGCCTGCTGATACCTAGTACCATACTTAGGAGGATTTATTACACCACCTTCTGGCTACACATTTTGGTTATCTGCAGAAGAACCTTTGTTGCAGTCACTTGATTCCATTATCCCTGGGTGGATACACGCCTGTATGACCTTCTCCTAGCGGAAAGGTCCATCGTATCTGGTAAGCTCAACATTTTTACGGTGGAGGATTACATCAGCACATTTTGGGCAGAGGATTGCATCTCCCTTCTTTTCATCACACGAGGAATCTTACCCCCTTTTTCCTGCTATACCATTCTGGGAATTTATGAGGACTTTTCTCTCTCAGTGATAGAACTGTATTTGATTTGATAGTGTTGATCACTCATTTGGTGCTGTTTTATATTTACAATTTTTTATGCGCTGCACATACCCTCGTTTTGCTATTTTACCTATAGGTTTGTGATGACCCTAATGTGTACAGCTGCTTAACATTTCATTGTCATATTTTTGTTTGCGCTGATTGCTTTATTTATTTAAAATTTCACCAATTGAGCTGGGTGGGAAAATCTGATCTCGTAGAAAGTAATTGATATATCTTTTCATAACCCAATTACATAATAGAGAGCTGGCCATTGACATGGAAATTTGATACAGCAATTAAACTTTCAAATCTAAGTCCCAAAGCGAAGACATACAAGTGCTGGTTTTGATTGACCACAAGAATATGGATTTAAAATTGCACCAAAATTTGATAACTTTCAAATAAATTGTTGTGGTTTTTATACATTTTGGGTTGGATCTTACAGTCAACCGTATTGATGCTGTCATATTTTTTTTCTAGTTTTGACTTCACAATTGACCGAAATCTAGTGGTTGGTAGATTACTTAGTTTGTGGTAATTACTTGGAATCTAAATTGAAAATGATCATGTGTATGGCAAGCTTTAGGGTTGGATTATTAGTGCAAACCACACATGGCAATTTTCATGCAATTCCAGCTTTTAATTGGAACAATGGCTGTTCAAGTTTTGGTATCACCAGCATCTTCACTATAAATCATTACTCAGTGTTGGTAAAATATTTTTGATGGTGGGAGGAATTCATCAAATTGGACTTTTCTGAAGGCGGCTTGAGGTTGGTTTAAATTGCCTGGTGTGTTTGGCCATTACTAAAGCCTATGCGAAGCTCCATAGGGAAGATGACTTTCTGCCAGTGGTATGAGGATCATTACCCCAATGGTATGAGGATCATTACCCCAATGGTATGAGGATCATTACTCCAATGGTTTGAGGATCATTACCCCAATGGTATGAGGATCATTACCCCAATGGTATGAGGATCATTACCCCAATGGTTTGAAGATCATTACCCCAATGGTTTTAGGATCATTACCCCAATGGTATGAGGATCATTACTCCAATGGTTTGAGGATCATTACCCCAATGGTATGAGGATCATTACCCCAATGGTATGAGGATCATTACCCCAATGGTATGAGGATCATTACTCCAATGGTTTGAGGATCATTACCCCAATGGTATGAGGACCATTACCCCAATGGTTTTAGGATCATTACCCCAATGGTTTGAGGATCATTACCCCAATGGTATGAGGATCATTACCCCAATGGTATGAGGATCATTACCCCAATGGTTTGAGGATCATTACCCCAATGGTATGAGGACCAGTCAAGGAAGACTTAATTGGTGTTATTCCCGACATAGTTCCCTTTACAACTTTTGCTTGGGTGGGGTGACCACCCTGGTCCCCCCCCTTTTCCCCTATATTTGAACATTGCCAAATAGCTGTGGAGGTACCCCGTTCCGAGGGACGAATCGGTCGAATAGTATTGGTGACTATTCAGTAGTCTGAGATACAGATTTTATATGTCAATTTGGCCAGTATTAAAGCCTATATGAAGCTCCATAGGGAAGATAACTTTCTGCCAATTGTTTGAGGACCATTACCCCAATGGTATGAGGATCATTACCCCAATGGTATGAGGATCAGTCAAGGAAGACTTCATTGGTGTGATTCCCTGACATAGTTCCCTTGTGATTCCCGGACATTTTTGAAGGCTGTTTAAGGTTGGTTTAAATTGCCTTGTGTGTGTGGCCATTGTTAAAGCTTATAAGAAGCTCCATAGGGAAGATGACCTTCTGCCAGTGGTTTGAGGTCCATTACCCCAATACTATGAGCACCAGTCAAGGAAGGATTTCATTGGTGTGATTCTCTGATCCTCTCATTCTGTTCCTGGACCCCTCAGAAATGTAATAGCTTAGAGACCCTTGAGGTGCTTCCACACCCTTTTGAACAAAAAAACAAAATAAACCGTACGCTAAAGTGCTCACCAAAATATACCCTAAGAAAGCTGCCCACACTAATATTCACACACAAAAAATACCGATTGAAATAATCACAATAACGTGCAGCGCTATCATTTTTTAAATAAATAAATTCAAATATGGAAAATGAATGTGAAAATAAATATGAATAAATAAAAATGGGAATCCAAAAGTGCATATAAATAAATATAAATAGATCATGCTAATAAGCTGTAATTATAATCATTTTTAGCATTGGCTCCTGAAAATTATTTCAAGGGTTCCTTCGGGGATAAATAATTGAGAAATGCCGACATAGACGTCGAGGTGTTGAGTTATTTGCAAAACGTTTTTACTGACATTTTATTTAAGATTTGTTATATATATTTGGTTTTCCTTCACATGCCTTACATTTCAATCTCTGCAAATTTGTTAATTTAAATAATAAAGAAATGTATCAATTCTAATTAAAGCGGCCAATATTTGCAACAATTGGGAGGACTGCCGCCAAATCGGTTTTACCTAATCTGCTTTATCAAGATTCTCTTTTTCCCATTGCTGTATTTTTAATTTAACCGGATTGTAATTTATTTATTTTTTATATTTCAAATATGTCTTTATAATATTAATTCAGCTGTTCACAGAGTATAGAAAAAAAAAAGAAGTATTCACACCTAATCTAGATTTTATTGTAGAGGTGATCAGAGTTCAATATTATGTTTTTTTTTACTGGAGAGAATTGTTTCCAAAGAGTTTCACAAACCTGGACTATAGATCAGGATAACTGACTTACAAAGAATGATTCATAAAGGCCGATAATAGAAATATTGGATATTGGAGAACGGTTGTTTTTTTGCTTGGGTACTATTGTGGTGAGATGTGTAAGCTTTACTTTCAAGGTCAGCACACCCACAGTCTCACTCACACTGCTGCATTTATGGAGTTTGCATTCATATATGGAAAATGAATGTGAAAATAAACATGAATAATTACATATGGGAACCCAAACGTGCATATAAATAAATATGCATAAAAATCCACAAGTGCATAAAGTTATAATTTGCTTTTTCCCTTCAATACAGGAAGGAGGAACTATACATAATTCTTCATTCTGTGTTTTATTTTTTTTCTTCTAGGTGGAGTTTTAGATTATTATTATTACTATTTTTTTTTTTTTTTTGTTTAAGAAATTCATTTTATGGACTTCATTTGTTTATAATTCCTAACACTTTATGGATTTGTATTAACTTTATGCACTTGTGGATTTTTATGCATATTTATTTATATGCACGTTTGGGTTCCCATATGTATTTATTCGTGTTTATTTTCACATTAATTTTCCATATATGAATGCAAACTCCATAATATAGAGAAAATAAAAAAAAATGCAGCAGTGTGAGTGAGACTGTGGGTGTGCTGACCTTGAAAGTAAAGCTTACACATCTCACCACAATAGTACCCAAGCAAAAAAACAATCGTTTTCCAATATTCAATAATTCTATTATCGGCCTTTATGAATCATTCTTTGTAAATCTACAATAAAATCTAGACTAGGTGTGAATACTTCCTGTTTTTCTATACTCTGTGGACAGATGAAATAATATTATAAAGACATATTTGTTTTCAATTTCTTTTTATTAATCTTTTTCTCAAATACAAAAAACTTTTACAATTTTACAAGATTCAGTTACAATATACATTGTTCCCACTAATTATTCAACATACCGAATCTTGATAAGTATATCTAGTTATCTACTAGTTACTTTATCATTAAAACAATATACCATTCATCATTTATCTACTTATGCTCCTATTATCTTCCATATCCATTCGTCCCAAAAAACAAAAAAACAAAACCCACCCATCTCCCACCTATTTCTCTCCCATTTTCTGTTTCCTTTACGTTTCCCCTTCGTATTTCTCCTTATTTCCCATTTCTATATATTCCTTCCGAGAGCCGAAAATTCATCCCATTATTGCCATATTTCTGGCATTTGACTATTTATGTATCCTTCTTCTCTTATCTGTCTTTCCATATATTGTATTTCGTTCATTTCGCATATCCAATCTGCTTTATTTGGGCTTTTATTTTCTCTCCAATTGCGAGCTATTATTGTCCTAGCTGCCGTTGTCATATGATGAAAAATATCCTTCTTGATACTCTTTAATGAGTCTGGAATCAAAGATAGCAATAAAATATCTATATTTAGATTCTTCCCTACTCCCGACACTTTCCAATATATCTTGTGAACTTTTTCCCATAAAGACATATTGGAAATATAAAAAAAACTAATTATAATCCGGTTAAATTAAAAATACAGCAATGGGATCTCCAGTTTGTCTCAATATTTCAAAAGCGAATCTTGATAAAGCAGATTAGGTAAAACCGATATGGCGGCAGTCCTCCCAATTGTTTCAAATATCAGCTTCTATAATTAGAATTGATACATTTCACTTTTGTTTAAATTAACACAACTGCAGAGATAATAAAGCATGTGAAGGAAAAACAAATATATATACCAAATAAATCATAAGTAAAAACATTTTGCAAATAGTTCAACGCCTCGACGTCTATGTCGGTTGTCAGCCTTTCTCAACACCTTTTATCCCCGAAGGAACCCTTGAAATAATTTTCAGGAGCCAATGCTAAAAATTATTATAATTACAGATTATTTGCATGATCTGTAAATTGTGGAAACTTAAGTAAAATAAAAAAGAACATATGAATAAAAATATAAATGCTAATTAAATGTTTAATTAATTTTTATGCACTTTTGGATTCCCATATTTATTTATTCATATTTATTTTCCCATTAGGAACATACAAAAAAATATATATATAAATGCAAATTCAATATGAAATATAAATAAAATATAAAAGTAAAAAAAAAAATTGTGGCATACTTTGGGGGTTATTTACGAAAGGCAAATCCATTCTGTACGGCAAGTGCAGTCACTGTAGATCGCTGTAAATCTGAGGGGAAGCTCTGAAATGAGGGGAAGCTCTGCTGATTTTATTATGCAATCATGTGCAAGCTAATATGTTTTTTTTTTTTTCTTTGCATTGTCCCCCTCAGATCTACAGCGACTGCACTTGTAGTGCAAAGTGGAGTTGCCTTTAGTAAATCAACCCCTTTGAGTATTTGACACCCAGGGCAAAACACTTTTTAACACCCACCTTCTGTATCAGACATAAAGGGGTTGATTTACTAAAGGCAAACACACTGTGCATTACAAGTGCAGTCGCTGTAGCTCTGAGGGGGACATGCAAGGAAAATAAAAAAACTGTATTTTTGCTTGCACATGATTGGATGATAGAAATCAGCAGATGTTTTTTTTTTCCTTGCATGTGATTGGGTATTCTTTGCAAAGTGAGGCTTCCCCTCATTTACTAAGCTCTGGGGCGACTGCAAAGGACAATAAAAAAAAAACGTCATTCTGCTTGCACATGATTGGATGATGGAAGTCAGCAGAGCTTCCCCTCATTTACTAAGCTCTGGAGCAACTGTTTATTTGCCTTTAGTAAATTAACCCCACAGTTTTCACAATAATCTTGAAATGCAATGATTAATAGCAGCAACAGAAAATATATATAGATAATAAAAAATCTTGGTGTCCTCTAGCACTTGCGGTGGTCCCCCTAATTCTAATGGTGGTGTCCACTAACAATAGTGATCCTAAAAATAATCCCTTTACTTTGGTAGTCAGTGGAAAAAGTCATTGAAGGTGGTAAATCCATTTGCCATTGCTCAAGGAATCCCTAGAAAACTCAGTAAGAACCCTTTCCCTGGACTACTCCCGAGAGACTCCCCCTTGCACCTCACTGCCTCCCTGGACTACTCCAGAGAGATTCCCCCTTTGCACCTCACTGCCTCCCTGGACTATTCCAGAGAGACCCCCCCTTGCACCTCACTGTCTCTCTGGACTACTCCCGAGAGACTCCCCCTTGCACCTCACTGCCTCCCTGGACTACTCCAGAGAGACTGCTCCTTGCACCTCACTGCCTCCCTGGACTACTCCAGAGAGATTCCCCCTTTGCACCTCACTGCCTCCCTGGACTACTCCAGAGAGACCCCCCCTTGCACCTCACTGTCTCTCTGGACTACTCCCGAGAGACTCCCCCTTGCACCTCACTGCCTCCCTGGACTACTCCAGAGAGACTGCTCCTTGCACCTCACTGCCTCCCTGGACTACTCCCGAGAGACTCCCCCTTGCACCTCACTGCCTCCTTGGACTACTCCTGAGAGACTTCCCCTTGCACCTCACTGCCTCCCTGGAATACTCCCGAGAGGCTCCCCCTTTGCACCTCACTGCCTCCCTGGACTACTCCCGAGAGACTCCTCCTTACACCTCACTGCCTCCCTGGACTACTCCCGAGAGACCCCCTTGTACCTCACTGCCTCCTTGGACTACTCCCGAGAGACTCCCCCTTGCACCTCACCGCCTCCCTGGACTACTCCCAAGAGACTCCCCCTTGCACCTCACTGCCTCCCTGGACTACTCCCGAGAGACCCCCCTTGTACCTCACTGCCTCCCTGGACTACTCCTGAGAGACTCCCCCTTGCACCTCACTGCCTCCTTGGACTACTCCCGAGAGACTCCTCCTTACACCTCACTGCCTCCCTGGACTACTCCCGAGAGACCCCCCTTGCACCTCACTGCCTGTTACCCATTGTGAGTGTTTTCTGTACATTTATGTGTTTACTTTTTAATAATAAAATTGTGCTACACCAGCAGCTTCTTGGCGCCTCTCCTCCCTTCCCCCCTTCTTTTTCTGCCTTTGTAATCAATTGCTGAATATATGGAACTTATTTTGTAAGACTATTGAGCAAGAATGAAACAATGTAATTGTTTCGCTTTAATAAAAAAAAAAATTGGACATACAGAAGCTCAGAAATCCCACAAAGTAGCGATGTGCGGAGAACATTACATTACAATACAAAGGCGTCCTCTGGGTCTGGCCATGTTGATCACGTCCCAGAAGGTTCTCATCTCATTCATGGTCATAATTCTCTGCAGTGCTCAGGTACAGAGCGGGGCTCCAGGCTCCTGATTTTGGGTGATTTGCAGAGATCTTTGAGATTTGAATGTTAACCACTTCCATACCGGGGGGCACTTATGCCTCGTTTCCACTGCGCGGATCGGTTCGGTACGGTTCGGTACGGTACGCTATTTTGGGTGTTTCCATTATGAAAGCGTGCCATTAAACCAAACCGTACCCCACCATTCAGGGTCCTGCTTCAGACGTGGGGCCATAGAAAATGGAACGGTACGGTTAGGGCGGAGCTACTGGCGTCACACGATACATTCCACTGATTGGTGGACAGAAAATCGTCAATGCTGACGTCAAAGCAAAGCGCCAAACAAGCACCTTGTCGCCCTCAATATAAAGGAGAAGGATGCCTGCAAACAACAGCAGGGTCTGGTCATCTGAGGAACTATCTACTTTCCTAAGGATTATTGGTGATAGCGTTATTCAGAGTGAGCTTGATGGATCAGTGAGAAACGAAAAGGTGTACAAAGATATTTCTCAACGAATGGCAGCCGAGGGATTTGAACGGACATCGGGGCAGTGCAGGGCAAAGCTTAAGAAGCTTAAAGGACAATATAAAAAAATTAAGGACGACAACAGCCGTAGTGGAAACAGTCGGAGTACTTGGAGGTGGTACGATGACATGGACGCCATTTACGGACATAGGCCGGCAAACCAAGGCAGGGAGGGTGGTCTGGACTCTGCAACTGCAATTCTCGAATCCATGGTAGACCCCTGTGGTAAGTTTTAATTTTTTTTGATGCCATAGGATTTCGCTATGCTAACCTTTAAAAAAAATATATATAACCAAATGTTTTTTTCAGAAACAGCTGATGGACTCTCCAATGATGCGTCAAACTTGTCAGATGATGGACCTTCAACGTCTTTCAGCAGCACCAGTAGTATCTCATCAAGCCAACCACAGAGTATCCAACCACAGATTAGCCTACTACAGAGTACCCAACCACAGAGTACGCCCAATGCACCCCGGCACAATGGTAAGACATGATGATAATAGTGAAATGTGTGCATTTTCTTAAAATAACTAATCAGTGGGGTAGAAGAGCAGTGGGTACAGAGGTGTAAGAGGTGAGAAGGGGGTTCAGCAGTGGGGCAGATGTGCAGGGGGTACAGAGGCGTAAGAGGTGAGAAGGGGGTTCAGCAGTGGGGCAGATGTGCAGGGGGTACAGAGGTGTAAGAGGTGAGAAGGGGGTTCAGCAGTGGGGCAGATGTGCAGGGGGTACAGAGGTGTAAGAGGTGAGAAGGGGGTTCAGCAGTGGGGCAGATGTGCAGGGGGTACAGAGGTGTAAGAGGTGAGAAGGGGGTTCAGCAGTGGGGCAGATGTGCAGGGGGTACAGAGGTGTAAGAGGTGAGAAGGGGGTTCAGCAGTGGGGCAGATGTGCAGGGGGTACATAGGTGTAAGAGCTGAGAAGGGGGTTCAGCAGTGGGGCAGATGTGCAGGGGGTACAGAGGTGTAAGAGGTGAGAAGGGGGTTCAGCAGTGGGGCAGATGTGCAGGGGGTACAGAGGTGTAAGAGGTGAGAAGGGGGTTCAGCAGTGGGGCAGATGTGCAGGGGGTACATAGGTGTAAGAGCTGAGAAGGGGGTTCAGCAGTGGGGCAGATGTGCAGGGGGTACAGAGGTGTAAGAGGTGAGAAGGGGGTTCAGCAGTGGGGCAGATGTGCAGGGGGTACAGAGGTGTAAGAGCTGAGAAGGGGGTTCAGCAGTGGGGCAGATGTGCAGGGGGTACAGAGGTGTAAGAGCTGAGAAGGGGGTTCAGCAGTGGGGCAGATGTGCAGGGGGTACAGAGGTGTAAGAGCTGAGAAGGGGGTTCAGCAGTGGGGCAGATGTGCAGGGGTTACAGTTGTGGGGCAGTAGATAAATGTGATGCAGTCTGGTGTGGCAGATGAGAAAGGGGGTTACAGTAATGTTTTGACAGATGTTACCAAAAACACTAGTTTGATATTTTGTATATTATAGGTCATAGGAGACGTTTGCAGTTGGATCTGCGCACAGTCATGGAGGATATGAGGGCAGCAGAAGAAAGGCAGCTGGAAAGAATTGAGAACGAATCTGAAAGGCGGTTTCAGGCACTGCGTCAGGATGCACAGGAAGCTATGCGCCAGGAGGCAGAAATTGCCCATCAGCAGATGGAGCAGCTGTCTACCTTCAACCAGGCCTTCCTCGGTGTCCTAGGTCAGCTTGTTCAAGTCCTTTCAGCCAGTCGTGAACCCAGGTCACCACCCAGACCGTAGTGCCTTTCATGTAGCGAAGGACCTGTACCCATTTTTTTTTTATTCATTTTAAAAAAAAAAAAAATCTTAGTTTTCTTTAACAGAATATATGGAACAATGAGTTTTTTGTGAAATAAAAACCATGAGCGAATTTTTGGAGTATGTATTTTTTATTATAAAACATTATTAACAATATAGCAAAAAGGTATTAAAATTTTTAATAAATCATGGCAAAAATTTAAACATTGAGGTGCAGCATCAGAGCCTGGCGTATTTCACTCTTCTTCCATATCATGGGGTGCTATTACTGGTACTGGCTCTTCTGAAGATGTATTCCAATCCTGGTCAAAGTCTTCTCCATGACTTTCACAAAGATTGTGAAGAGCACAGCAGGTAAGCACCATGGATTTGGCAAGTTTAATGTCACTGTCATTCCTCTTCATAAGACACCTCCATCTACCCTTCAGTCTTCCAAAAGCATTTTCCACTACGACACGTGCCCTGGATGTTTTTTTGTTGTAGGTTTGCTGTTCTGTTGTCAGGCGGCCATTGTCAGGAAATGGTTTCAGGAGCCAATTTTGTAAAGGGTAGGCAGAGTCCCCAAGAACATAATACCCAACATTGACCCCACAAATGTTCTTAGTGGAACCAGGGTACAGTCCTCCCTGGCCAACCCAGTCCCAAAATGTGGACAATGGTAGAACACGAGCATCATGCAAACTCCCAGGCTTTCCTACATTCACATTCCAGAATAGTCCCTTGCCATCCACTACTCCCTGGAGGATGATAGAATGCCAGCCTTTCCGGTTGAAATAGTCAGTGTGGTATTCTTGTGGTGCTATTATTGGTATGTGTGAGCCATCAATAGCACCAACACACTGTGGAAGGCCCCACCTGTTCTCAAAGTACTCAGCCATGTCTTTAAGCTTTTCCCTGTCCGGAAAATGCACAATTTCAGGAGCTAGCAATGTGCAGAGAGCCTTACAGAAGTCCTGCACACACCGGCACACTGAAGATTTACTGACACCGAAAAGATGACCAATACTTCTATATTCACTGTTGGTAGCCAGCTTCCACAGTGCAATGGCAACTCTTTTCCTCACTGGCAAACTGGCTCTGAAGTTGGTGCTTTGCTTCTCCATCGCTGGACGTAGCTTGGTACAAAGGTATGAGAAGGTTTCCTCAGACATTCTAAAATTCTGCACCCACTGTGTGTGTGTGAATCCCGGGACGGTCACATCCCACCACTCATTGGCACGGGGGAAAGCCCAAATGACTGGTCGCTGGCGCTGATTTGCCAAAAGCAGAAGCATCTAAAAAAAAAAACACAGATGGTAACATATCACAAAAAAAAAAAAAAAACATTATACATATATAACATATGTGTCTGGTGGGTCATTGTGTGTGTGTGCATGTCAGGTAGGTGGGTCAGTGTGTATGTGTCAGGTAGGTGGGTCAGTGTGTATGTGTCAGGTAGGTGGGTCATTGTGTGTGTGTGCATGTCAGGTAGGTGGGTCAGTGTGTATGTGTCAGGTAGGTGGGTCAGTGTGTATGTGTCAGGTAGGTGGGTCATTGTGTGTGTGTGCATGTCAGGTAGGTGGGTCAGTGTGTGTATGTGTATGTCAGGTAGGTGGGTCAGTGTGTGTTTGCATGTCAGGTAGGTGGGTCAGTGTGTGTATGTGTAAGTCAAGTAGGTGGGTCAGTGTGTGTGTATGTCAGGTAGGTGGGTCAGTGTGTGTGTGTATTTAAGGTAGGTAGTGTGTATGTCAGGTAGGTCTGAGTTAAGTCGGTCAGTTGTGCTTACCCTATAGCGCTGTCGTCTTTGTCTTTGCCGCACAAAGGTGTACTTCTCCTCCCGGCTAAACATCCAAGCTAGCAGTTTTCTTTTCTTGAATGCGGTGTTTCTCATTGCCGCTCGCAACCTTCTCTCATACAGTGCGGCATGTATTTGGACTACAAAGAACCAAAAGGCCAGTAGAGAAAACACAAGCTGCTGGATAACCTCCATTATTGTTTTTGTTGTGTAGCTGGCGCTGACTGACGCTGCGTCACGTTTCTCGTCGCACTAGTGTGACATCACACAAGGCATTTTTTCTAAAATCTGTATGGCCCCTGGCGGTCCGACTTGCAGTGGAAACGCTCACGAGCATAGACCGGACCATTCTAACCGTTCCAAACCGTACCGACCCGAACCGTTCCGCTCAGTGGAAACGTAGCATTATACACCTTCCTGCCCAGACCAATTTTCAGCTTTCAGCGCTGTCGTACTTTGAATGACAATTGCGCAGTCATGCTACACTGTACCCAAACAAATTTTTATAATTTTTTTCCCACAAATAGAGCTTTCTTTTGCTGGTATTTGATCACCTCTTCGATTTTCATTTTCTGCTAAACAATTTAAAAAAAGACCAAAAATGTGGAAAAATAAATGTTTTTTTTGTTTCATTTACCAAACGTTGTAAATAAGTACGTTTTCTCCTTCACTGATGGGCACTGATGGGGCTGCACTGATGAGGTGGCACTGATGAGGTGGCACTGATGATGGGCACTAATATGCGGCACTGATAGGCACTGATATGCGGCACGGATGGGCACTGATTGGCAGCACCGATGGGCACTGATCGGCGGCATGCATGGGCACTGATAGGTGGCACGGATGGGCACTGATAGGTGGCATGGATGGGCACTGATCGGTGGTATGGATGGGCACTGATAGGCGGCATGGATGGGCATGGATGGGCACTGATGTACTGTCATTTATTGTACTGATGGATGCCAATCAGTGCCAAACGATAATGCCTGCCAATCAGTGATGCCCATTGTGGGTACTGATTGGCATCCATTGTGGGCACTGATTGGCATCCATTGTGGGCACTTTTTGGCATCCCTGGTGGTCTAGGGTGGCATACCTGGTGGTGACATCCCTGGTGTTTCTAGTGGCGTCCCTGCTGGTCCAGTGTGGGCATCCTCGGGGGGGCTGCGCTGATAATCGATCAGCACAGACCCCCCCTGTCAGAGGAGCAGCCGATCTTCTCTCCTCTACTCGCGTCTGACAGACGCGAGTGAGGAAAAGCCGATCACCGGCTCTTCGTGTTTACATCGTGATCAGCCGTGATTGGACACGGCTGATCACGTGGTAAAGAGTCTCTGTCAGAGACTCTTTACCTAGATCGATGTTGCGGGGTGTCAGAGTGACACCCCGCAACAACGATCGCTGCGATGCACGCCCCCCCCCCCCCGGGGGTGCGCAGTGGCTCAATATCCTGATCACGTCATATGACGTCCGGTCAGGATATTGAAACCACTTTGCCGTCGTCATTTTGTAATAGGGCGGGCGGTAAGTGGTTAACAACTTGTCAACCAGCCGCCATCATTATACTGCGGCAGGTCGGCTCGTTCCCAGGAATCGCCGTATCTGTACATCGGTCAGTTTTACAGCTATAGCAGCCGCACCAACAGGGGAGCTGATGCGCGTGGCTGGCGGCCACAATGTCTGCCACAATCATAACATAAAAGAATAATCGGACTCTTGAAAGATCTTTTTCTGTTCCCCGGATATACTCAATCCCTGTTTTGTAATTCCTCGATAATCTGAGATATAAACATCTAATTATAAAGTAACACAATCTCCTAATTAGCCTGATTGGAAAAAGAAAAACAGAGATAAATGTCAGCATTTCAGAGGATCAGAGATTCGATTATTTATAGATACAAAGTAGCGGTCTTGTGATTCCCAGTTGACTAAACAATATGTGAATAGACAGGGTGCGGGGGTGGGGAGATTTACTAAAACCGGAGGGTGATGAATCTGATGCAGCTCTGCATGGGAGCCAATCAGCTTCCAGGTTTTATTATTAAAGCTGAATTAACCCCTTAATGCCAACGTAACACAAAGATGCCAACTTACTGGATTGGACTTTTTTTCCGTGGGGCCGCATATATGCATATCTGTCTTTGTGCTGGGAGTGCGCTGCACAGCTCGCTCCCAGCACAGGGGCCCGGGGTCACAGCGGGGGGCCCCAGGTCCCATAACGATTGGTACACGGAACTTCCAGTTCTGGGTCACCTGATCGCTGTGATAGCCTCTGATTGGCTACCACAATGATTAGTCACTATGAAGTCCGGCCCCTGTGTTTCCCTCTCTGTGAATGGAGAGGAAAGATACATTGTACTGAATCTCTCTCTCTCCTTGTAGAGAGAAAAAAAACAACTGAGTAAAAGAAAAAAAAAAATGATAATAAATAAATAAATAAAAAATAGCTAGATTAAAGCCTCATGCACACTGGACGTTATAATAACCCTATAAAAACGCCAGTAGCTTTGCAGTGAGTTTTTCAACATTTTTGAAAGGTTTTTTTTAGCGTTTTTTTGTGTGTTTTTTAGCGTTTAAAAAAAAATGTTTTTCAATGGATCAAAAACCCTGCAAAACACGGGTGAGCCGCGTTTTTGAGCGTTTATCTGCGTCTTTCTGCGTTTTTTTTTATGGACGTTAGAGTGTTTTTAACAGCTGAAAAACGCCTCTCAGAACCCTCTAATTCTGGGGGGAGGGGGGTTTACAGCCAAAAACTGCTGATAACAGCCTGTGTGTGTATGGACACATAGGATAACATGATGGGGAGTTTAACTGTAGAAAAAAACATCTGAAGCCAAAAAACAGCCGCTGTAAAAACGTCCCGTGTGCATGAGGCCTGAGGTTTGATCCAGGTCAGTGCTAGGGTTAGTGTTTTTGGTCAAGGCCAGGGTCAAGGTTCAAGATTAGTGATGAGCCGAACACCCCCGGGTTCGGTTCGCACCAGAACCCGCGAACGGACCGAAAGTTCGTACGAACATTAGAACCCTATTAGTTACAATGGATGCGAACGTTCGAATTCTAAAGTGCTAATTATAACAACTATTATGCATGTTATTGTCCTAAAAAGGGTTTGGGAACCCGGGTTCTGCACCAGGGGACATGTATCAATGCAAAAAGAAGTTTTAAAAACGGTCGTTTTTCGGGAGCAGTCATTTTAATGATGCATAAAGTGAAAAAAAAAAGTCAAATATTCCTTTAAATATCGTACCTGGGGGGTGTCTAAAGTATGCCTGTGAAGTGCCACGTGTTTCCCGTGTTTAGAACTGTCCCTGCACAAAATGACACTTCTAAAGGAAAAAAAAGCCATTTAAAACTGCTTGCGGCTTTAATGTAATGTCTGGTCCCGGTAATATTGATGAAAATCTTTAAGAAAAATGGCATAGCTACCCCATCACCCCCCCCCCCTACCCCAGCCCATTACCAGCCCCTTTGGGTCTTGTATGGATATTAAGGGGAACCCCGCACATAAAATAAAAAAGGCCCTATATACTCTGAACAGCCGTATACAGGCGGTGCATACAAGACAGAGACTGTAGGTTTGTTCTTATGTAGAATCTGTTTGTAATTTTGAACAGGTACATTGTTGAACTGTAGCTCCAGCCCAAAAATCTATTTTTAAACTTTTTGGGAAACATAGGTAAGGGTTATCACCCCTGTAACATTTGTTTTGCTGTCTGTGCCCCTGTTCAGAACATTTCACCTCACTTTCCGTCCCAATGACAACTGTTTTTGAAATGTGGTGTTTTTCTTGAAACAAGGATTGCTGATAAAGCATCAGTACAGAGGAGACACCTTTCTCCCATATTTATTCTTACAGGAGAGAATTTTCCTTCCTAGGGGTAGATTTCCTCTCACTTTCTGTTGTCTTCTTGCGTTTGCAAGTAGGAGTCGTTTGTAAGTTGGATGTTTGAAAGTAGGGACCTGCCGTATATACTCTGCAGAAATAGGTCCCTTAGTTGTTGGTGTTGGCACAACACTGTAAGCACTCACAGTTACTCTTGGTTGGTGCTGGAACGCCCTGCTGTCAACTATTATATCAGGAATTTTAATTACATATAATTGTTGAACAGTGGTAGTAAAAATTGGGCCTTTGATGGTGGTGCTGGTGCCACAACACTGTAAGCCCTGACAGTTACTCTTGGTGGGTGCAGCAATGGGCCCTGCTGTGAATTATTAGATCAAGAATTGTAATTGCATGCCCCTGTTGAACAGGGGCTGAAAAATTGGGCTTTTCGTGGTGGTGGTGGTGGTGGTGGTGTTGCCACAACACTGTAAGCCCTCAGAGTTACTCTTGGTGGGTGCAGGAATGGGCCCTGCTGTGAATTATTAGATCAAGAATTGTAATTACATGCCCCTTTTGAACAGTGGCTGAAAAATTGGGCCTTTCGTGGTGGTGGTGGTGGTGGCGTTGCCACAACACTGTAAGCCCTCAGACTTACTCTTGGTGGGTGCAGGAATGGGCCCTGCTGTGAATTATTACATCAAGAATTGTAATTGCATGCCCCTGTTGAACAGGGGCTGAAAAATTGGGCCTTAGGCACTGGTGGCACAACACTACAACCCCTCACAGATACTGTACTTGGAGCACAGCAATGAGCCCTGTTGCAAAGTATTGCTTCAAAAATTGTAATTACACGCCCCTGTAAAACAGGGGCTGAAAAATTGGGCCTTAGCCACTGGTGGCGGCACCCATAAACAAAAATGATCTTCCAAGCTATCATCATCAATCGTATCATTGAGGACTCGGAGGAGGAGGATAGCCAGTCAACATAACAGCACAGGCACTCAGCATCAGCATCAGTCTTGAAGGGACGTGACATGTTAAAATCAATTAGTCTGTTATATCAGCATCAGGTGTGTGGTAGCTGGTGGTGATCCAAGACTGGTTCATCTTGATGAAAGTCAGTCGATCAACCGAGTCGGTGGACAGGCGCACCCTGTGATCCGTGACAAATCCTCCAGCAGCACTGAATGTGCGTTCCGAAAGAACGCTGGATGCAGGACAGGCCAGTAGCTCAATTGCATACTGTGCAAGCTCTGGCCAGTGATCCATCCTCAAGACCCAGTAAGCCAGAGGATTTTCGGTGGGGAAGGTGTCCAAGTCTGACCTTGCCCCTAGATATTCCTGCACCATGTTTATCAGACGCTGGCGATGGTTGCTGGAACCAATCATACTTTGGGGCTGCGGACTAAAGAATTGTCTGAACGCATCGGTCAGACGGCCACCTTCCCCACCGCTCCTTCTTTGACTGGCCGAAGCCTCAGCAACTCGTTGTCCTGGACCAGGAGTTTGTAACCTCCCAGTCTCTGGGAACGCGTTGCACAGACCTTTCTGCAAGGCCTCCCGGAGTTGTCTCATCCTCTGCTCCCTCTGCGAAGGTAACATAAGGTCCGCAACCTTACCCTTGTACCGTGGATCAAGGAGAGTGGCCAGCCAGTAATGGTCCCTCTCCTTGATCCGAAGAATACGAGGATCCTTCCGCAGACTTTGCAGGATCAGGGAGGCCATGCAGCGTAGGTTTGCTGAGGCATTCGCTCCGGAGTCCTCTGGGTCACTAAGGACGACATGATCCGCAGTCACCTCCTCCCAGCCACGTACAAGTCCACTGGTTTCTTGGGACTGTAAATCATCCCTAAAAGACTGCTGCTGATGATGCTGAGTGCCAGCCTCCACCTCCATGCTGACACAATCCTCCTCCTCCTCCTCCTCCTCCTCCTCCTCTTCCTCTTCCTGTGCGATGGGTGGGACAGAAGGAACACTGTCTGGGTAAAGGGGGCCTTGAGAGGCAAGGAAGTCCTCCTCTTCCTGCCTCTGTTCTGCCTCAAGTGCCCTGTCCATTATTCCACGCAGCGTGTGCTCCAACAGGTGGACAAGAGGTACAGTGTCACTGATGCATGCACTGTCACTGCTCACCATCCTCGTGGCCTCCTCAAATGGTGCCAGGACAGTGCATGCATCCCTGATCATGCCCCACTGGCGTGGAGAAAAAAAACCAAGCTCCCCTGACCCTGTCCTGGTGCCGTAGTCGCACAGGTACTCATTGATGGCCCTCTGCTGCGTGTGCAGCCGCTGCAGCATGGCCAACGTTGAGTTCCACCTGGTGGGCATGTCACATATAAGGCGGTTCTTGGGCAGGTTCAACTCCTTTTGCAGCTCAGCCAGGCGAGCACTGGCATTATAAGATCTGCGGAAATGCACACAGACTTTCCTGGCCTGCCTCAGGACATCCTGTAAGCCCGGGTACCTGCCCAAGAACCGCTGCACCACCAGGTTAAGGACGTGAGCCACACAGGGCACATGGGTCAGTTGTCCCTGTCGGAGGGCGGAGAGGAGGTTGGTGCCATTGTCGCAAACCACCATTCCTGGCTTAAGCTGGCGTGGCATCAACCACCTCTCGGCCTGGCCCTGCAGAGCAGACAGGACCTCTGCCCCAGTGTGGCTTCTGTCCCCCAAACACACCAGCGCAAGCACGGCATGGCATCTTTTTGCCTGCGTACTTGCGTAGCCCCGTGAACGGCTACGGAGCACCGCTGGTTCATAGGACAAACCACAGGAAGAGGCCATGGAGGAAGAAGAAGAGGAGGGGGTGGAGGAGAGAGGTGTGTCACAACCAGTAGTAGCATTTTGGAGGCGTGGCGGTGGGACAACCTCCAACACTACTGCACCTTGTCCTGCATCCTTCCCAGCTGCCAAAAGAGTGACCCAATGGGCCGTGAAAGAAAGGTAATGTCCCTGTCCATGCCTGCTGGACCATGAGTCAGCGGTAATATGCACCTTACCGCTGACCGCCCTGTCCAGCGAGGCCAAGACATTGCCTTCTACATGCCGGTAGAGAGCCGGAATAGCCTTCCGTGAGAAAAAGTGGCGTTTGGGAACCTGCCACTGAGGAACCGCACATTGCACAAACTCACGGAAGGGGGCCGAGTCTACCAACTGAAAAGGCAGCAGTTGAAGCGCTAGCAATTTAGCCAAGCTAGCATTCAACCGCTGGGCATGTGGATGGCTGGGAGTGAACTTCTTTCGACGGTCCAGCAGCTGGGGCAGGGAAATTTGCCTGCTAGAATCGGACGTCGGTGTACTGCTAGCAGAGTGGCCGCAAGTACTTGGCTGTGACACACCTAATTCTACACCTTCATTCCTCTCAGTGCATGTTTCAGAGAGGACTGAAGTTATAGTGGGGTTGGAGATCCCAGCTGATGCGGTGCAAGGAGAGGTCCGCTTTGTTCTTTGGTGTGGGTCTTTGAGGTAGGCTTGCCAACGAGCTGCATGGCAGGTCAACATATGTCTGGTCAGGCATGTGGTACCCAAGCGGCTGATGTTTTGGCCACGCGATATACGCTTGAGACATATGTTGCAAACAGCAGCTGTGCGATCTGATGCACTAGCCTCAAAAAAGGCCCACACCAAGGAACTTTTTGAATGACGGGCAGAGGCAGCGCCCTGCACAGGCGGAGCTCTGCGGTGTGATTCCGTCGGTGTGCTGCCCTTACGCTGGCCACCAAAGGGCATCCTGCCTCGTTGGAGATGTGCCTCCTCCTCATCCTCCTCCTCCTCCTCTCTCCTATTAGGCACCCACGTGGAGTCAGTGACCTCATCATCCCCTCCCTCCTCATCACTGGAGCCAATCTGGCAGTATGCTGCAGCTGCTGGAACATGACTGCCAGATTGGTGTCCTTCTTGAGCATCCCCTCTGTCTGCTCTCACCCTACTGCCTTCCTGTAGCTGGGTTTCATCATCAGACCCTTCGAAACGCTGGGCATCCTCCTGGAGCATGTACCCAACACTGTGCTCAAACAGTTCGAGGGACTCCTCAGGAGGACATGGTGGGTCTAGGGAAGGAGTGACTGATGATGAGTCTGACATTGATACCAGGGAAGAGGACGCTTTGGCAGCTGCTTTGCCAGTACCCTGAGCCTGGGTGAGAGAGGATGAGGAGGAGGAGGAGGGCTTGGTCATCCACTCTACCAAGTCTTCGGCATGATGTGGCTCAACATGTCCAGCTGCGGAAAAGAAGGACAAGCGTGTCCCATGGCCATGTGCTGATGACAATGCACCGCGTCCACGACCAGCACTGTTGCCCCCAGACACAGAGCCTGCTTGCCCTCTTTTATTGCCTCCTGACTGTCTGCCTCTCCTTGTTTGCCTTCCAGACATTCTAATAGATGGCCTGCAGGGAGATGGGAAAAAAGCAATAAGGGCTACCTTCAGGTGTCCTTCTCTGTCCCTTGAAACAAGGACTTGCACAGTGAAAGAAACTGACACTCTCCCTACCTACAGTTTTCTGTCCCTAGAAAAAATGTTTTTTTTAAGCACAATATAGCACAAGGAGAATTCACTCACTGTCCTTCCCAGTCCCTAGAAACAAGGACTTGCACAGTGAAAGAAACTGACACTCTCCCTACCTACAGTTTTCTGTCCCTAGAAAAAATGTTTTTTTTTAAGCACACTATAGCACAAGGAGAATTCACTCACTGTCCTTCCCAGTCCCTAGAAACAAGGACTTGCACAGTGAAAGAAACTGACACTCTCCCTACCTACAGTTTTCTGTCCCTAGAAAAAATGTTTTTTTTAAAGAAATTGTTTGGGGACCCCCCCAGGTCACCAGAACTAGTGTCCCCATGGGAAGATTTCCCCTTTCTTACATTTCTGGGGACAACCCAAAATAAGGGATTTTCTTTCACTTTCAATGATAATGTTAAACGGGTCAAATAGAGAGGAGGAATCTCCCTAATGGGGGCGCAGACAGCAATAAAAACTCACAGGAGTTCAGACAAGCCATATCTACACATGTGGACTGCCGAAAGATTTGTTCGTTTTCATTCTTTTTTTTCCGGGTCATTCGTTATGATCGCAATTTGTAAATTCGAAAATTCATAGATTCGTAAATTCATAAATTCAAAAATCCCAAAATAAGACAGAAAATTCAAAAAAGAATAACTTATTAGCTAATAATAACTTAACTATTAAATTATAGGTATTGGAGTTTCCTTTCAAATTTGGCTGTTAGTGAAACGTAAGGAATACGAATTTATCCAAAATTACGAATTATCCGAAATAACGAATGCCGCATCTAAACAAAATAATAATAAATAATAATAATAATAAAACGTTTTTATTATTATAAATATTGTTATTTATTATTATTAATTTCTTGCATTCCATTCGTTTAGATGCGGCATTCGTTATTTCGGATAATTCGTAACTTCGGATTAATTTGTATTCCTTATGTTCACTAACAGCCAAATTTGAAAGGAAATTCCAATACCTATAATTTAATAGTTAAAGTGGAGGTCCACCCTAAAAAAAAAAAAAAAAGGCAAAAAGGCTCCAATAAATTTGAAAAAAAAAAATATATATGTTTATACTTACCAGAAATGGCTGTTGCTAGGCAGATCGTCCTAGGAAACGGGCAGTGAAGCCGCAAGGCTTACTTCGAATGGCGGCGCCGGGACCCGATCCGAGGGACGGATCGACCTCGGACGGCCGACATCGCGGGGCACCCTGGACAGGTAAGTGTGCTTATTAAAAGTCAGCAGCTACAGTGTTTGTAGCTGCTGACTTTTAACAGCTGGACCTCTGCTTTAAGTTATTATTAGATAGTTATTATTTCAGATTTTCACATTTTCAGGTTTTCGAATTTTTGAATTTTCAAATTTACGAATTTTAGAATTTAAGAATTTAAGAATTTACGAATATTAAGAATTTCGGATTTATGAATTTACGAATTTTCGAATTTTCGAATTTAAGAATTTACGAATATTAAGAATTTCGGATTTATGAATTTACGAATTTTCGAATGTTCACATTTTTGAATTTTAGAATATTCTGAGAAATTCGTTAAACGGGTTTTCATTAATTCGGAAATATCTGAATTAACGAATTTGTCAAAAATCCTTAATTTTTTTTATTTTGGAACAAATTGAATTGCACGTGTCTATTCAAAACTAAAAAAAAAAGATTTTTGTCTGTAGTTGTACTTTAACTTGTCCATATCTTGGTTCCTGTTATCAGCATTTCTGTTTTTCAAAAAAGAAAACATTATTGCTGAATCTTCTGTTTCATTTGGAAATATTATGTGATTTATTTTAGGCCGTAGCGGACACCTTTTGTAGTTTTTCCGGTAGGAAGGATTAAGCCGCCCGTAGATATGGGATTATCAATCGGGACACCTGATAGGCTTCAATACGACGCACAATTGTGGGTTATATTAAAGTGAAATTTCCTTTCCTATACCGCCTTCCTTTCGGAATGGTGTATGTGAAACATTTCACACCAAAAAAATCGAATAAAATTGTGTAAAATCATTTATTAAAATGTCATTTAAAACTTCTCACGTTTTGAAAACCGGAATCTAAAACCTGTAGAATTGTGTGCATAAAGGACATGAGAATGTGTTAGAGGGCGCTCGGTGCACCGTTGTATTTACTCGCCTCCTACTCCTTCCTGCTGACAAAGCCTGATATGAGATCTGACAACACTTCAACACATTGGCGGGACTGATAGAAGGATCCTGTGAGATAATCTCATGGTGTCACCCACAGAAGCAACTCATTGTTGTATGCATCTTCTCCTGACCCCCCCCCCCCCCCGGGACGGGATCTGAGCTCTGAAATTTAAAGCTGTTAAACAATACTGGCTATAAATGGAATAGGGAGCCAAAGGGGGAAAGATCGGCTTTGTATCAGTTTTCAATAGATGTTTCAATTGATTTTTAAAGCTTAATTTGCTTATATTTCGCCTTCCCTGCCCCCACCCACCCATCAACAATATGAAAATGCCTTGCTGGGTGGGTGTCAGTCCCAGAGGAGTGCCGGGATTGGGGGTGCCAGAAAACTTGGTGGTAGGCCTGACAGTATGCAACCATTGTTATAGATTGGCGGCACTCTATTGCCCAGTGGAGCCTCAATGGGGTTCATAGGAAAGTTAGCTTGTATGGAGAGAAAGGATGGGGGACACCAAGCATCAGGGATTGGTCCAGACACACATTTATATTTTTCACAATAGAAAGGGTCTTCCAGAAAGTTGACAGTCAACATGTTTAACTCAATTGTTTAATCTTGGGTTTCAGTTCCTTGTAAATAATAGTTTGAAGCTCACTCAGTAGAATTTTCTGGCAGCCAAAGCAACTGTTATGATGGCCCCTCGCTGGTGATGTGACCGGACCTGAGGTACAAAATCTAAGTGGCAGTTGGTCTTCACCAGAGCTCCTGATAGTGGTAATGGCTGATATGGGTGATCCTGGTTTTCTTTGTTGCAAACTGCCACCGAGTTTTGGCCCTCAGGATTGCCCACCAAGGAGGGTGGCTGGAATTGAAAGTCTACAGTGCAGAGACTGTTCACAGGGCTGCAGACAAGATGTCTTGGGCTAGGGTCAAGGCAGGCAGCATGCAAGAGAGTAGTCAGGTCCAGACAAGGGTCAGAGCGGAAAAGGGAGTAGTCAGGTCCAGGCAGGTGTCTTGGTGGGTGACAAGCAGGAGAGTAGTCAGGTCCAGGCAGGGGTCTTGGTGGGTGACAAGCAGGAGAGTAGTCAGGTCCAGGCAGGGGTCTTGGTGGATGGCAAGCAGGAGAGTAGTCATGTCCAGGCAGGGGTCTTGGTGGGTGGCAAGCAGGAGAGTAGTCAGGTCCATGCTGGATTCTTGGCAGGTGGAAAGCAAGAGAGTAGTAAGGTCAAGGCAGGGGTCTTGGTGGGTGGGAAGCAGGAAAGTACTCAGGTCCAGGCAGAGGTCTTGATAGGTGGCAGGCAAGAGAGTAGTCAGGTCCAGGCAGGGGTCTTGGTGGGTGGCAAGCAGTAGAGTAGTCAGGACCAGGCAAGGATCTTGGCAGATGACAGGAAGGAGAGTAGTCGGGCCCAGGCAGGGGTCTTGGTGGGTGGCAAGCAGGAGAGTTGTCAGGTCTAGGCAGGGGTCTTGGTGGGTGGCAAGCAGGAGAGTAGTCAGGTCCATTTAGGGGTCTTGGTGGGTGGCAAGCAGGAGAGTAGCCAGGTTCAGGCTGGATTCTTGGCAGGTGGTAAGCAAGAGAGTAGTCAGGTCCAAGGAGAGGTCTTGGTAGGTGACAGGTAAGAGAGTAGTCAGGTCCAGGCAGAGGTATTGGTAGGTGACAGTCCAGAGAGCAGTCAGGTCCAGGCAGGAATCTTGGCAGGTGACAGGCGAAAGAATAGTCAGGTCCAGGCAGGAGTTGGGGAAGGAGAGAGAGTAGTCAGGTCCAGGCAGGAGTCGGGGAAGGAGAGAGAATAGTCAGGTCCAGGCAGGAGTCGGGTAAGGAGAGAGAATAGTCAGGTCCAGGCAGGAGTCGGGGAAGGAGAGAGAGTAGTCAGGTCCAGGCAGGAGTCGGGGAAGGAGAGAGAGTAGTCAGGTCCAGGCAGGAATCGGGGAAGGAGAGAGAGTAGTCAGGTCCAGGCAGGAGTCGGGGAAGGAGAGAGAATAGTCAGGTCCAGGCAGGAGTCGGGGAAGGAGAGAGAGTAGACAGGTCCTGGCAGGAGTCTTGGTGGGTGGCAAGCAGTAAAGTAGTCAGGACCAGGCAAGGATCTTGGCAGATGACAGGAAGGAGAGTAGTCGGGCCCAGGCAGGGGTCTTGGTGGGTGGCAAGCAGGAGAGTAGTCAGGTCCATTTAGGGGTCTTGGTGGGTGGCAAGCAGGAGAGTAGCCAGGTTCAGGCTGGATTCTTGGCAGGTGGTAAGCAAGAGAGTAGTCAGGTCCAGGGAGAGGTCTTGGTAGGTGACAGGTAAGAGAGTAGTCAGGTCCAGGCAGAGGTATTGGTAGGTGACAGGCCAGAGAGTAGTCAAGTCCAGGCAGAGGTATTGGTAGGTGACAGGCCAGAGAGTAGTCAGGTCCAGGCAGGAATCTTGGCAGGTGACAGGCGAGAGAATAGTCAGGTCCAGGCAGGAGTCGGGGAAGGAGAGAGAGTAGTCAGGTCCAGGCAGGAGTCGGGGAAGGAGAGAGAATAGTCAGGTCCAGGCAGGAGTCGGGGAAGGAGAGAGAGTAGTCAGGTCCGGGCAGGAGTCGGGGAAGGAGAGAGAGTAGTCAGGTCCAGGCAGGAGTCGGGGAAGGAGAGAGAGTAGTCAGGTCCAGGCAGGAGTTGGGGAAGGAGAGAGAGTAGTCAGGTCCAGGCAGGAGTCGGGGAAGGAGAGAGAGTAGTCAGGTCCGGGCAGGAGTCAGGGAAGGAGAGAGAGTAGTCAGGTCCAGGCAGGAGTCGGGGAAGGAGAGAGAATAGTCAGGTCCTGGCAGGAGTCGGGGAAGGAGAGAGAGTAGTCAGGTCCGGGCAGGAGTTGGGGAAGGAGAGAGAGTAGTCAGGTCCGGGCAGGAGTCGGGGAAGGAGAGAGAGTAGTCAGGTCCAGGCAGGAGTCGGGGAAGGAGAGAGAGTAGTCAGGTCCGGGCAGGAGTTGGGGAAGGAGAGAGAGTAGTCAGGTCCAGGCAGGAGTCAGGGAAGGAGAGAGAATAGTCAGGTCCAGGCAGGAGTCGGGGAAGGACAGAGAGTAGACAGGTCCAGGCAGGAGTCGGGGAAGGAGAGAGAATAGTCAGGTCCAGGCAGGAGTCGGGGAAGGAGAGAGAGTAGTCAGGTCCAGGCAGGGATCTTGGCAGATGACAGGAAGGAGAGTAGTTGGGCCCAGGCAGGGGTCTTGGTGGGTGGCAAGCAGGAGAGTAGTCAGGTCCATTTAGGGGTCTTGGTGGGTGGCAAGCAGGAGAGTAGCCAGGTTCAGGCTGGATTCTTGGCAGGTGGTAAGCAAGAGAGTAGTCAGGTCCAGGGAGAGGTCTTGGTAGGTGACAGGTAAGAGAGTAGTCAGATCCAGGCAGAGGTATTGGTAGGTGACAGGCCAGAGAGTAGTCAGGTCCAGGCAGAGGTATTGGTAGGTGACAGGCCAGAGAGTAGTCAGGTCCAGGCAGGAATCTTGGCAGGTGACAGGCGAGAGAATAGTCAGGTCCAGGCAGGAGTTGGGGAAGGAGAGAGAGTAGTCAGGTCCAGGCAGGAGTCGGGGAAGGAGAGAGAATAGTCAGGTCCGGGCAGGAGTTGGGGAAGGAGAGAGAGTAGTCAGGTCCGGGCAGGAGTCGGGGAAGGAGAGAGAGTAGTCAGGTCCAGGCAGGAGTCGGGGAAGGAGAGAGAGTAGTCAGGTCCAGGCAGGAGTTGGGGAAGGAGAGAGAGTAGTCAGGTCCAGGCAGGAGTCGGGGAAGGAGAGAGAGTAGTCAGGTCCGGGCAGGAGTTGGGGAAGGAGAGAGAGTAGTCAGGTCCAGGCAGGAGTCAGGGAAGGAGAGAGAATAGTCAGGTCCAGGCAGGAGTCGGGGAAGGAGAGAGAGCAGACAGGTCCAGGCAGGAGTCAGGGAAGGAGAGAGAATAGTCAGGTCCAGGCAGGAGTCGGGGAAGGAGAGAGAGTAGTCAGGTCCAGGCAGGGATCTTGGCAGATGACAGGAAGGAGAGTAGTCAGGCCCAGGCAGGGGTCTTGGTGGGTGGCAAGCAGGAGAGTAGTCAGGTCCATTTAGGGGTCTTGGTGGGTGGCAAGCAGGAGAGTAGCCAGGTTCAGGCTGGATTCTTGGCAGGTGGTAAGCAAGAGAGTAGTCAGGTCCAGGGAGAGGTCTTGGTAGGTGACAGGTAAGAGAGTATTCAGGTCCAGGCAGAGGTATTGGTAGGTGACAGGCCAGAGAGTAGTCAGGTCCAGGCAGAGGTATTGGTAGGTGACAGGCCAGAGAGTAGTCAGGTCCAGGCAGGAATCTTGGCAGGTGACAGGCGAGAGAATAGTCAGGTCCAGGCAGGAGTCGGGGAAGGAGAGAGAGTAGTCAGGTCCAGGCAGGAGTCGGGGAAGGAGAGAGAATAGTCAGGTCCAGGCAGGAGTCGGGGAAGGAGAGAGAGTAGTCAGGTCCGGGCAGGAGTCGGGGAAGGAGAGAGAGTAGTCAGGTCCAGGCAGGAGTCGGGGAAGGAGAGAGAGTAGTCAGGTCCAGGCAGGAGTTGGGGAAGGAGAGAGAGTAGTCAGGTCCAGGCAGGAGTCGGGGAAGGAGAGAGAGTAGTCAGGTCCGGGCAGGAGTTGGGGAAGGAGAGAGAGTAGTCAGGTCCAGGCAGGAGTCGGGGAAGGAGAGAGAATAGTCAGGTCCAGGCAGGAGTCGGGGAAGGAGAGAGAGTAGTCAGGTCCGGGCAGGAGTCGGGGAAGGAGAGAGAGTAGTCAGGTCTGGGCAGGAGTCGGGGAAGGAGAGAGAGTAGTCAGGTCCAGGCAGGAGTCGGGGAAGGAGAGAGAGTAGTCAGGTCCGGGCAGGAGTTGGGGAAGGAGAGAGAGTAGTCAGGTCCAGGCAGGAGTCAGGGAAGGAGAGAGAATAGTCAGGTCCAGGCAGGAGTCGGGGAAGGAGAGAGAGTAGACAGGTCCAGGCAGGAGTCGGGGAAGGAGAGAGAAAAGTCAGGTCCAGGCAGGAGTCGGGGAAGGAGAGAGAGTAGTCAGGTCCAGGCAGGAGTCGGGGAAGGAGAGAGAATAGTCAGGTCCAGGCAGGAGTCGGGGAAGGAGAGAGAGTAGTCAGGTCCAGGCAGGAGTCGGGGAAGGAGAGAGAATAGTCAGGTCCAGGCAGGAGTCGGAGAAGGAGAGAGAGTAGTCAGGTCCAGGCAGGAGTCGGGGAAGGAGAGAGTAGTCAGGTCCACCAAGGGGTCTTGGTGGTTGTCAAGCATGAGAATAGTCAGGTCACTCGGGGTTGGCAAACAAACAGGCCAGGTATTATAGCACTCTTAGTTCTCAGGTAGCTGGCAACAAAACATAATACCGGCCACTTTAAAGGTTGGAACCTAAATACCCTCCAATGCACAACTGAATGCACACAAACCCTGACAGGACGGGAGAAGGGTTTATGACAGAAGAGACTAATAAGGTCTTTCTGAAATAAAAAATGGTACCTGTCAGCGTTTTTTATTCTTTTTAGGTTTAATTTTGCTTTAACATGCAGTTCATCAATGATGCTTGGCTTCCAATGCATGTTAGGCTTAATAATAAGAAAGCCCAGCACTGCCAGCTTCATTGCTTACATCCTAAGACTACATGGCCCAACCAGATGGTCCTGTTTTTGCTTTGAAAAAAAAGACGAAGCATCCTTCCATTGTGGGTCACTCTTAGGTCTTGTTTACAGTCTGGGGAGGGGGGGGGGGGCGCATGAGCCCAGGTCCCCACCCGTTCCCCTTAAGCTACAAAGGCAGCCATATGGAGTAATAGATGCCTCAGCTACAGAACTTTGTTTACCCCGTCATGACCCCTCAGTCCTACCCCAAGGGGGTGAATGGGGCCACACTGCATCCAAAAGCCAAACACCATGCTTGTGGTTGTGGAGAACTTGATGTTTATTTCTAAATTGTGGCAATAGTTGCATTTCTTATTTCAAAACTTTGCAGACATAACTGTTATTTAACGCATCCAGAAAGGTTCGGTTTCTCTGCGCCACGTATTTAGGGCACCAACAAAAGTCAATTAGGTCCTATGTCTTCTTTGCCACAGAATACGTTTCAAAAACAATGGATTCTGATGCTAGTAGGTTGTTGTTGTGTATATGTGTATATATATATATATATATATATATACTGTGGTGCGTGCGGTTAGGGGTCTTGTGTCAGGAAGGGGGATGTGAGCAGTATACGTGTATTCGAAAGTGGCTGGTAAATCAGAATATATCTCTGGTGAAGATCAAACCTACCAGGAACCCACCACAAGCCCTCCGAACATCTCCATTCACTGCTATACATCCACCCCCTCCCCCACCCACACATATACAGATCTCTGCACAGATCTACAGCCCTCCACAAGCCTTCTTCTATGTGCCTGAAAAGTGTATGAATAGACGGAGAGTGTGCCCCTTCTGTACCCCACCATGGTTTGGGCACAGGGCAGGAGCCTACAGCAATTGCCGAGAGATCTTTTATGATTAGGACTACAGCGATCCAAAAATTTGGTTCTTACCCACTTGTTTCTCTGCTGGGCATCACTGACAATTTGATAACTACCATGCATACTAGTCTCTTCATTTTATACGCAGTCTACTATGCTAGAAAGACGATTCTGACCAGATGGAAGCTCCCTGCCCCCCCCCCCAGCTCTCAGCTTGGAGAGCACTTATTAATGCGGTTCTACCCCAATACAAACTTACTTATATGGGACGTAACTGCCCTCAGAAGTTGGCCAAAGTTTGGGCAGCCTGGGTCCAAGCTAGACACCTGAGACATTGTACAGTGGAACCTTGGATTATGAGTATAATCCGTTCCAGGAGAATGCTCATAATCCAAAGTACTCGCATATCAAAGCGAGCTTCCCCATTAAAGTCAATGGAAACTAAAATAATTTGTTCCGCATTGACTTCAATGGCATGCAATACCGCATGTGGCCAGAGGTTGGGGGGCACTGGAGAGCCTCTGGAACACACGGAAAGGCCCGAGGACAGCTCGGCTGACCTCGGCAAACATCGGAAAGGCTCGGAAAGGCGTATTTCCGAGTCTTTCCAATAATTTCCAAACTGCTCCGAACGGCACCATTCAGCTCCGGCGCCCCCCCCCCCCCCACCTCAGGCCAAACACAGTACTGCACACCGCTTTGGCTTGAATCCTGCTCGTTTTGCGAGACAACACTAACAAACCGAGCTAGGATTTAAAAAAATACAGTGCTCGTATTTCGAAACGCTCGTTAACCGCGTTACTCGCAATCCGAGGTTCCACTGTAATACCTGAATAGCATCAGGGACGTGTCGATATGGACGGACCCTCTTTTTGCATGCTAGCTGACGAGAATATATCCCATGACTTCGGTGCGGAGGTGACTTTCTCCCGCCCCCCCCGTCCCTCTCTCATCTCTACTCTATCAGACCGAAGTAGTAACTGAGGGTGTGTTGCAATCTCCGCTAGTTGTTCCGAATGCTGGTCTTCATCCAGACATTGAGACGTTGTAACTTGACTCTGAGTATTAATTATAAGTGATAAGCTATCCCACCCTGACTGGTTCTGGTGGTGCGGATCAGATCTACAACAGCAATATTATTTCAATAAACATTCCTTCTGTTAAAAAAATAAATAAAAAATTGGTTCTTTTGGGCAGTGAAATGCCAAAAGTTCTAAATGACCCTCTGCCCCCCTCCCCCCCCCCAAGGGGGTGAATGGGCCCACGTTGCAAGCACAAGCCAAACACCTTGCAAATTCGCAAGCCAAACACCTTGCTTGTGGTTGTGAAGTACTTTTTTTCTAAATTGCCGCACGAGTTGCATTTCTTATTTCAAACCTCATAAACTGAACTGTTATGGAACGCATCCAGAAAGGTTCGGTTTCTCTGTGCCAAATATTTGGGGCACCCACAATAGTCTATTAGGTCCTATGTCTTCTTTGCCACAGAATACGTTCCAGAAACAATGGATTCTGATGCTAGTAGGTTGTTGTTTTGTATATGTGTATATATATATATTTACTGCGGTGCATGCGGTTAGGGGTCTTGTGTCAGGAGGGGGGATGTGAGCAGTATACGTGTATTCGGAAGCCGCTGGTAAATCAGAATATATCTCTGGTGAAGATCAAACCTACCAGGAACCCACCACAAGCCCTCCGAACATCTCCATTCACTGCTATACATCCACCCCCTCCCCCACCCACACATATACAGATCTCTGCACAGATCTACAGCCCTCCACAGGCCTTCTTCTATGTGCCTGAAAAGTGTATGAATAGACGGAGAGTGTGCCCCTTCTGTACCCCACCATGGTATGGGCATAGGGCAGGAGCCTACAGCAATTGCCGAGAGATCTTTTATGATTAGGACTACAGCGCACCAAAAAGTTGGTTCTTTTGGGCAGTGAAGTGCCAAAAGTTCTGAATGATCCTTCTTCGGGGACACAGAGAGGTTTAGTTGGCCTGGTAGAATGGAGTGTAGCGCCCTGCCCCTTATGATTGGGGCGCTATTGTAAATTTAGGGGGTGTCTGAGCCAATAGTTGGGCTCAGACTTGTGTAATTATATACAAATTGCCTCTGTCCGGGCCAAGGTGGTGCCTGGTAGTATTTTCCCTTGTTGCCTGAAGGTGGCGGTACCACCTCAGGTCCATGTTGGAATACGGGTAGACCATAGTGTATTGGGTGTCCCTTATCGGCAGCGGTTCAGTGGGAGTGGTGCCCCGCTGTGCAAGCTGGGGAGGGATACTTAAGGGGCAGACACCATTGTTCGGGGCTCTTCTTTGCCTCGTGGCCCTCCTGGCGCGAAGTATGTGTGTGTGTTCTCGGCCCGGGGCCACGTTGGTCCGAGGCTGCATCTCTAGCGAGTAGGCCCAGTTAAGATGACTGGGGACTACAATCCTAAAGGGGATCCCAAGCTGTCCACCAAGAGGGAGGAAGCTGCTTAACGAAGGGAACCGGGGGAGGACCTGCCCTGGAGGAGACCAGCAAAGTGCTAATGTCTCGGGAGAGGCCTGGTGACCTCGTTAAGAAGGGATCCACTACTTTTAAAGCCCAGCAGTTTGCTCGGATCGGCTTGAAGGTTCTTTTACTGCACGGCTGGAAGTTCGTGACTGAAATCCTGTGGCAGAGGATTCCTGGCTATCCACAATTGTTCTCAAACGGTCTGTGGCAGAGACTGTTCTCATACTGGTTCGTGCTTCATCCCGGCTGCTAGGCCAGGTGAGAGGGGTCTATCCGGGTGAGAGGGGTCTATCCGGGTGAGAGGGGTCTATCCGGGTGAGAGGGGTCTACCTGGGTGAGAGGGGTCTATCAGGGTGAGAGGGGTCTATCAGGGTGAGAGGGGGTCTATCAGGGTGAGAGGGGTCTATCCGGGTGAGAGGGGTCTATCCAGGTGAGAGGGGTCTATCCGGGTGAGAGGGGTCTATCCGGGTGAGAGGGGTTTATCCGGGTGAGAGGGGCCTATCCGGGTGAGAGGGGTCTACCTGGGTGAGAGAGGTCTATCCGGATGAGAGGGGTCTATCCGGGTGAGAAGGGTCTATCCGGGTGAGAGGGGGTCTATCCGGGTGAGAGGGGTCTACCTGGGTGAGAGAGGTCTATCCGGGTGAGAGGGGGTCTATCCAGGTGAGAGGGGTCTATCCGGGTGAGAGGGGTCTATCCATGTGAGAGGGGTCTATCCGGGTGAGAGGGGTCTATCCGGGTGAGAGGGGTTTATCCGGGTGAGAAGGGTCTATCCGGGTGAGAGGGGTCTATCCGGGGTGAGAAGGGTCTATCCAGGTGAGAGGGGTCTATCCGGGTGAGAGGGGGTCTATCCGGGGTGAGAGGGGTTTATCCGGGTGAGAAGGGTCTATCCAGGTGAGAGGGGTCTACCTGGGTGAGAGAGGTCTATCCGGATGAGAGGGGTCTATCCGGATGAGAGGGGTCTATCCGGGTGAGAGGGGTCTACCTGGGTGAGAGGGGTCTACCTGGGTGAGAGAGGTCTATCCGGGTGAGAGGGGTCTATCCGGGGTGAGCAATACCTACTCAAAAGTGAGAGTGGTGAATGACTTTAGACATTTTTGTGTGTTCTGCAATGGGTACCTGAACCTTCCCCTCTCTTCTCATACCTTCTACTTTCTCTACAAGTTACTGCAGCAAAAATAAAACCCAACAGTTGAAGGTTTTCCATCTTGTGTGGGACATTTCCTACTGACTTTCTTCCCCTGACAACGAACCTAGAGGTAACGTGCAAAGCCCAAAATCGAAACCAGCGGCTCCTACGGGGGGTAGTGCTACAGGAGATTCACTATGAATGTCCAATTGCTGGGATTTGGGGTTTCTGCAGACCAGGGATGAACTTGGAAGTTAGCTGTATTGCTGGGCCAATGAGCTATGAGGGAGAGATCCCCCCCCCCTCCCCCACAGCTGCAAGTATACAAAGAGTCTTTATATGCCGGTGACATCATTACCCTAATATGACCACAATGGTCTATGGCCAACACCACTTGGCAAAGCCAGCATCTTCCACCAATGCTCTTTTTACCTACCTGTAAGAGTTGCAGTCTAACCACCACTGTAAGGGGGGCATCACTGGCCACCAGGGCCAGGATCAAGGGGGGTTCTGGGATGGGCTGTGCCCCCCTAGATTTTGGTTGTGCCCCCCCCCACGTCTCTGAGAATGTATCCACTGATCCCTCAGCCAGTCTTATGCAGACAGTTGATGTAAGAGGACATCTAAAGTATGGGGACATCTGATGCAAGAGGGCACTCTGATGGGGACCCTGAAGTAAAGGAGATGGGGATAACTGATGGGGACCCTGAAGTAAAGGAGATGGGGATAACTGATGGGGACCCTGAAGTAAAGGAGATGGGGATAACTGATGGGGACCCTGAAGTAAAGGAGATGGGGATAACTGATGGGGACCCTGAAGTAAAGGAGATGGGGATAACTGATGGGGACCCTGAAGTAAAGGAGATGGGGATAACTGATGGGGACCCTGAAGTAAAGGAGATGGGGATAACTGATGGGGACCCTGAAGTAAAGGAGATGGGGATAACTGATGGGGGCCCTGAAGTAAAGGAGATGGGGATAACTGATGGGGACCCTGAAGTAAAGGAGATGGGGATAACTGATGGGGACCCTGAAGTAAAGGAGCACCATGATGGGGATAACTGATCATATGTAATGATGGGATGGGAACACTGATGTAAGAGGACATCAAAAGTAGAGCGCTACTCTGATGGAGACATCTGATATAAGGGGCACTCTGATTGGGTCATCTAAAGTAGGGTGATACTCATAGGGACATCTGATATAAAAGGGGCACAGGTTCTGTATGATCACCCCAATCTAATGACCGCCCAATAGATACCAATGTTCCCAGGTTGTGACACCGTGTGACAGACTGTCAGTTACTCACACAGTGTTGGCATTACGCCCCCTGACTTTTTTTACCGCACCCCCAAATCAAATAGGCCAGATCCGGGCCCCTCTGACTACCAATGTAAGGGATGTTTTCCCACTTCATTTTCCCCAATTCCTTGGATTTTGAAGGGGTTCCCTGAGACCTAAAATTATTTCAAGGGTTCCTCGGGGGTAACAAAGTTTAGAAAGGCCGCCTTAGAAGATCGGGAAGACATTTTTCCTTTTCGTCTTCCTCTGGATCAATTTAAATCCCTTTCTATGTATGCTCTCAATTATACCCCCCCCCCATTCCCTATTATACCCCCCACTCTCCATCATACCCTCTGCTCTCAATTATACCCCCCCCCCCATTCCCTATTATACCCCCCACTCTCCATCATACCCTCTGCTCTCAATTATACCCCCGCTCTCTATTATATCCCCTCTCTCTATTATACCCCCACTCTCTATTATACCCCCGCTCTCTATTATACCCCCACTCTCTATTATTACCCCCCATTCCATATTATACCCCCTGCTCTCTATTATACCCCCCCGCTCTCTATTATACCTCCATTCCCTATTATACCCCCCCACTCTCCATCATACCCTCTGCTCTCAATTATACCCCCGCTCTCTATTATACCCCCCACTCTCTATTATACCCCCATTCCCTATTATACCCCCCATTCCCTATTATACCCCCACTCTCCATCATACCCTCTGCTCTCTATTATACCCCCTACTCTCTATTATACCCCCCGCTCTCTATTATACCTCCATTCCCTATTATACCCCCCCCACTCTCCATCATACCCTCTGCTCTCAATTATACCCCCGCTCTCTATTATATCCCCTCTCTCTATTATACCCCCACTCTCTATTATACCCCCCGCTCTCTATTATACCCCCACTCTCTATTATACCCCCCATTCCCTATTATACCCCCTGCTCTCTATTATACCCTCTGCTCTCAATTATACCCCCGCTCTCTATTATACCCCCGCTCTCTATTATACCCCCCATTCCCTATTATACCCCCCCACTCTCCATCATACCCTCTGCTCTCAATTATACCCCTGCTCTCTATTATACCCCCCGCTCTCTATTATACCCCCCATTCCCTATTATACCCCCCATTCCCTATTATACCCCCCACTCTCCATCATACCCTCTGCTCTCAATTATACCCCCGCTCTCTATTATGACCCCCGCTCTCTATTATACCCCCCGCTCTCTATTATACCCCCCATTCCCTATTATACCCCCTACGCTCTATTATACGCCCCCACTCTCTATTATATTCCCCCACTCTCCATCATACCCCCGCTCTCTATTATATCCCCCACTCTCTATTATACCCCCGCTCTCTATTATATCCCCCACTCTCTATTATACCCCCGCTCTCAATATACCCCCCGCTCTCTATTATACCCCCGCTCTCTATTATACCCCCCACTCTCTATTATATCCCCGCTCTCTATTATACCCCCGCTCTCTATTATACCCCCCGCTCTCTATTATACCCCCCGCTCTCTATTATACCCCCAACTCTCTATTATACCCCCGCTCTCTATTATACCCCCACTCTCTATTATACCCTCCACTCTCTATTATACCCCCCACTCTCTATTATATCACCTCTCTCTATTATAACCCCCCCACCCTCTATTATACCCCCCACTATCTGTATACCCCCTGCTCTATATACCTTATACTGCATTTTACAATTTGTACCTAAACTTCTCTGGTAAGACTCTCCTTCACCTTCTTTTCTCTTTTCTCCTCACAACAACAGGAAATGTTAGATGGTTTCTCCCCTGTGTGTTCTGTCAAAGGGCGGAAGACAGGGGGAGGGAGGCACCCACAAAACCACTTCAGACCCCCCGTTCTCCAGCTCTGTCTATAGAGGCGCAGGGTGTGCAAAGACGGATCAAATCAGTGCTTTGCTGTCTTATCAAATATATCATCCCGAGCAAAACTTTCTAACATGAATGTTCTTCGTGGTGGAAAATATTTACATGCTGACTGTCCTCCATGTAAATTATATACAGTGCCTTGAAAAAGTATTCACACCCCATTAAATTTCCCACGTTTTCTCATGTTACAACCAAAATGTAAATGTATTTTATTGGGATTTTATGTGATAGACCAACACAAAGTGTCACATAATTGTGAAGTGGAAGGAAAATGATAAATGATACAAATAAATATGTGAAAAGTGTGGGGGGGGGGGGCATTTGTATGGCCCCCCCCCGGAGTCAATACTTTGTAGAACCCCCTTTCTCTACAAGTCTTTTTGGGGGTGTCTCTACCAGCTTTGCACATCTAGAGAGGGACATTTTTGCCCATTCTTCTTTGTAAAATATCTCAAGTTCTGTCAGATTGGATGGAGAACGTCTGTGATCAGCAATTCTCAAGTCTTGCCACAGATTCTCAATGTGATTTAGGTCTGGACTGTGACTGGGCCATTCTAACACATGAATATGCTTTGATCTAAACCATTCCATTGTAGCTCTGGCTGTACTTTAGGGTCGTTGTCCTGCTGGAAGGTGAACCTCCCCCCAGTCTCAAGTCTTTTGTAGACTCTAACATGTTTTCTTCTAAGATTGTCCTGTATTTGTCTCCATCCATCTTCCCATCAACTCTGACCAGCTTCCCTGTCCCTGCTGAAGAAAAGCATCCCCACCACATGATGCTGCCACCATCATGTTTCACAGTGGGGATGGTGTGTTCAGGGTGATGTGCAGTGTTAGTTTTCCCCCACACATAGCGTTTTTCTTTTAGGCCAAAAAGTTTAGTTTTGGTCTCATCTGACCAGAGCACCTTCTTCCACATGTTTGCTGTGTCCCCCACATGATTGCTGTGTCCACCACATGGCTTCTCACAAACTGCAAACAGAACTTCTTATGACTTTCTTTCCCCAATGTCTTTCTTCTTGTCACTCTTCCATAAAGGGCAGATTTGTGGAGAGCACGACTAAGGCCCCTTTCACACGGGCGGACCGTATGTCCGTTTTTCACCCATCCGTTTTCGGATGAAAAACGGACATACATGTATCCCTATGGGATAGCGGATGTCAGCGGATGAACATCCTCTGACATCCGATGACATCAGTCTCCGCTATGCTCCATTTTTCAGAATAGAAAAATTTAAATTTTTCTATCCGTCTGCGGAGCGGATCGGATGAACACGGACAGACGGTCCGTGTTCATCCGATCCCCCATAGGGGAGAGCGGAGATCTGACAGGGCGGTCCCTGCACAGTGTGCGGGGGACCGCCCAGTCATCCGCCGGCTCAGCGGGGGATCAACGGAGCGATCCCCGCTGAGCAAGCGGAGGTTCACGGGGCGGATCATTACTGATCAGTCCCGTGTGAAAGGGGCCTAATAGTTGTCCTGTGGACAGATTCTCCCCCCTGAGCTGTGGATCTCTGCAGCTCCTCCAGAGTTACCATGGGCCTCTTGGATGCTTCTCTGATGAATGCTCTCCTTGCCCGGCCCGGTCAGTTTAGGTGGACGGCCATGTCTTGGTAGGTTTGCAGTTGTGCCATACTCTTTCCATTTTCCGATGATGGATTGATCAGAGCTCTGTGAGATGTTCAAAGCTTGGGAGATTTTTTTATAACCTGACCCTGCTTTATACTTCTCCACAACTTTATCCCTGACCTGTCTGGTGTGTTCCTTGGCCTTCATGATGCTGTTTGTTCACTAAGGTTCTCTAACAAACCTTTGAGGGCTTCACAGAACAGCTGTATTTATACTGAGATTACATTACACACAGGTGGACTCTATTTACTAATTAGGTGACTTCTGAAGGCAATTGGTTCCACTAGATTTTAGTTATCAGAGTAAAGGGGGCTGAATACAAATGCCCCCCACACTTTTCACATATTTATTTGTATCATTTATCATTTTTCTTCCACTTCACAATTATGTGCCACTTTGTGTTGGTCTATCACATAAAATCCCAATAAAATACATTTAGATTTTTGGCTGTAACATGACAAAATGTGGAAAATTTCAAGGGGTGTGAATACTTTTTCCAGGCACTGTATAGCCATGTAGAACGTATCGCTAAGAGGAGTTGCTTACATGATATCTTATCCTTAATGATAGCATTAGGGGCCAATCAGGTGTGCTGCATACAAATGTGCTGACAGGGGACACATCGACAGGAGGTTAGAGTAGACTGAGCAAACGGGTGACTTCATACGTGTTCTTTTGCTCCAACACAGTGCACTTACAGGCAGGGAGGGGACCTAGATGGCACCAATATGGCTGGGCTTTCTGGCAGAGCTGTGTAATTCTTGGCACTGGATGGACAGAAATACAAATCCTTTGGTGGGTAAAGCAGCTTCCAGGTCATATATCTCACCTGTGCGTTTGCCTTGCATTCAGCTTTCTATAAGGACAATGACGGTGTGATAATGACTTGAACTGTTGAAATAAAAATTGGGGTGGTTTTGGATTTCCCCTATTTATTATAAATAATAATTATTTTGTCTATTCTTATAGTTAGCTAGTCTATCAAAGCTCTGATAAGGTTAATGGTGGTGATATAATAATAATAATGTTAGCTATAGAAATAAACACGATGCTCAGATAAGCAAAGGTCTCATTTATTTAAAAGAAAGCAGAAATTCTAACATAAAACACTAAAAGAATACTAGAGAGCATATAAAACAGAAGAGCATAGATGATACTTTACGTACGGTCGTCCTCAGTATTCAGTGTCTGTCGGCTGGGATCAATTGGAAAAGAGGAAGCCTCATCATTTGTCCTCACTTTTTTAAGCGCACTCAGACACCACCCACACAAACACCCTCTGCCGTCAATGTAGTCCTCTGTCCAATGAGAAGCTATAAGGGGCTGGTCTTCCTAATCACCAGGATTTATGTTATTCCCCCGAACATCTTCCAGGAAGTATGTTCTTCTCTTTCACAAGGGGCTATGAACACCAGCCTTGACCCAGGTCCACTTCCAGTAACAGCTGGTGCCTTTTGATATCCTGATTTGCAGGCGAGGCAATTGGGCACTTTAATCTTCCCATCACCGGGTGGTCTGAAACAAAGCTCTTCTGTTCCTATATGCCACTTCCAGGGGGTATGCATGAATCCATTTTTCTAGGTGAAGATTCTGATAAGCGCTCTTCAGTTGCACGAACCCTGCTGGGTAAACTCACTTTACTAACGTTCCAAGATGACTTCCAACAGGCCAAATGGCTTTATTAACCAGGCAGTAAAAATCCAGAAATATAACATATTAAACCAACAACTGCCTTCCAACAAACTGTACTTTGTCCGCAGACCCTCCAAGTCACCGGAGACTGAAAAGAATAAGGCGAAGCGG
Source organism: Rana muscosa (assembly GCA_029206835.1). Taxonomy (NCBI): domain Eukaryota; kingdom Metazoa; phylum Chordata; class Amphibia; order Anura; family Ranidae; genus Rana; species Rana muscosa. The sequence goes on along the minus strand of CM055123.1, from coordinate 326,652,571 downwards.
ACTTCGAATTCCCAAGATGAAGAAATTACACCGACTCGTCATATTCCTCCTATACTTCCACAAATGTGAGTTTATACATTTATATTTATAATCTTTCTTTGGTTAGAGCAGGAAATGGTTGGAATCCCCTTTTCTTTTTTTTTTTGGGTTGTTTATGTCCCTTCTCTTCACTTCCCGTCCAGCAGACCCCATGCTGAGTCCCACCTATAACTCCACAATCAGCAAAAAAATTATGATCCCCTCCGACTCTGCAGGAGAAGTGTCAGATCTCCGCAGAGAGACCTTTGTTTCCACACAGAGAGCAAGATTCCTTCTCTGCAGCATGCTGGCAGAGGACAGGCCTTTCTACTCTTGTTGTGGGTTTTTTTTTATTTATTTTTTAAGAAAATAAACTGGAAACTTTGCACACCAATTTTTACCTCAATTAAACTGCGGGTTCAATTGGCTTTAACACAAAAATTTGCTTTTCAAAGCTTGGAAGATGAAGGGAAGGGGCAAAGCATTGTTAGATATGACATGTAATAGGTGTATTATTGGGCACTGGTTTGGTTATGCTTGATGTAAAAAAAAAAAAAAAAATGTTTATACAATATAAGTAAACATTAAAAAAGTTTTATCTTCTTGTGTATTTATTTATTTTGGTGTATTAATATTTATTATTACAGGTATTTATATAGCGCCATCATTCATACACATACTGGGGCCAATATGGACAGGAGCCAATTAGCTTGTGGTGCACCGAAATGCTAAAAACCAAAAATTCAGGATGCACTTTGCCGAAAACCTAAAGGCAGTTTTTAAAAATGTTTCTTTTAATTTAATTAATGTGACTGGTGTTTTTGCATTGAAGTCAATGGGACGCGATTTTGTATTGAAGTCACTAGGGTGCGCTTTTGCATTGAAGTCTATGGGAGGCGATTTTGCATTGAAGTCACTAGGGTGCGCTTTTGCATTGAAGTCTATGGGAGGCGATTTTGCATTGAAGTCACTAGGAGGGCGGCTTTGCATTGAATTCTATGGGACGCGACTTGGCATTGAAGTCTATGGGATGCAGCATGCCATTATTGGCACTTTTTCCTTTCTATCGGCAAAGCGCTGATAACCCTGTTTTCTGCCGATAATTTCCGGCGGACGATGTATCGGTGCATCCCTACAATTAACATACCAGCATGTCTGGAATGATGAAAAATTAACAACCTAAAAAATAGAAAGAGACAAGCATGTACCCAGTGTTATACATTTTTTCAAGAAATTTTTAAAGTTGCTACTTTCACACTTTCAATTTCCTGTTGTCTGTGAAACCTCAAAAAAAGCAACAAAATTGCCAAAATAATAATTACAAAAGCACTAAGAACACATAAAAAATGAGGAGCCATTTGAAGCATATTACATTACTCTCCCTCTATGGCAACTCTTCCTCTATAGTAACTCTTTCTCTATGGTAACTCTCCCTCTATGGTAACTCTCCCTCTATGGTAACTCTCCCTCTATGGTAACTCTCCCTCTATGGTAACCAGTGGCGGCTGGTGCTCAAAATTTTTTGGGGGGGGGGGGGGGCGCAAACAAACTGAAAAAAAAACAAAAACAATTGCCGCCACTGTGCTCATTAAACGCAGCCACTGTGCCCAAACGCCACCAGTTTGCCCCCTCAAATACAGCCAGTTTGTTTCCATATACAGCCAGTTTGTCCCCATATATATATAACCAGTGTGCCCCCATATATACAGCCAGTGTGCCCCCCATATACAGCCAGTGTGCCCCCATATACAGCCAGTGTGCTCCCATATACAGCCAGTGTGCTCCCATATACAACCAGTTTGTCCCCATATATAGCCAGTTTGTCCCCATATATAGCCAGTGTGCCCCCATATACAGCCAGTTTGTCCCCCATATACAGCCAGTTCCCCCATATACAGCCAGTTCCCCCCATATACAGCCAGTTTGTCCCCCATATACAGCCAGTTCCCCCCATATTCAGCCAGTTTGTCCCCCATATACAGTCAGTTCCCCCCAAATGCAGCCAGTTTGTCCCCCATATACAGCCAGTTCCCCCCAAATGCAGCCAGTGTGCCCCCATATACAGCCAGTTCCCCCCAAATGCAGCCAGTGTGCCCCCATAAACAGCCAGTTCCCCCCAAATGCAGCCAGTTTGTCCCCCATAATACAGCCAGTGTGCCCCCATATTCAGCCAGTTTGTCCCCCATATACAGCCAGTTCCCCCATATTCAGCCAGTTTGTCCCCATATACAGCTAGTTCCCAACAAATGCAGCCAGTTTGTCCCCCATAATACAGCCAGTGTGCCCCCATATTCAGCCAGTTTGTCCCCCATATACAGCCAGTTCCCCCCAAATGCAGCCAGTTTGTCCCCATATACAGCCAGTTCCCCCCAAATGCAGCCAGTTCGTCCCCCATAATACAGCCAGTGTGCCCCCATATTCAGCCAGTTTGTCCCCCATATACAGCCAGTTCCCCCCAAATGCAGCCAGTTTGTCCCCCATATACAGCCAGTTCCCCCCAAATGCAGCCAGTTTGTCCCCCATATACAGTCAGTTCCCCCCAAATGCAGCCTGTTCCCCCCCCCCAGCCCTGCACTTACCTTCCTCGGTCCGCGCCGTCCTCGATATGTTCTCCCGCCCTCGATGTCGCTTCAGCCAATCAGGTCACCGGTAACCAGATCCGGTGAACCTGATTGGCTGAAACCTCCACAGTCTTCTCCAAGGAACGCACCCCCGTGCGTACCTGGGAGGAGTTTTTGGAAGCCGAATACAGCGTGAGAGCTGTATTCGGAAAGCCTATCAGAGCCGCTGGCTCTGATAGGCACTTCCAAGCCACACCCACCGCCGGCCGCCGCTCTAATTCATGTGGCCGCCGCTCACCAGGAGGCCGGCCATTTGAATAGTGGGCAGCGCGGCAGCGGTGACAATACATAGATTCATGCAATGCATGAATCTGTGTATTGTCTTTCAGTGGCGGTGCGGGAGCGAGAGGGGGCGGCGCTCCTGCGCCCTCTATGGACGCACCGCCACTGATGGTAACTCTTCCTCTATGGTAACTCTTCCTCTATGGTAACTCTTTCTCTATGGTAACTCTTCCTCTATGGTAACTCTTCCTCTATGGCAACTCTTTCTCTATGGTAATTCTCCCTCTATGGTAACTCTCCCTCTATGGCAACTCTTCCTCTATGGTAACTCTTTCTCTATGGTAACTCTTCCTCTATGGTAACTCTTCCTCTATGGTAACTCTTCCTCTATGGCAACTCTTTCTCTATGGTAATTCTCCCTCTATGGTAACTCTCCCTCTATGGCAACTCGTCCTCTATGGTAACTCTTCCTCTATGGTAACTCTTCCTCTATGGTAACTCTTTCTCTATGGTAACTCTTCCTCTATGGTAACTCTTCCTCTATGGCAACTCTTTCTCTATGGTAACTCTCCCTCTATGGTAACTCTTCCTCTATGGCAACTCGTCCTCTATGGTAACTCTTCCTCTATGGTAACTCTTCCTCTATGGTAACTCTTCCTCTATGGCAACTCTTTTTCTATGGTAATTCTCCCTCTATGGTAACTCTCCCTCTATGGCAACTCATCCTCTATGGTAACTCTTCCTCTATGGTAACTCTTCCTCTATGGTAACTCTTCCTCTATGGTAACTCTTTCTCTATGGTAACTCTTCCTCTATGGTAACTCTTCCTCTATGGTAACTCTCCCTCTATGGCAACTCTTCCTCTATGGTAACTCTTTCTCTATGGTAACTCTTCCTCTATGGTAACTCTTCCTCTATGGTAACTCTTCCTCTATGGCAACTCTTTCTCTATGGTAACTCTCACTCTTTGGTAACTCTTTCTCTATGGTAACTCTTCCTCTATGGTAACTCTTTCTCTATGGTAACTCACCCTCTATGGTAACTCCTCCTCTATGGTAACTCCTCCTCTATAGTAACTCTGCATTTAAATAATAGATTCCAAGCAGAAGCAATGTGCAGTCATTGAGTTCTTGATGAAGGAGGGGTGCAGGCTGTCCAACACCCACAGAAGGCTACATAATTGTTACAGAGGTGACACCAATAACATCAGCAATGTCTTGTCATTGGTGACTCTTGTCAATGGTGTCCCCTCCATAAGCATTCTGTAGCCTTCTGTGGATGTTGGACAGCCTGCATCCCTCCTTCATCAAGAACTCAATGACCGCACATTGCTTCTGCTTGGAATTCATTATGGTGAATAAGTGTTGAAATCCTATTGGTTTTAAAGTTTGAACTACGCATGTGATGGCGCCATCCATCAGTATCCTTCAGCTCCTGCTTTCATGAAGGTCTATGGCTGAATAAAGCACATTGGATTCCATAAACTTCTGCAAGGCTTGGGTCCAGGAACAGTTTTAGGGACTCTTGCTCAAAGCTGACAGACTTTTTGGTTGACCCTTTCAAAGTTAATGGAGGGGGGGGGGGGGTTGCGGTAAATCTTGTTCTTGCTCAATTGTGGGAATTTGTGGAGCTAATAAGAAAGTAGAGATGAGCTTTGGTCTGGGCTTGGATTCGGTACAAACTTATGTTTGGATGAGCCTAGAAGAAAGCAGTCAGTGCCGAGCCAATCAGCTGTGGGCAGGCGATACCCCACCGTGCAGCTTCATGGACACAAAGGGGCCCTCAGGCTAGCAACATCATTCATCTAATATGGTCATGTGGCCAATATCAATACTCGTCCCTTCAAATGATTGGCTCTTGCAGCTCAGCTGGCCTATAGGGCAAAGACTCAGCACTGGACTATAGGCCGTTCCTTATTATGTGAACTTTGGATTCACTGCAAACCCAAACCTCATCCCTATCACTGACCTGTACTTTGTTTTTCAGGTGTACCACTGGATTTCAGGAAGAACGTAATAACAGAAGTGGAGAAGAAGGTCAATCTGCCGTGTGGGGTGGAGTCACATGGGAACATTGAATGGCAAAGGGGTGGATCCTTACTCATCAGATACAAAAACTACCAGAAGCTCACAAATAATGTTATAAAAGGTAAAAAGTCAAGGTGAACAAGAATGAAGTAAGAACCGTTACCTGCCCCTCACCCCCTTCCTGCCCAGGCCTATTCTCAGCTTTCGGCGCTGTCACACTTTGAATGACAATTACGCGGTCGTGTAACATTGTACACATGTGATATTTTTTATAATTTCTTTCCCACAAATAGAGATTTCTTTTGGTGGTATTTAATCACGGAGGGGTTTTTTATTTTTTGTTAACAAAAACAAAAAAAATACGGAAAAATTGGAAAAACAAAACAAAACCGTTTTATATTTTGTTATAAAATTTTGCAAACAGGTAATTTTTCTCCTTCATTGATGTACGCTGATGAGGCTGCACTGATGGGCACCGATAAAGCGGCACTGATGGACACTGATAAGTGACACTGGTGGGCACTGATGAGGTGACACTGGTGGGCACTGATGGGTGGCACTGATGGACACTGATAAGTGACACTGGTGGGCACTGATGAGGTGACACTGGTGGGCACTGATGGGTGGCACTGATGGACACTGATAAGTGACACTGGTGGGCACTGATGAGGTGACACTGGTGGGCACTGATGGGTGGCACTGGTGGACACTCAGAGGTGGCACTGATGGGTGGCACTGATGGGTGGCACTTATGAGCGGCACTGAAGGGCATTGATAGGTGGCACTGATGGGTGGCAGCGATGGGCACTGATGGGTGGCACTGATGGACACTGATGAGGTGACACTGGTGGGCACTGATGAGATGACACTGGTGGGCACTGATGAGATGACACTGGTGGGCACTGATGAGATGACACTGGTGGGCACTGATGAGGTGACACTGGTGGGCACTGATGGGTGGCACTGGTGGGCACTGAGAGGTGGCACTGATCGGTGGCACTTATGAGTGGCACTGAAGGGCATTGATAGGTGGCACTGATGCGTGGCAGCGATGGGTACTGATGGGTGGCACTGATGGGCACTGGTAGGTGACACTCATAGGCAGCACTGCTAGGTGGCACTATTGGCCACTGATTGGCACCACTGGTGGGCATTGATAGGTGGCACTGATTGGTGGCACTGATATGCACTGGTGGTCAGAGATAAGGTGGCTGTAGCTCTTCCTCTTCGGGACACTTGTGCACTTTGTCCTGGGACTTGGGACTATAAAGTCACCTGGCAAGTTGTACCCCATGATTTCCAATGAGTACCAATTATATCTGTGCGACTTCAAAGTATTCCCTCTACTACTTTGGTCTGACTTTGATGCGACTTGAGGTCTATAGACCTTTAAGATTACACAGGCATTGCGTCATGTCGCATCAAAGTCGTGGTAAAATAACGTCGCTGCAAAAATGTGGCAAAATCGTGCGACTTTCAGGTTGCACAAGACTGTGAAAGGGGGCCTAATACTTTACCTATACTTAGATGTAAGAATAAAGTGTGGGCCCCTAACAAAGAAGGTAGGTTGAAAGGTATGGGGGTACCATCATCCTTCCAATAGAAAACTGGGGACCAACCCCACTGTGTCTCCAGAAAGAAAGGGAAATGGAGGATCTCGGCACCCAAAATTTACAATAACATAATAATAAAAATAACTTTTTATTGATACAAAACACTAAAAGGAGCACATATCCACATACATGTATAAAAGCAACAATAACATCTTCAAATCATGTGTTATTGAACTGATAAGAACAATTTCTGCCGGTAATGGGGCACCATAGGCGTGCACACAGGGTGTGCCAGGTGTGCCTGGGCACACCTTTATCACCCGGTGCGCAGTAAGCCGGCCATAGATGGATGGGATTTCGGCTAGTTCAAAAGGGACTGGCCGATATTCAATCCATCTATGGTCAGGCTGGTTGTAGTGAAGTCAGTCCATCAATCGACTTCAGTACAACCAGCCTGTCAGATTTTTTGCATGTGATCACTGCCAGCAGCTACAGCAGCCAGCGGTGATCATTGTGTTCTGCTGGCATAGAAGGCTCTATTGTTCTGTGTGCCGGTGGGGGGATGGGAAAGATTTCCCTGCGACGGACTCTGCCATAAGAAACTCCTTCTCCTTCTCTGTCACTGTGCCGGGGGGGGGGGTTAGGGTTAGGGATAGGGTACACCTTTATATATACACACACACACACGCATGTGTAGCTTTGGGGTGCACCCCCTAATGCAATAGGCTGGGCACACCTATGTGTGGTCCCCTCAGACATCAGATGAGGGCACAAGATGTAATCTATCCTCAATGTACAGGGAATCCTTTACATGTTTCGTGGGAAAAAAAAGCTTCTTCAGGAGGAATAATATAAAGTAACAATCTGTAACAGAAACATAATAACAATATGACACATCCAATAACATTAATAACAATAGGTTACCGTTGAGTGCTGGCTCCTCCTGGGTAAGTAACTCAGTGACCTTTCCCCTCCACTATTCTTATTAATGTCATTTGTGTACAGCGTCGCACGACTGCACAATTAACAGTTAAAGTAGCGCAGTGCTGAATAGCAAAATATGTCCTGGACAGGAAGGGGGGGGGGGGGTAAAACCTTCCAGGGGTCAAGTGGTTAATAAACAAAAACTGTATAAATTCCAGGCAGATTTGGGTCCTAGTGGGAACTGATCCCAGAAGCTAAGTGCTGCAAGACTACAAGCAAACCCCCGGCTGCCATCTTGTTATCATTGGTGACCGATGATATTCTAATATTGTGAAGCAGATCATTTTTATGGAAGAAACAAAGAAAGGAAAAGGCAGAGGGTGGCTTGTTGTCCACCTACCTCCTACCCTAAACAAAAAATATTTTTTTCCCCATTTTTTTTTTAACCCTTTGACCTGTTGATATCTGTGATTGTAGATTCAAACCGCTTCAACATACTGGAACATTCTAGGAGTGACCTGGAGGTGAATAATGTGCAGAGAAGTGATTCAGGGAACTACACCTGCCAGAAAGACAAGACCACCATTCTTCACAAGGTGCAACTCCTCGTCTTTGCAGGTAAGTACAACTCCAGCCAATGGGTGAGCTGCTAATTCTATCCGGGAAACATATCAGCACATGTATGCAAACTATGATACTGAATACCCAGAGCTACGGCTCTATACCAGCGGCCTCCAAACTACTCCCCTCCCCCCTTCCATTAGGGTTAAGGTCTGGGTGCCCATATCCCTACAATACACCATTGCGCCCAGGGCAGCTTCCCCTCCTGCCCACCCCTTGTCCCAGTCCTGCATATCAGCACATGTATGCAAACTATGATACTGTATACCCAGAGCTACGGTTCTACACCAGTGGCCTCCAAACGGTCGCCCTTTGCTTGCCTTTTTCTGCCCCTTGGGGCGCTATTCCTTCCACTGACACCAACATTGGGGCATAATACTTGCAACAGACACCAACAGTGGGCACCCCACAACACCAACATGCACTGATTATTGGTGCAGTCCCATCAGAGCTTCCTATCAGTGGCCATCAGTGCCACCTACTGTATCAGTGGCCAACAGCGCTACCTATTAGTGCCCATCAGTGCCGCCTATCAGTGCCCATCAGTGCCGCCTATCAGTGCCCATCAGTGCTGCCTATCAGTGCAAATCAGTGCTGCCTATCAGTGCCCATCAGTTTCACCTATCAGTGACCATCAGTGGTGGCCATCAGTGCTGCCTGTCAGTGCTGCCTATCAGTGCCCATCAGTGCTGCCTATTAGTGCCCATCAGTGCTGCCTATTAGTGCCCATCAGTGCTGCCTATCAGTGCCACCTATCCGTGCCAAACAGTGCTGCCTATCAGTGCCCATCAGTGCTGCCTATCAGTGCCCATCAGTGCTGCCTATCAGTGCCCATCAGTTTCACCTATCAGTGACCATCAGTGGTGGCCATCAGTGCCGCAGTGGCGGTGCGTCAATAGAGGGCACCGGAGCGCCGCCCCCTCTCGCTCCCGCACCGCCACTGAAAGACAATACACAGATTCATGCATTGCATGAATCTGTGTATTGTCACCACTGCCGCGCTGCCCACTATACATATGGCCGGCCTCCTGGTGAGCGCCGGCCATATGAATTAGAGCGGTGTCCGGCGGTGGGTGTAACTTGAAAGTGTCTATCACAGCCAGCGGCTCTGATAGGCTTTCCGAATACAGCTCTCACGCTGTATTCGGCTTCCAAAAACTCCTCCCAGGTACGCACGGGGGTGCGTTCCTGGGAGGAGACTGTGTGGAGGTTTCAGCCAATCAGGTTCACCGGATCTGGTTACCGGCGGCGGTAACCTGATTGACTGAAGCGACATCGAGGGCGGGAGAACACATCGAGGACGGCGCGGACCGAGGAAGGTAAGTGCAGGGCTGGGGGGGGGACAGGCTGCATTTGGGGGACAAACTGGCTGAATATGGGGGACAAACTGGCTGAATATGGGGCACAAACTGGCTGCATTTGGGGGGAACTGGCTGAATATGGGGGACAAACTGGCTGAATATGGGCGGAACTCGCTGTATATGGGGGACAAACTGGCTGCATTTGGGGGGAACTGGCTGAATATGGGGGACAAACTGGCTAAATATGGGGGGAACTGGCTGTATATGGGGGACACGCTGGCTGCATTTGGGGGGAACTGGCTGAATATGGGGGACAAACTGGCTGAATATGGGGGACAAACTGGCTGAATATGGGGGACAAACTGGCTGAATATGGGGGACAAACTGGCTGCATTTGGGGGGAACTGGCTGTATATGGGGACAAACTGGCTGTATATGGGGGCACACTGGCTATATATATGGGGGCACACTGGCTATATATATGGGGGCACACTGGCTATATATATATGGGGGCACACTGGCTGTATATGGAAACAAACTGGCTGTATTTGAGGGGGAAAACTGGTGGCGTTTGGGCACAGTGGCTGCGTTTAATGGGCACAGTGGCGGCAATTGATTTTTTTTTTCAGTTTGTTTGCGCCCCCCCAAAAATTTTGAGCACCAGCCGCCACTGCAGTGCCGCCTATCAGTGCCCATCAGTGCTGCCTATCAGTGCCCATCAGTGCCACCTATCCGTGCCAAACAGTGCTGCCTATCAGTGCCCATCAGTGCCGTCTATCAGTGCCCATCAGTGCTGCCTATCAGTGCCCATCAGTGCTGCCTATCAGTGCCCATCAGTGCTGCCTATCAGTGCCCATCAGTGCTGCATATCAGTGCCCATTAGTGCTGCCCATCAGTGCTGCCTATCCGTGCCCATCAGTGCTGCCTATCAGTGCCCATCAGTGCTGGCTATTAGTGCTGCCTATCTGTGACCATCAGTGCCGCCTATCCGTGCCCATCAGTGCCGCCTATCAGTGCCCATCAGTGCTGCCTATTAGTGCCCATCAGTGCTGCCTATTAGTGCCCATCAGTGCTGCCTATCAGTGCCCATCAGTGCCGCCTATCCGTGCCCATCAGTGCCCCCATCAGTGCCCATCAGTGCCGCCTATCAGTGCCCATCAGTGCCGCCTATCAGTGCCCATTAGTGCCGCCTATCAGTGCCCATCAGTGCTGCCTATCCGTACCCATCAGTGCCCATCAGTGCAGCCTATCAGTGCCACCTATTAGTGCCACCTATCAGTGCCTCGTCAGCAGGACTCTGAGCGGAGAGCATCTCTCTCATACAGACAGTTCCCCCTCCCTCCTCCCTTTCACTGATGGGGGAGGAGAGAGACGATCTGCTCCTCCTCCTCCCGTGTGCCTCGTGGGAAGGGTGAAGCTAAGCAGCTGACCTTTGTGACCCTAATAAATCCACCACTGACTCTCACTGATGTCCGGGTATTTTCTACTCCCACTGGCCACAGTCCGGCCCCCTGAAGTCTGATGGAAAGTAAACTTTCCCTTTGTTTGGAGACCCCGAATCTACACAATGGGGCTTCCATTCAGGTGCAGTACTCAGCACATTTAACCTGAACTTCAGGCAAAGGATTTACATTTTTGTCCATCCAGTGCTGAGATTTACACAGCTCTGCCACAAATCACAGCCCCATCTGACCAAGAAAGAACTCATTAGCTTGATGATCTTTCTATGTTGCAGTTTCACTTTTACTTACAGGTTTCCTCCCCACCTCCACCCTGTGACTGGACAGTGAAAGGAGAATCAGTGGGCTGATGAGTTCCGCTCTGTCACTCTGCTCTCTACTTCTATCAGCACTGCAGTGCAACTGATTGTCTCCTTGTGCTTCTCTAACCCTAACACTGAGAACCGAGCGATCAAACACCAACTCCCTGAGCAGAGAGCTGGTGACTGCTGAGCTATGGACGGGGCAGGAGCGGCCGGCTCAGGCTTTCAGTGGCCAGCTGAGAGACTGAGCCGGGTTGCCGGTCCAAGCATTTGGGCGGATCCTGGCTTCATTGTCACGATCTTGCCCGAGCCTGGACCAGCCCTGTGACGCCAGCCAACAGCGGGATTCAGCCTGTTGTCTGCTGAAAAAGGGTCACAGGAGAGCAGAATGAACTGCACCCATGTGATCCACAGAAGAAGTCCAGTGGAACCTCAGATTACGAGCACAATCTGTTGCAGGAGAATTCTCTTAATCAAAAGCACTTGCATATCAAAGCGAGTTTCCCCAAAGAAGTCAATGGAAACGAAAATAATTTGTTCCGCATTGACTTCAATGGCATGCAATACTGCATGTGGCCAGAGGTGGGGGGGCGCTGGAGAGCCTCGGAAACTCTCGGAAAGGCTCGGGGACAGCTCGGCTGAACTCGGAAAGCCTCGGAAAGGCCCGGGAACGGAGTATTTCCGAGTTTTTCCGAGCATTTCCAAACTGCTCCAATCGGCTCCACTCGGCTCCGGCGCCCCCCCCACCCCACCTCAGGCCAAACGCGGTACTGCACACCGCTGTGGCTTGAATCCTGCTAGTTTTGCAAGACAACACTCGCAAACCGAGTCAGGATTTAAAAAAAAAAGAATTGCTTGTATTGCGAAACGCACGTTAACCGCGTTACTCACAATCCGAGGTTTCACTGTCCAGCCAAACCAGCTCTCCCCGCACTTCTCCTTTAAGTTTGGACTTGCCTTCCACTTTAAGACCTCTGACAGTTTTCATTGTCTGTGTCCCGTTTGGAGAGATTTCCCTTCATTTCTTGTCCTCTTGGACAGACAGTTTCCCCGTCACCCACTTTACTTGTGTATCCCCCTCCTACATAGGAGCTGGGCGGGGGGTTCTGTCATTTCAGTTACTGGCTCACTGTAATCAGTTACTCTGAATGTGATTAGTCAGGTCTGTTCTGTGTTTCACTGGCTGCAGGGTTGACTACTTCCCCCTGTCTTCCTGGAAAGGTTCTGGAAGATGGTGGGCTGGGAGGGTCTAATCAGCAGCTGAATACTTAGGCAGTCCTGGCCAATCCCTGAGGAGAGGTGCCCAGATGGTGGCTGGAAGGGAGCATTAACACTCTGAGACTGAGAGCAGAGAACTTCTTGTCCTAGAGGAGGAGATCCCATTCTGGAGGGCTGCTGTTCCCCCCCCCCCCCCACCCTCCGGCAGGCTGCCATGTGCCTTCTGTTCATCAAGGTTCCAGCTAAGCTATCTGTGTGACCTATTCTGACAAAATTTGCTGGAGGTGACTGAGGGACATTCATCTGGCGATCAGTGGCGGCCCGTGCATTATGGGCGCACGGGCGCCGCCCCCCCCCTAACACCGCCGCCACCCTCCCTGTCCATGCGCCCAGCCCCTTTCAGGACACCGGACGCATGAATTACAATTACGGGGATAGGCGGGGGGTGTATTTTGAAGCACCTGATTGGTGCCAGAGGCTCTAATAGGCTTCAAAAAAGGGTGAAGCTCTGGGCGCAGAGCATTGCGTCCGGAGCCCACCCAGGTGTGTTGCAACAGCAAATGAATATTCGCTGTTGCAACACTGATCCTCCTCCCGGCCAATCACGAAGCAGGTATGAACCCTGTTTCCCGATTAGCCAAAACATCAGGCAATCCTATTGAATGCCTAGCGCCGGGAGGAGCTGAGAGGAGACGCACCGTGGAAGCTGCTCAAGAAGAGGACACCAGATCAACTTTCCCACGAGCCCGCCACGCTTAAGGACAGGGGCGACCGCGCTGGAAGATGGCTGCATCAGCTCCGCACTCCATAAAGACCCGACCGCTGTTCTCACCACCCGCATCCAGGCTAAGGACTGACCAGTAGACAGCGGGTGGTTTTTTTGGGGGGAGTTAGTGCCATACTATGGGAGGAGGGTAGGGGCAATTGTGCTAGTGCTGTTCCACCGGCAGCCCGGGGTGGGGGGGGGTGTTTGCCACTCCCCCCCCAAAAAAAACCCCCACCAGCTGCCACTGGTCTTTAAGATATTGGAAGGAGGCGTCCAACTACCCGAAGACATTAGTGATTACAGATTTGATAGAGAGAGATCCCTGAGACTGTGTGCTGCTACCATCCTTCGTAGTGCTGAGTCAGCGGTGCTCAATGATGGGACCTTGTGCCTAGGGTGGCCACATTTCCGAACTGCCATTCAGGGACACCCCGCGCATGTTCTCCCCCCCCCTGTGCACGCCCTCGCGCCAGCCCAAAAAAATATGATTTCTGATACTTTGTTTTGCCAATTTTTGAAAAAACAAAAGCAAACAGTGGTCACCAGTTTAGACAGGTGATATACATTTTTTACACATTTTTTTTTTATTGCCCCCACTTGTCAGCCTCATTTTTTTTGCCCCCCACTTGTCAGCCTAATTTTGTATTGCCATCCCACTTGTCAGCTTCATTTTTTATTGCCCCCCAGGGCAGGGCCCGACTTTGTCAGCCTCATTTATTACTGTACTGTCCCCAGCCCCAGTGCCCCAACTTGTCACCTGACCTGCTCCAATCAGGTTCCATTTGCTCACCTTCTAATCTGGACTGGTCTGGTGTGTTGGGCGGTTGAGCGTCAGTTTTTGTTCCCTGGCCCAGGCTGGGGTGAAACAAAAGTGGGAGTCGGGACAGGCAGCCGAGCCGTGGATATAAGCCAGCCAGCACTGCAAAATGCCACCGCCTGTCGGGAGGTCACTGAAGCCTGAAGGAGCCAGGAGATGCTGCTGCCGTGGTCGGAGGAGGAGAGGAGGTGGGTGGACTCGGAGCACAGGGCGGCACTGGGTAAAGGCCTTGCTCCTCTCGGCCTCGCTCTGAGACTCTGCGAATGTGACGTCATTGGTTGCTGGATGCCAGGCGGGGCGGCCCTAGCAACCAGTTTGGCAATTGTCTAATAGGGTGTCTGTGTGTCCTCATTTCATTCCGGGACACTGCATTGTCCCGGAATGAAGGTGCCCGGGACACGGAAAAACAAATGCAAATTGCGGGACAATACTTGTGCCGGGTGTCCTGGTATAGCTCAGTCCACTAACTGCTTGTGCAAAGACTCTGCTCACAATAATAGGGGGAAGATTGGTGTCCTCGTGTTGCTACTAGAGTTACTGGGGTATCCCACAGTTACCTTACTCCTATCCAAGTTCAAGTTCTACAATAAAGCATCAGAAAATGCAAACCCCTAGACCTGCGTTTCTCAACCTTTTTTTAGTTGAGGCACCCTCTAAAATTCTAGACAATCTCGAGGCACCCCAAAATGTAAAATGTAAAAAACTATCCTAATAGCTTTACAAAACGCAGCAACATCCACACATAGGACACCCAACGTTAGAGGTGATCTATTCTTCCAAAGCAAATACACTTTTGCACTTTTGCACACTGTAACTGACTAGTGTTCCAATGTTTCTCTTCTCCCTCCATATCTATCCATCAGTCAGCTAATGTCACCCCAGTGCTGAGGAGGGTCAAACAAGGATGCTGTGGAGGCTACAGACATTCTCCTTATTAACTAATGACGTTGGTTGTTACGATGCCGGTGTCTAGAAAGTCGTAATGATGCATAATGAAGACCTGCGGCTTTGTGTGACCAAAAGGCTTCATCCATCTGCCGGCTTGTATACAATTTTTTTTTATAAATTTTTAGGCATTTTGCCAAGACACTCCTTAACCACTTCAATACCATGCACTTATGCACCTTCCCGCCCAGACCAATTTTCAGCTTTCAGTACTCTCACACTTTGAATGACAATTACTCAGTCATGCTACACTGTATCCAAACAAAATTTTTATCATTTTCTTCTCACAAATAGAGCTTTCTTTTGGTGGTATTTAATCGCCACTGGGTTTTTTATTTTTTGCGATATAAGCAAAAAAACAGCAATTTTTTAAAAAAAAAAAAACTTTTTTTTAGTTTCTATTGTAAAATTTTGCAAATAAGTAATTTTTCTTCATAAATTTGTGCCAAAATGTATACTGCTACATATCTTTGGTAGAATGAACCCAAATTAGTGTATATTATTTGGTCTTTGTGAAAGTTATAGAGTCTACAAACTATGGTGGCAATCACTGAAAATTGATCACATCTGATCACGCCTGATGTACTGAAGGGATATCTCATTTCTTGAGTAGGGATGAGCTTCGTGTTCGAGTCGAACATACGTTCGACTCGAACATTGGCTGTTCGATCGTTCGACGAAGATCGAACGATTTGGGCCGTTCGCGCCAAATTCGAGTGACGCGAACGGCCCACAATGCACTACGCCATCGCAGTGTCATCCAGGCGCTGTGATTGGCCAAGCATGCACTGTGACCCCGCATGCTTGGCCAATCACAGCGCCGGCAGCGAGGAGAGCAATGATTGGCCACAGGCAGGATGCCTGTGGCCAATTATTGCTGAGGGTGTTTAGTACACGCCCCACACTATAAAAGGCCGCCAGCACGGCGGCCTAGTGTAGTGTGTTCCGGAGCAGGGATAGAGTAGCATAGGCAGGGACAGTGACTGTTATTTCTTTCTTGCTTAACCTGGATTCCTTTAGTTTAGGGAAAGAGAAGGATAGGTAGGGAGAGTGTCAGTGTGTTTTGTGCTTCTGCTATAGTGTGCTTAAAAAAAAACATTTATTCTAGGGACAGAAAACTCTAGGTAGGGACAGTGTCAGTTTCTTTCACTCTGCAAGTCCTTGTTTCCAGGGACCTGGAAGGACAGTGAGTGAATTGTCCTTTTGCTATATTGTGATTAAAAAAAACATTTATTCTAGGGACAGAAAACTCTAGGTAGGGACAGTGTCAGTTTCTTTCACTCTGCAAGTCCTTGTTTCCAGGGACCTGGAAGGACAGTGAGTGAATTGTCCTTTTGCTATATTGTGATTAAAAAAAACATTTATTCTAGGGACAGAAAACTCTAGGTAGGGACAGTGTCAGTTTCTTTCACTCTGCAAGTCCTTGTTTCCAGGGACCTGGAAGGACAGTGAGTGAATTGTCCTTTTGCTATATTGTGATTAAAAAAAACATTTATTCTAGGGACAGAAAACTCTAGGTAGGGACAGTGTCAGTTTCTTTCACTCTGCAAGTCCTTGTTTCCAGGGACCTGGAAGGACAGTGAGTGAATTGTCCTTTTGCTATATTGTGATTAAAAAAAACATTTATTCTAGGGACAGAAAACTCTAGGTAGGGACAGTGTCAGTTTCTTTCACTCTGCAAGTCCTTGTTTCCAGGGACCTGGAAGGACAGTGAGTGAATTGTCCTTTTGCTATATTGTGATTAAAAAAAACATTTATTCTAGGGACAGAAAACTCTAGGTAGGGACAGTGTCAGTTTCTTTCACTCTGCAAGTCCTTGTTTCCAGGGACCTGGAAGGACAGTGAGTGAATTGTCCTTTTGCTATATTGTGATTAAAAAAAACATTTATTCTAGGGACAGAAAACTCTAGGTAGGGACAGTGTCAGTTTCTTTCACTCTGCAAGTCCTTGTTTCCAGGGACCTGGAAGGACAGTGAGTGAATTGTCCTTTTGCTATATTGTGATTAAAAAAAACATTTATTCTAGGGACAGAAAACTCTAGGTAGGGACAGTGTCAGTTTCTTTCACTCTGCAAGTCCTTGTTTCCAGGGACCTGGAAGGACAGTGAGTGAATTGTCCTTTTGCTATATTGTGATTAAAAAAAACATTTATTCTAGGGACAGAAAACTCTAGGTAGGGACAGTGTCAGTTTCTTTCACTCTGCAAGTCCTTGTTTCCAGGGACCTGGAAGGACAGTGAGTGAATTGTCCTTTTGCTATATTGTGATTAAAAAAAACATTTATTCTAGGGACAGAAAACTCTAGGTAGGGACAGTGTCAGTTTCTTTCACTCTGCAAGTCCTTGTTTCCAGGGACCTGGAAGGACAGTGAGTGAATTGTCCTTTTGCTATATTGTGATTAAAAAAAACATTTATTCTAGGGACAGAAAACTCTAGGTAGGGACAGTGTCAGTTTCTTTCACTCTGCAAGTCCTTGTTTCCAGGGACCTGGAAGGACAGTGAGTGAATTGTCCTTTTGCTATATTGTGATTAAAAAAAACATTTATTCTAGGGACAGAAAACTCTAGGTAGGGACAGTGTCAGTTTCTTTCACTCTGCAAGTCCTTGTTTCCAGGGACCTGGAAGGACAGTGAGTGAATTGTCCTTTTGCTATATTGTGATTAAAAAAAACATTTATTCTAGGGACAGAAAACTCTAGGTAGGGACAGTGTCAGTTTCTTTCACTCTGCAAGTCCTTGTTTCCAGGGACCTGGAAGGACAGTGAGTGAATTGTCCTTTTGCTATATTGTGATTAAAAAAAACATTTATTCTAGGGACAGAAAACTCTAGGTAGGGACAGTGTCAGTTTCTTTCACTCTGCAAGTCCTTGTTTCCAGGGACCTGGAAGGACAGTGAGTGAATTGTCCTTTTGCTATATTGTGATTAAAAAAAACATTTATTCTAGGGACAGAAAACTCTAGGTAGGGACAGTGTCAGTTTCTTTCACTCTGCAAGTCCTTGTTTCCAGGGACCTGGAAGGACAGTGAGTGAATTGTCCTTTTGCTATATTGTGATTAAAAAAAACATTTATTCTAGGGACAGAAAACTCTAGGTAGGGACAGTGTCAGTTTCTTTCACTCTGCAAGTCCTTGTTTCCAGGGACCTGGAAGGACAGTGAGTGAATTGTCCTTTTGCTATATTGTGATTAAAAAAACATTTATTCTAGGGACAGAAAACTCTAGGTAGGGACAGTGTCAGTTTCTTTCACTCTGCAAGTCCTTGTTTCCAGGGACCTGGAAGGACAGTGAGTGAATTGTCCTTTTGCTATATTGTGATTAAAAAAAACATTTATTCTAGGGACAGAAAACTCTAGGTAGGGACAGTGTCAGTTTCTTTCACTCTGCAAGTCCTTGTTTCCAGGGACCTGGAAGGACAGTGAGTGAATTGTCCTTTTGCTATATTGTGATTAAAAAAAACATTTATTCTAGGGACAGAAAACTCTAGGTAGGGACAGTGTCAGTTTCTTTCACTCTGCAAGTCCTTGTTTCCAGGGACCTGGAAGGACAGTGAGTGAATTGTCCTTTTGCTATATTGTGATTAAAAAAAACATTTATTCTAGGGACAGAAAACTCTAGGTAGGGACAGTGTCAGTTTCTTTCACTCTGCAAGTCCTTGTTTCCAGGGACCTGGAAGGACAGTGAGTGAATTGTCCTTTTGCTATATTGTGATTAAAAAAAACATTTATTCTAGGGACAGAAAACTCTAGGTAGGGACAGTGTCAGTTTCTTTCACTCTGCAAGTCCTTGTTTCCAGGGACCTGGAAGGACAGTGAGTGAATTGTCCTTTTGCTATATTGTGATTAAAAAAAACATTTATTCTAGGGACAGAAAACTCTAGGTAGGGACAGTGTCAGTTTCTTTCACTCTGCAAGTCCTTGTTTCCAGGGACCTGGAAGGACAGTGAGTGAATTGTCCTTTTGCTATATTGTGATTAAAAAAAACATTTATTCTAGGGACAGAAAACTCTAGGTAGGGACAGTGTCAGTTTCTTTCACTCTGCAAGTCCTTGTTTCCAGGGACCTGGAAGGACAGTGAGTGAATTGTCCTTTTGCTATATTGTGATTAAAAAAAACATTTATTCTAGGGACAGAAAACTCTAGGTAGGGACAGTGTCAGTTTCTTTCACTCTGCAAGTCCTTGTTTCCAGGGACCTGGAAGGACAGTGAGTGAATTGTCCTTTTGCTATATTGTGATTAAAAAAAACATTTATTCTAGGGACAGAAAACTCTAGGTAGGGACAGTGTCAGTTTCTTTCACTCTGCAAGTCCTTGTTTCCAGGGACCTGGAAGGACAGTGAGTGAATTGTCCTTTTGCTATATTGTGATTAAAAAAAACATTTATTCTAGGGACAGAAAACTCTAGGTAGGGACAGTGTCAGTTTCTTTCACTCTGCAAGTCCTTGTTTCCAGGGACCTGGAAGGACAGTGAGTGAATTGTCCTTTTGCTATATTGTGATTAAAAAAAACATTTATTCTAGGGACAGAAAACTCTAGGTAGGGACAGTGTCAGTTTCTTTCACTCTGCAAGTCCTTGTTTCCAGGGACCTGGAAGGACAGTGAGTGAATTGTCCTTTTGCTATATTGTGATTAAAAAAAACATTTATTCTAGGGACAGAAAACTCTAGGTAGGGACAGTGTCAGTTTCTTTCACTCTGCAAGTCCTTGTTTCCAGGGACCTGGAAGGACAGTGAGTGAATTGTCCTTTTGCTATATTGTGATTAAAAAAAACATTTATTCTAGGGACAGAAAACTCTAGGTAGGGACAGTGTCAGTTTCTTTCACTCTGCAAGTCCTTGTTTCCAGGGACCTGGAAGGACAGTGAGTGAATTGTCCTTTTGCTATATTGTGATTAAAAAAAACATTTATTCTAGGGACAGAAAACTCTAGGTAGGGACAGTGTCAGTTTCTTTCACTCTGCAAGTCCTTGTTTCCAGGGACCTGGAAGGACAGTGAGTGAATTGTCCTTTTGCTATATTGTGATTAAAAAAAACATTTATTCTAGGGACAGAAAACTCTAGGTAGGGACAGTGTCAGTTTCTTTCACTCTGCAAGTCCTTGTTTCCAGGGACCTGGAAGGACAGTGAGTGAATTGTCCTTTTGCTATATTGTGATTAAAAAAAACATTTATTCTAGGGACAGAAAACTCTAGGTAGGGACAGTGTCAGTTTCTTTCACTCTGCAAGTCCTTGTTTCCAGGGACCTGGAAGGACAGTGAGTGAATTGTCCTTTTGCTATATTGTGATTAAAAAAAACATTTATTCTAGGGACAGAAAACTCTAGGTAGGGACAGTGTCAGTTTCTTTCACTCTGCAAGTCCTTGTTTCCAGGGACCTGGAAGGACAGTGAGTGAATTGTCCTTTTGCTATATTGTGATTAAAAAAAACATTTATTCTAGGGACAGAAAACTCTAGGTAGGGACAGTGTCAGTTTCTTTCACTCTGCAAGTCCTTGTTTCCAGGGACCTGGAAGGACAGTGAGTGAATTGTCCTTTTGCTATATTGTGATTAAAAAAAACATTTATTCTAGGGACAGAAAACTCTAGGTAGGGACAGTGTCAGTTTCTTTCACTCTGCAAGTCCTTGTTTCCAGGGACCTGGAAGGACAGTGAGTGAATTGTCCTTTTGCTATATTGTGATTAAAAAAAACATTTATTCTAGGGACAGAAAACTCTAGGTAGGGACAGTGTCAGTTTCTTTCACTCTGCAAGTCCTTGTTTCCAGGGACCTGGAAGGACAGTGAGTGAATTGTCCTTTTGCTATATTGTGATTAAAAAAAACATTTATTCTAGGGACAGAAAACTCTAGGTAGGGACAGTGTCAGTTTCTTTCACTCTGCAAGTCCTTGTTTCCAGGGACCTGGAAGGACAGTGAGTTAATTTTCCTTGTGCTATATTGTGATTAAAAAAAACATTTTTTCTAGGGACAGAAAACTGTAGGTAGGGAGAGTGTTTTTTTTCTTTCACTCTGCAAGTCCTTGTTTCCAGGGACAGAGAAGGACACCTGAAGGTAGCCCTTATTGCTTTTTTTCCCATCTCCCTGCAGGCCATCTATTAGAATGTCTGGAAGGCAAACAAGGAGAGGCAGACAGTCAGGAGGCAATAAAAGAGGGCAAGCAGGCTCTGTGTCTGGGGGCAACAGTGCTGGTCGTGGACGCGGTGCATTGTCATCAGCACATGGCCATGGGACACGCTTGTCCTTCTTTTCGGCAGCTGGACATGTTGAGCCACATCATGCCGAAGACTTGGTAGAGTGGATGACCAAGCCCTCCTCCTCCTCCTCATCCTCTCTCACCCAGGCTCAGGGTACTGGAAAAGCAGCTGCCAAAGCGTCGTCTTCCCTGGTATCAATGTCAGACAAATCATCAGTCACTCCTTCCCTAGACCCACCATGTCCTCCTCCTGAGGAGTCCCCCGAACTGTTTCAGCACAGTGTTGGGTACATGCTCCAGGAGGATGCCCAGCGTTTCGAAGGGTCTGATGATGAAACCCAGCTAGAGGAAGGCAGTAGCGTGAGAGCAGACAGAGGGGATGCTCAAGAAGGACACCAATCTGGCAGTCATGTTCCAGCAGCTGCAGCATACTGCCAGATTGGCTCCAGTGATGAGGAGGGAGGGGATGATGAGGTCAATGACTCCACGTGGGTGCCTAATAGGAGAGAGGAGGAGGAGGAGGATGAGGAGGAGGCACATCTCCAACGAGGCAGGATGCCCTTTGGTGGCCAGCGTAAGGGCAGTACACCGACGGAATCACACCGCAGAGCTCCGCCTGTGCAGGGCGCTGCCTCTGCCCGTCATTCAAAAAGTTCTTTGGTGTGGGCCTTTTTTGAGGCTAGTGCATCAGATCGCACAGCTGCTGTTTGCAACATATGTCTCAAGCGTATATCGCGTGGCCAAAACATCAGCCGCTTGGGTACCACATGCCTGACCAGACATATGTTGACCTGCCATGCAGCTCGTTGGCAAGCCTACCTCAAAGACCCACACCAAAGAACAAAGCGGACCTCTCCTTGCACCGCATCAGCTGGGATCTCCAACCCCACTATAACTTCAGTCCTCTCTGAAACATGCACTGAGAGGAATGAAGGTGTAGAATTAGGTGTGTCACAGCCAAGTACTTGCGCCCACTCTGCTAGCAGTACACCGACGTCCGATTCTAGCAGGCAAATTTCCCTGCCCCAGCTGCTGGACCGTCGAAAGAAGTTCACTCCCAGCCATCCACATGCCCAGCGGTTGAATGCTAGCTTGGCTAAATTGCTAGCGCTTCAACTGCTGCCTTTTCAGTTGGTAGACTCGGCCCCCTTCCGTGAGTTTGTGCAATGTGCGGTTCCTCAGTGGCAGGTTCCCAAACGCCACTTTTTCTCACGGAAGGCTATTCCGGCTCTCTACCGGCATGTGGAAGGCAATGTCTTGGCCTCGCTGGACAGGGCGGTCAGCGGTAAGGTGCATATTACCGCTGACTCATGGTCCAGCAGGCATGGACAGGGACGTTACCTTTCTTTCACGGCCCATTGGGTCACTCTTTTGGCAGCTGGGAAGGATTCAGGACAAGGTGCAGTAGTGTTGGAGGTTGTCCCACCGCCACGCCTCCAAAATGCTACTACTGGTTGTGACACACCTCTCTCCTCCACCCCCTCCTCTTCTTCTTCCTCCATGGCCTCTTCCTGTGGTTTGTCCTATGAACCAGCGGTGCTCCGTAGCCGTTCACGGGGCTACGCAAGTACGCAGGCAAAAAGATGCCATGCCGTGCTTGCGCTGGTGTGTTTGGGGGACAGAAGCCACACTGGGGCAGAGGTCCTGTCTGCTCTGCAGGGCCAGGCCGAGAGGTGGTTGACGCCACGCCAGCTTAAGCCAGGAATGGTGGTTTGCGACAATGGCACCAACCTCCTCTCCGCCCTCCGACAGGGACAACTGACCCATGTGCCCTGTGTGGCTCACGTCCTTAACCTGGTGGTGCAGCGGTTCTTGGGCAGGTACCCGGGCTTACAGGATGTCCTGAGGCAGGCCAGGAAAGTCTGTGTGCATTTCCGCAGATCTTATAATGCCAGTGCTCGCCTGGCTGAGCTGCAAAAGGAGTTGAACCTGCCCAAGAACCGCCTTATATGTGACATGCCCACCAGGTGGAACTCAACGTTGGCCATGCTGCAGCGGCTGCACACGCAGCAGAGGGCCATCAATGAGTACCTGTGCGACTACGGCACCAGGACAGGGTCAGGGGAGCTTGGTTTTTTTTCTCCACGCCAGTGGGGCATGATCAGGGATGCATGCACTGTCCTGGCACCATTTGAGGAGGCCACGAGGATGGTGAGCAGTGACAGTGCATGCATCAGTGACACTGTACCTCTTGTCCACCTGTTGGAGCACACGCTGCGTGGAATAATGGACAGGGCACTTGAGGCAGAACAGAGGCAGGAAGAGGAGGACTTCCTTGCCTCTCAAGGCCCCCTTTACCCAGACAGTGTTCCTTCTGTCCCACCCATCGCACAGGAAGAGGAGGAGGAGGAGGAGGAGGAGGAGGAGGATTGTGTCAGCATGGAGGTGGAGGCTGGCACTCAGCATCATCAGCAGCAGTCTTTTAGGGATGATTTACAGTCCCAAGAAACCAGTGGACTTGTACGTGGCTGGGAGGAGGTGGCTGCGGATCATGTCGTCCTTAGTGACCCAGAGGACTCCGGAGCGAATGCCTCAGCAAACCTACGCTGCATGGCCTCCCTGATCCTGCAAAGTCTGCGGAAGGATCCTCGTATTCTTCGGATCAAGGAGAGGGACCATTACTGGCTGGCCACTCTCCTTGATCCACGGTACAAGGGTAAGGTTGCGGACCTTATGTTACCGTCGCAGAGGGAGCAGAGGATGAGACAACTCCGGGAGGCCTTGCAGAAAGGTCTGTGCAACGCGTTCCCAGAGACTGGGAGGTTGCAAACTCCTGGTCCTGGACAACGAGTTGCTGAGGCTTCGGCCAGTCAAAGAAGGAGCGGTGGGGAAGGTGGCCGTCTGACCGATGCGTTCAGACAATTCTTTAGTCCGCAGCCCCAAAGTATGATTGGTTCCAGCAACCATCGCCAGCGTCTGATAAACATGGTGCAGGAATATCTAGGGGCAAGGTCAGACTTGGACACCTTCCCCACCGAAAATCCTCTGGCTTACTGGGTCTTGAGGATGGATCACTGGCCAGAGCTTGCACAGTATGCAATTGAGCTACTGGCCTGTCCTGCATCCAGCGTTCTTTCGGAACGCACATTCAGTGCTGCTGGAGGATTTGTCACGGATCACAGGGTGCGCCTGTCCACCGACTCGGTTGATCGACTGACTTTCATCAAGATGAACCAGTCTTGGATCACCACCAGCTACCACACACCTGATGCTGATATAACAGACTAATTGATTTTAAAATGTCACATCCCTTCAAGACTGATGCTGATGCTGAGTGCCTGTGCTGTTATGTTGACTGGCTATCCTCCTCCTCCGAGTCCTCAATGATACGATTGATGATGATAGCTTGGAAGATCATTTTTGTTTATGGGTGCCGCCACCAGTGCCTAACGCCCAATTTTTCAGCCCCTGTTTAACAGGGGCGTGTAATTACAATTTTTGAAGCAATACTTTGCAACAGGGCTCATTGCTGTGCTCCAAGTACAGTATCTGTGAGGAGTTGCAGTGTTGTGCCACCAGTGCCTAAGGCCCAATTTTTCAGCCCCTGTTTAACAGGGGCGTGTCATTACAATTTTTGAAGCAATACTTTGCAACAGGGCTCATTGCTGTGCTCCAAGTACAGTATCTGTGAGGGGTTGCAGTGTTGTGCCACCAGTGCCTAAGGCCCAATTTTTCAGCCCCTGTTCAACAGGGGCATGTAATTACAATTCTTGATCTAATAATTCACAGCAGGGCCCATTGCTGCACCCACCAAGAGTAACTGTCAGGGCTTACAGTGTTGTGGCACCAGCACCACCATCAAAGGCCCAATTTTTACTACCACTGTTCAACAATTATATGTAATTAAAATTCCTGATATAATAGTTGACAGCAGGGCGTTCCAGCACCAACCAAGAGTAACTGTGAGTGCTTACAGTGTTGTGCCAACACCAACAACTAAGGGGCCTATTTCTGCAGAGTATATACGGCAGGTCCCTACTTTCAAACATCCAACTTACAAACGACTCCTACTTGCAAACGCAAGAAGACAACAGGAAGTGAGAGGAAATCTACCACTAGGAAGGAAAATTCTCTCCTGTAAGAATAAATATGGGAGAAAGGTGTCTCCTCTGTACTGATGCTTTATCAGCAATCCTTGTTTCAAGAAAAACACCACATTTCAAAAACAGTTGTCATTGGGACGGAAAGTGAGGTGAAATGTTCTGAACAGGGGCACAGACAGCAAAACAAATGTTACAGGGGTGATAACCCTTACCTATGTTTTCCAAAAAGTTTAAAAATAGATTTTTGGGCTGGAGCTACACTTCAACAATGTACCTGTTCAAAATTACAAACAGATTCTACATAAGAACAAACCTACAGTCCCTGTCTTGTATGCACCGCCTGTATACGGCTGTTCAGAGTATATAGGGCCTTTTTTATTTTATGTGCGGGGTTCCCCTTAATATCCATACAAGACCCAAAGGGGCTGGTAATGGGCTGGGGTAGGGGGGGGGGTCATGGGGTAGCTATGCCATTTTTCTTAAAGAATTTCATCCATATTACCGGGACCAGACATTACATTAAAGCCGCAAGCAGTTTTAAATGGCTTTTTTTTCCTTTAGAAGTGTCATTTTGTGCAGGGACAGTTCTAAACACGGGAAACACGTGGCACTTCACAGGCATACTTTAGACACCCCCCAGGTACGATATTTAAAGGAATATTTGACTTTTTTTTTTTCACTTTATGCATCATTAAAATGACTGCTCCCGAAAAACGACCGTTTTTAAAACTTCTTTTTGCATTGATACATGTCCCCTGGTGCAGAACCCGGGTTCCCAAACCCTTTTTAGGACAATAACATGCATAATAGTTGTTATAATTAGCACTTTAGAATTCGAACGTTCGCATCCATTGTATTTAATAGGGTTCTAATGTTCGTTCGAACTTCCGGTCCGTTCGCGGGTTCTGGTGCGAACCGAACCCGGGGGTGTTCGGCTCATCACTATTCTTGAGACACTAACAAGCGAGGAAAGTACAAATACCCCAAAATCAGTGCTGGTCCAAGACATTGTGCTGCCTGGTACCAAGAATTAAATGCTGCCCCCCCTCCAAAAAAAAACACGCCCAGTCGCCCACCAAAAGGCCCCCACATTCATAATTGTATATCATGATAAATTAAGAGGACCTGTCATGGCTCTTTACGTGTATATAGAAGTATAAATAGGACCTGTCATGGCTCTATAAAAAGGACCTGGTATGGCTCTATTCATGTATAGGACTATAAAGAGGAGCGGTCATGGCTCTATACGTGTGTATAGGAGTGTAAAAGGAAATGTCATGGCTCAATACATGTATGTAGGAATATAAAGAGGACCTGTCATGGCTCTATACATGCATGTAGGAGTATAAAAGGACCCGTCAGAGCTCTATACATGTATATATAGGAGTATAAAAGCATGTGTCATGGCTCAATAAAAAGGATGTGTTATGGCTCTATTCATGTATAGGAGTATAAAGAGAACTGGTCATGGCACTATATGTGTGTGTAAATCAATATTCAAGTGTAAAAACACCCCCCTGCACATCCGTTTCCCCCCTCCCCACACACACATATCTGTTCACCCTCTGTACCCAATACACACATATCTGTTCCCCCTGCACACCTGCCCCCCCTCCCCACACACACATATTTGTACCCCCTGCACACCTGTACCCCTCCCCCACACACACATATCTGTATCCCCTGCACACCTGTCCCCTCCCCACACACACACACACACACACACATATCTGTACCCCCTGCACACCTGTACCCCTCCCCCACACACACATATCTGTATCCCCTGCACACCTGTCCCCTCCCCACACACACACACACACACACATATCTGTACCCCCTGCACACCTGCCCCCCTCCCCACACACACACATCTGTACCCCCTGCACACCTGTACCCCCCCCCCCCACACACACATATCTGTACCCCCTGCACACCTGTACCCCCCCCCCACACACATATCTGTACCCCCTGCACACCTGCCCCCCCTCCCCACACACACATATCTGTATCCCCTGCACACCTGTCCCCTCCCCACACACACACACACACACACACATATCTGTACCCCCTGCACACCTGCCCCCCTCCCCACACACACACATCTGTACCCCCTGCACACCTGTACCCCCCCCCCACACACACATATCTGTACCCCCTGCACACCTGTACCCCCCCCACACACATATCTGTACCCCCTGCACACCTGCCCCCCCTCCCCACACACACATATCTGTACCCCCTGCACACCTGTACCCCCCCCCACACACACATATCTGTACCCCCTGCACACCTGTACCCCCCCCCCACACACACATATCTGTATCCCCTGCACACCTGTCCCCTCCCCACACACACACACACACACACATATCTGTACCCCCTGCACACCTGTACCCCCCCCACACACACACATCTGTACCCCCTGCACACCTGCCCCCCCCTCCCCACACACACACATATCTGTACCCCCTGCATACCTGCCCCCCTCCCCACACACACATATCTGTACCCCCTGCACACCTGTCCCCCCCCCACACACACACATATCTGTACCCCCTGCACACCTGTACCCCCCCCCACACACACACATATCTGTACCCCCTGCACACCTGTTCCCCCCCCACACACACACACACACACACACACACATATCTGTACCCCCTGCACACCTGTACCCCCCCCACACACATATCTGTACCCCCTGCACACCTGCCCCCCCTCCCCACACACACATATCTGTACCCCCTGCACACCTGTACCCCCCCACACACACACATATCTGTACCCCCTGCACACCTGCCCCCCTCCCCACACACACATATCTGTACCCCCTGCACACCTGTACCCCCCCACACACATCTGTACCCCCTGCACACCTGTCCCCCCCCCCACACACACACATATCTGTACCCCCTGCACACCTGTACCCCCCCCACACACACACATATCTGTACCCCCTGCACACCTGTTCCCCCCCACACACACATATCTGTACCCCCTGCACACCTGTTCCCCCCCCCCCCCCACACACACACACACATATCTGTACCCCCCTGCACACCTACCCCCCCCCCCCCCCACACACACACATATCAGTTCCCTCTGTACACAGTGCAATGCACTATAAACTGACAGCAGAGTAAATTTTTGTTTCTTGTGAATGGGTGCAGGCTGCAGCAATGAGCTTCCACTATACCTGAGCCAGCGAAGGTGGTGGTAAACTTTACTCCAGGACTGGAGAGCGGCGCTGCTGCCTGCCAGTCCTCCCACAACAGATCCCTGAGCGACCAGGAGGAGGGGGGGCGGCGGGAGCAGATATCGCGGCAAGCCCGTAGTTACATGATGCAGGGCTTCCATATCATCTACCTCAGCCGGTTCCACTAAACATGCAGCACTTCCGGCCAGCTGCTCCTCGTCCCGGCTCTCTCCTCTCATCTTCTCACTGCAGCTGCTAGGGCGGCACTGCAGGCTGGGGATAGAGTGGTCTGTCAGGGATGTCTTCACAGCCCCAACCGCCCCCTAGGCTGGCGCCATAAGGCATGCATTTAAAAAATGCCGGGACCTTTCTCGGCAGAACACTGGCCCTGCTCGCAATGGGATAAGCAGCGCAGGGGAACGGGCTAGCTGGCTGGCGGGCGGCAATTTGCCGCCCCCTTTAAAGTGCCGCCTGGGACCGAGGTACCATCGGGTCCCATGGTAGGGCCGGCCCTGCCCAAAATTACCCCTTTTTGGAAAGTAGACAGTCCAAGGTATTTACTAAGAGGCGTGGTGAGTTTTTTGAAGTTGTATTTTTTTCCCACAATTCTTGGGAAAATGTAATTTTTTTTTATTTTTTTTTACACAAACTGGTCATATTAACAGTTTTTTTCTCTCACACAGCATATGCATAATTGCAACTACACCCCAAAATACATTCTGCTACTCCTCCTGAGTGTAGCGATACCACATGTGTGAGACTTTTACACAGCCTGGCCACATACAGAGGCCCAACATTGAAGTAGCACTTTCAGGCGTTCTACAAGCATAAATCGCACATATCCTTTCTCAACCACCTATTACATTTTTGAAGGCCCTGGAGCACCAGGACAATGGAATTTTCCACAAAATGACCCAATTTTGGAAATCACACACCCCAACGTATAATCTATGAAGCATTATGAGTTTTTGAACGGTTCATTTTTTTCCAGAAGGTTTTGGAAAATGTGGAGAAAAAATGAAAATGCATTTTTTTTTACACAAAGTTGTCCATTTATAAGATATTTCTAACGCATAGCATATACATAGCAAAAATGACACCCCAAAATGCATTCTGCTACTCCACCTGAGTATAACGATACCACATGTGTGAGACTTTTACACAGCCTGGCCATATACAGAGGCCCAACATTGAAGTAGCACTTTCAGGCGTTCTACAAGCATAAATCGCACATATCCTTTCTCAACCACCTATTACAATTTTGAAGGCCCTGGAGCACCAGGACAATAGAATTTTCCACAAAATGACCCCATTTTTGAAAGCACACACCCCAACGTATAATCCATGAGGCATTATGAGTCTTTTGAACGGTTCATTTTTTTCCAGAAGGTTTTGGAAAATGTGGAGAAAAAATTAAAATGCATTTTTTTTACACAAAGTTGTCAATTTATAAGATATTTCTAACACATAATATGTACATAACAAAAATTACACCCCAAAATGCATTCTGCTACTCCTCCTGAGTATGGCGATACCACATGTTTGAGACTTTTACACAGCCTGGCCACATACAGAGGCCCAACATCCAAGTAGCACCTCCAGGCATTCTAGCAGCATTAATTGCACATATCATTTTCTGACTACCGATCACATTTTTGAAGGCCCTTCATATATCTAACACATAGCAGGTACATACCAAATAACAAAAGATTACCTGTGGTTTTAGAAGTGCAGTGGTCCACAGAGGAGAGCATCGGTCCAGGCAGCAGGCAGGGATGAGGTCAGCGACAGCAAAAGCAATCATCCAGGCAGCAGGCAGGAATACTGTCCATAGTTCGCACAGGCAGAGATACTGTCAGCACAGCCAGAGCACAGCCAAAGCACAGGTCCAGGTAGCAGGCAGAGGTGTCCCGGCAGAAATGCTGTCCAAAGTCAGTAGAGGCAGCAGGCAGATATATGGTCAACACAGCCAAAGTATTGGTCCAAGCAGCAGGAAGAAACATGGTCCATAATGTCATGGGTCATTACAGGCAGTAATATGGTCAGCACAGCCAAATTATTGGTCCAGGCAGCAGGAAGGACCATCAAGCTTAGGGCCAGGGGGACAGGGGTAGAGGCTTCTCCCACCCAAATCGCTTTGAAGCCTCCGGGCAACCAGACCCTGTTCTTGGAGCACAGAAAACGAAAAACTGGTTTTCTCTACTCAGAACGCTATTCTGAAGCCCCTCACATATGTGAGACCCCTGTGTACTAAAAGTAGATGGCCAAAAGATCAGTCCAAGTGGCAGGCAAAAACATGGTCGATTAACAGGCCAAGGTCGGTACACGTGGAAGTCAGAAACGTGGTTTAAATCGGCAGGCAGAGGCATCGTCGGTAAACAGGCCAGGGTCAGTTAATTAACATGGAAGGTAATTAGTAACATAGTAGCAGGCAAATAGGGAAATGGCAGTCTGTTAATAATAAGGGGAACTAATGGATGTATGATAATTTTTGAAGCAATTTCCGATGCACAGGCCAGGTTGGGAGGGACAATCGGGACAATAATAGCTGGTGTCTCTTCTTACTCCTCCTCTGCTGCATACACGGCATTTCTTTTGGCGTCTTCTTCCAGATTCTGTGGGGGGGATGCTAAAGGGATAGTGTCGCTCGTGAAGCCGACTCACACTATCAGAGCGAATGCTTCCTGGGGCGGGATCTTGTTGGTAAATGAGGGCATCGATGATATCTTCGATATATTGGAGGTAGTGGAGTCGGTGATTTTGAGTTGCTTTTTGGTAGCAGACAAACAAATTAAAAAGGGCCATGTGAAACAGGTGAAACGCAACTTTTTTGTGCCAATAATGGGACTTTCTGGTTGATAAGTAGGGCTGTAGCATCTGGTCGTTTAAATCCACCCCCCCCATGTACAAATTGTAGTCGTGGACACATTCAGGCTTTACAATGGAGCCGCGTCTTCTTGGGATCTCCACCATGGTGTCATTGTGGATCGTAGAGAGGATGTGGACATCTTTCTTATCCCTCCACTTCATGGCCAACACCTCCTGCATTCAGAGACGCATGGATTAGGGGGTGGCGTCCCTGCACCCCGTATAAACAGGCTGCCTCTGGTAAGGACACAGGACAGCCTTGCCCAACTCATTCACAAGATAAGATAAAATGCCCTTTTCCCCATCTTGCCAGGAAATCCCCCACACTCATTCTGCAGTGACTGAGGTTCTGTTCAGACGTTTTTTTTTTTTTTGCAGTGTCAGCAACACCTTCCAAAAACCTTGTGTCATCCGAGGACCTGAAACTGAAGTTGTCTCCTGAGGATGTCCCGGGGCTTCAGGTCTATTGGACGAAGGGTGACAACCAGCATCTAGACAGAGGAACGAGTGTAGAGATAAAGGAGGTGGACTTGCAGAGCCATGGTCAATATTGGTGTCATATAAAGATGGAAGGCGGTGAGGAACTCAAGATCCCTACAGCTATCCGAGTCCTCGGTAATGGAAGAGACAATATAATCATTTCTATTCAGTTCTTTTTTACAGAGTTAATAGTCACAGTCTTTTGGCTAAAATGCCATTTTAGTCGTGTTTTATGCCGCGTGCACACCGCCGTTTTTAATGTCATGGAAAAAAACGAGGTTTTCTTCTCAAGCCTGCCTTGCATACACACTATCGTGAAAAAAAAAAATGCTCGAGCAAAGCGCGGTGACGTACGAAACGTACGACAGGACTATAAAGGGGAGGTTCCATTCGGATGGCGCCACCCTTTGGGCTGCTTTTGCTGATCCTCGTGTTAGTAAAAGTTTGGTGAGAGACGATTCGCGCTTTTCAGCCTCGTGCTTTTCAGTCTGTTACAGCGTGACGAATGTGCGATCTCCATTACGAACGCTAGTTTTACCAGAAAGTGCGCTCCCGTCTCATCACTTGATTCTGAGCAATGCGCGTTTTTTCCTCCGTCGTTAAAACGTACACACGAGCGGTTTTCACAACGAGAAAAACGACGAGAAAAAATAGAGCAGGTTCTAATTTTTTTATGCCGATTTTTCTCGTCGAGAAAAATGCTCTGGAGCTCACACACCATTGTTTTTAATGACCAATTTAAAAAATGGCATTTTTCTCGTCATGAAAAACGGTCGTGTGTACGCGGCATTAGTCATCTGAATTGTTTTAGTTTTAGTTGAATCAACTAAAATCGAATGGGTTTAGTTACATTGTATTTCATTTATTTTTATTTTTTTATAACTGTATTTTTATTGAGAAAGGGCCAGTAGGGGGGGGCCTAAGCAGCAGGGTGAATCGGAAGTGACAAGGGAGGGTGATTGGTGCGGCTGGGGGCAATTACTGGAACCAATCACCTGTAGGGATGAGCCGAACACCCCTGGGTTCGGTTCGCACCAGAACCCGCGAACGGACCGAAAGTTCGCACGAACGTTAGAACCCTATTAAATACAATGGATGCGAACGTTCGAAATCTAAAGTGCTAATTATAACGACTATTATGCATGTTATTGTCCTAAAAAGGGTTTGGGAACCCAGGTTCTGCACCAGGGGACATGTATCAATGCAAAAAGAAGTTTTAAAAACGGACGTTTTTCGGGAGCAGTCATTTTAATGATGCATAAAGGGAACAAAAAGTGAAATATTCCTTTAAATATCGTACCTGGGGGGTGTGTATAGTATGCCTGTGAAGTGCCACGTGTTTCCCGTGTTTAGAACTGTCCCTGCACAAAATGACACTTCTAAAGGAAAAAAAGCCATTTAAAACTGCTTGCGGCTTTAATGTAATGTCTGGTCCCGGTAATATGGATGAAAATCTTTAAGAAAAATGGCATAGCTACCCCATCACCCCCCCCCCCACCCCAGCCCATTACCAGCCCCTTTGGGTCTTGTATGGATATTAAGGGGAACCCCGCACACAAAATAAAAAAGGCCCTATATACTCTGAACAGCCGTATACAGGCGGTGCATACAAGACAGGGACTGCAGGTTTGTTCTTATGTAGAATCTGTTTGTAATTTTGAACAGGTACATTGTTTAAGTGTAGCTCCAGGCAAAAAATCTATTTTTAAGCTTTTTGGAAAACATAGGGAAGGGTTATCACCCCTGTAACATTTGTTTTGCTGTCTGTGCCCCTGTTCAGAACATTTCACCTCACTTTCCGTCCCAATGTCAACTGTTTTGGAAAAGTGGGGTTTTTATTGAAACAAGAATTGGTGATAAAGCATCAGTAGAGAGGAGACACCTTTTTCCCATATTAACTCTTACAGGAGAGAATTTGCCTTCCTAGGGGTAGATTTCCTCTCACTTCCTATTGTATCCTTCCGTTTGCAAGGAGGAGTCGTTTGTAAGTTGGATGTTTGAAAGTAGGGGCCTGCCGTATATACTCTGCTGAAATTTGCCCCTTACATGTTGGTGTTGCCACAACACTGTGAGCCCTCACAGTTACTCTTGGTGGGTGCAGCAATGGGCCCTGCTGTGAATTATTAGATCAAGAATTGTAATTGCATGCCCCTGTTGAACAGGGGCTGAAAAATTGGGCCTTTGGTGGTGGTGGTGGTGGTGGTGGTGTTGACACAACACTGTAAGGCCTCACAGTTAGTCTTGGTGGGCGCAGGAATGGGCCCTGCTGTGAATTATTAGATCAAGAATTGTAATTGCATGCCCCTGTTGAACAGGGGCTGAAAAATTGGGCCTTTGGTGGTGGTGGTGGTGGTGGTGGTGTTGACACAACACTGTAAGGCCTCACAGTTAGTCTTGGTGGGCGCAGGAATGGGCCCTGCTGTGAATTATTAGATCAAGAATTGTAATTACACGCCCCTGTTAAAGAGGGGCTGAAAAATTGGGCCTTAGGCACTGGTGCTGGTGCCACGACACTGCAACCTCTCCCAGATACTCTAGTTGGAGTGCAGGAATGAGCCCTGCTGCAAAGCATTGCATAAAAAATTGTAATTACATACCCCTGTTAAACAGGGGCTGAAAAATTGGGCCTTAGGCACTGGTGGCGGCACCCAGAAATAAAAATGTTCTTCCAAGCTATCATCATCAATTGGATCATTGAGGAGGAGGAGGATAGTCAGTCAACATAACAGGACAGTCTCTCAGCATCAGCATCAGTCTTGAAGGGATGTGACATTTGAAAATAAATTAGTCTGTTATATCAGCTTCAGGTGTTTGGTAGCTGGTGGTGATACAAGACTGGTTCATCTTTATGAAGGTCAGTCGATCAACCGAGTCGGTGGACAGGCGCACCCTGTGATCCGTGACAAATCCTCCAGCAGCACTGAATGTGCGTTCTGAAAGAACGCTGGATGCAGGACAGGCCAGTAGCTCAATTGCATACTGTGCAAGCTCTGGCCAGTGATCCATCCTCAAGACCCAGTAAGCCAGAGGATTTTCGGTGGGGAAGGTGTCCAAGTCTGACCTTGCCCCTAGGTATTCCTGCACCATGTATATCAGACGCTGGCGATGGTTGCTGGAACCGATCATACCTTGGGGCTGCGGACTAAAGAATTGTCTGAATGCATCGGTCAGACGGCCACCTTCCCCACCGCTCCTTCTTTGACTGACCGAAGCCTCAGCAACTCGTTGTCCAGGACCAGGAGTTTGTAACCTCCCAGTCTCTGGGAACGCGTTGCACATACCTTTCTGCAAGGCCTCCCGGAGTTGTCTCATCCTCTGCTCCCTCTGCGACGGTAAGATAACTTTACTCTTGTACCGTGGATCAAGGAGAGTGGCCAGCCAGTAATGGTCCCTCTCCTTGATCCGAAGAATACGAGGATCCTTCCGCAGACTTTGCAGGATCAGGGAGGCCATGCAGCGTAGGTTAGCTGAGGTATTCGGTCCGGAGTCCTCTGGGTCACTAAGGACGACATGATCCGCAGCCACCTCCTCCCAGCCACGTACAAGTCCACAGGTTTCTTGGGACTGTAAATCATCCCTAAAAGACTGCTGCTGATGATGCTGAGTGCCAGGCTCCACCTCCATGCTGACACAATCCTCCTCTTCCTCCTCCTCCTCCTTCTCCTCTTCCTGTGCGATGGGTGGGACAAAAGGAACACTGTCTGGGTAAAGGGGGCCTTGAGAGGCAAGGAAGTCCTCCTCTTCCTGCCTCTGTTCTGCCTCAAGTGCCCTGTCCATTATTCCACGCAGCGTATGTTCCAACAGGTGGACAAGAGGTACAGTGTCACTGATGCATGCACTGTCACTGCTCACCATCCTCGTGGCCTCCTCAAATGGTGCCAGGACAGTGCATGCATCCCTGATCATGCCCCACTGGCGTGGTGAAAAAAAACCGAGCTCCCCTGACCCTGTCCTGGTGCCGTAGTCGCACAGGTACTCATTGATGGCCCTCTGCTGCGTGTGCAGCCGCTGCAGCATGGCCAATGTTGAGTTCCACCTGGTGGGCATGTCACATATAAGGCGGTTCTTGGGCAGGTTCAACTCCTTTTGCAGCTCAGCCAGGCGAGCACTGGCATTATAAGATCTGCGGAAAACAGAGTCGCATGCGATCCACCTCAGGGAGATCAATCGCCACATGGAAGATTTAGATAATCGCGGAAGGCGTCACAACCTTAGAGTGAGGGGTATTCCAGAAATGATCGATGCCAGCCAGCTCCCAGTGGCAGTAACTACCATCTTTAACGATCTACTTGAAAGAGCCCCTGATACCCCGATCGCGTTCGAACGGCTCCACAGGGCACTGCGCCCGCGGGGAAGGGACACAGATCCCCCACGGGATGCAGTCTGCTGCCTCACAGACTTTCCCTTGAAGGAGGAAATATTACGCAAGGCCAGACACCGCAACCAACTGTCTTTCCAGGGAACGGATATCAGAATCTACCAGGACCTATCTAACATCACCCTGCAGCGCAGACGCGAGCTACGTCCCCTCCTGGAAACACTGAGGGCCAGATCCATAATCTACCGATGGAAGTTCCCCTTCTGCCTGACAGCAACTCACCAAGGCCGCACAGCCAATCTAAAAGTCCCGGAGGATTTAGACCACTTCTGCACGGCCATGGAGATACCGTATGTGGAAGTACCAGACTGGTACAGCGACTTCCGTATACCGCCACTCAGAAAAGTCACCTCCATGGAAGGTATCGCAGAAGCAGGCAACTTTAGTATCGGCCGCCGACGCTCTCACCCACCTCCTCCCCACACTCCTTCAAAGGATCAAAGAGCCCCGCGTAATGGTAGCCCGACGGCTTCTCCAGTGCCCCGCAAAGCACGCATCGCCTAACAAGAAACATGAATACCGTCCTTCTGTTTCCACCTCACAGCTGGACTCTGGACCACTCCAATTCGCAGGTAACTTTATACAGCAATCCCTAGGGAACACTGGCAGAATGGTTGGTACCCTCTTTCCCTCTTGGACAACTCCCGAAGGTTTCCCCGGTCGCCCTAACTTCCTTATGTCGGGTCAGAGACTACCTTCTCCCGCACTGATTGTCTTTTCCTCCTTCTCCTCACACTGTATTCATTCTTGCTCATCGGCTGTACCCTTTTTCTATTGAAGCCTTCTTCCTACATTCTCCTATCTACTCCAATGCAGCTAATGACATGTCGATATATAATCCCCCGATTGCATTATGTGCTGTCTTTCTCCCCACAGGCCCTACTAGCTCCTAGCTCCTGAATTTTCTGCTTTACAGCACTGAGGGTGGTCGGGGATCCGAGGGGGACATGCACAGGTGTGTGGCCTACGTGGATGTCCGGTAGAATCCATTCTCAGGTTTGGGAATGGGCGTGCCCCCCTCGGATTTAGACAGCCTGCCCTTAACCCCTGGGTATGATTTTGTTTACTATGTTTTTGTTTACTATGTTTTTGTTTGCTATGTTATCCATATTTGGATTTTTGATGTCAGCCATAACTGCAGATGCATACTTGTTCACGGTAACGCAAGCTGTACGTTCTGTTCTGTTCTGTTTTAACTAATTCACCATGTTACTGACTCTGTTCCCTGCATATTCCTCTAAACCAAAGTATATGCCCCCTATTCTCTGTCATGTGACATCTGAAATTTGAGCAATACACTTAATTTCTTATCCCCCTCTTCCACACAAACCCCCAGATTACACAATGCTAAACATCCTCCTCTAATTGCCGAATAAATGCCCTTACAACTCCACAGCCTTCATGCTTTATGAGAATAAGCCGTTACACACAGCCCTGAAGTCACCTACGAATCACCCTCTCACCATGTCCTTATAGGATGACCTGTCCGTCATCTACACAACAAGATTACTCCTCTGACACCAAAATGAGCCATAGATGACGCTAACAATCAGCAGCGTCTGTTATCCTTAAGACCTCATAGAGAGACGCAGACCTCACCTCTCTCTAGTTGAACTCCACCTACCGCTCTCACACACAGCGGACTCTGGTAGACACCGCTGAACCTCACCGGTACCCCCACTCCTAATTGGTGGGCTTGCAGGTCAAGTCCCACACCCGGTATAATACCCCATCCCCCTACCTGTCCCCTCCTTCCTCCCTGGTTATCTTCCTCCTCAACGTCCTAACCTCACCTACCCCACATCTTCCCTTCTCCCCATCCGCATAACCCCCCCCTTTCTTTTCCTCCCGTCTCTGACTTCCCCATATCCTCCCGCCCCCCACTCGCTTAAACCTCTACTACCAACATGAGCCCCGATAATGTCCGAGGCGCCAACCTGTCCCTAAAGGTAGTCTCCCTTAACGCCAAAGGACTGAACATACCTGAAAAGCGAACACAACTCTTTTCCCTCATGCGCAGCATGAAAGCTGACATAATCTTCTTACAGGAAACCCACTTTTGTAAGAAATCAGTTCCCAACATGACTAATCGCCTCTTCCCCCATAGTTTCCATGCCACCTCACCTATCTCGAAATCCAAAGGAGTCTCCATAATCATTTCCAAAAACCTTCCCATCCAAATTACAGACACTCACCTTGACGAACTAGGCAGGTATATCTTCCTAAAAGGGACACTCAGGAACAAACCAATCACTTTGGCTAACATATACAGCCCCAACTCGTCCCAAGTTCCCTTTTTTAGGGCTGTAACAAGACACCTAACCAATTTCCAAGAGGGTATTCTTATACTGGGAGGGGATCTCAATGTACCCCTGAACCCCCTTTTAGACACCTCGTCGGGGAAATCCCACCTACCATACAGGGCGCTCCGACAAATCAGAAAATGTTTCCAAGAACTCTTGCTCCACGACACATGGCGCACCTTACACCCGAACGTAAAGGATTTTACATTCTTCTCCGCCCCACATAACAAATATTCACGACTAGACTACATATTTCTTACCCAACAGGATCTCCCGTCCCTGAAAGCAGCAACCGTCGAACCGATGACCTTCTCGGACCACCACCCTATCTCAATGACCCTCACTTTCCCTGAAAAAGTATACCGCTCGCAAATTTGGAGACTAGACCCTTCCATCCTGACAGACAAAACCAAAGAATTAGAGATTCAAACTTGCCTAAGCAATTATTTCACTGAGAACAACACCCCGGACATTTCTAAACTTACTCAGTGGGCGGCTCACAAATGTGTTGTCCGAGGGAAATTGATTTCCCTGGGGGCCGCAATTAGAAAGGAAAAACGGGCCAAACTGGCTGATCTCTTTTCCAAACTTAATAAACTAGAAGCACTACACAAACGAAACCTGGCCCAGCAAACCCTCGTAGAACTACTAGAGACTCGTACACTCATTCAGGAAGAATTGGGCCATCACCTCAGGAAGAAATACACTCTATCTCAGAAACTTTTTTACGAATTCGGCAACAAAAGTGGCCATCTTCTTGCTCAAGCCTTACGCAAGAAAAGGGCTGCTAATACGATACACCACATACAATCCCCCACGGGTAAGACTCTCACGAATAACAATGACATAGCCAGAGAGTTTGAGAAGTACTACTCGTCCCTATATAATCTAGATAAATCCGAACCCCCTACTACCTTATCGAATGACAGACCCAATGATATTAACTCGTTCTTAGACCAATTTGCTCCAGGAAAGCTCCCCACTGACACCACCACGATTCTGGAATCCCCGATCTCTATTCAGGAATGGAAAAAAGCTTTAAAACAACTTAAGCCTGGTAAGAGCCCGGGACCTGATGGTCTTTCCGCCGTATATTTCAAGACATTCTCAGACCTTCTTCAACAACCCTTCCTTGACGCCTTCAATACACTCTCTCCCACAAATCCTTTCAAAAGCGAAATGTTAGAAGCACATATCGTTGTTATCCCCAAAGAAGATAAGGACCCCACCCAAACGGGAAATTATAGACCAATCTCATTATTGAATGTAGATGTCAAAATCTTTTCTAAGATTTTGGCAAACAGACTCTTACCGCTTCTCCCTTCCTTAATCTCTCATGACCAGACCGGCTTTATCCCTGGACGTGAAGCCAGGGACAACACTGTTAAAGCAATAAACTTACACCACCTTATGACACAGACAACCCAAAAAGGCCTGTTTTTGTCACTCGATGCGGAGAAGGCGTTCGACAGAGTAGCTTGGGACTATATGACAGCGGTTCTGAGGGCCATAGGATTGGGCCCATATATGTTAGGCCTAATCCTGTCACTATACACGGGACCATCTGCTAAGGTACGGGTCAACAATACTCTGTCGGACGCCTTTCCCATCGGAAATGGCACAAGACAGGGCTGCCCCCTGTCCCCCATCCTCTTTGTACTCACACTTGAACCATTCCTCCGTAAACTGACATACAACCCAGATATCCAAGGTATAAGTTCCTCCAAAAGAGAATATAAATACGCTGCTTTCGCAGACGATATTTTGTTGTTCCTGTCGAACCCACTGATCTCCCTACCAAACCTTCTTTCTGAATTTAAACAATTTCAGTTCCTCTCCCACCTTAAAATTAATTTCTCGAAATCCTTTGCCCTTAATATAACATTACCTCAACACATAGTTGATCAATGTAAGGCTAACTTCCCGTTCCAATGGAAACATGATTCCATCACATACCTAGGGATACAACTCCCTTCCAAACTCTCAAACCTCTACGCTAAAAACCATGTTCCTATCCTACACAGAATATCCTCTGATCTTGAAACATGGAACAAACCGCTTTTCTCTTGGTTTGGCAGAGCGGCGATCCTCAAAATGAATGCCCTCCCGAGAATACTCTATATATTGCAGGCGATCCCTATACATATACCTCCGGCCTTTTTTAAATCTTATAGAAACATATGCACTAAATTCTTATGGGGGAACCGTAGACCCAGAATCAGCTTTACGCAGCTCACCCGACCTAAAAGACTTGGGGGCATAGGCCTCCCCAACCTTCTCAATTATTACACTGCTACACACCTTACCAGGATAGTGGACTGGAATACTCAATCTCTCCACAAAGACTGGGTTTCCCTAGAAGCATCTTTTTCTGCTCTCCCTTTGGAGTCTCTCCCATGGTTACTCTCACCCCACGTCCCCTCTGAATTACACGTACACCCACTTATAGGCCCAACCTTGCAATGCTTCAAAAAGCTTTGCTACCGATCACCCATATCTTCGATTCCCGGCCCACTGACACCTGTAAAAATGAACCCTGGGTTCCCACCAGGTATGCACGCAAAGTTTCTTACCGATAACTGGACACAGAGCCCAATTAGATCACATCAGTTCTTCCTCCGGGGCAAACTATTGTCTACATCCCAACTCTCCTCCCAACTAAACAAGCCACCCATTCCCCCTTGGACATATATTTTAATTGCTCATTTTCTAAAATCCCTTAACAAGAATATACAATGCTCCAGAGAACTCACCCCTTTCGAAAAGCTATGTATCCAAACGACACCCCAATCTCATCTAGTTTCTACCACACATGAACTCCTCTTCGCCGAGATGAAAGCTAACGAGACCTTAGCCTGTAAGAACTGGGAGTCAGACCTCTCGGTATCTCTTTCAGCGGAACAATGGGAACTAATTTTCCTCAACATACATAAAGGGTCGACGAATGTGTCGACCCAGGAAAACGGCTTTAAGATCCAATCTAGATGGTACCGCACGCCCACCCTTCTGCATAAATATAATCCCACAATCCCAGAGGTTTGCTGGAGATGTCTCCGGGAAAGGGGAACCCTTCTCCATATCTGGTGGTCCTGTCCATCTCTAAAAGACTTCTGGGAAAAGGTATGCCATATAACCTCTCGAGTCACCTCATATCATTTGGACCTTTCCCCTTCTCAATTCCTTCTACACCATTCACCCCTGTCGCACAATTCCTATCACAAATCCCTAGCAATGCACATGATCAATGCGGCAAAGCAGTGTATCCCTATACACTGGAAATCGACTCACCAACCAACCATAAAAGAATGGTTTAACAGAATATGCAAAATTGAGGAAATGGAAAATCTTATACATATTGCAAGAGAGACTCCGTCATCATTTAGTAAAAAATGGGCCTGCTGGTTACACTATAAAACGACCCCAGAATTTGCAAACTCCCTGAACCCTGACAAAGGATAAATTACTCCTCTGAGAATTGTCATTAAAAATCTACGACGTGCCAGGATCTCCCCTTAACCCTAAACCTTACAAAGACACCTCTCTCCTCCTATATCTCCCCCTATACAGATCCGCCCCTAGTTTCTCATAACACGCCCCTTGAACACCCCAAGGGGTCGGGGAAGTCAGAGACGGACCCCCTGCCAACGCCATCCCTTCCTGCCTCACTCCCCTCCCCTCGATCCCCACCCCACCCCTTCTCCTTCCACCACTTACCCCCTCCTACTTTCTCATCCACAAGCTTCTGTACAATACAACCACTAACATAGCTCCAGCCTACACTCCCGCATTCATACACTCTCAACGAAATAAACCTGTTTATAGCTCCTTCCCTCCCTTTCTGCCATATTGCACCTGTTGGCCTTTCCCTCCCACACAGACCAAAAGTCCATAACGGCATCCGTGAACCTACCTAGCTCTAACCTACCAACAAGATCTATCCCCGTCAATGGTAGTGGACTTTGACTAGACCACACAACTACCTTGAATTAAGGTAGCCCACCCCAACACGGCCTAGTTCATGAAGGATGCACATAGCCATTTCATTTTCACTACCCGCAAGTTGAATTGTATGTGACACATGTTATTCATCCATGTTTTGTGGTTGTATTAATACCTTATTGTACTACTATTGTTCAAGATATCTGTAAATGCTTTTTACATTTCAATAAACTGTTTTTGGAAAAAAAAAAAGATCTGCGGAAATGCACAAAGACTTTCCTGGCCTGCCTCAGGACATCCTGTAAGCCCGGGTACCTGCCCAAGAACCGCTGCACCACCAGGTTAAGGACGTGAGCCACACAGGGCACATGGGTCAGTTATCCCTGTCGGAGGGCGCAGAGGAGGTTGGTGCCATTGTTGCAAACCACCATTCCTGGCTTAAGCTGGCGTGGCGTCAACCACCTCTCGGCCTGCCCCTGCAGAGCAGACAGAACCTCTGCCCCAGTGTGGCTCCTGTCCCCCAAACACACCAGCGCAAGCATGGCATGGCATATTTTTGCCTGCGTACTTGCGTAGCCCCTTGAACGCCTACGGAGCACCGCTGGTTCCGAGGACAAAGCACAGGAAGAGGCCGTGGAGGAAGAAGAAGAGGAGGGGGTGGAGGAGAGAGGTGTGTCACAACCAGTAGTAGCATTTTGGAGGCGTGGCGGCGGAACAACCTCCAACACTACTGCACCTTGTCCTGCATCCTTCCCAGCTGCC
This sequence comes from Rana muscosa, assembly GCA_029206835.1. NCBI lineage: Eukaryota > Metazoa > Chordata > Amphibia > Anura > Ranidae > Rana > Rana muscosa. The sequence continues at coordinate 326,609,625 of CM055123.1, read as the reverse complement.
AAAAGAGTGACCCAATGGGCTGTGAAAGAAAGGTAACGTCCCTGTCCATGCCTGCTGGACCATGAGTCAGCGATAATATGCACCTTACCGCTGAACGCCCTGTCCAGCGAGGCCAAGACATTGGCTTCCACATGCCGGTAGAGAGCCGGAATCGCCTTCCGTGAGAAAAAGTGGCGTTTGGGAACCTGCCACTGAGGAACCGCACATTGCACAAACTCACGGAAGGGGGCCGAGTCTACCAACTGAAAAGGCAGCAGTTGAAGCGCTAGCAATTTAGCCAAGCTAGCATTCAACCGCTGGGCATGTGGATGGCTGGGAGTGAACTTCTTTCGACGGTCCAGCAGCTGGGGCAGGGAAATTTGCCTGCTAGAATCGGACGTCGGTGTACTGCTAGCAGAGTGGCCGCAAGTACTTGGCTGTGACACACCTAATTCTACACCTTCATTCCTCTCAGAGCAGGTTTCAGAGAGGACTGAAGTTATAGTGGGGTTGGAGATCCCAGCTGATGCGGTGCAAGGAGAGGTCCGCTTTGTTCTTTGGTGTGGGTCTTTAAGGTAGGCTTGCCAACGAGCTGCATGGCAGGTCAACATATGTCTGGTCAAGCATGTGGTGCCCAAGCGGCTGATGTTTTGGCCGCGCGATATACGCTTGAGACATATGTTGCAAACAGCAGCTGTGCGATCTGATGCACTCGACTCAAAAAAGGCCCACACCAAAGAACTTTTTGAATAACGGGCAGAGGCAGCGCCCTGCACAGGCGGAGCTCTGCGGTGTGCTGCCCTTACGCTGGCCCCCCGAGGGCATCCTGCCTCGTTGGAGATGTGCCTCCTCCTCATCCTCCTCCTCCTCTCTCCTATTAGGCACCCACGTGGAGTCAGTGACCTCATCATCCCCTCCCTCCTCATCACTGGAGCCAATCTGGCAGTATGCTGCAGCTGCTGGAACATGACTGCCAGATTGAGCATCCCCTCTCTCTGCTCTCACGCTACTGCCTTCCTCTAGCTGGGTATCATCATCAGACCCTTCGAAACGCTGGGCATCCTCCTGGAGCATGTACCCAACACTGTGCTCAAACAGTTCGGGGGACCCCTCAGGAGGACATGGTGGGTCTAGGGAAGGAGTGACTGATGATGACATTGATACCAGGGATGAGGACGCTTTGGCACCTGCTTTGCCAGTACCCTGAGCCTGGGTGAGAGAGGATGAGGAGGATGAGGAGGGCTTGGTCATCCACTCTACCAAGTCTTCGGCATGATGCGGCTCAACACGTCCAGCTGCCGAAAAGAAGGACAAGCGCGTCCCATGGCCACGTGCTGATGGCGATGCACCGCGTCCACGACCAGCACTGTTGTCTCTAGACACAGAGCCTGCTTGCCCTCTTTTATTGGCTCCTGACTGTCTGCCTCTCCTTGTTTCCAGACATTCTAATGGCCTGCAGGGAGATGGGAAAACCAGCAATAAGGCCTAGCTTCAGGAGTATATTTTGCAGGAATCACACTACGCCTGCTGTAAGTGCCTCAAATGCCTGTTGGTGTAACACACTAGGAAAACACAGCAATACGGCCTAGCTTCAGGAGTATATTTTGCAGGAATCACACTACGCCTGCTGTAAGTGCTGCAAATGCCTGTTGGTGTAACACACTAGGAAAACACAGCAATACGGCCTAGCTTCAGGAGTATATTTTGCAGGAATCACACTACGCCTGCTGTAAGTGCTGCAAATGCCTGTTGGTGTAACACACTAGGAAAACACAGCAATACGGCCTAGCTTCAGGAGTATATTTTGCAGGAATCACACTACGCCTGCTGTAAGTGCTGCAAATGCCTGGTAGTGTAACACACCAGGAAAACACAGCAATACGGGCTAGCTTCAGGTGTATAATGTGCAGGAGGCACACTACGTCCGCTGTAAGTGCTGCAAATGCCTGGTAGTGTAACACACCAGGAAAACACAGCAATACGGCCTAGCTTCAGGAGTATATTTTGCAGGAATCACACTACGTCCGCTGTAAGTGCTGCAAATGCCTGGTAGTGTAACACACCAGAAAAACACAGCAATACGGGCTAGCTTCAGGTGTATAATGTGCAGGAGGCACACTACGTCCGCTGTAAGTGCTGCAAATGCCTGGTAGTGTAACACACCAGGAAAACACAGCAATACGGGCTAGCTTCAGGTGTTTAATGTGCAGGAGGCACACTACGTCCGCTGTAAGTGCTGCAAATGCCTGGTAGTGTAACACACCAGGAAAACACAGCAATACGGGCTAGCTTCAGGTGTTTAATGTGCAGGAGGCACACTACGTTCGCTGTAAGTGCTGCAAATGCCTGGTAGTGTAACACACCAGGAAAACACAGCAATACGGGCTAGCTTCAGGTGTATAATGTGCAGGAGGCACACTACGTCCGCTGTAAGTGCTGCAAATGCCTGGTAGTGTAACACACCAGGAAAACACAGCAATACGGGCTAGCTTCAGGTGTATAATGTGCAGGAGGCACACTACGTCCGCTGTAAGTGCTGCAAATGCCTGGTAGTGTAACACACCAGGAAAACACAGCAATAAGGGCTAGCTTCAGGTGTATAAGGTGCAGGAGGCTTAGCAACAATGACACTGACACTGTCCCCTGCCTATCCTTCTCTCTCCCTGCACACAAGGTTTAGCAATGAATATGACACTGACACTCTCCCTGCCTATCCTTCTCTCTCCCTACACACAAGGTTTAGCAAAGAATATGACACTGACACTCTCCCTGCCTATCCTTCTCTCTCCCTGCACACAAGGTTTAGCAAAGAATAGATATGACACTGTCCCTGCCTATCCTTCTCTTTCCCTGCTCCGGAACACACTACACGAGGCCGCCGCGCTGGCGGCCTTTTATAATGTGGGGCGTGTACTAAACCCCCTCAGCTATAATTGGCCACAGGCATCCTGCCTGTGGCCAATCATTGCTCTCCTCGCTGCCGGCGCTGTGATTGGCCAAGCATGCGGGGTCACAGTGCATGCTTGGCCAATCACAGCGCCTGGATGACACTGCGATGGCGCAGTGTATTGTGGGCCGTTCGCGTCACTCGAATTTGGCGCGAACGGCCCAAATCGTTCGTTGTTCGCCGAACGAGCGAACAGCCGATGTTCGAGTCGAACGTTTGTTCGACTCGAACACCAAGCTCATCCCTAATCACCTGTATGGCTTTCTCTACAGCAGCTGAAAGCCGGCTTCTTCTCCCCTCCCTCCCGCTGGCTTACAGCTGCTGCAGAGTGAGCCATACAAATGATTGGTTCCAGTAATTTCCCCCCGCCACACAGATCACCCTCCCTGGGCACCATACATTTCCCCCAGCTTCCCAGGCTCTCCTGTGTGCCCCCCACGCACCCACCCCACAGTGCTGATGGCTTCCATCCTCTCCTTCCTGCCAGAAGCTGCAAGCACACAATAGGATCCTTCAAGTTTGAGAGTGGGGGAAGGGTCCGGTAAATATGTCCTATTTTCCAGCCCCTTCCTTTACTGAAGGAACGCAATAAGTGATCAGTACCAATCAGTCACTGTGTTCATTCATACCTGAAGCATTGGCTGTATGGGGCCCTCCGGGTCAAGTTGTCCGTATGGGTCCCCGTGCTTTCTAACAGCAGCCCTGACTAGAGGAACCATGATACCGGTGTCACTCCATAGAAATAGATACCAAATGCACTCTAGACACAGGAGCCAAGACATTTATCTAGAGGCAGCGTCCTGGCTGACGTATTAGAATCAGGAATGGGGGATCCCCCTAACACAGTCATTTCCACACCAAGGTCACAGATAAAGACTGGGCGGAGGATCAAACCCTCATGTACACCAATGTTGATGAGAATAGGACTTTTTAGGAAGCCCTTTGCTTTGCCCTTCCCTCACCTTGTTTGCTTTATTTTAGGTTCCTATAGTGCGTCTTCAGGTATTGTGTATATACAGAACCCAAAGTCTGTAATCCTCCCCTGGAAGTTCAATTTCAGAGTGAAGTCCAATGAAGTCAAAGTTGTGGAAGGGAAAGTCACTTACCCATCCAAGGTGGTTCATCAGCTGAATACCACGGGTGGTCCTGTCTGCTGGTCCGAAGGCTGCAGTGATGATGGGAATGGCTTAGATCTTCATCTTTCTAATCCCCAAATTGGAGACTACCAGATGGAGATTGTTCTAGAGATGGACGGCAGAAGGAAGACGCTGCAGAGGAACGTGTGTGTGGCGGATCTCACAGGTGTGTACTTCTCAAAAACTCCGAGAACTCCACTTCTCAAAAACTTCGAGAACTCCACTTCTCAAAAACTCAGAGAACTCCACTTCTCAAAAACTCAGAGAACTCCACTTCTCAAAAACTCCGAGAACTCCACTTCTCAAAAACTCCGAGAACTTCAGTTCTCAAAAACTCCGAGAACTTCACTTCTCAAAAACTCAGAGAACTCCACTTCTCAAAAACTCCGAGAACTTCAGTTCTCAAAAACTCCGAGAACTTCACTTCTCAAAAACTCAGAGAACTCCACTTCTCAAAAACTCAGAGAACTCCACTTCTCAAAAACTCCGAGAACTTCAGTTCTCAAAAACTCTGAGAACTTCACTTCTCAAAAACTCAGAGAACTCCACTTCTCAAAAACTCTGAGAACTCCACTTCTCAAAAACTCCGAGAACTTCAGTTCTCAAAAACTCCGAGAACTCCATATTGTATTTCCATAGCAGGCTAAAAAAAGTCCAACTAGACTGGCCAAGAAGAGTAGAGAACTTCGATCGACTTCACCTGGTCCTGGATGTCCGGTGGTTGTTCTTGACTCATCCGGAGTTTCTCTCTCAAGGTTCAGTCCTGCGCCGGCTTCTCAGTCATTGACTTTAATGGCATGGCTGATGAAGCCGGGCACTGGGAGAGCTTGGTCAGTGTGATCTCTATCATGCCAAGGAGGACTCCCAATTCTTCTCATAAGGTGTATCATTGCAGGTGGAAGGCCTGGGCTTCAACAGCCATGCCATTAAACCTTGTGACCAGTGGCGGCTGGTGCTCAAAATGTTTGGGGGGGGGGGGCGCAAACAAACTGAAAAAAAACCCACATTAATTGCAGCCACTGTGCCCATCAAACACAGCTACTGTGCCCATCAATTGCAGCCACTGTGCCCATCAAATGCAGCTACTGTGCCCATCAATTGCCGCCACTGTGCCCATCAATTGCAGCCACTGTGCCCATCAAATGCAGCTACTGTGCCCAACAATTGCCGCAACTGTGCCCATCAATTGACGCAACTGTGCCCATCAATTGACGCCACTGTGCCCATCAAGCGCAGCCACTGTGTTTATCAAATGCAGCCACTGTGCCATCAAGCGCAGCCACTGTGCCAATCAAATGCAGCCACTGTGCCAATCAAACGCTGCCACTGTGCCAATCAAACGCTGCCACTGTGCCAATCAAACGCTGCCACTGTGCCCATCAATTGCCGCCACTGTGCCCATCAATGGTCGCCACTGTGCCCGTCAATGGTCGCCACTGTGCCCGTCAATCGCCGCCACTGTGCCCATCAAACGCAGCCACTGTGCCCATCAAACGCTGCCACTGTGCCCATCAAACGCTGCCACTGTGCCCATCAAACGCCGCCACTGTGCCCATCAATCGCCGCCACTGTGCCCAACAATTGCCGCCACTGTGCCCATCAATTGACGCAACTGTGCCCATCAATTGATGCCACTGTGCCCATCAAGCGCAGCCACTGTGTTTATCAAATGCAGCCACTGTGACATCAAGCGCAGCCACTGTGCCAATCAAACGCAGCCACTGTGCCAAACAAACGCTGCCACTGTGCCAATCAAACGCCGCCACTGTGCCCATCAATCGCCGCCACTGTGCCCATCAATTGTCGCCACTGTGCCCGTCAATTGCCGCCACTGTGCCCATCAAGTGCAGCCATTGTGCCCATCAAGCGCAGCCACTGTGCCCTCAAACGCAGCCACTGTGCCCAAACGCAGCCACTTTGCCCATCAATTGCCGCCACTGTGCCCATCAAGCGCAGTCACTGTGCCCATCAAGCGCAGCCACTGTGCCCATCAAACGCTGCCACTGTACCCATCAAACGCAGCCACTGTGCCATCAAACGCAGCCACTGTGCCCATCAAATGCAGCCACTGTGCCCATCAAATGCAGCCACTGTGCCAATCAGTTGCCGCCACTGTGCCCATCAAGCGCAGCCACTGTGCCATCAAATGCAGCCACTGTACCCATAAATTGCCACTACTGTGCCCCATCAAATGCTGCCCGGCACTTACCTGTCTAGCAGCGGGTCGGCAGCGGTCTCCTGCACATCCTCCATGTCTTCTTCCGTCCTCTCTCAGGTGTCCAATCACAGCGCCTGACGTTTCAGCCAATCAGATGACCGGTAACAGACCCGGTAACCTGATTGGCTGAGAGGCGGTTCAGTGTTAGCAAAGCGAGTTCCTCCGCTTTGCTATCACACAGCTGAGTGAACAGCTAACGCCCCCAGCATTGCGCCCGCTGTTCACCTTTTCGGGCGCCTATTAGAGCCTATGGCTCTAATCGGGTGCTACAAAAAAATACCCCCGCTGGTGTAATTCAGATGCCCGGCGCCCGAAAAGGGGCCGGACACCTGAATAGGGGGTGTCAGCGGCGACCATTGATAGATTCATGCAATGCAGAACGGTGCCAGGAGAGAGGGGGCGGCGCCCTGTGTAGTGACTGAGAGGCAGGTGAAGGACCAAACCTTGAGAGAGAAACTCTAGATGAGTCAATGGCAGCCTTGGGATGTCTGTGACCAGAAGAACTCGACTCCTCTTGACTGGTACCAGTCTATTTACCTTTAGTAATGAGATGTTCTCCAGTGGTGTCCTCTGAGAAGAGGCGATGACCATAACGTGGTGTTCTGTCCCACCCCTGCAGTGTCCTCCTCCGAGGCCGACCCTTCCATGGAGTCCTCCGTCACCCTTCTGTGCCAAACAAACTGCCTGGATGAGAATGGGAAGCTCTGCTGGCAAAATACCAACATAAAGCGAGAAAAGTGCGGTCCTCCGGGGAGAATAAACCTGACAGAGGACGTGACCCTTCTACCCGAGACATTGGGGAACTGGACCTGCCACGTCGTGGTCCAAGAGAAGACGGTGCTCAGTGCTAATCTGTCACTCGGTAGGTGATTGTCCCACAGAGACTGTCTGTGAGATTCCTGCAGAGGGTGAGCAACACTTCAACATACTCTACACAGGGACACACTGCTGCTCAACCCATGGCTGGGGGCCGCATGTGGCCCTTTGCCACTCTTTATGTGGCCCTTGGGGTCCATGCAGACACTAATCTGTGTTTCCCTATTGCTCTGTTATAGCTGTGATCTCTAGCAGTCTCATGTAATATGTGTCCAGTCAATGACTGTCTCCTGAACCATGTCTGCAGTCTCTGATCATCTCCTGTATTATGTCTGCAGTCTCTGATCATCTCCTGTACTATGTCTGCAGTCACTGATCATCTCCTGTATTATGTCTGCAGTCACTGATCATCTCCTGTACTATGTCTGCAGTCTCTGATCATCTCCTGTATTATGTCTGCAGTCTCTGATCATCTCCTGTACTATGTCTGCAGTCTCTGATCATCTCCTGTACCATGTCTGCAGTCTCTGATCATCTCCTGTACCATGTCTGCAGTCTCTGACCATCTCCTGTACTATGTCTGCAGTCTCTGATCATCTCCTGTATTATGTCTGCAGTCTCTGATCATCTCCTGTACTATGTCTGCAGTCTCTGATCATCTCCTGTACTATGTCTGCAGTCTCTGATCATCTCCTGTATTATGTCTGCAGTCTCTGACCATCTCCTGTACTATGTCTGCAGTCTCTGATCATCTCCTGTATTATGTCTGCAGTCTCTGATCATCTTCTGTACTATGTCTGCAGTCTCTGATCATCTCCTGTATTATGTCTGCAGTCTCTGACCATCTCCTGTACTATGTCTGCAGTCTCTGACCATCACCTGTACTATGTCTGCAGTCTCTGATCATCTCCTGTATTATGTCTGCAGTCTCTGATCATCTTCTGTACTATGTCTGCAGTCTCTGATCATCTCCTGTATTATGTCTGCAGTCTCTGATCATCTTCTGTACTATGTCTGCAGTCTCTGATCATCTCCTGTACCATGTCTGCAGTCTCTGACCATTTCCTGTACTATGTCTGCAGTCTCTGACCATCTCCTGTATTATGTCTGTAGTCTCTGATCATCTCCTGTATTATGTCTGCAGTCTCTGATCATCTCCTGTATTATGTCTGCAGTCTCTGATCATCTCCTGTACTATGTCTGCAGTCTCTGACCATCTCCTGTATTATGTCTGTAGTCTCTGATCATCTCCTGTATTATGTCTGCAGTCTCTGATCATCTCCTGTATTATGTCTGCAGTCTCTGATCATCTCCTGTACTATGTCTGCAGTCTCTGACCATCGCCTGTACTATGTCTGCAGTCTCTGATCATCTCCTGTATTATGTCTGCAGTCTCTGACCATCTCCTGTACTATGTCTGCAGTCTCTGATCATCTCCTGTACTATGTCTGCAGTCTCTGATCATCTCCTGTACCATGTCTGCAGTCTCTGATCATCTCCTGTACTATGTCTGCAGTCTCTGACCATCTCCTGTACTATGTCTGCAGTCTCTGATCATCTCCTGTATTATGTCTGCAGTCTCTGATCATCTCCTGTACTATGTCTGCAGTCTCTGATCATCTCCTGTACTATGTCTGCAGTCTCTGATCATCTCCTGTATTATGTCTGCAGTCTCTGATCATCTCCTGTACTATGTCTGCAGTCTCTGATCATCTCCTGTACCATGTCTGCAGTCTCTGATCATCTCCTGTACTATGTCTGCAGTCTCTGATCATCTCCTGTATTATGTCTGCAGTCTCTGATCATCTTCTGTACTATGTCTGCAGTCTCTGATCATCTTCTGTATTATGTCTGCAGTCTCTGACCATCTCCTGTACTATGTCTGCAGTCTCTGATCATCTCCTGTATTATGTCTGCAGTCTCTGATCATCTTCTGTACTATGTCTGCAGTCTCTGATCATCTCCTGTATTATGTCTGCAGTCTCTGATCATCTTCTGTACTATGTCTGCAGTCTCTGATCATCTCCTGTACCATGTCTGCAGTCTCTGACCATCTCCTGTACTATGTCTGCAGTCTCTGACCATCTCCTGTACTATGTCTGCAGTCTCTGACCATCTCCTGTACTATGTCTGCAGTCTCTGACCATCTCCTGTACTATGTCTGCAGTCTCTGATCATCTCCTTTATTATGTCTGCAGTCTCTGATCATCTCCTGTACTATGTCTGCAGTCTCTGACCATCTCCTGTACTATGTCTGCAGTCTCTGACCATCTCCTGTACTATGTCTGCAGTCTCTGATCATCTCCTGTACTATGTCTGCAGTCTCTGATCATCTCCTGTATTATGTCTGCAGTCTCTGATCATCTCCTGTACTATGTCTGCAGTCTCTGATCATCTCCTGTACTATGTCTGCAGTCTCTGATCATCTCCTGTACTATGTCTGCAGTCTCTGACCATCTCCTGTACTATGTCTGCAGTTTCTGATCATCTCCTGTACTATGTCTGCAGTCTCTGATCATCTCCTGTACTATGTCTGCAGTCTCTGACCATCTCCTGTACTATGTCTGCAGTTTCTGATCATCTCCTGTACTATGTCTGCAGTCTCTGATCATCTCCTGTATTATGTCTGCAGTCTCTGATCATCTCCTGTATTATGTCTGCAGTCTCTGATCATCTCCTGTATTATGTCTGCAGTCTCTGATCATCTCCTGTACTATGTCTGCAGTCTCTGATCATCTCCTGTACTATGTCTGCAGTCTCTGATCATCTCCTGTACTATGTCTGCAGTCTCTGATCATCTCCTGTATTATGTCTGCAGTCTCTGATCATCTCCTGTACTATGTCTGCAGTCTCTGATCATCTCCTGTACTATGTCTGCAGTCTCTGATCATCTCCTGTACTATGTCTGCAGTCTCTGACCATCTCCTGTACTATGTCTGCAGTTTCTGATCATCTCCTGTACTATGTCTGCAGTCTCTGATCATCTCCTGTACTATGTCTGCAGTCTCTGACCATCTCCTGTACTATGTCTGCAGTTTCTGATCATCTCCTGTACTATGTCTGCAGTCTCTGACCATCTCCTGTACTATGTCTGCAGTCTCTGACCATCTCCTGTACTATGTCTGCAGTCTCTGATCATCTCCTGTACTATGTCTGCAGTCTCTGACCATCTCGCTTACCTGCATTTTTTTACCTGTTGGTAACAGGATGTATGTAATCTATAAAAATCGATCTCAAACGATCGCAGGTTTACATAAAGTAATGCAGAAGTGGTTATGATGCAATTTGGAGAATAGTCACAATTAGCAAGTCATAATTAAGAAAAGAGCAAAAAACTGGTCGCATCAACCTGACATGTTTCGCTTTGATAGCTTCTTCGGGGGGTAGTGCGATAATGCTCAGAACTGGTATTGACAACTGTATAAACAAAGAATGAAAGATAAATACATATTTATTACAGAAAAGAAAAACATCATAGTAAATCACAATATTTTTATAGAAGGAGTCAAGATCAGCATGCTTCAGTCTAGGGGCCAATACACTTACCCAATCATGGATCTCCAGCAAGTGAAACCACCAAAAAGTCCCTGGATCAGACAAAGGACCCCCAACGGGGTGTGGACTGTCCCTATTGGTCACAGAGGACAAGATAAGGAAACTGGGTAGTAAAAGGAAAATTGAGAATGTGAAACAAGGCAGTGAGAGGAAGGGGTCAACTAGGAAAGAGGGGGGGGGGTAAAAAAGGAAAGAGGGAAAGAGTGGGGATGTGTACTATAGTATGGAGGTGAATCCATGAAAAAGTGATACATATATGAAGGTATCACTTACTTAAAACCAAGTAAGATGACAATTTGCATAGGGGAAGAGGTCGCAGTATTACTGGGCTGGCTGAGAAAAAAACATATAAGCCAGTAACTGTCTGAAACTGTAACGGAAGATAAACAAAAATTTGAATAAAATAGAATACAGTAAATTAAAAAATTAACAAATGGAAAAGAATAAATAAGTCAAGAAAAATTTGTATGGTACTAAGAGAGTAAAAAAGTAAATAAATGAATTGAATGAAGTAAGGGAAAAAAAAAAATTGAAAATATAAAATATAAAAATTAAAAAGAAATAGAATATAATGAAATAAAATAGAAAAATGGAAGGATAAAAGAAAGAAATAAAATAAATTAAAGTACAAATGGAATGAAATAATAAACAATATTTTGCTGAAGGATGAGTAATTTATAATGGTGAAGTTTAAAATGAGTGAATATTAGCCACTCTTGAAAGTTGTGATGCTTTTCAGACATGAATAAGTTGCAAAGAAAATTTACCAAACAAGGAGGATCTGTACTCTAAGGGTAACCCAACTTCCGGGATTCAATGAAAATCTAAGCTTCAGATCATTCCTCTGAAACTTTAACGTTCGCTCTTTCAGTATGCGGACAAGGTCTTTATCCAGATATATTTTACTGGTCCATATTATTGTTGGTGTATATGTTTTTTCATTCCCTTCCCCTTGAGCATCCCTCTGGTTAGAGTTAGGCTTCTTCTTTTCCCCTCTTCTATCCCCCCCTTCCCTTCCCCCCCTTCCCCCTCCCCTCTCCGCTTCCTTTCCCTAGGTGTCATTTATGTCGCCCCCTTTCTTCAGGAGAAATGGCCTTCCTTTGGTCTTGCCATAGTTATTTGTCTACATATATCTGTAATTGAGTACCAAAATGAATGATCAAAAAGCTATCTCCATATGTTTTTATTGTTCATTCTTCTTGAATATTTATTATTTGATATAGAAAAATGTTTTTCTTTGTACACTGATTCAGTATCAGCAGCTTCATATCTATTATAGATACCGGCTTTTACTTGTCACATATGCCGGTTTCTATATGGTCACCCTCCCATTGTTTGCTCTCCACAACTTCCATCCCTTGTCCCTGTTCATTGGGCCCCTGACCGACTGGTTTTCCTATTGATTCACATGGGCACCCAAGGTGGAGGATACTTCCTCCACCTTTTTGATGTTCACTGCGCGGTTCCTCCGTGGTCGATTCACGGCCATTTCTTCCTCTGGCCAATGAATCAACCTCTTCACTTCTCCGGTTGTTCCCCACTGGCCTGACGGGACTTTGAGGTAGGACATCGATCCGCCTAGCCGTCGCGCTGCGCCTCCCTTCTTTCCACGCTAGGGATTCTGGGGTCTGTAGTCTATCACCATCTGAGAAGTCGGAACATGCGCAGTGACATCCAATTGCCCGCCTTGCACCCTGTGACGTCAGACGCCGGGTCCGATGGAGGACACGATTTAACCTGCTGTCTAGTGAAATCTTCGCTAGAAGCAGGTAGACATGTGCACACTGAAATATTTCGTTTCGGAATTTCGTTTTCGTCCGAAAAATAAATTTATTTAGTTACTCCCGAAATTCGTTTTTATTTATTTCGTTTTTCGTTAGAAATTGCATTCGTCCGAAAATCCGAATTAATTAAGGTCGAATCTGTCATTGAAGGCTTATGGTGTCTGTCGAATGTTCAAAGAAGATTAGACGGAGCAGTGAAACTGTACGACGCCGCGATCCTACATTTCCGGTCGAATGCTCCGCCCACAAGCTATAGAAGAATTCTAATGTTGTATGACACTAGTAATAATTATATTTATTCATTACTATTACTAGTCAACCAACATTAGACTTCTTCTATAGCCTATGGGCGGAGCATGTGACTGGAAATGTACGATTGCAGCGTCGTACAGTTTTGCTGCACCGTCGAATCTTCTAACTTTCGATGCTTTGTCGAATCTTCTTCATTCTAGCTATTTTACTGCTCCTCCTCTTTGGTTACAATCAGCCAATAACATTCATCATCATCATTATTTTTATTTTACTTCCCCCACCCAATTCCAGCAGTGATCTTTTCTCTCTATGTCGAATCTTTTCTCTCTATAATAACAAATCTTTTCTCTCTATAATGTCGAATCTTTTCTCTCTATAATGTCGGATCTTTTCTCTCTATAATGTGGAATCTTTTCTCTCTATAATGTCGGATCTTTTCTCTCTATAATGTGAATCTTTTCTCTCTATAATGTCAAATCTTTTCTCTCTATAATGTCGAATCTTTTCTCTCTATAATGTCGGATCTTTTCTCTCTATAATGTGGAATCTTTTCTCTCTATAATGTCGAATCTTTTCTCTCTATAATGTCGAATCTTTTCTCTCTATAATGTCGAATCTTTTCTCTCTATAATGTCGGATCTTTTCTCTCTATAATGTCGGATCTTTTCTCTCTATAATGTCGAATCTTTTCTCTCTATAATGTCGGATCTTTTCTCTCTATAATGTCGAATCTTTTCTCTCTATAATGTGGAATCTTTTCTCTCTATAATGTCAAATCTTTTCTCTCTATAATGTCGGATCTTTTCCCTCTATAATGTCGGATCTTTTCTCTCTATAATGTCGAATCTTTTCTCTCTATAATGTAGAATCTTTTCTCTCTATAATGTCGAATCTTTTCTCTCTATAATGTGAATCTTTTCTCTCTATAATGTCGGATCTTTTCTCTCTATAATGTCGAATCTTTTCTCTCTATAATGTGGAATCTTTTCTCTCTATAATGTCGAATCTTTTCTCTCTATAATGTCGGATCTTTTCTCTCTATAATGTCGAATCTTTTCTCTCTATAATGTGAATCTTTTCTCTCTATAATGTCGGATCTTTTCTCTCTATAATGTCGAATCTTTTCTCTCTATAATGTGGAATCTTTTCTCTCTATAATGTAGAATCTTTTCTCTCTATAATGTGGAATCTTTTCTCTCTATAATGTCGGATCTTTTCTCTCTATAATGTCGAATCTTTTCTCTCTATAATGTCGGATCTTTTCTCTCTATAATGTCGAATCTTTTCTCTCTATAATGTAGAATCTTTTCTCTCTATAATGTCGGATCTTTTCTCTCTATAATGTCGGATCTTTTCTCTCTATAATGTCGGATCTTTTCTCTCTATAATGTCGAATCTTTTCTCTCTATAATGTCGGATCTTTTCTCTCTATAATGTCGTATCTTTTCTCTCTATAATGTCAAATCTTTTCTCTCTATAATGTCAAATCTTTTCTCTCTATAATGTCGGATCTTTTCTCTCTATAATGTCGAATCTTTTCTCTCTAGAATGTCAAATCTTTTCTCTCTATAATGTGGAATCTTTTCTCTCTATAATGTGGAATCTTTTCTCTCTATAATGTCGGATCTTTTCTCTCTATAATGTCGAATCTTTTCTCTCTATAATGTCGAATCTTTTCTCTCTATAATGTCGAATCTTTTCTCTCTATAATGTCGAATCTTTTCTCTCTATAATGTCGAATCTTTTCTCTCTATAATGTCGAATCTTTTCTCTCTATAATGTCGGATCTTTTCTCTCTATAATGTCGAATCTTTTCTCTCTATAATGTCGGATCTTTTCTCTCTATAATGTCAGATCTTTTCTCTCTATAATGTCGAATCTTTTCTCTCTATAATGTGGAATCTTTTCTCTCTATAATGTGGAATCTTTTCTCTCTATAATGTGGAATCTTTTCTCTCTATAATGTCGGATCTTTTCTCTCTATAATGTGGAATCTTTTCTCTCTATAATGTGGAATCTTTTCTCTCTATAATGTCGGATCTTTTCTCTCTATAATGTCGAATCTTTTCTCTCTATAATGTTGAATCTTTTCTCTCTATAATGTCGAATCTTTTCTCTCTATAATGTCGAATCTTTTCTCTCTATAATGTCGGATCTTTTCTCTCTATAATGTCAGATCTTTTCTCTCTATAATGTCGAATCTTTTCTCTCTATAATGTCGGATCTTTTCTCTCTATAATGTCGAATCTTTTCTCTCTATAATGTGGAATCTTTTCTCTCTATAATGTCAAATCTTTTCTCTCTATAATGTCGGATCTTTTCTCTCTATAATGTCGAATCTTTTCTCTCTATAATGTGAATCTTTTCTCTCTATAATGTCGGATCTTTTCTCTCTATAATGTCGAATCTTTTCTCTCTATAATGTGGAATCTTTTCTCTCTATAATGTCGAATCTTTTCTCTCTATAATGTCGGATCTTTTCTCTCTATAATGTCGAATCTTTTCTCTCTATAATGTGAATCTTTTCTCTCTATAATGTCGGATCTTTTCTCTCTATAATGTCGAATCTTTTCTCTCTATAATGTGGAATCTTTTCTCTCTATAATGTAGAATCTTTTCTCTCTATAATGTGGAATCTTTTCTCTCTATAATGTCGGATCTTTTCTCTCTATAATGTCGAATCTTTTCTCTCTATAATGTCGGATCTTTTCTCTCTATAATGTCGAATCTTTTCTCTCTATAATGTAGAATCTTTTCTCTCTATAATGTCGGATCTTTTCTCTCTATAATGTCGGATCTTTTCTCTCTATAATGTCGGATCTTTTCTCTCTATAATGTCGAATCTTTTCTCTCTATAATGTCGGATCTTTTCTCTCTATAATGTCGTATCTTTTCTCTCTATAATGTCAAATCTTTTCTCTCTATAATGTCAAATCTTTTCTCTCTATAATGTTGAATCTTTTCTCTCTATAATGTCGAATCTTTTCTCTCTATAATGTCGAATCTTTTCTCTCTATAATGTCGGATCTTTTCTCTCTATAATGTCAGATCTTTTCTCTCTATAATGTCGAATCTTTTCTCTCTATAATGTCGGATCTTTTCTCTCTATAATGTCGAATCTTTTCTCTCTATAATGTGGAATCTTTTCTCTCTATAATGTCAAATCTTTTCTCTCTATAATGTCGGATCTTTTCTCTCTATAATGTCGAATCTTTTCTCTCTATAATGTGAATCTTTTCTCTCTATAATGTCGGATCTTTTCTCTCTATAATGTCGAATCTTTTCTCTCTATAATGTGGAATCTTTTCTCTCTATAATGTCGAATCTTTTCTCTCTATAATGTCGGATCTTTTCTCTCTATAATGTCGAATCTTTTCTCTCTATAATGTGAATCTTTTCTCTCTATAATGTCGGATCTTTTCTCTCTATAATGTCGAATCTTTTCTCTCTATAATGTGGAATCTTTTCTCTCTATAATGTAGAATCTTTTCTCTCTATAATGTGGAATCTTTTCTCTCTATAATGTCGGATCTTTTCTCTCTATAATGTCGAATCTTTTCTCTCTATAATGTCGGATCTTTTCTCTCTATAATGTCGAATCTTTTCTCTCTATAATGTAGAATCTTTTCTCTCTATAATGTCGGATCTTTTCTCTCTATAATGTCGGATCTTTTCTCTCTATAATGTCGGATCTTTTCTCTCTATAATGTCGAATCTTTTCTCTCTATAATGTCGGATCTTTTCTCTCTATAATGTCGTATCTTTTCTCTCTATAATGTCAAATCTTTTCTCTCTATAATGTCAAATCTTTTCTCTCTATAATGTCGGATCTTTTCTCTCTATAATGTCGAATCTTTTCTCTCTAGAATGTCAAATCTTTTCTCTCTATAATGTGGAATCTTTTCTCTCTATAATGTGGAATCTTTTCTCTCTATAATGTCAAATCTTTTCTCTCTATAATGTCGAATCTTTTCTCTCTATAATGTCGGATCTTTTCTCTCTATAATGTCGAATCTTTTCTCTCTATAATGTGGAATCTTTTCTCTCTATAATGTCAAATCTTTTCTCTCTATAATGTCGAATCTTTTCTCTCTATAATGTGGAATCTTTTCTCTCTATAATGTGGAATCTTTTCTCTCTATAATGTGGAATCTTTTCTCTCTATAATGTGGAATCTTTTCTCTCTATAATGTCGAATCTTTTCTCTCTATAATGTCGAATCTTTTCTCTCTATAATGTGGAATCTTTTCTCTCTATAATGTCAAATCTTTTCTCTCTATAATGTGGAATCTTTTCTCTCTATAATGTGGAATCTTTTCTCTCTATAATGTCGGATCTTTTCTCTCTATAATGTCGGATCTTTTCTCTCTATAATGTCGAATCTTTTCTCTCTATAATGTGGAATCTTTTCTCTCTATAATGTCGGATCTTTTCTCTCTATAATGTCGGATCTTTTCTCTCTATAATGTCGAATCTTTTCTCTCTATAATGTGGAATCTTTTCTCTCTATAATGTCGAATCTTTTCTCTCTATAATGTCGGATCTTTTCTCTCTATAATGTCGAATCTTTTCTCTCTATAATGTGGAATCTTTTCTCTCTATAATGTCGGATCTTTTCTCTCTATAATGTCGAATCTTTTCTCTCTATAATGTCGGATCTTTTCTCTCTATAATGTCGAATCTTTTCTCTCTATAATGTAGAATCTTTTCTCTCTATAATGTCGGATCTTTTCTCTCTATAATGTCAAATCTTTTCTCTCTATAATGTCCAATCTTTTCTCTCTATAATGTCGGATCTTTTCTCTCTATAATGTCGGATCTTTTCTCTCTATAATGTGGAATCTTTTCTCTCTATAATGTCGGATCTTTTCTCTCTATAATGTCGGATCTTTTCTCTCTATAATGTGGAATCTTTTCTCTCTATAATGTCGGATCTTTTCTCTCTATAATGTCGAATCTTTTCTCTCTATAATGTCGGATCTTTTCTCTCTATAATGTCGAATCTTTTCTCTCTATAATGTAGAATCTTTTCTCTCTATAATGTCGGATCTTTTCTCTCTATAATGTCGGATCTTTTCTCTCTATAATGTCGGATCTTTTCTCTCTATAATGTCGAATCTTTTCTCTCTATAATGTCGGATCTTTTCTCTCTATAATGTCAAATCTTTTCTCTCTATAATGTCAAATCTTTTCTCTCTATAATGTCGAATCTTTTCTCTCTATAATGTCAAATCTTTTCTCTCTATAATGTGGAATCTTTTCTCTCTATAATGTGGAATCTTTTCTCTCTATAATGTCAAATCTTTTCTCTCTATAATGTCGAATCTTTTCTCTCTATAATGTCAAATCTTTTCTCTCTATAATGTCGGATCTTTTCTCTCCTATGTCGAATCTTTTCTCTCCTATGTCGAATCTTTTCTCTCCTATGTCGAATCTTTCTCTCCTATGTCGAATCTTTTCTCTCTATAATGTTGAATCTTTTCTCTCCTATGTAGAATAATCTTGGACTAATAGAGTTAAGGTTAGGCACATTCGACCACAGGTTCGATAGACACAGATTGTTATTGTCAGCCTCATGTCGAATCTCCTATCTATATCGAACTGTTGTAGCAACGAAAACAAAAATAAAGCATTTGTTTATGTCGGATCTTTCGGTTTTCGGATTCTGTGCTTTCGTTTTCGTTTGTTAAAACGATAACGAAAATAGCTGAAATTCGGGCGAAAACGAATGCACATGTCTAGAAGCAGGAGGGCTGGATATTTCGCTCCGACGCTGGAGGTAATTGTTACATTGCTCCTTCTCACAGGACAGTGCTATCTCTTTTTTTTTTGCCTTAGCTGTCCCAACGTGGTAATTATGTTACATTTGTAACTGTTCACTCTCTATTTTTACACTCTTTGAATGTTGCTGATGCTATCACACATAAACATTGCCTATATACCAACATTGTTGCTATTTTTTTGTCATTGACATACTAACACCTTATTGAAGAAGTATATAAATTTGACTCTTTCTTTCTGAGACTTAGTGTCCGCCCTCCTTGTTTGGTAAATTTTCTTTGCCACTTATTCATGTCTGAAAAGCATCACAACTTTCAAGAGTGGCTAATATTCACTCATTTTAAACTTCACCATTATAAATTACTCATCCTTCAGCAAAATATTGTTTATTATTTCATTCCATTTGTACTTTAATTTATTTTATTTCTTTCTTTTATCCTTCCCCTTTTCTATTTTATTTCATTATATTCTATTTCTTTTTAATTTTTATATTTTATATTTTCAATTTTTATTTTATTTTATTTTCCCTTACTTCATTCAATTCATTTATTTACTTTTTTACTCTCTTAGTACCATACAAATTTTTCTTGACTTATTTATTCTTTTCCATTTGTTAATTTTTTAATTTACTGTATTCTATTTTATTCAAATTTTTGTTTATCTTCCGTTACAGTTTCAGACAGTTACTGGCTTATATGGTTTTTTCTCAGCCAGCCCAGTAATACTGCGACCTCTTCCCCTATGCAAATTATCATCTTACTTGGTTTTAAGTAAGTGATACCTTCATATATGTATCACTTTTTCATGGATTCACCTCCATACTATAGTACACATCCCCACTCTTTCCCTCTTTCCTTTTTTACCCCTCCCCCCCCCTCTTTCCTAGTTGACCCCTTCCTCTCACTGCCTTGTTTCACATTCTCAATTTTCCTTTTACTACCCAGTTTCCTTATCTTGTCCTCTGTGACCAATAGGGACAGTCCACACCCCGTTGGGGGTCCTTTGTCTGATCCAGGGACTTTTTGGTGGTTTCACTTGCTGGAGATCCATGATTGGGTAAGTGTATTGGCCCCTAGACTGAAGCATGCTGATCTTGACTCCTTCTATAAAAATATTGTGATTTACTATGATGTTTTTCTTTTCTGTAATAAATATGTATTTATCTTTCATTCTTTGTTTATACAGTTGTCAATACCAGTTCTGAGCATTATCGCACTACCCCCCGAAGAAGCTATCAAAGCGAAACACGTCGGGTTGATGCGACCAGTTTTTTGCTCTTTTCTTAATTATGACTTGCTAATTGTGACTATTCTCCAAATTGCATCATAACCACTTCTGCATTACTTTATGTAAACCTGCGATCGTTTGAGATCGATTTTTATGTATATGTTTAATAAAATGTAATTTTTTACTTAGTATAATCTCCCTCTCATCTCTTCTATTTCATTGATTGCACCGCTAAAAAATCCCACCTTTCCCCTCTCCCAACGCTTGAATATATACTTTTCTGGGATGTGGTGCCAACCTACTCTGGTGTTTCACCTCGGTTTGGACAGAAATGTATGAAACAGGATGTATGTAAGTTGTGATATCAGTGTAGCTTTTCTCTGAGATGAGAGAATATGAGGTGAATATGAGATGTCTCCTCTTCCAGGGAGAAAATACAAGTAAATAATAAAAGTCGAGCAATCCATGAGAAGAAAGGCGGAGTTTAGTATAATAATGTAAACATGGAGACACAGTGGAGTACATGAAATTATTTCCAGTTCATAAGACCCGCCCTCTTCTTCCAGCTGTAGGGTTGGAGGCGGAGTTCCGGAATATGTCAGGCTTCCTGTTCTGGGTGACGATTGGAGTCGGAGTTCTTATTCTCCTCCTAATTGTGATAATCATTGTGATTGTGGCGGCTCGTTCCCGCAGGCTGGTGAGTAAATACAGATCCCTTCCTGAGTCTTCTATTACAATCTCATTCTAAGTGTGACAATCAATCGTTTCTTCTCTGAAGTGAGGAAAAGATACATTGTATACAATACACACTATATTCCCAAAAGTATTGGGACGCCTGCCTTTACACACACATGAACTGTAATGGCCTCCCAGTCTTAGTCCGGAGGGTTCAATATTGAGTTGGCCCCGCCCCTTTGCAGCTATAACAGCTTCACCTCTTCTGGGAAGGCCGTCCACAAGGTTTAGGAGGGTGTCTATGGGAATGTTTGACCATTCTTCCAGAAGAGCATTTGTGAGGTCAGGCACCGATGTTGGATGAGAAGGCCTGGCTCACAGTCTCTAATTCATCCCAAAGGTGTTCTATCGGGTTGAGGTCAGGACTCTGTGCAGGCCAGTCATGTTCCTCCACCCCAAACTCGCTCATCCATGTCTTTATGGACCTTGCTTTGTGCACTGGTCCAAATCATTTGGTGGAGGGGGGATTATGGTGTGGGGGGGATTTTGGTGTGGGGGAGAGGGGATTTTGGTGTGGGGGGAGGGGGGATTATGGTGTGGGGGGGATTTTGGTGTGGGGGGGAGAGGGGATTTTGGTGTGGGAGGGGGGATTATGGTGGGGGGTTGTTTTTCAGGGGTTGGGCTTGGCCCCTTAGTTCCAGTGAAGGGAACTCTTAAGGCGTCAGCATACCAAGAAACTTTGGACAATTTCATGCTCCCAACTTTCTGGGAACAGTTTGGGGACTGACCCTTCCTGTTCCAACATGACCAGTGCACAAAGCAAGGTCCATAAAGACATGGATGAGTGAGTTTGGGGTGGAGGAACTCGACTGGACTGCACAGAGTCCTGACCTCAACCCCATAGAATACCTTTGGGATGAATTAGAGTGGAGACTGCGAGCCAGGCCTTCTCATCCAACATCAGTGCCTGACCTCACAAATGCTCTTCTGGAAGAATGGTCAAACATTCCCATAGACACCCTCCTAAACCTTGTGGACCGCCTTCCCATAGACACACCCCTAAACCTTGTGGACGGCCTTCCCATAGACACACCCCTAAACCTTGTGGACGGCCTTCCCATAGACACACCCCTAAACCTTGTGGACGGCCTTCCCATAGACACACCCCTAAACCTTGTGGACCGCCTTCCCAGAAGAGGTGAAGCTGTTATAGCTGCAAAGGGCGGGGCCAACTCAATATTGAACCCTCCAGACTAAGACTGGGATGTCATAAAAGCGGAGGTCCACCCTGAAAAAATCTATACATTAAAAATCATAAAAAATAAATAAAAATTAATAGAATTATTTATTTTTTTATACTCACCCTAAATGCCTGTTGCTATGCGGAAGTCCTCTAATCTGCCTCTAAAGTTCTTCTTCTCGTCCGCGGTGGGTCTCCTTCCACTTCCTCTTCTGGTGAATGGGCCGTGCTGCCTTCTGGGAACTGTGTGTATCCCAGGAGACAAGCCGCCCATTCACAAAGCGCCGTGCGAGTGGCGCATGCGCAGTAGGAAACGGGCAGTGAAGCCGTAAGGCTCACTGCCTGTTTCCCTTACTCAGGATGGAGGAGCCGCGTCCTGCCAGCAGCGATTGATCGCCGTGGCGGGACCGACATCGCGGGCGAGTAGGACAGGTAAGTGTCCTTATTAAAAGTCAGCAGCTGCACTGTTAGTAGCTGCTGACTTTTTTTTTTATATTAGCTGCACCTCCACTTTAAGGTTCCTGTGTGTAAAGGCAGGCGTCCCAATACTTTTGGTAATACGGTGTATATTGTATACAAACATTACATATACATTGTATCTTTTTCTCCTTACTAGAGGAGAAATCTGTGTAAACCAAAAATAAATAAAATAAAGATGAAACTGCTAAATCAGAGTTGGGTGGAGGTGAGAATGTGACCTCATAGACACGGCGCTCCTCCTAACGCCTCCAGGGGGGAGAAAATCAGGAATGCGCCTAAAGCTGCGTGTTTGCAAACGCATTTGGGCACATCAAGCACTTGGGCGTCAATTCATTTCATTGGTCAGAATATTAATTTTCTCCGGTCACTGAAATGAATGAACAGTCATAGATGTCTTGAGGCACTTTGAGTGTTTTTTATGCTCATAAGTTCCTCTCCTGCACCTGACTTTTTTCTGCCTCTAAACTCCCGTAACGCCCCCCCCCCCCCCTGTGCACGGACGTGTAGTGTAGGGTAACATGGAGGAGGGGGGGGGGGCAGAAGAAGAAAAAGCTCAAACACCTGACAATCCGGCAGCGTGCATTATGAGCCCTTAGTAGTGTCAGCGTTAGGATCGGTGTCATATGTAGTGTCAGTTAGGGGTGGATATACATAAAAAAAATAATAATTGCATAAAACTGGTTTACCCAATAAAAGGGCATTTGTTCTTTACAACTGGGGCAAACAATGGACAATATTATGCTATTTCCTGTGCTGGTCGAATGTTGTTCATTGATTTTAAATTAAACATACTGCATTTGGCCACTAGATGGTGCTAAATATCATAGGAATTTTCTATGGTGATTATCTCCATCTAGCCAGAGGCCCCCCTCCCCTCCCTTCGAGTCAAAGTACCCCATTGCATCAGAATCCCCATTATAAAGTGGAGGCCCCCTTATATTCTCAAGCCCCCATCACATCAAAGTCCCTCTATTACATCAGAGCCCCCCCTGTCACACAGTCCCCTCTGAACAACCCTCCCTACCTTTTGTTTGGCTCCAGCAGAGGGCAGGAGGTGGACAGTCCTTTCCTGAATGCTGGGGTGGCGTCACCTGCCCTGGATCAGTGTCAACAGTCACCATGCTGCAGGTGGGCAATCATAGTATCACCATAGTATCACCATAGTAACACCATAGTATCACCATAGTATCACCATAGTATCACCATAGTTACACCATAGTATCACCATAGTATCACCATAGTAACACCATAGTATCACCATAGTATCACCATAGTATCACCATAGTTACACCATAGTTACACCATAGTATCACCATAGTAACACCATAGTATCACCATAGTATCACCATAGTATCACCATAGTTACACCATAGTATCACCATAGTATCACCATAGTAACACCATAGTTACACCATAGTATCACCATAGTATCACCATAGTATCACCATAGTATCACCATAGTATCACCATAGTTACACCATAGTATCACCATAGTATCACCATAGTATCACCATAGTATCATCATAGTATCACCATAGTTACACCATAGTATCACCATAGTATCACCATAGTAACACCATAGTATCACCATAGTATCACCATAGTATCACCATAGTTACACCATAGTTACACCATAGTATCACCATAGTAACACCATAGTATCACCATAGTATCACCATAGTTACACCATAGTATCACCATAGTATCACCATAGTTACACCATAGTATCACCATAGTATCACCATTGTATCACCATAGTTACACCATAGTATCACCATAGTATCACCATAGTATCACCATAGTATCACCATAGTTACACCATAGTTACACCATAGTATCACCATAGTATCACCATAGTTACACCATAGTATCACCATTGTATCACCATAGTTACACCATAGTATCACCATAGTATCACCATAGTATCACCATAGTATCACCATTGTATCACCATAGTATCACCATAGTAACACCATAGTAACACCATAGTATCACCATAGTATCACCATAGTATCACCATAGTTACACCATAGTTACACCATAGTATCACCATAGTTACACCATAGTTACACCATAGTATCACCATAGTATCACCATAGTTACACCATAGTATCACCATAGTATCACCATAGTTACACCATAGTATCACCATAGTATCACCATAGTTACACCATAGTATCACCATAGTATCACCATAGTAACACCATAGTATCACCATAGTATCACCATAGTATCACCATAGTATCACCATAGTTACACCATAGTTACACCATAGTATCACCATTGTATCACCATAGTTACACCATAGTATCACCATAGTATCACCATAGTATCACCATAGTATCACCATAGTAACACCATAGTATCACCATAGTATCACCATAGTTACACCATAGTTACACCATAGTATCACCATAGTTACACCATAGTATCACCATAGTATCACCATAGTAACACCATAGTATCACCATAGTATCACCATAGTATCACCATAGTATCCCCATAGTATCACCATAGTAACACCATAGTATCACCATAGTATCACCATAGTATCACCATAGTAACACCATAGTATCACCATAGTATCACCATAGTATCACCATAGTAACACCATAGTATCACCATAGTATCGCCATAGTATCACCATAGTATCACCATAGTATCGCCATAGTATCACCATAGTATCGCCATAGTATCAGCGTCAGGAGCGTAAAACTTGAGCCTACACACAAAGTGCAGGTCAGCTGTATGTAATGTACAATGTGTAGGTATTGGGAGTATGTAATATACAGGGTGCAGGGGTCAGCTGTATGCAATGTACAATGTGTAGGTATTAGGAGTATGTAATATACAGGGTGCAGGGGGTCAGCTGTATGTAATGTACAATGTGTAGGTATTGGGAGTATGTAATATACAGGGTGCAGGGGTCAGCTGTATGTGATGTACAATGTGTAGGTATTGGGAGTATGTAATATACAGGGTGCAGGGGTCAGCTGTATGCAATGTACAATGTGTAGGTATTGGGAGTATGTAATATACAGGGTGCAGGGGTCAGCTGTATGCAATGTACAATGTGTAGGTATTGGGAGTATGTAATATACAGGGTGCAGGGGTCAGCTGTATGTGATGTACAATGTGTAGGTATTGGGAGTATGTAGTATACAGGGTGCAGGGGTCAGCTGTATGCAATGCACCGAGTACAGGGGTCGGGTGACAGAGGCGTCAGGACTCTCCATGGTCTCCCATTGATCACTTTATCCTTAAAATACTGCAGGCCGTGCCCACGTTTACCAGCAACCAAGATCCCTCTATAACCCTGTACCCAGCACAGTGCCCATCACTCACCATGTACCCGGCACACACCAGACAAAGCCCACCAATCACCAGATTACATTTCATGAGACTCTGTTTATGTCCCCCAACAGGAAAACCTCAGCACTGCTGGCTAAGAGTGAGTGGGGCGGAGACCTGGAGTAGAGTTGCCACCTCATCTCTTTAAACCCGAACACCTCTTTATCTTCAGTAATGTTTGGTTAGTTCAATATCCCCACCTCTTTGGGGACCAAAGAATTCAAGTGGGGGGAGAATGTAGTCATGAAGTACACAGGTTCTGGGGCTGATTAGGGTGGCGATTAAACTCACTTGGTGCCTCATCTGCATTCCTCAGAACCCGTGTACTTCATATGTGTTCGGGTTTAAAGGGATGAGGTGGCACCCCCTAGCCTGGAGGGGACAATCTTCCTCAGTCCTGTTCTGTGAGATGCATAGAGTCTAGGCAGGGCAGTTCTGGTAGGGGCCACACAAAGGCAGCCATTGCAGAACATCCCTCCTACCCCAATGGGGTCCGGGCCCAGTACGGGAAGGCTGCCTGTACCCTCCTATCGGGGACCCTAAGCCACTGTTCGGCCCACCTAGACCACATGTTATGATGTTTCTTGTTATACTGAGCACTGTCTGTTCTTTTTTGCAGCGGCGGGCCCGGAAGAGAGCATGGCTGATCCAGAATATACACCAACAGAAGAGGTGCGTGTGCGGGGGGTAAGTATGCAGCTCTCAGGGGGTATTTATTAGAGGACAGGAGGACACAACGAATCAGCAGAGCACTGCGACACAATTACCTTTTCTTTGTTTTTTTCTCCAGTTGGTAATTTTTGGGCACCGAGAACTCGCTGATCGTGTTCAGTGTTGGGTTTTTATTGTAGAAATAAGGGTTAGGGGTTAGGGTTTTCCCTTTAAGAACAAGGCTAGGACCCAGGATTTGGAACAGGGACCTCCCCCAGAGGACAAAGGTCAGAAGGGGGGTTCCCAGAGGTCAAAGGTCACTGGGCGTGGCTGACCCACTCCCACCAAAGTGTACCGCCTACCCCAACTAAGTCAGGGAAAGCGTTATGCCCCCTTTATACCCGGACCTTTAACCTTAACCCAACCCTTCAACCATTCCTAACACTTAACCTCTCCTCACCTAAACTGGAACACTTAACCCAACCTCTAAAATGAACCTGTAATGTTCAACCTCCTCCAAAGAACTTAACAGGTACCCCTAACCCAACTCTGAAAGGAAGTTGGGCCTTAACGCCCCTGTGACAGGAGTGACTTTGGGTCTGGGGTTTGTGTGGCTCGGCTTGCCCTGGAGAGTTCTGGAGGCTCCTTGTCCAGCTTCCCCGACACCTCTTATGTGTAGATCACCCTGTGTCTCTAATAGGGGCACATGAATGAGAACCCCACTATGATCTGTGCTCGTCACACTCAATGCCGTATATATGTATATATAATGTGTGCTGTATATATGTATATATAATGTGTGCTGTATATATTGTGAGGGGGTTAGCTCGGCAGCGGGTGTGTGTGACCCCCGGGATGGGCTCCCCACACAAAAACAGGCCCAGCAAACGGAGGTTGTGGTTTTCAAAATCAAAAAGGTGCGGTTTATTTTCTATTTACAGTGACAAAACACAGCAAAGCAAAAGAAACATAAATAAAATAAATCCTGGTCAACTTGACCTCTGACTAAACCTACAGGTT
This sequence comes from Rana muscosa, assembly GCA_029206835.1. NCBI lineage: Eukaryota > Metazoa > Chordata > Amphibia > Anura > Ranidae > Rana > Rana muscosa. Next base: position 326,582,513 of record CM055123.1, on the reverse strand, counting down.
TCCTAACTAACAACTGGGATCAGCCTAGTGCTGTCCTAGTCCCTAAGTCCCTGGTTTTAAATGTCCAAGCAAATAGCCACACAGGCTTTGTCTCACCGCACAGGGGTTCACTCTCCCTAGACAGTCCACACAGGTCTGGTTCCAGGCATGAGCTAACATCTAATGAAGCTGGGAGTTCTTATAGAGGCCTAAATGAGCTGACAAGCTTCAGCTGGTCTCATCAACTCCCTGTCTGTACGACGCCCCACACTCTCCCTAGAGGTATGAGTCATCCATGAGCCCACTAGCCTTATACAACTCTCCACCTAGTTGTATAAGTCGGCGTAAAGCCTGAATCTGGGCGAAATATATCTACCCCCCTGGATGCAACCAGGTGACTTTACCTTCCTGCTGTCACATACCCCCCCCCCTCTTGTTTTAACCTCGGGGTTGGAACACCAGCAATCAGGCATTCATGTACTCGAGACAAAGCATCCACATTCCCCATTTGAACGCCAGGGCGATGCTTTACTGTGAAGTTGAATTCCTGGAGGGCCAGGAACCACCTATTCACTCTTCTATTTGTTTCCTTGTTTTGAGCCATCCACTTTAACGGAGCGTGATCCGTAACCATGTCAAAGTGCCTACCTAGCAGGTAGTACCGAAGGGAATCTAGAGCCCACTTCACCGCTAAACACTCCTTTTCAACGGTGGCGTAATTTACCTCATGGGACTTCAACTTCCTGCTGAGGTAAATGACTGGGTGCTCTTCCCCGTTCCAGACCTGGGACAATACTGCTCCTAACCCCACATCTGACGCATCACTTTGTACGACAAAGTCTTTAGAGAAGTCGGGTGAGTACAACACTGGCTGGCTACATAAGGCTTGTTTCAAGAATTGGAATGCTGCCTCAGCCTCGGGGGTCCATTTAATCATGACCGACCCTTTCCCCTTCGTCAGGTTGGTTAGGGGCACAGCCTTAGAAGCAAAGTGGGGAATGAATCGCCGATAATACCCAGCGATTCCCAGAAAGGCTCGTACCTGCTTCTTGCTGTTGGGACGTGGCCAACTCTGGATGGCCTCGACTTTGTTGAGTTGGGGTTTTATTACTCCCCTCCCAATGGTGTACCCAAGATATTTGGCCTCCTCCTGCCCAATGGTACACTTCTTGGGGTTAGCCGTAAACCCCGCTTCCCGAACAGAGTCCAGGACTGCTTGCACTTTTGGCAGATGTGAGGCCCAATCTGTGCTATGGACAATTACGTCATCCAGGTAAGCCGCAGCATACTTCCGATGGGGCCTCAGCATCTGGTCCATTTTCCGCTGGAATGTGGCCGGCGCATTCTGTAACCCGAACGGCATTCTTTTATATTGGAACGCCCCGTCTGGGGTTACAAATGCGGTTTTCTCTTTGGCCGACTTGGCCAGGGGGATTTGCCAATACCCTTTTGTGAGGTCAAGAGTCGTCATGTATCGGGCTGTTCCCAGCCGGTCGATCAACTCATCTATACGTGGCATGGGGTAGGTGTCAAATTTTGTAACTTTGTTCAACTGACGAAAATCGTTACAAAATCGCCAGCTCCCATCCGGTTTAGGCACCAACACAATGGGACTAGACCAATCACTTTGGGACTCCTCTATCACCCCTAAGTTCAGCATTTTCTGTACTTCCTCCCGTATTGCCTCCCGTCGGGCCTCTGGGATCCGATAGGGTTTTAACTTCACCCTTTCACCGGGCGGGGTAATGATGTCATGCTCTACCCCAGATGTTTGTCCCGGCAGCTCAGAGAATACCTCCTTGTTGCGAAGCACAAACTCCTTAACCTCCTGTTGTTGGGGTTGTGACAAGGTGGCTGCTATTCCAACCTCAGGAATCACGCAACCAGTTTGAGCTGGTGACCAAGTGTCTGCGACTAGGGACTCTCTATCCCTCCAGGCTTTCAACAGATTAACGTGATAGATCTGTTCGGGCTTTCGCCTTCCTGGTTGTCTGACCTTGTAATTCACTTCGCTCACTTTTTCCATTATCTCATAGGGGCCTTGCCATTTGGCAAGGAATTTACTTTCAACCGTAGGGACAAGTACCAGTATCCTATCCCCCGGGGAAAAGGTACGGGTCTTGGCTCCACGGTTGTACACTCTCTGCTGTGCTAACTGCGCTTGGACCAAATGTTCCTTCACGATGGGCATTACCTGTGCAATTCGGTCTTGCATCAGGGCGACATGCTCAATCACACTCCTGTGGGGAGAACTCTCACTTTCCCAAGTTTCCTTGGCAATATCCAACAGCCCTCTTGGGTGTCTCCCATACAGTAACTCAAAGGGGGAGAATCCCGTAGAGGATTGGGGCACCTCCCTAATAGCAAACATCAAATAAGGAAGTAGACAGTCCCAATCCTTTCCATCTCTATCCACCACTTTCTTCAACATTTGTTTTAGGGTTTTGTTGAATCTTTCAACCAGCCCATCGGTTTGGGGGTGATACACAGATGTACGTAATTGCGTCACTTTGAACAATTTACACAGCTCCTTCATAACCCGGGACATAAAGGGTGTACCTTGGTCCGTAAGCAGTTCTTTACAAATACCCACCCGGCTAAACACAAGAGATAGCTCTTTGGCTATGGTTTTGGCCGAGGTATTTCGGAGAGGGATCGCTTCTGGATAACGGGTGGCATAGTCCATTATAACTAATATGTACTGGTGCCCCCTAGCGGACTTGATTATAGGCCCTACCAAATCCATGGCGATCCTCTCAAACGGGACCTCAATGATGGGTAGAGGGACCAGCGGGCTACGGAAATGTGGCATCGGGGCCGACCTCTGACACACAGGGCAGGAGGAACAATAATTTTCTATGTCCTTCATCACCCCCGGCCAATAGAATCTCTGTAATACCCTCTCTCGGGTTTTCTCTGTCCCCAGATGACCTCCAAGAATGTGCCCATGGGCCAACTCCAACACCAACTTCCTGTAAGGTTTGGGCACCACAAGCTGCTCAACGGTTTCTTCTGCCCTTTTTGCCACCCGATACAGTAGGTCCTTCTCTACGCTGAAGTATGGGTAAGTGCAGGTATTATCTGGGTTCACTAACTCGCCATCTATTTTCACTACGTTTTCCCGTGCCTTTATTAGGGCGGGGTCTTTCAACTGTTCTGTGGCAAAGTTTTCCCTGTGAACCTCAAGATCAGAAAACTCCACAGACTGTAGGTTTTCGTCTGAGGAGGTGGGCTCCTCTCCAGTTTCTTGAGTCTCCCCTGCCAATACTGTTAAGGGAAATTCCGGAGAGTCCTCACCACTCTCAGGGGAGTTCTGGCTATCACATTCCTGGTACATAGGGGCACCAGTGGGGGGCTCAGGATCATCCCACAGTTCCCAGAACTTCGGAAAATCCCTTCCCACAATGGTGTCATGCGGTAACTGAGATACTAAGCCCACTGGATGAGAGAGGGTACCTTTGGGGGTCTCGAAACACACTGTAGTCACTGGATACTCTCGGGTGTCCCCATGCACACAAATAACAGCTACCTTGCTATTCCCAAAGACCTCTGTTTTAACTAACTCAGCCTTTATCAGGGTCACAAGGCTACCTGAATCCAGCAATACCACAACATTTCTACCATTAACACACATTTTGCATAAATGTTTCTCAGTTCCTCGAATGGCAGTGCATGCGACTATCGCACACAGCGACTGACGTCTGCCCGTCAGAAAGTCACACTGCATGGGTTCCTCCACAACCGGGCAATTGGCTGCAATATGTCCCGCTTGCCGGCAGCGGTAGCAAACGATCCTTCTTGCCGCCTCTTGAGCCGCTGATTTCCCAGGCTGTTCTCGCCAAACTTGGGGTAGAGCTCCCACCCTCTCACTCTCTCCACCCTCACCCCTTGGAATCCTCTTATCCGCCCCTGGGGATGGTCTGGTCTTAGGGTGGAAAGTCCGAGTGTCTCTGGAAGAGGCCGTCAGGTTCTCTGTAGCCAAGTATTTCTCCACACGATCCACAAGACCATCGGCCGTCTCTGGGTCTCCATGGCTTACCCACTTTTGGATGGCAGTAGGAAGAGCTCTCAAAAACCGATCCATTACAACACGTTCCACAATCTTTGGTGCGGACAAAGTCTCTGGCTGTAGCCACTTTCTGCTCAGGTGAATGAGATCATACATTTGAGACCTGGGGGGTTTTCCAAGCTGGAAAGTCCAGTTATGCACACGCTGAGCCCGGACAGCCTGGGTGACACCCAGCCTTGCCAAAATTTCAGCTTTTAGCATCACATAGTCTTTTGCTTGGTTAGGCTCTAGGTCATAGTAAGCTTTCTGCGATTCACCAGTTAACAGAGGAGCCACCAGTCCAGCCCACTGCTCCTCAGGCCACTTTTCTCTTTCAGCGGTCCTTTCAAATGTGGTCAAAAATACCTCTGGATCATCCTCTCCAGTCATTTTTGTCAATAAACGACTCACCCCAAAGGACGCGGTATTAGTGGGACGGCTTTCCTCACTGGTCTGCGGACGTTGCTGCATTACTGCTTCCATTTGTTGTAGTCTCTGCTCTTGCTTCTGTAACAGGTCTATGAAGCGGGCCTCAGATTGCTGCTGGGCTTGTTGCTGAGCTTCCAGACTCTGTTGGTGAGCTTGCTGCTGGGCTGCAAGGCTCTGTTGATGAGCTTGCTGCTGGGCTGCAAGGCTCCTTTGCAAACCTGCATTTGTCTGCTGTTGATTGGCATTTGCTAGAGCCAGCTGTTTCAGTATCTCCTCCATGCTGGCTTAAAAAAAACTGCCTGCATTCTCCACCAACTGTGAGGGGGTTAGCTCGGCAGCGGGTGTGTGTGACCCCCGGGATGGGCTCCCCACACAAAAACAGGCCCAGCAAACGGAGGTTGTGGTTTTCAAAATCAAAAAGGTGCGGTTTATTTTCTATTTACAGTGACAAAACACAGCAAAGCAAAAGAAACATAAATAAAATAAATCCTGGTCAACTTGACCTCTGACTAAACCTACAGGTTTCCTAACTAACAACTGGGATCAGCCTAGTGCTGTCCTAGTCCCTAAGTCCCTGGTTTTAAATGTCCAAGCAAATAGCCACACAGGCTTTGTCTCACCGCACAGGGGTTCACTCTCCCTAGACAGTCCACACAGGTCTGGTTCCAGGCATGAGCTAACATCTAATGAAGCTGGGAGTTCTTATAGAGGCCTAAATGAGCTGACAAGCTTCAGCTGGTCTCATCAACTCCCTGTCTGTACGACGCCCCACACTCTCCCTAGAGGTATGAGTCATCCATGAGCCCACTAGCCTTATACAACTCTCCACCTAGTTGTATAAGTCGGCGTAAAGCCTGAATCTGGGCGAAATATATCTACCCCCCTGGATGCAACCAGGTGACTTTACCTTCCTGCTGTCACAATATGTATATATAATGTGTGCTGTATATATGTATATATAATATGTGCTGTATATATGTATATATAATGTGTGCTGTATATATGTATATATAATGTGTGCTGTATATATGTATATATAATGTGTGCTGTGCCATGCTGTTGGACTATTTGCTGGGATGGTTTGGGGTGTGACTATTCTATTGTCTATTGTGTCTGATGCCTCAACTATTATGGGATGTGTAAGTGTGTTTGCTGTGAGGAAAGAGGGAGGGGGGACTCCTCCAACCCCCTGCTGATAAGACTGTGTACTGAGAAGTTAAACACACCTGACCTGTATCACCATTGTCATTGGACAGTTTAACCCGCCCTGTTTTCCAAGGGTGGGAGGGAAGTGATTTGAAGTGTGATATCTGTATAACATGTGCTTTAATAAAGCAGTTTGTGGTTTTACCCTACACTGAGGTGTTGTGTCTGTGGACTGGGGGGGGGGGGGGCTAAAGAAGCTTGGACGGTGCTGGATCTGAACAGAGGAAGCATTGACAGCAGACCTGGATCTGTTTGAGAACAGAGGGGCCGTCACAGCCCCTAAAACTTACTAATACCCCAAGGGCTCATTCATATTAGTGGTTGGAGGGGGCAGTGGAACCCGCACACATTATTCAGACTGGACGATGGCTCCCCAAGTTACTGAGTACCACAACCGCCAAATGCAAATATTGAGAACTCTGATGTAAGTGTGGGGGGGGGGGGGGCTTTGGTGAGCAGAAACCCCTTTACATCAGAATTCCACTTTACACCAGAGTCCACTGCGTTCCCCCTTAAATTAAAATGGCCAAGTGTTCGGCTTTGGCCCCCATAGAACCCCCAACAGTATCTCACAATGCCCCACCCCCATCTAGACCCGCTGTGCACTCCCGGCTACCACAGTGTCTCTGTAAAGCCTCCAGCCTCCTGGAAAGACCCACAGCCCCCTCCAGAGACCCCAATCCCACAATTGCCCCCAGCTCCGTTACAGAGCCACCGAGACTGCTGCAAACCTCCTTCCAAACCCCATCCCCCAACAGTGACACTCAGTCCCATCTGGAGCCTTCCAACATTTCCATACTTATTTTGTACTCCAATACATTTATTGGGTTAGTGCCATTTAACCTCCCATAGTGGTCCACTCTGCCCCTCTAACTCCCACAGAGCCCTCCATGCCCAACAGTGCCCCCCAATTCCCATTGTGCCCTCCAGTACCCTAAGAGCCATCAGCTCCCAGCAGTGCCCCCTAGCTCCCAGCAGTGCCCCCTAGCTCCCAGCAGTGCCCCCTAGCTTGCTGCAGAGACTCCACCCCCCCATGGATCTCTCAACCTCCAACAGTGTCTCACAGTCCCTGCAGTGCACTCCAGGCTACCCCAGTGCCTCTGTAAAGCCCCCCCCAGTGTCCTTGAGAGACCCAAAGCCTTCCAACATTTCAATACATATTTTGCATTTCTATACTTTTATTGTGTTAGTGCCATCCAACCTCCTTGAGTGGTCCACTGTGTCCCCCAACCTCCCACAGTGCCCTTCAGCCCCCTGCAGTACCCCCTAGCTTGCTGCAGAGCCTCCTGCCCTTCACAGTGCCCCCAACCTCCAACAGTGCCCCCCAGTCCCCGCAGTGCATTCCACCGTACCACAGAACCCCTGTAAAGCCCCCCAGCATCCTGGAGACACCCCCATCCCCTTACATAGACCTCACCCTCCACAGTTGTCCCGGCTCCCTCCAGAATCCCCTACAGAGACACATATTTTACATTTTGTGTATTCGTATACCTTTGATGTATTGGTGCCAACTAACCTCCTATAGTGGTCCACCCTGCCCCCCTAATTCCCACAGTGCCCTCCAGCCCACGGCAGTACCCCCTAACTTTCTGCAGAGCCTCCAGCCTTTCATAGTGCACCCCAACCTTCCACAGTATCTCACAGTGCCCCCCCAGTCCCTGCAGTGCACTCTACCACAATGCCACTGTAAAGCCCCCCCGTCTCCTGGAGACCCACAGCCCCCACAGTTGCCCCCAGGTCCCTCCAGAATCCTGTACAGAGCCACATATTTTCATATTATTTATTTCTATCCTTTTGTTGTGTAAGTGCCAACCAATCTCCTATAGTGGTCCACCAACCTCCCACAGCTCCTCCAGGTCCCCTGAGAGCCCTCAGCCCCCCAATCTTCCACATACTTTGTACCCCCAATTCTTATATTGTGTTATTATAAACTTTTTTGTACTGTTGGGGCATTGAAGGTATTAGAAGAATTTACTGGATCCTGGTCTCAATAAGGCCTTTTTATGTATTCCTATGTGCTAGTGTCAACCAACCTCCTATAGTGGCCCAGCAGCCCCCCCCCCCCAATCTCCCACAGTGTCCCAGGGGCCCCTGAGAGCCTTTAGCCCCCACAGAGCCCCCCAGCCCCCCCACATATTTTGTATTCCCATAATATAAATGTTTTTATACAGTTGGGGCACGGAAGGTGGTGGGTTGAGGACCACCGGCGTAGATATTTTTGTGGGTTTCATTCTGTTTGAACCCTTTAATTTTTTTTTCTGGTGGAAATCATGAAATTCTCTTCTTCTCTCTTTCTCAGGTTTCCAATCCAACGACTTAAAGAAAACATCTGAGCGCTTTCTGAGGAACAACAATTGTATTGCCAAGCAGGCTGGTTCACCATAGGGGGCGCCATCTTCCCTGCACAGGCTGGCAGCCGGTTGATCCCGCCAGGAACGTGCGACTTCCTGTATTCTGCGATCTGCTTTCTGTACTCGATGTGTAAATTGTCATGCCGGGAATTACGAATCGAATCTCCGGTTGCCATAGAACTGCTAATCCTATAAATAAGAAACGATGATTAAAAGAACACACAATTCATCACTACTACGTGAGAGCGCTTCCTGCGGCGTGCTTTTCACTGCATTGTACCCCCCCGCCAAGAGACATGCTGTATATAGTCACATTAACCCTTTCCTTACCACAATCTGTAAGAATGTTGATCCAATCAAACCCGTGTGTAGATTTAGGGCTCATTCACACAGAAAAGCGATATATTGCAAGCTCCCAGTTCACACCAATGCCCTGCACTGGTCAGCACTGGTCTGCCCTCGCCTGCACTGGTCTGCATTGATCCACACTGGTCTGCATTGGTCAGCACTGGTCGGCACTGGTCTGCATTACTCAACGCTGGTCTGCACTGGTCTGCACTGGTCTGCACTGGTCAGCACTGGTCTGCACTGGTCAGCACTGGTCTGCACTGGTCAGCATTGGTCTGCACTGGTCAGCACTGGTCTGCACTGGTCTGCACTGGTCTGCACTGGTCTGCACTGGTCAGCACTGGTCTGCACTGGTCTGCACTGGTCTGCACTGGTCAGCACTGGTCTGCACTGGTCAGCATTGGTCTGCACTGGTCAGCACTGGTCTGCACTGGTCTGCACTGGTCAGCACTGGTCTGCACTGGTCTGCACTGGTCAGCATTGGTCTGCATTGGTCAGCACTGGTCAGCATTGGTCAGCATTGGTCTGCACTGGTCTGCACTGGTCTGCACTGGTCTGCACTGGTCAGCATTGGTCTGCATTGGTCTGCACTGGTCAGCACTGGTCTGCACTGGTCAGCACTGGTCAGCATTGGTCAGCATTGGTCAGCACTGGTCAGCATTGGTCAGCATTGGTCTGCACTGGTCTGCACTGGTCTGCACTGGTCTGCACTGGTCAGCATTGGTCTGCATTGGTCTGCACTGGTCAGCACTGGTCTGCACTGGTCTGCACTGGTCAGCATTGGTCTGCATTGGTCAGCACTGGTCAGCATTGGTCAGCATTGGTCTGCACTGGTCTGCACTGGTCTGCACTGGTCTGCACTGGTCAGCATTGGTCTGCATTGGTCTGCACTGGTCAGCATTGGTCTGCATTGGTCAGCACTGGTCAGCATTGGTCAGCATTGGTCTGCACTGGTCTGCACTGGTCTGCACTGGTCTGCACTGGTCAGCATTGGTCTGCATTGGTCTGCACTGGTCTGCACTGGTCTGCACTGGTCTGCACTGGTCAGCATTGGTCTGCATTGGTCAGCACTGGTCAGCATTGGTCAGCATTGGTTAGCATTGGTCTGCACTGGTCTGCACTGGTCAGCATTGGTCTGCATTGGTCTGCACTGGTCTGCACTGGTCTGCACTGGTCTGCACTGGTCAGCATTGGTCTGCATTGGTCAGCACTGGTCAGCATTGGTCAGCATTGGTTAGCATTGGTCTGCACTGGTCTGCACTGGTCAGCATTGGTCTGCATTGGTCTGCACTGGTCTGCACCGGGAAAAAAAACAAGAACATTGTACATTTTACCACTTGGTGGTCCAACGTGTTACAATGCAACTAAGTGACCATTCAATAATATGCCCCCCCAACATTCCCTCTTCCTGATATGTGGCTGCTCCCCATGTACTGGTATGAAGAAGTCTCCTGTTCTCTTTCTATTGCTTCCTTGGTGTGAAATCCCTGGTGATCCTGCCAGTCCCTCTGCTTTCCTATTATAAACTGGCCACACTAGGCGTGAGAGCACATCTATCCCAGTGTGGTCGGTGCTCAGGTTGTGCTCCCAGTCCTCCAATGGTCAGATTTGTGCTGACATGCCCCCCCCCCCTGCACAGCCATTCTCTAGGAAGATCAGTGTCCTGCTGTTTCTCCTCCCCCAGCTCTCTATGCCTCTTATGCAGCTGAGAACAGAGGTCAGGTAATCACTTATTAAAAAAAAAAGGGAAAATAAATATTTATAATGTTTTTATATCAATATACAAATGTTTTGCCTTTCATTTCCATTTTGGGCTGAATGGGTTGTTGTACACGGTGAGGGTTCACATAGACTTTACCACACGGCGAGGTGTAAATAATGGACGTGATGAGGCAAGAACTGTGCTGTGAATGAGCCCATAGAGGGAGGCAACCTGGGGCCCTCCAGCTGTTGTAGAACTACAAGTCCCATCATTCCTCTGGGAGTCATTGTAACTGCCAGCCTTGCAATGCCTCATGGGAAATGTAGTTCCACCCCAGCTGGAGGGCCCCGGGTTGCCTCCCCCTGCCATAGAGTATATCACATAGGTGTGCGCAGCCTTTGGCATTAGGGTGTGCACCCCAAAGCTCAAACACACTCTACCGATCACTCACGGTGTTCATTCAGAAAGGGAAGGGGGGGTAAATGGCATATTTACCGGCCCCTTCCCCCACTCATCCTAAAACATCCACAGCAACAACCGGTGGGAGAGGAGGGAAGCCGGCAGTGCTGTGGGGGGAAGGAGGGGGAGCCAGGTCAGTAGGAGGAATCTGTTCTGCACAGGGTGATTAGGGTGTGCCTGGGCACACCTGGCACACCCTGTGCGCACGCCATAGAGTATATGGAAACCCAATTCATAGAATTTCATTAGTATTAACATGTTAAAGGGGTTCAAATGTGTTTTTAATACTTCTAAATCTGCAGCTTTTCTTAAAATAATACTTGGTGATCCCGCCATGAAGGTCTTCCTGTTATAGGGTGACAACAGCCTGACTGCACTCCTGCGTTGTCACCATAGACAAAACTAGGGGAAGAGGGGGCAGGAGGCACATGTGCCCCGGGGCGCCGCTTTGAGAGAGGTTTTGACATTGGGGTTGATTCCCCAGCAGCAGCTGAGAGCCGGCTTCTTCTCTTCTCCCTCCAGCCGGCATTCAGTGGCTGCCTCAGGAGAAAAATGCAGTGGATCGGTATCAGTAAATTCCGCCCCCTCTGCCCCTCCTGTCCATGCCCCTTCTTCTTCTGCTGCCCCCCCCCCCCACCGTTTGCTCCCCTGGTCCCCCTGCAGCGTTGCCAGTCCCTCCCCCCCTTTCCAGGCTGCTGCGGCAGATCTATCCAGGATGAATGAACACTGTGAGCGATCAGCACTGATGGAGATTTCAAGCGGCTGAGCCGACACACGCATTACATTGCCACATTCCACTGCTGTTACCATCAAGAATCCCACCCTGAGAAATGCCACAAAGCCTGGGAGTCCATCAAAACAAGATATGACTGCAAAGAGGTTGCAGAAGATCAGCAGCACTCAGATACAACACAGGGTAACAAACAAAAAAGGTGAAAAGAGGATTTTCTATAAGAAAATGACGATTGTTAATGAGATCAGAGCTTCTGCAAACGAAACGGCGTCCAGTTTGGGATTACACCGACTTTCATTCCATTTCTTTGTATGTGAATAAATATAAGTGTGTGAGGATCTTCTTCTCTGTGTCTCCTTATTGTTATCAGTAGAGAGGAGAAACACCAAAGGATTCATCAGACGGGGAAATACCAGATTTACAGGAATCGTCTCGTATTGTTTTATTACATACAGGGGGGGGGGATAATGATCGTCTCCCCTGCAGATGGTGCGAGTTCTCCCATTACATAGAAATGAAGGGTCTATAATTTTTATCATCGGTGTATTTTATATGATGGAGACAGAATATCAACCAAAATCCAGAAACATCACACAATACAAATGTTATAAATGGAGTAAAATAAGTATTTGATCCCCTTAGTAGTTGGTGGGGAAACCCTTGTTGGGAAGCACAGAGGTCAGACGTTTCCTGTAGGTGGTGATCAGGTTTCCACACATCTCAGGAGGGATTTTGGTATGGGGTGGGGGTGTGGTCTGAGGATGGGGTTGTGGTTAGGGGATAGGGGGGGTGGTCTGGGGGTGGGGGTGTGGTCCAGGGGTGGGGGTGTGGTCAGGGGATAGGGGGTGGTCTGGGGTGGGGGTGTGGTCAGGGGATAGGGGGTGGTCTGGGGGTGGGGGTGTGGTCAGGGGATAGGGGGGTGGTCTGGGGGTGGGGGTGTGGTCAGGGGATAGGGGGGTGGTTTGGGGGTGGGGGTGTGGTCAGGGGATAGGGGGGTGGTCTGGGGGTGGGGGTTACAGTTGGTGATCAGGTTTCCACACATCACAGGAGGAATTTTGCTCCTTTCTTCTTTACAGATCTTCTCTAAATCCTGAAGGTTTCTTGGCAACTCGAAGTTTCAGCTCCCTCCATAAATTTTCTATAGGATTAAGGTCTGGAGACCGGCTAGGCCACTCCATGACCTTAATGTGCTTCTTCTTGAGCCACTCCTTTGTTGCATTGGCGATATGTTTTGGGTGATTGTCATGCTGGAAGACCCATCCATGACCCATCTTCAGTGTTCTGTCTGAGGGAAGAAGGTTCTCATCCAAGATCTTACAATACGTGGCCCCGCCCATTGGCCCCTCAATGCGGCAAAGTCTTCCTGGACCTTTATCAGAGAAACACCCCAAAGCCTCATGTTTCCCCCTCCGTGTGACTGGAGGGATGGAGTTCTTAGGGTCATAGTCACCATTCTTCTTCCTCCAAACACGGTGAGTCGAGTTGATGCCAAAGAGCTGAATTTTGGTCTCATCTGACCTCAGAACCTCCTCCCCCCGATCCTCCTCTGAATCATTTAGATGTTCATTGGGAGGCTTCAGACGGGCTGTACCTGTGTCTTCTTCAGGAGGGCACCCTGCGGGGGCTGCAGGATTTCCATCCATGGCGGTGTATTGTGTCACCAATGGTGTGTTTGGAGGAAGAAAAATGGTGACTATGACCCTAAGAACTCCATCCCTCCAGTCACACGGAGGGGGAAACATGAGGCTTTGGGGTGTTTCTCTGATAAAGGTCCAGGAAGACTTTGCTGCACTGAGGGGCCAATGGGCGGGGCCATGGATTGTAAGATCTTGGATGAGAACTTTCTTCCCTCAGACAGAACACTGAAGATGGGTCATGGACGGGTCTTCCAGCATGACAATCACCCAAAACATATCGCCATGGCAACCAAGGAGAGGCTCAAGAAGAAGCACATGAAGGTCACGGAGTGGCCCAGCCGGTCTCCAGACCTTAATCCCATAGAAAATTTATGGAGGGAGCTGAAACTTCGAGTTGCCAAGAGACCTTCAGGATTTAGAGAAGATCTGTAAAGAAGAGAAAATCCCTCCTGAGATGTGTGGAAACCTGATCACCAACCCTAACCCCCCACCCCCCCTATCCCCTGACCACAACCCCACCCCTGAACCACCCCCACACCCCCAGACCACCCCCCCCTATCCCCTGACCACACCCCATCCTCAGACCACACCCCCCACCACCATACCCAAAATCCCTCCTGAGATGTGTGGAAAACTGATCACCAACCCTAACCCCCACCCCCCCTATCCCTGACCACACCCCCACCCCTGAACCACACCCACACCCCCAGACCACCCCCCTATCCCCTGACCACACCCCATCCTCAGACCACACCCCCCACCACCATACCAAAATCCCTCCTGAGATGTGTGGAAACCTGATCACCAACCCTAAAACCCTAATCCCCACCCCCAAACCACCCCCCTATCCCCTGACCACACCCCCACCCCTAAACCACCCCCCTATCCCCTGACCACACCCCCATCCCCAGACCACCCCCCCCCCATCCTCTGACCACACCCCCACCCCCAGACCACCCCCTTATCCCCTGACCACACCCCCACCCCTGGACCACACCCCCACCACCATACCAAAATCCCTCCTGAGATGTGTGGAAACCTGATCACCAACCCTAAAACCCTAATCCCCACCCCCAAACCACCCCCCTATCCCCTGACCACACCCCCACCCCTAAACCACCCCCCCTATCCCCTGACCACACCCCCATCCCCAGACCACCCCCCCCCCATCCTCTGACCACACCCCCACCCCCAGACCACCCCCTTATCCCCTGACCACACCCCCACCCCTGGACCACACCCCCCATCCCCATACCAAAATCCCTCCTGAGATGTGTGATCCTTCATTTCTATGTATGTGGGAGAACTTACACAATCCGCAGGGGAGACAATCAGGATTTTCCCCCTCTGTATGGGTGCGCTGACTCATGGAAGATTGGTGGCAAATCATAGAAGAGATTAAATCTGACCGTACGAGAGTCACATGAAGACTTTTCTTTATTAAAAGTTTATCAAAAAGCACAGGAACACCCCCCTTCTACACATGCCATGATGAAGTTTCTCCTGTGGGGGGTTTTGCTGCCAAGTTTGCAATCAAGAAGAGTCTTCATCTGTACCGATGAGCCATCATCCTAAACCGTTCAGTACCGGGCACTGTCACCCCCTTCCTGCCCCCCCAATACCGGGCACTGTCACCCCCTTCCTGCCCCCCCAATACCGGGCACTGTCACCCCCTTCCTGCCCCCCAATACCGGGCACTGTCACCCCCTTCCTGCCCCCCCAATACCGGGCACTGTCACCCCCTTCCTGCCCCCCCAATACAGGGCACTGTCACCCCCTTCCTGCCCCCCAATACCGAGCACTGTCACCCGCCTTCCTGCCCCCCCCAATACCGGGCACTGTCACCCCCTTCCTGCCCCCCAATACCGGGCACTGACACCCCGTTCCTGCCCCCCCAATACTGGGCACTGTCACCCCCGTCCTGCCCCCCCAATACTGGGCACTGTCACCCCCTTCCTGCCCCCCCAATACCGGGCACTGTCACCCCCTTCCTGCCCCCCCAATACCGGGCACTGTCACCCCCTTCCTGCCCCCCCAATACCGGGCACTGTCACCCCCTTCCTGCCCCCCCAATACCGGACACTGTCACCCCCTTCCTGCCCCCCCAATACCGGGCACTGTCACCCCCTTCCTGCCCCCCCAATACCGGGCACTGTCACCCCCTTCCTGCCCCCCAATACCGGGCACTGTCACCCCCTTCCTGCCCCCCCAATACCGGGCACTGTCACCCCCTTCCTGCCCCCCAATACCGGGCACTGTCACCCCCTTCCTGCCCCCCAATACCGGGCACTGTCACCCCCTTCCTGCCCCCCCCAATACCGGGCACTGTCACCCCCTTCCTGCCCCCCAATACCGGGCACTGACACCCCCGTTCCTGCCCCCCCAATACTGGGCACTGTCACCCCCTTCCTGCCCCCCAATACCGGGCACTGTCACCCCCTTCCTGCCCCCCCCAATACCGGGCACTGTCACCCCCTTCCTGCCCCCCCAATACAGGGCACTGTCACCCCCTTCCTGCCCCCCAATACCGAGCACTGTCACCGCCTTCCTGCCCCCCCCAATACCGGGCACTGTCACCCCCTTCCTGCCCCCCAATACCGGGCACTGACACCCCGTTCCTGCCCCCCCAATACTGGGCACTGTCACCCCCGTCCTGCCCCCCCAATACTGGGCACTGTCACCCCCTTCCTGCCCCCCCAATACCGGGCACTGTCACCCCCTTCCTGCCCCCCAATACCGGGCACTGTCACCCCCTTCCTGCCCCCCAATACCGGGCACTGTCACCCCCTTCCTGCCCCCCCCAATACCGGGCACTGTCACCCCCTTCCTGCCCCCCAATACCGGGCACTGACACCCCGTTCCTGCCCCCCCAATACTGGGCACTGTCACCCCCTTCCTGCCCCCCAATACCGGGCACTGTCACCCCCTTCCTGCCCCCCAATACTGGGCACTGTCACCCCCTTCCTGCCCCCCCAATACCGGGCACTGTCACCCCCTTCCTGCCCCCTCAATACCGGGCATTGTCACCCCCTTCCTGCCCCCCTCAATACCGGACACTGTCACCCCCTTCCAGCCCCCTCAATACCGGGCACTGTCACCCCCTTCCTGCCCCCCCAATACCGGGCACTGTCATCCCCTTCCTGAGCCCCAATACCGGGCACTGTCACCCCCTTCCTGCCCCCCCAATACCGGGCACTGTCACCCCCTTCCTGCCCCCCCAATACCGGGCACTGTCACCCCCTTCCTGCCCCCCCAATACCGGGCACTGTCACCCCCTTCCTGCCCCCCAATACCGGGCACTGTCACCCCCTTCCTGCCCCCCCCCAATACCGGGCACTGTCACCCCCTTCCTGCCCCCTCAATACCGGGCACTGTCACCCCCTTCCTGCCCCCCCCAATACCGGACACTGTCACCCCCTTCCTGCCCCCCAATACCGGGCACTGTCACCCCCTTCCTGCCCCCCCAATACCGGGCACTGTCACCCCCTTCCTGCCCCCCTCAATACCGGGCACTGTCACCCCCTTCCTGCCCCCCCAATACCGGGCACTGTCACCCCCTTCCTGCCCCCCAATACCGGCTGTCACCCCCTTCCTGCCCCCCCCAATACCGGGCACTTTACCCCCTTCCTGCCCCCCCAATACCGGGCACTGTCACTCCCTTCCTGCCCTCCCAATACCGGGCACTGTCACCCCCTTCCTGCCCCCCAATACCGGGCACTGTCACCCCCTTCCTGCCCCCCCAATACCAGGCACTGTCACCCCCTTCCTGCCCCCCCAATACCGGACACTGTCACCCTCTTCCTGCCCCCCCAATATCGAGCACTGTCACCCCCTTCCTGCCCCCCCAATACCGGACACTGTCACCCCCTTCCTGCCCCCCCCAATACCGGGCACTGTCACCCCCTTCCTGCCCCCCCTAATACTGGGCACTGTCACCCCCTTCCTGCCCCCCCAATACTGGACACTGTCACCCCCTTCCTGCCCCCCCATACCAGGCACTGTCACCCCCTTCCTGCCCCCCCAATATGGGACACTGTCACCCCCTTCCTGCCCCCCAATACCGGGCACTGTCACCCCCTTCCTGCCCCCCCAATACCGGGCACTGTCACCCCCTTCCTGCCCCCCCAATACCGGACACTGTCACCCCCTTCCTGCCCCCCCAATACCGGGCACTGTCACCCCCTTCCTGCCCCCCCAATACCGGGCACTGTCACCCCCTTCCTGCCCCCCCAATATGGGCACTGTCACCCCCTTCATGCCCCCCCAATACCGGGCACTGTCACCCCCTTCCTGCCCCCCCCAATACCGGGCACTGTCACTCCCTTCCTGGCCCCTCAATACCGGGCACTGTCACCCCCTTCCTGCCCCCCAATACCGGACACTGTCACCCCCTTCCTGCCCCCCCAATACCGGGCACTGTCAACCCTTCCTGCCCCCCAATACCTGGCACTGTCACCCCCTTCCTGCCCCCCAATACCGGACAATGTCACCTCCTTCCTGCCCCCCAATACCGGGCACTTTACCCCCCCTTCCTGCCCCCCCAATACCGGACACTGTCACCCCCTTCCTGCCCCCCCAATACCGGGCACTGTCACCCCCTTCCTGCCCCCCCAATACCGGGCACTGTCACCCCCTTCCTGCCCCCCCAATACCGGGCACTGTCACCCCCTTCCTGCCCCCCCAATACCGGGCACTGTCACCCCCTTCCTGCCCCCTCAATACCGGGCACTGTCACCCCCTTCCTGCCCCCCCAATACCGGACACTGTCACCCCCTTCCTGCCCCCCCAATACCGGGCACTGTCACCCCCTTCCTGCCCCCCAATACCGGGCACTGTCACCCCCTTCCTGCCCCCCCAATACCGGACACTGTCACCCCCTTCCTGCCCCCCCCAATACCAGGCACTGTCACCCCCTTCCTGCCCCCCCCAATACCGGACACTGTCACCCCCTTCCTGCCCCCCCAATACTGGGCACTGTCACCCCCTTCCTGCCCCCCCCAATACCGGACACTGTCACCCCCTTCCTGCCCCCCAATACCGGGCACTGTCACCCCCTTCCTTCCCCCCAATACCAGGCACTGTCACCCCCTTCCTGCCCCCCCAATACCGGGCACTGTCACCCCTTCCTGCCCCCAATACCGGGCACTGTCACCCCCTTCCTGCCCCCCCAATACCAGGCACTGTCACCCCCTTCCTGCCCCCCCAATACCGGGCACTGTCACCCCCTTCCTGCCCCCCAATACCGGGCACTGTCACCCCCTTCCTGCCCCCCAATACCGGGCACTGTCACCCCTTCCTGCCCCCCCAATACCGGGCACTGTCACCCCCTTCCTGCCCCCCCCAATACCGGGCACTGTCACCCCCTTCCTGCCCCCCCCAATACCGGACACTGTCACCCCCTTCCTGCCCCCCCCAATACCAGGCACTGTCACCCCACTTCCTGCCCCCCCAATACCAGACACTGTCACCCCCTTCCTGCCCCCCCAATACTGGGCACTGTCACCCCCTTCCTGCCCCCCCAATACCGGACACTGTCACCCCCTTCCTGCCCCCCCAATACCGGGCACTGTCACCCCCTTCCTGCCCCCCCAATACCAGGCACTGTCACCCCCTTCCTGCCCCCCAATACCGGGCACTGTCACCCCCTTCCTGCCCCCCCAATACCGGGCACTGTCACCCCCTTCCTGCCCCCCCAATACCGGGCACTGTCACCCCCTTCCTGTCCCCCCCAATACCGGACACTGTCACCTCCTTCCTGCCCCCCCCAATACCGGGCACTTTACCCCCTTCCTGCCCCCCCAATACCGGGCACTGTCACTCCCTTCCTGCCCTCCCAATACCGGGCACTGTCACCCCCTTCCTGCCCCCCCAATACCGGGCACTGTCACCCCCCTTCCTGCCCCCCCAATACCAGGCACTGTCAACCCCCTTCCTGCCCCCCAATACCGGACACTGTCACCCTCTTCCTGCCCCCCCCCAATATCGAGCACTGTCACCCCCTTCCTGCCCCCCCAATACCGGACACTGTCACCCCCTTCCTGCCCCCCCAATACCGGGCACTGTCATTCCCTTCCTGCCCCCCCAATACTGGGCACTGTCACCCCCTTCCTGCCCCCCCAATACCGGACACTGTCACCCCCTTCCTGCCCCCCCCTATACCAGGCACTGTCACCCCCTTCCTGCCCCCCCAATATGGGACACTGTCACCCCCCTTCCTGCCCCCCCCCAATACCGGGCACTGTCACCCCCTTCCTGCCCCCCCCAATACCGGGCACTGTCACCCCCTTCCTGCCCCCCAATACCGGACACTGTCACCCCCTTCCTGCCCCCCCAATACCGGGCACTGTCACCCCCTTCCTGCCCCCCCAATACCGGGCACTGTCACCCCCTTCCTACCCCCCCAATACCGGGCACTGTCACCCCCCTTCCTGCCCCCCCAATACCGGGCACTGTCACCCCCTTCCTGCCCCCCCAATACCGGCACTGTCACTCCCTTCCTGGCCCCTCAATACCGGGCACTGTCACCCCCTTCCTGCCCCCCAATACCGGACACTGTCACCCCCTTCCTGCCCCCCCAATACCGGGCACTGTCAACCCTTCCTGCCCCCCAATACCTGGCACTGTCACCCCCCTTCCTGCCCCCCCAATACCGGACACTGTCACCTCCTTCCTGCCCCCCCAATACCGGGCACTTTACCCCCCTTCCTGCCCCCCCAATACCGGACACTGTCACCCTGTTCCTGCCCCCCCAATACCGGGCACTGTCACCCCCTTCCTGCCCCCCCAATACCGGGCACTGTCACCCCCTTCCTGCCCCCCCAATACCGGGCACTGTCACCCCCTTCCTGCCCCCCCAATACCGGGCACTGTCACCCCCTTCCTGCCCCCTCAATACCGGGCACTGTCACCCCCTTCCTGCCCCCCCAATACCGGACACTGTCACCCCCTTCCTGCCCCCCCAATACCGGACACTGTCACCCCCCTTCCTGCCCCCCCAATGCCGGGCACTGTCACCCCCTTCCTGCCCCCCCAATACCGGGCACTGTCACCCTCTTCCTGCCCCCCCAATACCAGGCACTGTCACCCCCTTCCTGACCCCCCAATACCGGACACTGTCACGCTCTTCCTGCCCCCCCAATACCGGGCACTGTCACCCCCTTCCTGCCCCCCCCCAATACTGGACACTGTCACCCCCTTCCTGCCCCCCCCAATACCGGGCACTGTCACCCCCTTCCTGCCCCCCCCAATACCGGGCACTGTCACCCCCTTCCTGCCCCCCCCAATACCGGGCACTGTCACCCCCCTTCCTCCCCCCCAATACCGGACACTGTCACCCCCTTCCTGCCCCCCCAATACCAGGCACTGTCACCCCCTTCCTGCCCCCCCCCAATACCGGACACTGTCACCCCCTTCCTGCCCCCCCAATACTGGGCACTGTCACCCCCTTCCTGCCCCCCCAATACCGGACACTGTCACCCCCTTCCTGCCCCCCCAATACCAGGCACTGTCACCCCCTTCCTTCCCCCCCAATACCAGGCACTGTCACCCCCTTCCTGCCCCCCCCAATACCGGGCACTGTCACCCCCTTCCTGCCCCCCAATACCAGACACTGTCACCCCCTTCCTGCCCCCAATACCGGGCACTGTCACCCCCTTCCTGCCCCCCCAATACCAGGCACTGTCACCCCCTTCCTGCCCCCCCAATACCGGGCACTGTCACCCCCTTCCTGCCCCCCAATACCGGGCACTGTCACCCCCCTTCCTGCCCCCCCAATACCGGGCACTGTCACCCCCTTCCTGCCCCCCAATACCGGGCACTGTCACCCCCCTTCCTGCCCCCCCAATACCGGGCACTGTCACCACCTTCCTGCCCCCCCCAATACCGGACACTGTCACCCCCTTCCTGCCCCCCCCAATACCAGGCACTGTCACCCCCTTCCTGCCCCCCCAATACCGGACACTGTCACCCCCTTCCTGCCCCCTCAATACTGGGCACTGTCACCCCCTTCCTGCCCCCCCCAATACCGGACACTGTCACCCCCCTTCCTGCCCCCCCAATACTGGGCACTGTCACCCCCTTCCTGCCCCCCCAATACCGGGCACTGTCACCCCCTTCCTGCCCCCCCCCAATACCGGGCACTGTCACCCCCTTCCTGCCCCCCCAATACCGGACACTGTCACCCCCTTCCTGCCCCCCCAATACTGGGCACTGTCACCCCCTTCCTGCCCCCCCCAATACCGGACACTGTCACCCCCTTCCTGCCCCCCCCCAATACCGGACACTGTCACCCCCTTCCTGCCCAGGCCAATTTTCAGCTTTCAGCTCTGTCACACTTAATGACAATTGTGCGGTCATGTAACACTGTACACATGTGACATTTTTATCATTTTTACACACAAATAGAACCTTCTTTTGGTGATAATTAATAGGGTTGTCCCAATACTAGTATCGGTATTGGTGCCGATACCAAGCATTTGCCCGAGTACTTGTACTCAGGCAAATGCTCCGATGCCTAATCCGATACCTGGATTGGTGGGGGGAGTTACAAGCACTGACCCCTCTGTATACATTTCAAAAAAGCAGCTGACAGCCGCTTCTCCTCCTCTCGCTCCAGCAGCTTTCAGCTGCTTTATTGAAATCTATACAGGGAAATTGGTGATTGTAACTCCCCCCCACCGCTGCACCGATCACCCCTGACTGTCACCCATATCCTCCTCCAGTCCCCCTCCGTGCTCCTCGGTCCCCCTCCGTACTCCTCAGTCTCCCTCTGTGCTCCTATGTCCCCCATCCGTTCTCCTCGGTCCCCCTCTGTCCTCCTCCTTTCCCCCTCCGTACTCCTCAGTCTCCCTCCATGCTCCTCGGTCTTCCTCCATGCTCCCCCGGTCCCCCTCCGTGCTCCTCTGGTCCCCCTCCTTGCTCCTCCGGTCCCCCTTCGTACTCCTCGGTCCCCCTCTGTGCTCCTCTGGTCCCCCTCCGTACTCCTCAGTCTCCCTCTGTGCTCCTCTGTCCCCCTCTGTGCTCCTCGGTCCCCCCTCCGTGCTCCTATGTCCCCCTCCGTTCTCCTCGGTCCCCCTCTGTCCTCCTTAGTCCCCCTCCGTACTCCTCAGTCTCCCTCCGTGCTCCTCCGGTCCCCCTCCGTGCTCCTCAGTAGTGATGAGCCGAACACCCCCGGGTTCGGTTCGCACCAGAACCCGCGAACGGACCGAAAGTTCGCACGAACATTAGAACCCTATTAAATACAATGGATGCGAACGTTCGGATTCTAAAGTGCTAATTATAACGACTATTATCCATGTTATTGTCCGAAACAGAGTTTGGGAACCCGGGTTCTGCACCAGGGGACATGTATCAATGCAAAAAGAAGTTTTAAAAACGGACGTTTTCCGGGAGCAGTCATTTTAATGATACATAAAGTGAAAAAAAAAAGTCAAATATTCCTTTAAATATCGTACCTGGGGGGTGTCTAAAGTATGCCTGTGAAGTGCCACGTGTTTCCCGTGTTTAGAACTGTCCCTGCACAAAATGACACTTCTAAAGGAAAAAAAAGCCATTTAAAACTGCTTGCGGCTTTAATGTAATGTCTGGTCCCGGTAATATGGATGAAAATCTTTAAGAAAAATGGCATAGCTACCCCATGACCCCCCCCCCCCCCTACCCCAGCCCATTACCAGCCCCTTTGGGTCTTGTATGGATATTAAGGGGAACCCCGCACACAAAATAAAAAAGGCCCTATATACTCTGAACAGCCGTATACAGGCGGTGCATACAAGACAGGGACTGTAGGTTTGTTCTTATGTAGAATGTGTTTGTAATTTTGAACAGGTACATTGTTTAAGTGTAGCTCCATGCCAAATTCCTTTTTTTTTGTTTTTTGTAAAACATAGGGAAGGGTTATCACCCCTGTCACATTTTTTTTGCTGTCTGTGCCCCTGTTCAGAACATTTCACCTCACTTTGCGTCCCAATGACAACTGTTTTTGAAATGTGGTGTTTTTCTTGAAACAAGGATTGCTGATAAAGCATCAGTAGAGAGGAGACACCTTTCTCCCATATTAATTCTTACAGGAGAGAATTTTCCTTCCTAGGGGTAGATTTCCTCTCACTTCCTGTTGTCTTCTTCCGTTTGCAAGTAGGAGTCGTTTGTAAGTTGGATGTTTGAAAGTAGGGACCTGCCGTATATACTCTGCAGAAATTGGCCCCTTAGTTGTTGGTGTTGGCACAACACTGTAAGCACTCACAGTTACTCTTGGTTGGTGCTGGAACGCCCTGCTGTCAACTATTATATCAGGAATTGTAATTACATATAATTGTTGAACAGTGGTAGTAAAAATTGTGCCTTTGATGGTGGTGCTGGTGCCACAACACTGTAAGGCCTGACAGTTACTCTTGGTGGGTGCAGCAATGGGCCCTGCTGTGAATTATTAGATCAATAATTATAATTGCACGCCCCTGTTGAACAGGGGCTGAAAAATTGGGCCTTAGGCACTGGTGGCACAACACTGCAACCCCTCACAGATACTGTACTTGGAGCACAGCAATGAGCCCTGTTGCAAAGTATTGCATCAAAAATTGTAATTACACGCCCCTGTTAAACAGGGGCTGAAAAATTGGGCCTTAGCCACTGGTGGCGGCACCCATAAACCAAAATGATCTTCCAAGCTATCATCATTAATCGGATCATTGAGGAGGAGGAGGAGGATAGCCAGTCAACATAACAGCACAGGCACTCAGCATCAGCATCAGTCTTGAAGGGATGTGACATTTTAAAATCAATTAGTCTGTTATATCAGCATCAGGTGTGTGGTAGCTGGTGGTGATCCAAGACTGGTTCATCTTGATGAAAGTCAGTCGATCAACTGAGTCGGTGGACAGGCGCACCCTGTGATCCGTGACAAATCCTCCAGCAGCACTGAATGTGCGTTCTGAAAGAACGCTGGATGCAGGACAGGCCAGTAGCTCAATTGCATACTGTGCAAGCTCTGGCCAGTGATCCATCCTCAAGACCCAGTAAGCCAGAGGATTTTCGGTGGGGAAGGTGTCCAAGTCTGACCTTGCCCCTAGGTATTCCTGGACCATGTATATCAGACGCTGGCGATGGTTGCTGGAACCGATCATACTTTGGGGCTGCGGACTAAAGAATTGTCTGAACGCATCGGTCAGACGGCCACCTTCCCCACCGCTCCTTCTTTGACTGCCCGAAGCCTCAGCAACTCGTTGTCCAGGACCAGGAGTTTGTAACCTCCCAGTCTCTGGGAACGCGTTGCACAGACCTTTCTGCAAGGCCTCCCGGAGTTGTCTCATCCTCTGCTCCCTCTGCGACGGTAACATGAGGTCCGCAACCTTACCCTTGTACCGTGGATCAAGGAGAGTGGCCAGCCAGTAATGGTCCCTCTCCTTGATCCGAAGAATACGAGGATCCTTCCGCAGACTTTGCAGGATCAGGGAGGCCATGCAGCGTAGGTTAGCTGAGGCATTCAGTCCGGAGTCCTCTGGGTCACTAAGGACGACATGATCCGCAGCCACCTCCTCCCAGCCACGTACAAGTCCACTGGTTTCTTGGGACTGTAAATCATCCCTAAAAGTCTGCTGCTGATGATGCTGAGTGCCAGCCTCCACCTCCATGCTGACACAATCCTCCTCCTCCTCCTCCTCCTCCTCCTCCTCTTCCTGTGCGATGGGTGGGACAGAAGGAACACTGTCTGGGTAAAGGGGGCCTTGAGAGGCAAGGAAGTCCTCCTCTTCCTGCCTCTGTTCTGCCTCAAGTGCCCTGTCCATTATTCCACGCAGCGTGTGCTCCAACAGGTGGACAAGAGGTACAGTGTCACTGATGCATGCACTGTCACTGCTCACCATCCTCGTGGCCTCCTCAAATGGTGCCAGGACAGTGCATGCATCCCTGATCATGCCCCACTGGCGTGGTGAAAAAAACCCGAGCTCCCCTGACCCTGTCCTGGTGCCGTAGTCGCACAGGTACTCATTGATGGCCCTCTGCTGCATGTGCAGCCGCTGCAGCATGGCCAACGTTGAGTTCCACCTGGTGGGCATGTCACATATAAGGCGGTTCTTGGGCAGGTTCAACTCCTTTTGCAGCTCAGCCAGGCGAGCACTGGCATTATAAGATCTGCGGAAATGCACACAGACTTTCCTGGCCTGCCTCAGGACATCCTGTAAGCCCGGGTACCTGCCCAAGAACCGCTGCACCACCAGGTTAAGGACGTGAGCCATACAGGGCACATGGGTCAGTTGTCCCTGTCGGAGGGCGGAGAGGAGGTTGGTGCCATTGTCGCAAACCACCATTCCTGGCTTAAGCTGGCGTGGCGTCAACCACCTCTCGGCCTGCCCCTGCAGAGCAGACAGGACCTCTGCCCCAGTGTGGCTCCTGTCCCCCAAACACACCAGCGCAAGCACGGCATTTCATCTTTTTGCCTGCGTACTTGCGTAGCCCCTTGAACGCCTACGGAGCACCGCTGGTTCCGAGGACAAACCACAGGAAGAGGCCATGGAGGAAGAAGAAGAGGAGGGGGTGGAGGAGAGAGGTGTGTCACAACCAGTAGTAGCATTTTGGAGGCGTGGCGGTGGAACAACCTCCAACACTACTGCACCTTGTCCTGCATCCTTCCCAGCTGCCAAAAGAGTGACCCAATGGGCCGTGAAAGAAAGGTAACGTCCCTGTCCATGCCTGCTGGACCATGAGTCAGCGGTAATATGCACCTTACCGCTGACCGCCCTGTCCAGCGAGGCCAAGACATTGCCTTCCACATGCCTGTAGAGAGCCGGAATAGCCTTCCGTGCAAAAAATTGTCGTTTGGGAACCTGCCACTGAGGAACCGCACATTGCACAAACTCACGGAAGGGGGCCGAGTCTACCAACTGAAAAGGCAGCAGTTGAAGCGCTAGCAATTTAGCCAAGCTAGCATTCAACCGCTGGGCATGTGGATGGCTGGGAGTGAACTTCTTTCGACGGTCCAGCAGCTGGGGCAGGGAAATTTGCCTGCTAGAATCGGACGTCGGTGTACTGCTAGCAGAGTGCCCGCAAGTACTTGGCTGTGACACACCTAATTCTACACCTTCATTCCTCTCAGTGCATGTTTCAGAGAGGACTGAAGGTATACTGGGGTTGGAGATCCCAGCTGATGCGGTGCAAGAAGAGGTCAGCTTTGTTCTTTGGTGTGGGTCTTTAAGGTAGGCTTGCCAACGAGCTGCATGGCAGGTCAACATATGTCTGATCAAGCATGTGGTGCCCAAGCGGCTGATGTTTTGGCCACGCGATATACGCTTGAGACATATGTTGCAAACAGCAGCTGTGCGATCTGATGCACTCGCCTCAAAAAAGGCCCACACCAAAGAACTTTTTGCATGACGGGCAGAGGCAGCGCCCTGCACAGGCGGAGCTCTGCGGTGTGATTCCGTCGGTGTGCTGCCCATACGCTGGCCACCAAAGGGCATCCTGCCTCGTTGGAGATGTGCCTCCTCCTCATCCTCCTCCTCCTCCTCTCTCCTATTAGGCACCCACGTGGAGTCAGTGACCTCATCATCCCCTCCCTCCTCATCACTGGAGCCAATCTGGCAGTATGCTGCAGCTGCTGGAGCATGACTGCCAGATTGGTGTCCTTCTTGAGCATCCCCTCTCTCTGCTCTCACGCTGCTGCCTTCCTCTAGCTGGGTATCATCATCAGATCCTTCCAAACGCTGGGCATCCTCCTGGAGCATGTACCCAACACTGTGCTCAAACAGTTCGGGGGACTCCTCAGGAGGAGGACATGGTGGGTCTAGGGAAGGAGTGACTGATGATGAGTCTGACATTGATACCAGGGAAGAGGACGCTTTGGCAGCTGCTTTGCCAGTACCCTGAGCCTGGGTGAGAGAGGATGAGGAGGATGAGGTGGGCTTGGTCATCCACTCTACCAAGTCTTTGGCATGATGTGGCTCAACATGTCCAGCTGCCGAAAACAAGGACAAGCGTGTCCCATGGCCATGTGCTGATGACAATGCACCGCGTCCACGACCAGCACTGTTGCCCCCAGACACAGAGCCTGCTTGCCCTCTTTTTTTGCCTCCTGACTGTCTGCCTCTCCTTGGTTGCCTTCCAGACATTTTAATGGATGGCCTGCAGGGAGATGGGAAAAACAGCAATAAGGGCTACCTTCAGGTGTATACTGTGCAGGAGGCTTAGCAACAATGACACTGACACTGTCCCCTGCCTATCCTTCTCTGTCCCTAAACACAAGGATTGAAAATATGGTTCAGCAAAATAGTTTTAGAACAGAATAGCACACTGACACTTTCCCTCACTGTCCTATTCTGTCCCTCCCTACAAACAAGATTTAGAACAGAATAGCACACTGGTAATTTCTAAGGGTGTCCTTCTCTGTCCCTAAACTCAAGGATTGAAAATATGGAACAGCAAAATTGGTTTAGAACAGAATAGCACACTGTCAGTTTCACTCACTGTACCTCTCTGTCCCTCAACTCAAGGATTGAAAATATGGTTCAGCAAAATAGTTTTAGAACAGAATAGCACACTGACACTTTCCCTCACTGTACCTCTCTGTCCCTCAACTCAAGGATTGAAAATATGGTTCAGCAAAATAGTTTTAGAACAGAATAGCACACTGACACTTTCCCTCACTGTACCTATACAATATTTGACTTGATATCAGCCTCTTGCAATCCCCTGCACAGCATTCAGAATGGTAGAGGGACTGACAGCACCTGGAGCCAATCAGGAGTACCCCATACCAACACCAGGTGCTGTCAGTCCCTCTACCATTCTGAATGCTGTACAGGGGATTGCAAGAGGCTGATATCAAGTCAAATTCAGATCCAAGCATGAGATAGATAGTGCAGGTAAATATATCTGGTCCAGGGGTAAACCTGAGGCATAAAAACTGGGTCAGGGTTATTAGAGGTTAGGACTGGATGACTCATCCTGGCAGCTCTCTGGTGCCTCCCCCTGTTTCTCAAATTTTGGAGAACGTTCTAGAAGATAGTGGGGGGAAGCCAGGAGGGGTTGCCTTGAATATTTAAGGGCCCTTAGTCAATCCCCAGGAAGTGGGCCTGGCAGGGGACTTAGGAGCCCATAAATAGGTATGGGCCATGCCAGTCAGGAAGTCGGTTGGAAGATGGAGAAGCAGTGCTGAGGGTAGTCTCTCGGTGGCCCTTAAGGGACCCCTTCCAGGAGGGGTTTTACCTCAGGCTGGAGCTCAAGAAGCTGGCCTGGAAGGATCCCACCACAATAGGCAGTCGGAGGGACCCTGGTTCCCGGGTCTGTACATCTGCTGTGCCCATTATGAGGGGTTCCCACCATCCCTGTGTTGGGAACCCCTCATAATGGGCACAGCGGGTGTACAGACCCGGGAACTCAGCACAGGGATGGTGGGAACCCCTCATAATGGGCACAGCGGGTGTACAGACCCGGGAACTTAGCACAGGGATGGTGGGAACCCCTCATAATGGGCACATCGGGGGTGTAGACCCGGGAACTCAGCACAGGGATGGTGGGAAACTGCCATTCCACTCCTTGTCAGTGAGGTGTGCGGTTGCTGGTTCCTTTGCTCCTGTGCTTCCAGAGACAAGGGGCTAGAGTTGCTTCTCTGCCCCAGGAGGGATGCTGGATCCTGGGGAGGACCCTGGTGGGGGCCCCCTGGATAGGCCTGTGGAAGATTCTGGGCCTAGTCAAAGGAGAGATGAGTCCTTATCTGCCTTTAGACAGAGGACTGTCAGCAAACTAAAGAGGATTGAGAAGGAAGAGGAGAAGTTGATGGTCTTGATGGCTGAATTCAGAAAGAAAAAGCAGATTTGTGCTAAAATATACAGTAGGAAGAGAGCGGCTCTGAGGCCTGAGTTGAAGGACCTGGAACAAGCTGTGAGGAAGCAGAGGGATTTGGTGAGTTCTCTGAAGGAGAATAGCGGAATATTTAAAGAAAAATATAGGAATGAGGAGCGATTTAATCGCATGAGGAGAGGAGCCGCTTCCTGCATGGAGGGTGAGGAGACCAGTGAGGAGATGCAAGAACAGACAGACTCAGCAGAGAGTGAGAAAGTGGGCCCGGAGGATGAGCCCAGCTCTTCAACACCTCAGACTTCTGCTGAGCCCTCAATGGCGGAAGCCTCTGTCCCCTTCCCACCCCAGCAATGTGGAACATCTCAGGAAGGTGAAGGTTCTGGCTTGCTGGAATTCATCACCAAGTTGGAATCCCCTCCGGATGCGGCTTCCCCGGATGGTGATGAGAAGATGGACACCATTCCTAGTCCTGTGAAGGACAAACCTATGGAGAAAGCAAGATCCACCATGAAATCTGCAGCAGCTGGGGGGAAGTCCGATCCCACCGTCACCCATAACATTGTAAAGGTAGCAACCCAGCAAGCAGGTACAGTGTGTGTGCAGGATGGTGGTGTGAACTTTATTGGTGACAATGGGCTTGCTGGGGGTTGTAGTATTATGGGCAGTCAGCCCAATCCCATAGACAATGTACAACATACAATGCAGTCTAATTTACCTGTTGAAAACAAAGCTTCAGCTGAGTCTGGTGAGAGCAATAGTCAGCTTCTGAGGGAAGAGCCTGCAGAGAGGTCCATGGACAATACAGAGACTTTGCCTGGACCAGGCGCAGCGGCTGTTCCTGTGAACGGTGGAGGAGATGCTGGGTGCAGTAGTGCCACAACTCTCCAGGAGTCTGCAGTGGACAAAATTGGAACTGTGTGTTCAGAGCAGGGGGAGGGGGCGGGTCCTGCCTCTGCTAATCAGAAGACTGCTATCCCAGCTGATTCAGACTCTCTGCCAGCAGATTTGAATGTGTCTAAGGACAAGACTGCAAATACTGGTGGTGTTAAAAAAAAATTATGCTGTTGTTGCTGCTACAGGATTTGGGAAGGGGGAGCAAGCAGGGAAGGAATATGGGAATGTTTTGTCTTCCTCCCTGTTTAAAAGGAGGAATGTTGTGCAGTTAAAATGGGAAGGCGGTGGAATCCCCCCACATAGGAGGGCGGTGGTGGATAAAATCCTGCAGATGGGGTTTACGCCTGCAGATATCTTCGCCCTGATCAGTCCGGCAGGTTCCTATGAATATGATTTGTCCTTTATCCGTCCGGAATCTTTGGACATATTTTGGGAAAAATATGAGCACGTGTGTAGGGGCCTGCTGGACTGGAACGGGCTCATCCCCAATCTTATATCCCGCCAGACCCTCATTAAAATGGTGACAATTCTTGTCCGTAATGAGTCCATACCACTGGGGGATTTATGTGTTTGGTTGAGGAGGTATGGAGACGTCCTGAGCCCCCTAAAAAAGATTTTGGACGATCGGGGAATATGGACAGGAGGGTGGTCTGTGCAGCTAAAATTAAAGGTCATTTATAATGTTGTTCAGCATCTGCAATCCTCAGCTTTCCTGGGGAGGGACAGGCTGATCATCTTCTACCCGGGCCAGCCAAAGCTCTGCAACAAATGTGGAATCAAAGGTCATCTTGCATCCCCCTGTCCAGTGATGAAGTGCTCTCTGTGTCAGGGTACAGGACATTTGGCTAAGGATTGTAATATTATAAGGTCTAATCTGTGCAATGCGGTGGGACATCCTTACAGTCAGTGTCCTGAGGCAATGCACAACAAGCCTGAGCTCATGAGAGAGTTCTTCCACCTGGACATGGAGGATGCTCAGAGCTCAGCAGCTGGAGTGCCTATGAGTCCATCTGAGTCTGTGCCAACACCCAATGTGTCTGTGTCTCCCCAGTGTGTGGTGCCCCAGTTTGTGCCAATACCCAATGTGTCTGTGTCTCCCCAGTCTGTGGTGCCCCAGTCTGTGCATTTACCTAGTGTGCCCGTGTCTTCCCAGTCTGTAGGTAAGGTGTCAGTTGCAGAGAATGTGTCCAATCCTTCTGTGTCTGTGTCTTCTAAAATTGCAGAGGCAGCAAGAGGTGCTGAGGCAGGTGCATCAAGTGCGGTGCCAGTCCCCCTCCCTCGATGCTGCAAGGTTTCTGTTAAGGATCGTGGGGTGCAGAGCAGTGGGGAGGAGGGTGAAGAGGCTGGCCTAGTGGTAGATAAGGGAAGGGAGTGTGGGGGGGTGAAGGGGAGGATAGGTGTGGGGAGGCTGTTGACTCCGGTTTGTCTAAGGATGATATGGAGTGGTTGGAGGATAAAAGGAGGAGAGGCAAAAGGAAGAAAAAAAAAGGAGGTACAGTTACCTTAAGTCCTACGGTTTTACCTTTGGCGAATAAATTTAAGGTACTGTCTGATGATGATGATGATGATGATGATGATGATGAATGGGACTCGTTCAGTTCAGCATACTCTATGGTGCAATGAAGCGCGCTGGTTCTCCAGGGAGAGGGAGTAGTCAGGCTAAGAAACGGCTGCCTCAACTACCCTAATGGCAGTTCCCACTCCGTTAAAAGTGGCAACCATTAATGTTGCCAGCTTAAGATCAGTAAGTGCTCGTCATATGGCCTTATTTTTGCTCAGCGAGTTTGATGCTGACATTTTGTTTTTGCAAGAGACCCATCTGAGTAGTCTGGCCGATATACATCTGGCAAAGAAGTGGAGACGTGGTCCCTCATTTTGGTCTCTTGCGGCGGGGTTGCAGTACTTTTTTCTGGTATGGTAACGTGCCGGCGGGTAATTGAGGTAGAGATAGGGAGATGCATGGTCTTGGACGTCTCTGTGAAGGGGCAGGACCTGCGCATGATTAACATCTATGGTCCCCAGACGAAGTGGGACAGGAAATGCCTCTTTACAAGGATTAAGCCTTTTCTTTTTACGGCCCAGCAGGTTATCTTTGGAGGTGATTTCAACACCATTACTAGGTCTAAAGACAGGAGAGGTTTCAGAGGTAAGCTGGGCTATGACACCCTTTTTCTCAATGCGATAGTTAAGGAAACAGGTCTTGTAGATGCGCACATTAAGCGCTGCCCAGACAGCATGGGGTTCACTTTTCAGCGAGGTAGTAGTCAGAGTAGGATAGATAGGTTTTTTTAAAGGGAGACTCTGCTTTTTCGGCACCTGTGTGTCGGGCAGTGGAGTTTTCTGATCACTGTATTCTATCTGTGACTCTTAAAGCCTCAGACATGGCGCCTAGAGGGAGGGGTATCTGGTGATTAAATTCGGCCCTCCTGGAAGACGAGAGAGTAAGACAATCCTTTGAGGATTTTTTTCAAGCACAGGTAACGATCCTAGACTTTTGCACAAGTCAGAATGGTGGGAGCTTGTAAAACAGCGGACTGTTGGGCTTTTCAAGGCCATAGGAAGAAGGAAGCAGCAAGATAAGTATATCACCTAGCAGCGTTTGCAGAGGAAACTTGACCGCCTTGTTTCAAATGGAGGAGATTCTGGGGCGATCTCTGAGGTGAAGCTCCTCCTTAGGAGACATCAATATGACCGGCACGCCTCTTTGGTTCAGGAGAGGGATTACGGGAAATACCATTCGCCTGACCCTTACCAGAACTGTAAACAGAGCGTAGCAGTTAAGATGGTCAATGGCCTGAAGGACAGTACGGGCTCTCTGACGAAGTCTAGGTCAGGGATCCTGGAGGTTGTCAGGTCATACTATGCCGATCTCCTGGGAGGAAGGAACCTTGATTGGACAAGGATGTTGGGTTTTTTGGACTCTACACCAGGACTGGAAAGTAATGTTCCTTTGATGAATTTGACAGATGAAATCACTGCAGATGAGGTAATCCAGGCTATTGATAAACTGACCATCAAGAAAACGCCAGGGCCAGATGGTTTGACAGCCAAATTTTATAAATGTTTTAAGACGATCCTGGCTCCTTACCTTGCGGAGGTTTTTAATGGCTGTTTGCAAGAGGGTTCTCTCCCTCCCTCCATGAGGCAGTCTGCAGTGATCCTTCTGTCAAAGGGTAAAGATCCTTCGATGATTGGGAATTGGCGCCCCATTAGCCTTCTTAATGTTGATAGAAAGATACTGGCTATTTGGATACTGGATATTTTTTTCTGGCGATTATCACCAGTGGCAGGCAGTTTGTTATCCCACCACCAGCACTGCTCGGTCCAAGGTAGAAGCACTTTCTCAGCAGTGTTAGCTGTCCGGGAGGCCTTGGAGCATTGTAGGGCTGCTGGTTGGGGTAAATTTTTGCTGACATTGGATCAGGCTAAGGCCTTTGATCGGGATAATCACGAGTACTTATGGCTCCTTCTTGGCAAATTTGGCCTGGAGGGGGGTTTCATTGATTGGCTCAAGATTTTGGCTCAAGATTTTGTACAAAGGGGCTGAAAGCTTTCCTCTGGTTAATGGTTTGGTCGGGCAGCCCTTTGTGGTCGGCTCGGGTGTGAGTCAGGGGTGCCCATTGAGTCCTCTGCTATATGTATTTGCAATCGACCCCTTCATTAGAGGGCTAGAGAGTGGACCATTGTGTGGGGGTACCTTTGGGCATCGCTGGTGGGCCTCCTTTGAAGGTCGTGGCCTATGCTGATGATGTTTCTGTTTTTGTCTCTGGGACTGGGGAGGCGCAGAAGGTGGTCTCAGTGATAAGGCAGTATACAGAGGCATCGGGTTCAAAGGTCAACCAGGACAAGTGTGAAGCTTTCTGGATGGGCGTGGAAGGTGAGAGCTTTGTTCTCCTGGATGACTTCCCGGAGCCCCAACAAAAAATTTGAGTTCTAGGCATTGAATTCGGCCTAGGTGACTATGGCCATGCAAATTGTGTGAAGAGGCTGGAGAATGCCGATGCCAAGGTGGCAAGCTGGAAAGGTTGGTTGCTTTCCTTGAGGGAAAAGGTTGACCTGATCAAGACTTACCTGATTCCGATTTTTCTGTATGTCAGTTTTGTTTGCGTTTTGCCAGTTTCTCTCTATACCAGGGTCTATAGTTGTTTCTTCCAGCTGTTATGGGGGAACAGAATAAACCTTGTCAAAAGGAATGTGACTTACCTTCCTAGGCGGGAGTGTGGTCTAGGGATGATCAACCCTGTAGTCTTTTTCTCTCTAATGTTTTTGAAGTATAATCTTGGTAACATGTTGGCAGAGAGACTGCCTGGGTGGGTTGGTATTTTCCAGTCCTGGTTTAGGCCCTTTTCTGCAAGACTGGGAAAATGGTGGGCCAGTAAAAAGCCTGAGGGTCAAGCATGATAAGCTCCTGGGTTATGTTGCCCCGTGTTTGAAAATGCTTCGGCAGTGGCAAGTAACAGCAGGAGAAGTCAGATCTCTTCCAAGGAAACTTCTTGAGAAGCAGATCATGAGCTTTGCTTTTTGCGAGCCACTGGCCTTGAGGGATTGCCCAAGCCTAGTTTTGAGGGCGGGTTTGCGATTGATTAATTTGGAGAGAATCCCAATGAAGCTTAGGGGTCAGGCTTGGCTTGCCTTTCATGGAAAACTATATGTGAAAGGGCAACTTGAAGTTTATTTCCATGAGTGATCGGGGCTGCCCGAGAGTGGAGTGTGGAGGAGTGGTGGAGTCCATGGATCACTTTGTACTTCAGTGTCCTTTTAATATAGAGGTGTACAAGAGGGTGGGGAGGGCTCTGAGTATACCCTTCCTTCCCCATATGAGTTATGCAGAGTGGGTGTATGGGGCATTCCAGACTCGTCGGGATTATGATTTGGAAACACTTTTTCTAGTTAGTCTAGTAGTCCGTTATTTCACGTGGAGTGCACGGTGTCAGGTATCCCTACGGAGTAAAATCCTCCCTGTCGAAGTGGTGGTGCAGGACATTCTGGGTGAGGTTGGGAAGATTCGGGGTCTTGAGAAAGACAGGTGGCGGCAGGAGGCCTGGATGAGGGCATGGAGGAATATCAGGACTCTGTAGCTGCTGCCTGTTGATCTCAGGGTGTGCGGCTTTCTTTCTGTCCTTGCTTCACTCCCCTAGATTTTCAGATCAAATATATTTTTGATAAAAGGCTACATGCATGGTGATGGTGATGTTCCTTAGTCTGGCTCTCTCATAGGGATTATGTTGTGCGCAATTTGGTTTGCACCAATTATTTTGTTCTTGTTCTTTCTGTTTTGTATTCAGATTTAATTATTATGTAAATATGTTTTATTTATTTATTATGGTTTTATTGTATATAAGTTGTTGTTTGTAAGATTTTCAATAAACAAAATTAACCCCTCATAATGGGCACAGCGGGTGTACAGACCCAGGAACTCAGCACAGGGATGGTGGGAACCCCTCATAATGGGCACAGCGGGTGTACAGACCCAGGAACTCAGCACAGGGATGGTGGGAACTCCTCATAATGGGCATTGTGGGTGTACAGACCCGGGAACTCAGCACAGGGGTGGTGGGAACTCCTCATAATGGGCACAGCGGGTGTACAGACCCAGGAACTCAGCACAGGGATGGTGGGAACTCCTCATAATGGGCACAGCGGGTGTACAGACTCGAGAACTCAGAGCAGGGATGGTGGGAACCCTCATAATGGGCACATCGGGGGTGCAGACCCAGGAACTCAGCACAGGGATGGTGGGAATCCCTCATAATGGGCACATCGGGGGTGCAGACCCGGGAACTCAGCTCAGGGATGGTGAGAAACCCTCATAATGGGCACAGCGGGTGTACAGACCCGGGAACTCAGCACAGGGATGGTGGGAACCCCTCATAATGGGCACAGCGGGTGTACAGACCCGGGAACTCAGCTCAGGGATGGTGGGAACCCCTCATAATGGGCACAGCGGGTGTACAGACCCGGGAACTCAGCTCAGGGATGGTGGGAAACCCTCATAATGGGCACAGCGGGTGTACAGACCCGGGAACTCAGCTCAGGGATGGTGGGAAACCCTCATAATGGGCACAGCGGGTGTACAGACCCAGGAACTCAGCACAGGGATGGTGGGAACCCCTCATAATGGGCACAGCGGGTGTACAGACCCGGGAACTCAGCTCAGGGATGGTGGGAAACCCTCATAATGGGCACAGCGGGTGTACAGACCTGGGAACTCAGCTCAGGGATGGTGGGAAACCCTCATAATGGGCACAGCGGGGTACAGACCCGGGAACTCAGCACAGGGATGGTGGGAAACCCTCATAATGGGCACAGCGGGTGTACAGACCCAGGAACTCAGCACAGGGATGGTGGGAATCCCTCATAATGGGCACAGCGGGTGTACAGACCCGAGAACTCAGCACAGGGATGGTGGGAATCCCTCATAATGGGCACAGCGGGTGTACAGACCCGGGAACTCAGAGCAGGGATGGTGGGAACCCCTCATAATGGGCACAGCGGGTGTACAGACCTGGGAACTCAGCACAGGGATGGTGGGAACCCCTCATAAAGGGCACAGCGGGTGTACAGACCCGGGAACTCAGCACAGGGATGGTGGGAACCCCTCATAATGGGCACAGCGGGTGTACAGACCCGGGAACTCAGAGCAGGGATGGTGGGAACTCCTCATAATGGGCACAGCGGGTGTACAGACCCGGGAACTCAGCACAGGGATGGTGGGAACCCCTCATAATGGGCACAGCGGGTGTACAGACCCGGGAACTCAGCACAGGGATGGTGGGAAACTCTCATAATGGGCACAGCAGGTGTAGAGACCCGAGAACTCGGCACAGGGATGGTGGGAACCCCTCATAATGGGCACAGTGGGTGTACAGACCCGGGAACTCAGCACAGGGATGGTGGAAACCTCTCATAATGGGCACAGCGGGTGTACAGACCCGGGAACTCAGCACAGGGATGGTGGGAACCCCTCATAATGGGCACAGCGGGTGTACAGACCCGGGAACTCAGCACAGGGATGGTGGGAACCCCTCATAATGGGCACAGCGGGTGTACAGACCCAGGAACTCAGCACAGGGATGGTGGGAACCCCTCATAATGGGCACAGCGGGTGTACAGACCCAGGAACTCAGCACAGGGATGGTGGGAGCTCCTCATAATGGGCACTGTGGGTGCACAGACCCGGGAACTCAGCACAGGGATGGTGGAAACCTCTCATAATGGGCACAGCGGGTGTACAGACCCGGGAACTCAGCACAGGGATGGTGGGAACCCCTCATAATGGGCACAGCGGGTGTACAGACCCGGGAACTCAGAGCAGGGATGGTGGGAATCCCTCATAATGGGCACAGCGGGTGTACAGACCCGGGAACTCGGCACAGGGATGGTGGGAATCCCTCATAATGGGCACATCGGGGGTGCAGACCCGGGAACTCAGCACAGGGATGGTGGGAACCCCTCATAATGGGCACAGCGGGTGTACAGACCCGGGAACTCAGCACAGGGATGGTGGGAAACCCTCATAATGGGCACAGCGGGTGTACAGACCCGGGAACTCAGCACAGGGATGGTGGGAATCCCTCATAATGGGCACAGCGGGTGTACAGACCCGAGAACTCAGCACAGGGATGGTGGGAACCCCTCATAATGGGCACAGCGGGTGTACAGACCCGGGAACTCAGCACAGGGATGGTGGGAACCCCTCATAAAGGGCACAGCGGGTGTACAGACCCAGGAACTCAGCACAGGGATGGTGGGAACCCCTCATAATGGGCACAGCGGGTGTACAGACCCGGGAACTCAGCACAGGGATGGTGGGAATCCCTCATAATGGGCACAGCGGGTGTACAGACCCGGGAACTCAGAGCAGGGATGGTGGGAACCCCTCATAATGGGCACAGCAGGTGTACAGACCCGGGAACTCAGCACAGGGATGGTGGGAACCCCTCATAATGGGCACAGCGGGTGTACAGACCCGGGAACTCAGAGCAGGGATGGTGGGAACCCCTCATAATGGGCACAGCGGGTGTACAGACCCGGGAACTCAGCTCAGGGATGGTGGGAACTCCTCATAATGGGCACAGCGGGTGTACAGACCCGGGAACTCAGCACAGGGATGGTGGGAACCTCTCATAATGGGCACAGCGGGTGTACAGACCTGGGAACTCAGCACAGGGATGGTGGGAACTCCTCATAATGGGCACAGCGGGTGTACAGACCCGGGAACTCAGCACAGGGATGGTGAGAACCCCTCATAATGGGCACAGCGGGTGTACAGACCCGGGAACTCAGAGCAGGGATGGTGGGAACCCCTCATAATGGGCACAGCGGGTGTACAGACCCGGGAACTCAGCACATGGATGGTGGGAACCCCTCATAATGGGCACAGCGGGTGTACAGACCTGGGAACTCAGCTCAGGGATGGTGGGAAACCCTCATAATGGGCACAGAGGGGGTACAGACCCGGGAACTCAGCACAGGGATGGTGGGAAACCCTCATAATGGGCACAGCGGGTGTACAGACCCAGGAACTCAGCACAGGGATGGTGGGAACCCCTCATAAAGGGCACAGCGGGTGTACAGACCCAGGAACTCAGCACAGGGATGGTGGGAACCCCTCATAATGGGCACAGCGGGTGTACAGACCCGGGAACTCAGCACAGGGATGGTGGGAACCCCTCATAATGGGCACAGCGGGTGTACAGACCCAGGAACTCAGCACAGGGATGGTGGGAATCCCTCATAATGGGCACAGCGGGTCTACAGACCCGGAAAATTTAGAGCAGGGATGGTGGGAACCCCTCATAATGGGCACAGCAGGTGTACAGACCCGGGAACTCAGCACAGGGATGGTGGGAACCCCTCATAATGGGCACAGCGGGTGTACAGACCCGGGAACTCAGAGCAGGGATGGTGGGAACCCCTCATAATGGGCACAGCGGGTGTACAGACCCGGGAACTCAGCTCAGGGATGGTGGGAACCCCTCATAATGGGCACAGCGGGTGTACAGACCCGGGAACTCAGCACAGGGATGGTGGGAACCTCTCATAATGGGCACAGCGGGTGTACAGACCTGGGAACTCAGCACAGGGATGGTGGGAAACCCTCATAATGGGCACAGCGGGTGTACAGACCCAGGAACTCAGCACAGGGATGGTGGGAATCCCTCATAATGGGCACAGTGGGTGTACAGACCCGTGAACTCAGCACAGGGATGGTGGGAAACCCTCATAATGGGCACAGCGGGTGTACAGACCCAGGAACTCAGCACAGGGATGGTGGGAATCCCTCATAATGGGCACAGCGGGTGTACAGACCCGAGAACTCAGCACAGGGATGGTGGGAACCCCTCATAATGGGCACAGCGGGTGTACAGACCCGGGAACTCAGCACAGGGATGGTGGGAATCCCTCATAATGGGCACAGCGGGTGTACAGACCCGGGAACTCAGAGCAGGGATGGTGGGAACCTCTCATAATGGGCACAGCAGGTGTACAGACCCGGGAACTCAGCACAGGGATGGTGGGAACCCTCATAATGGGCACATTGGGGGTACAGACCCGGGAGCTCAGCACAGGGATGGTGGGAACCCCTCATAATGGGCACAGCGGGTGTACAGACCCGGGAACTTAGCACAGGGATGGTGGGAACCCCTCATAATGGGCACAGCGGGTGTACAGACCCGGGAACTCAGAGCAGGGATGGTGGGAACTCCTCATAATGGGCACAGCGGGTGTACAGACCCGGGAACTTAGCACAGGGATGGTGGGAACCCCTCATAATGGGCACAGCGGGTGTACAGACCCGGGAACTCAGCACAGGGATGGTGGGAACCCCTCATAATGGGCACAGCGGGGGTACAGACCCGGGAACTCAGCACAAGGATGGTGGGAACCCCTCATAATGGGCACAGCGGGTGTACAGACCCGGGAACTCAGCACAGGGATGGTGAGAACCTCTCATAATGGGCACAGCGGGTGTACAGACCCGGGAACTCAGAGCAGGGATGGTGGGAACTCCTCATAATGGGCACAGCGGGTGTACAGACCCGGGAACTTAGCACAGGGATGGTGGGAACCCCTCATAATGGGCACAGCGGGGGTACAGACCCGGGAACTCAGCACAAGGATGGTGGGAACCCCTCATAATGGGCACAGCGGGTGTACAGACCCGGGAACTCAGCACAGGGATGGTGGGAACCCCTCATAATGGGCACAGCAGGTGTACAGACCCGGGAACTCAGCACAGGGATGGTGAGAACCTCTCATAATGGGCACAGCGGGTGTACAGACCCAGCAACTCAGCACAAGGATGGTGGGAACTCCTCATAATGGGCACATCGGGGTACAGACCCGGGAACTCAGCATAGGGATGGTGGGAACCCCTCATAATGGGCACAGCGGGTGTACAGACCCGGGAACTCAGCACAGGGATGGTGGGAACCCCTCATAAAGGGCACAGCGGGTGTACAGACCCAGGAACTCAGCACAGGGATGGTGGGAACCCCTCATAATGGGCACAGCGGGTGTACAGACCCGGAAACTCAGCACAGGGATGGTGGGAATCCCTCATAATGGGCACAGCGGGTGTACAGACCCGGGAACTCAGAGCAGGGATGGTGGGAACCCCTCATAATGGGCACAGCGGGTGTACAGACCCGGGAACTCAGAGCAGGGATGGTGGGAACCCCTCATAATGGGCACAGAAGGTGTACAGACCCGGGAACTCAGCACAGAGATGGTGGGAACCCCTCATAATGGGCACAGCGGGTGTACAGACCCGGGAACTCAGCACAGGGATGGTGGGAACCCTCATATTGGGCACATTGGGGGTACAGACCCGGGAGCTCAGCACAGGGATGGTGGGAACTCCTCATAATGGGCACATCGGGTGTACAGACCCGGGAACTCAGCACAGGGATGGTGGGAACCCCTCATAATGGGCACAGCGGGTGTACAGACCCAGGAACTCAGCACAGGGATGGTGGGAACTGCTCATAATGGGCACATCGGGTGTACAGACCCGGGAGCTCAGCACAGGGATGGTGGGAACTCCTCATAATGGGCACATCGGGTGTACAGACCCGGGAACTCAGCACAGGGATGGTGGGAACCCCTCATAATGGGCACATCGGGTGTACAGACCCGGGAACTCAGCACAGGGATGGTGGGAACTCCTCATAATGGGCACAGCGGGTGTACAGACCCAGGAACTCAGCACAGGGATGGTGGGAACCCCTCATAAAGGGCACAGCGGGTGTACAGACCCAGGAACTCAGCACAGGGATGGTGGGAACCCCTCATAATGGGCACAGCGGGTGTACAGACCCGGAAACTCAGCACAGGGATGGTGGGAATCCCTCATAATGGGCACAGCGGGTGTACAGACCCGGGAACTCAGAGCAGGGATGGTGGGAACCCCTCATAATGGGCACAGCGGGTGTACAGACCCGGGAACTCAGAGCAGGGATGGTGGGAACCCCTCATAATGGGCACAGAAGGTGTACAGACCCGGGAACTCAGCACAGAGATGGTGGGAACCCCTCATAATGGGCACAGCGGGTGTACAGACCCGGGAACTCAGCACAGGGATGGTGGGAACCCTCATAATGGGCACATTGGGGGTACAGACCCGGGAGCTCAGCACAGGGATGGTGGGAACTCCTCATAATGGGCACAGCGGGTGTACAGACCTGGGAACTCAGCACAGGGATGGTGGGAACCCCTCATAATGGGCACATCGGGTGTACAGACCCGGGAACTCAGCACAGGGATGGTGGGAACCCCTCATAATGGGCACAGTGGGTGTACAGACCCGGGAACTCAGCTCAGGGATGGTGGGAACCCCTCATAATGGGCACAGCGGGTGTACAGACCCGGGAACTCAGCACAGGGATGGTGGGAACCCCTCATAATGGGCACATTGGGGGTACAGACCCGGAACTCAGCTCAGAGATCTGGGTAGATGGAGTGTGTTAATTGACGTACGATCGTTGTTTTTCTGTTCATTCATGCATGTTATACGCAGATGTCATCATCCCACCATTCACCCAGATGTTACAAAATTGAAACTTAATTGGTCGTGTCAGCAGAGCAGAGCGGAGCTGAGCAGAGCGGAGCAGAGTGGAGCAGAGCAGAGAGGAGCGGAGCAGAGCAGAGCAGAGCAGAGCAGAGCTGAGCAGAGCGGAGCAGAGTGGAGCAGAGCAGAGCGGAGCGGAGAAGAGCAGAGCAGAGCGGAGCAGAGCAGAGCGGAGCGGAGAAGAGCAGAGCGGAGCGGAGCAGAGCAGAGCGGAGAAGAGAAGAGCGGAGCGGAGCAGAGCAGAGCGGAGCAGAGTGGAGCAGAGCAGAGCGGAGCGGAGAAGAGCAGAGCGGAGCAGAGCAGAGCGGAGCGGAGAAGAGCAGAGCGGAGCAGAGCAGAGCGGAGCAGAGCAGAGCGGAGAAGAGAAGAGCGGAGCGGAGCAGAGCAGAGCGGAGAAGAGCAGAGCGGAGCGGAGCAGAGCAGAGCGGAGAAGAGCAGAGCGGAGCGGAGCAGAGCAGAGCGGAGAAGAGCAGAGCGGAGCGGAGCAGAGCAGAGCGGAGAAGAGCAGAGCAGAGCGGAGTGGAGCGCTGAGCGGAGGATCACTGAACAACGTTTCCGTTCTCACAGATCAAAGCGAAGATCGTCGTGCGTCATGTTCCACAATCTCCGTTCTTCTAGATATAAATACATCGGTGAGATGATGACACAGAGCAGAAATACGGGAAGATCTCTCAGCTGTTTCAATGTTTTGTTTATTTTATAATAAAGTTTAGAAAGTATCATTTCCATTCCCTCCCAGAACTTGTCACATCATCCTCTGATAGGTCAGTGGGGGGAAGTGGGTGTGGCCTGGGTGCACAGTACAGAGGTGGGCTGATATTTAAAACAATTAGTATTTTTTGCTAGAAAATTACTTAGAACCCCCAAACATTATGTATTTTTTTTAAGCAGAGACCCTAGAGAATAAAACGGTGGGTTTTGCAACTGTTTATGTCACACGGTATTTGCCCAGTGGTTTTCCAAACTCAATTGCTTTGGAAAAAAATATACTTTTTTGACTTTTATTAGAAAAAACACAATACATAACCCAAATTTTGGGTAAAATATAAAAGATGATGTCAAGCCGAGTAAATAGATACCAAACAAGCGCACATCCGTGCAACAGCAACACACAACACACATTTAACTATCCATAGGCTACTATTTTAGATTTACACAGGAGGTCGGCCTTTAGTCCTGTGGGGGGGCCCTTTATTAGGGTCCCGCAGTCAGGGCCGGCACAAGGGGTGGCTGCCCTGGGTGCAATGGTTTAGTGTAGGGATGGGGCACCTTCCTCCTATTACACGGCTGACAGTAGTAGTGACATCAGCCGTGATTATGACAAGTGAGTGACTGAGGCTTTCCCCCTTTTTTCTATTACAAGGGATGTTTACATTTCTTGTGATAGGAATAAAAGTGATCAAAAAAATTATGAAAGTGACAGTGGGGACTCTGATGTAGAGGCGAACTCTGCAGACTCTGATTTAGAGGGAAACTCTGCAGACCCTGATGTAATGGGGAACTCCGGTGGCTCTGATATAATTGGGAACTCTGCTGACCCTGATGTAGAGGGGAACTCTGCAGACCCTGATGTAGAGGGGAACTCTGCAGGCCCTGATGTAGAGGGGAACTCTGCGGACCCTGATGTAGAGGGGAACTCTGCGGACCCTGATGTAGAGGGGAACTCTGCAGACCCTGATGTAGAGGGGAACTCTGCAGACCCTGATGTAATAAGGAACTCTGCAGACCCTAATGTAGAGGGGAACTCTGCAGACCCTGATGTAATAAGGAACTCTGCAGACCCTGATGTAATAAGGAACTCTGCGGACCCTGATGTAGAGGGGAACTCTGCAGACCCTGATGTAGAGGGGAACTCTGCAGACCCTGATGTAATAAGGAACTCTGCAGACCCTGATGTAATAAGGAACTCTGCGGACCCTGATGTAGAGGGGAACTCTGCAGACCCTGATGTAGAGGGGAACTCTGCGGACCCTGATGTAGAGGGGAACTCTGCAGACCCTGATGTAGAGGGGAACTCTGCAGACCCTGATGTAATAAGGAACTCTGCAGACCCTAATGTAGAGGGGAACTCTGCAGACCCTGATGTAATAAGGAACTCTGCAGACCCTGATGTAATAAGGAACTCTGCGGACCCTGATGTAGAGGGGAACTCTGTGGACCCTGATGTAGAGGGGAACTCTGCAGACCCTGATGTAATAAGGAACTCTGCAGACCCTGATGTAATAAGGAACTCTGCGGACCCTGATGTAGAGGGGAACTCTGCAGACCCTGATGTAGAGGGGAACTCTGCAGACCCTGATGTAATAAGGAACTCTGCAGACCCTGATGTAATAAGGAACTCTGCGGACCCTGATGTAGAGGGGAACTCTGTGGACCCTGATGTAGAGGGGAACTCTACGGACCCTGATGTAGAGGGGAACTCTGCAGACCCTAATGTAGAGGGGAACTCTGCAGACCCTGATGTAGAGGGGAACTCTGCAGACCCTGATGTAGAGGGGAACTCTGCAGACCCTGATGTAATAAGGAACTCTGCAGACCCTGATGTAGAGGGGAACTCTGCAGACCCTGATGTAATAAGGAACTCTACAGACCCTGATGTAATAAGGAACTCTGCGGACCCTGATGTAGAGGGGAACTCTGCGGACCCTGATGTAGAGGGGAACTCTGTGGACCCTGATGTAGAGGGGAACTCTGCGGACCCTGATGTAGAGGGGAACTCTGCAGACCCTGATGTAGAGGGGAACTCTGCAGACCCTGATGTAGAGGGGAACTCTGCGGACCCTGATGTAGAGGGGAACTCTGCAGACCCTAATGTAGAGGGGAACTCTGCGGACCCTGATGTAGAGGGGAACTCTGCGGACCCTGATGTAGAGGGGAACTCTGCGGACCCTGATGTAGAGGGGAACTCTGCAGACCCTGATGTAATAAGGAACTCT
This sequence comes from Rana muscosa, assembly GCA_029206835.1. NCBI lineage: Eukaryota > Metazoa > Chordata > Amphibia > Anura > Ranidae > Rana > Rana muscosa. The sequence continues at coordinate 326,537,935 of CM055123.1, read as the reverse complement.
GCAGACCCTGATGTAGAGGGGAACTCTGCAGACCCTGATGTAATAAGGAACTCTACAGACCCTGATGTAATAAGGAACTCTGCGGACCCTGATGTAGAGGGGAACTCTGCGGACCCTGATGTAGAGGGGAACTCTGTGGACCCTGATGTAGAGGGGAACTCTGCGGACCCTGATGTAGAGGGGAACTCTGCGGACCCTGATGTAGAGGGGAACTCTGTGGACCCTGATGTAGAGGGGAACTCTGCGGACCCTGATGTAGAGGGGAACTCTGCAGACCCTGATGTAGAGGGGAACTCTGCAGACCCTGATGTAGAGGGGAACTCTGCGGACCCTGATGTAGAGGGGAACTCTGCAGACCCTAATGTAGAGGGGAACTCTGCGGACCCTGATGTAGAGGGGAACTCTGCGGAGCCTGATGTAGAGGGGAACTCTGCGGACCCTGATGTAGAGGGGAACTCTGCAGACCCTGATGTAGAGGGGAACTCTGCGGACCCTGATGTAGAGGGGAACTCTGCGGACCCTGATGTAGAGGGGAACTCTGTGGACCCTGATGTAGAGGGGAACTCTGCGGACCCTGATGTAGAGGGGAACTCTGCGGACCCTGATGTAGAGGGGAACTCTGCAGACCCTGATGTAGAGGGGAACTCTGCGGACCCTGATGTAGAGGGGAACTCTGCGGACCCTGATGTAGAGGGGAACTCTGCGGACCCTGATGTAGAGGGGAACTCTGCGGACCCTGATGTAGAGGGGAACTCTGCAGACCCTGATGTAGAGGGGAACTCTGTGGACCCTGATGTAGAGGGGAACTCTGCGGACCCTGATGTAGAGGGGAACTCTGCGGACCCTGATGTAGAGGGGAACTCTGCGGACCCTGATGTAGAGGGGAACTCTGCAGGCCCTGATGTAGAGGGGAACTCTGCAGACCCTGATGTAGAGGGGAACTCTGCGGACCCTGATGTAGAGGGGAACTCTGCAGACCCTGATGTAGAGGGGAACTCTGCAGACCCTGATGTAGAGGGGAACTCTGCGGACCCTGATGTAGAGGGGAACTCTGCGGACCCTGATGTAGAGGGGAACTCTGCGGACCCTGATGTAGAGGGGAACTCTGCGGACCCTGATGTAGAGGGGAACTCTGCAGACCCTGATGTAGAGGGGAACTCTGTGGACCCTGATGTAGAGGGGAACTCTGCGGACCCTGATGTAGAGGGGAACTCTGCGGACCCTGATGTAGAGGGGAACTCTGCGGACCCTGATGTAGAGGGGAACTCTGCGGACCCTGATGTAGAGGGGAACTCTGCAGACCCTGATGTAGAGGGGAACTCTGCGGACCCTGATGTAGAGGGGAACTCTGCGGACCCTGATGTAGAGGGGAACTCTGCGGACCCTAATGTAGAGGGGAACTCTGCGGACCCTGATGTAGAGGGGAACTCTGCAGACCCTGATGTAGAGGGGAACTCTGCGGACCCTGATGTAGAGGGGAACTCTGCGGACCCTGATGTAGAGGGGAACTCTGCGGACCCTGATGTAGAGGGGAACTCTGCGGACCCTGATGTAGAGGGGAACTCTGCGGACCCTGATGTAGAGGGGAACTCTGCGGACCCTGATGTAGAGGGGAACTCTGCAGACCCTGATGTAGAGGGGAACTCTGCGGACCCTGATGTAGAGGGGAACTCTGCGGACCCTGATGTAGAGGGGAACTCTATGGACCCTGATGTAGAGGGGAACTCTGCGGACCCTGATGTAGAGGGGAACTCTGCAGGCCCTGATGTATTGGGGAATTCTATGGACTTTGATGTAATGGGGAAAATTAAAAAATCTGAAAATAAGAACAAAAACATTTGGATAATTTTGTTTTTTGTATTTTCTATTATAATTAAATTATTTACCATTATTATTATTTATTAATGATAAATAATAATAATGAAAACTATAATAATAGTTATAAACTATGACATTATAGGTATTTGAATTTCCTTTCAAAATTGTCTGTTAGTGAACGTAATAAGTATGAATTTATCCGAAGTTATGAATTATCCGAAATAACGAATGCCGTATCTGAACGAATGGAACAGAATGAATTAATAATAATAAATAATAATAATAAAGTTTTATTATTATTTATTATTAATTCTTTATGTTCCATTCATTTTAGATGCAACATTCGTTGCGTGAATGTAACGAATACGAATGCATCTGAAGTTCCGAATGATCCGAAATAACGAATGATCCGATAAACAAAAACACATTTTTCGGCAGTGCCCATTTCTGGGATACACCAGATTCTGCACTCTCCGGTTTTAGTAAAATTAATTTAAATTTAATTTTGAATTTGTTTTTGAATTTGATTCCAATTCAATTCGAATTTGGATAATTTGTTATTTCGGACGACATTTCTTTTCATTATTTCGGAGTCGTTTAAAATTTGTTACTATTGTAGTTTGGAAAAAATATGGAGAAGGTGATGTGATATCTTGGAGGTATGAGGGGAGGAGGGACGGGTGAGGGGGGGAGACCATGGGGGCCAGGGGTACGGGGGATGTGATCTGTGTTTTTTTGTTATTTATTTTTCTTTGTTTTTTTTTTGTTTTTTTCTTCTTTTTCTTTCTTTTTTTTTCTTTTCTCCTCTCAATACGGGGGGCTTGGGTTGTATGTTGTATTTGGTGTTTTTGTTGTTTGTATGTAAAAAATAAATAAAAAGATGATTTGATTCAACTATTGTAGTTTGGAAATTTTGGTTACATCCGAATCTCCAAATAATGAAAATTTCATCCAAATTTCGATTCGGGAACTAAACAAACCGCACACGTCTAGAGGGGAAGTCAGAGGGAGACCCCAAATCCCATTGGTGTAGTGACCCTAAACCACCAGTAGATGTCTCCACACTTCTGAAAAATATCAACTTTATACCGTTCAATACAACGCAGAGAAACTCATAAAGTGGGACAGAACTGCGAAGTATTTCGGCACTTTCTGGGCTCTGGGTGCTTTTTTCATTTCATGTTTGTATATTTTTTCTTTCAGTTATGGGGGGGGGGGGGGGGGGTGTCGTGGTTTAGTAAAAGGCGCTGTGCGTTCTCACTAGAATATTTTGGGTGCTTTTTGTAAGTAAAATTAATACAATGTATTTTATTATTTATGAAAAGCCGGTTAGTGGGGCTCCTGTTCACAAAGTAGATGAGATATTAGGAAAAAGTGTTATAGGCAGGAGAGGGGGCCGGAGGCACCACATCGCTAGGTGATGTATAAAGAGGATCGGAATATATAGGAATATAATAATAATATATATAATAATAATAATATATATAATAATAGGTTCTTGGGATCAAGGTGCCAAGTATCAACAATACATTATTTGTTAAAAATTAACAATTTTATTCAGTATTTCCTTAACCACTTGCCGCCCAAGGTACGTACACGGACTTCCTCGGGTTGCAGTGGTTATATCGGGATGGTGGGTGCACCTCCAGGCATCATCCCGATATCATTCTTTGTAGCCTGCGGGTCTCTTTCTTGTAAAAGTGATCTGAGTGGCTAATTAGCCACTCGATCACTTCTGTGGGTGGCAGAAGGGAGTCCCGCACCCCCCTCCCGCCTCTCCCGGGCTCTCTGGTCCCATCGCGGAGGCCGGCAGCAATGGCTGCCCTGTACAGAGAGAGAGAGAGGAACTGACGTTGTTCCCCTCTCTCTGTAACCATGGAATTTTAAGCACTGTACTTTGCCTCCATTCCACAGGCTGATGCAATTTTAAAGCATGACATCATCTTTCACATTATACCCAAAAATTGGGCTCACTTTACTGTTTTTTTTGTTTTTTTTTAATTCATGAAGATCCTTAGGGAACTCAGTCAAGTAATTGCCAGACCATTGTTCCTAATTTTTACTGACAGTCTACTGACTGGAATGGTACCAACTGATTGGAGAAAAGCCAATGTAGCTCCAATATTTAACAAAAGGGCCAAAAATCCATCCCTGTAATTTACAGGCCAGTCAGCCTAACATCAATAGTATGTAATCTATTGGAGGGGATGATAAGGGACTATATACAAGATTTTAGTAATGAGAACGGTATCATTAGCAGTAATCAGCATGGTTCATGGAGAATCGTTCTTGCCAAACCAATCTATTAACCTTCCCTAAGGAGGTGAGATGCCATCTAGATAAAGGAAGGCCCGTAGACGTGGTGTATCTGGATAAAGGAAGATCCGTAGACGTGGTGTATCTGGATAAAGGAAGGCCCGTAGACGTGGTGTATCTAGATAAAGGAAGGCCCGTAGACGTGGTTTATCTGGATAAAGGAAGGACGTAGACGTGGTGTATCTAGATAAAGGAAGGCCCGTAGACGTGGTTTATCTGGATAAAGGAAGGCCCGTAGACGTGTTGTATCTAGATAAAGGAAGGCCCGTAGACGTGGTGTATCTAGATAAGGGAAGGCCCGTAGACGTGGTGTATCTAGATAAAGGAAGGCCCGTAGACGTGGTGTATCTGGATAAAGGAAGGCCCGTAGACGTGGTGTATCTAGATAAAGGAAGGCCCGTAGACGTGGTTTATCTGGATAAAGGAAGGACGTAGACGTGGTGTATCTAGATAAAGGAAGGCCCGTAGACGTGGTTTATCTGGATAAAGGAAGGCCCGTAGACGTGGTGTATCTAGATAGTAGGATTTTTAAAACAGCTTACCTGTAAAATCCTTTTCTTGGAGTACATCACGGGACACAGAGCAGCATAGTCATTACTATGTGGGTTATATAGAATTACCTTCAGGTGCTGGCACTGGCAACTTCCAAACCGGAATTACCCTCCCCTATATAAGCCCCTCCCATCCGGGAGCACCTCAGTTTTGTAGCAAAGCAATACGTGTCCCCAAAAGAGGGGTGGGAGCTCTGTGTCCCGTGATGTACTCCAAGAAAAGGATTTTACAGGTAAGCTGTTTTAAAAATCCTACTTTCTTGTTCATACATCACGGGACACAGAGCGGCATAGTCACTACTATGTGGGACGTCCCAAAGCAATGCCCAATGAGGGGAGGGATACATAAGCTGGGCGCCATCAGGCATGAGGATCTTTTGCGGCCTGCAACACACTGCGCCCAAAGGCGACATCCTCCTGACTTCTAACGTCCACCTGGTAGAACCTAGTAAACGTGTGAACTGAAGACCATGTTGCGGCCTTACAGATTTGAGCCAGGGAGGCCTGGTGATGCACTGCCCATGAAGTTCCAACTGCTCTCGTGGAGTGCGCCCTAACTTTGAACGGAGGCGGTCTACTTCTCAAGCCATAGGCTTGTATTATGACCTGTCGAATCCACTTGGCTAAAGTAGATTTTGATGCTGCCTGACCCTTTCTGGGGCCTTCCGGCAGAACAAACAAAGAATCCGTTCTACGAATCTGAGCAGTGGCCTTTAGATAAGCTTTAACTGCTCTTACTACATCCAAAGAATGCAATAACTTTTCCTCTACCGAGCTAGGTTTGGGGAAAAAGGAAGGAAGAACCACATCTTGGTTCAAATGAAACCTCGATACCACCTTAGGAAGAAAGGCTGGATGAGGACGTAACACTAATCTGTCCTTATGGACAACCAGATATGGCTCCTTACAGGACAAGGCGGCTAATTCCGATACTCTTTTAGCCGAACAAATGGCTACTAAGAAAATCAATTTCCTGGTGAGTAGAACCAAGGAAATGTGCCGCAAAGGTTCAAATGGCTGCTTCTGCAGAACCGACAGAACCAAAATTTAGATCCCATGGGCATATGGGAGCTTTAATCGGTGGAATAATACGAGTCACCCCTTGCATAAAGGATTTGACAAGTGAATGCATAGCCAGGGGCCTTTGAAATAGTATTGATAAGGCTGAAACCTGACCCCTGATAGTACTTAAGGCAAACTTCCTGTCTACAGCCCACTGCAGGAAGTCCAGAATTCTGCCTATAACGTACTTACGTGGATGCCACTTTCTGGCCTCGCACCAAGTGATGTACGCCTTCCAAACTCTATAGTAGATCTGCCTGGATACAGGCTTCCTGGCATTGATTATAGTTGATACCACAGAGTTAGAGAGACCTCTCTTCTTTAGGATGTGGGATTCAATAGCCAGGCCGTTAAACTTAGAGTTAGTAAGGAAGGGTGGTATATCGGTCCTTGCGAAAGCAGGTCCGGACGACGTGGAAGGGTCCAAGGACTCCCCACAGACATTTTGATGATCTCCGCGTACCAGGCCCTTCGGGGCCACGCTAGAGCCACCAAGATCACCGGCTTCTTTTCCAACCTGACTCTGCGAAGGAGTCGAGGCAACAATTGTAGCGGAGGGAATGCATATATCAGTCTGAACTGATCCCAAGGGAACACCAGAGCATCCGAGCCGCAAGCTAGGGGATCCCTTGTCCGGGAGACAAATCTGTCCACCTTTGCGTTGAATCTGGATGCTAGCAGATCTACATCCGGTGTTCCCCACCGCTGACATATTGCTCGGAAGACCTCGGGATGAAGGGACCATTCCCCTGGGCATAACTGTTGGCGACTTAGAAAGTCCGCCTTCCAATTCTCCACCCCTGGAATGAAGACAGCTGACATACATGGGACATGCTTTTCTGCCCATTCCAGGATGTGAGTTACTTCCCTCTGGGCTGCACAACTCCTGGTGCCTCCCTGATGATTGATATATGCCACTGCTGTGGCATTGTCTGATTGAATTCTGACAGGGGACCCTTGGAGTCTGGATGCCCAGGCTACTAGGGCATACCGGGCTGCTCGTATCTCTAAGAGATTGATGGGCAGGGTTTTTACTACATTTGACCATCTGCCCTGGAGAGACCATTGCTCCAGTACTGCCCCCCAGCCTATAAGGCTGGCATCTGTAGTGACCACCTTCCAGGATATCGGACTGAAGGGTTTTCCCTTCTGTAGATTCTGGGGGATCAACCACCAGCAGAGACTCTTCCGAACGGAAGGGGACAAAGCCATCGGGAAGTCTAGAGCCTGAATTTTTCCGTTCCAGGCTGACAATATGGCCCTCTGTAAATTCCTTGAGTGGAATTGGGCGTATGGCACAGCTTCGAATGATGCTACCATCTTTCCTAGCAGCCTCATGCACAGGCGTATGGACGGCTGTCTTTTTGCACAAAGTAGGCGGACCAAGTCCCTCAAAGAGGATACTTTGTCTTGAGGTAGGAAAATCCTCCTCTGGTCTGAATCCAGCCGTAGCCCTAGATATACCAGGTTTTTCACTGGCTGTAGGGCTGACTTGTCCAGGTTGATGACCCAACCGTGAGATTCTAGATACTTGATTGTATCGACAATTACCACTTCTAGCTTGGCAACTGAGTGGTCCATCAACAACAGGTCGTCTAGGTATGCCATTATCGTTACACCTCGTGTTCTTAGATCGGCCAACAGTGGGGCCAGAATTTTTGTGAACACTCGTGGTGCTATGGCCAGACCGAATGGTAAGGCTCTGAACTGAAAATGGCGCCCTTCTACTGCAAAGTGTAGACATTTTTGATGACCTGGAAAGATGGGAACATGCAAGTAAGCATCTTTGATGTCGATCGAGGCTAACCATTCCTCCCCCTGTAGGGCAGCGGTGACCGATCGGATCGACTCCATCCGGAAGGACCGGACGTTTAGAAATTTGTTTAGACTCTTTAGGCCCAATATGGGTCTTATGTCCCCGTTTGGTTTCGGGACTGTGAAAAGGTTTGAGTAGAAACTCAACCCCCACTCTTCCATAGGAACCTCCATAATTACTCCTTGGAGCAATAGTTGTTCTAACGCCAATAGGAGAGACCCACTTTTCAGAGGGTCTCTTGGCATGCCTGACCACATAAAATGGGAAGGAGGAGACTCTTTTAACTCCAACTTGTATCCCCGAGTTACTGCGGAGAGCACCCATCTGTCTTTGATCGTCTCCCGCCAGGTCTCTGTGAACAACTGAAGTCTTCCCCCCACCCGTTTGAGTGGGGGCAGCCCTTCATAGGCTTGACTTGGAGGCTGGTTTAGTACCTCTTCGGATCCAGGGCTTTTTATTACCCTGTGACTGTCCCTGATTTTTACCTCCTGAGTTTGACCGAGGAGGCCGTCGGAACTGCTTAGTAGCAGACGTCCCAGGGATAGGAGAGGTAGTCCTCTTAAAAGATGGACCCCTAGACCTCTTCTTACTCGGTAAGAGAGTACTTTTACCACTGGAAATCTTCTGGATATATTTATCCAGGTCTTCGCCAAAAAGGCGTTCTCCATGAAATGGGAAGCTAACTAAGAGCTTCTTACAGGGAGCCTCAGCAGACCAGTTCTTGAGCCACAGAAGCCTACGCATATGTACCAAAGACAGCGTGAGGCGGGAGGCCTGATGGATAGAATCCTTGATGGCGTCAACCGCAAAGCATAATGCTCTAGGCAGATCAGCCAGAGCCTGGGCCTGCTGGTCTGGCAAATCCCTCAGGACCATTTTCATTTGATCCTTTAAAGCTTGGCAGACCCCAATAGCTGCCACTGCTGGCTGTGTAACAGCCCCTGCTGTGGAAAAAGCAGATTTTAATAAAGATTCCAATTTTTTATCCACTGGATCTTTGAACATTTGAACATTATCTACTGGACATGTCAGTGATTTGTTCACAGAAGAGATGGCTGCGTCCACCGTAGGAACATTCCATCTCTGGGTGAACTTTTCCTCCATGGGATAGATCACCGGAAACCTTTTAGGCGGAACAAATAGTTTATCAGGATGTTCCCAGTCCTGGTATATAAGTCCTTCCAATAATGGATGTATTGGAAAGGAGCAATTAATCTGGGGAGCTTTTAGCGACCCCAATGAGGAGACAGCAGTAGTTGATGGTTCAACAAGAGGCATTTTAAATGCAGATCGAACCATGTCAGTTAGGGTCTGGACCCACAATCTTTCAGTCTGTGATGCTGAAAATGGTTCATCTACTGTCGATTCCTCAAAAACAGAGCTAACCTCCTCCTGATCCCCTTCAGGTAGGTCGGTCCCTTCCTGGGACTGTTGCTCTGCCAACAGGCACTCTAATGGAGGTGATGGAGATCTGGCGCGCTTTCTTTCCTGTAGAGAAGAATCGATCAATGCAGCCAATCTCTGCTCCAATCCCTCCAGAGTTGAGGAAAAAACCTCCTCTGTTATATATGCAGGAGCAGGTGGACTGAGGACAGCCGCAGTACCTGGCACTCCCGGGGGTTCCTTATGGGTATTAACCTCTGATTTCTCAGGGGAGGAAGGTGCAGATGACTGCTCCAGATCCTCAGAGCCCGATGGAGACCCCCTACACTTCCTAAGAGGTATATCTCGGAGTTTTTTAGGCGGCATATTCCTTAGTTCAAAGCTGAGGTATTCCAGCCGCAATACACCCCTTTACTGAAATAGTCTAATGCAATTTGCTGCTATGTACATCAGTGAGTGTCTACTAATGCGTCTTTCTGGGGATGCCTGTATCAACCGCCCGCTGTAAACCCCTATACCATGCTACCAGCTCCTTTTCATGCTCTGTGTCCATAGCAAGCAGTGTGGACTGAGTCCTTTTATCTTGCTGGGACGCCCGCACATGCGCCGAAGCGCTGGGCGCACAGAGCGCGTCATCCGCCAGGCTCCGCCCCCTTTTTTGAAGCTAAATCTATAAAAAGAAAGTGTGTGTGCGCGCGCGCGCGCATGCACGTGTGCGCTCTTGGCGCCATGTAGGGAGAGGAGCCAGGGTCCCTGTTTCACCAGGACTCGGGGATGGAAGGAAACTACTTGGCAGCATGACAGAGGAATGCAGCTTCCCTGATAGAGAGCTCACTCATCTGCCTGGACTTTCACCATGGAAGGAATAGTCCCAAGAAAAAAAGACGTTCCACAGCGGCCTCTAGTGGACAAACACAGGTACCGCACTTTTGTCCTTTTTTTTTTTAAAACTTCCTTTATGAAAAGACATTTCTAGGATTTCTTAGGCATATACAGCTATTAGCGGGAATACCTTTAGGTAACAGGCAGAAAGACATATTAGGCTTGGGGGTCCCCTCAATAGAACCAAGTTCCTGAGGGGCCCCCACTTACCTTTTCCCCGCCGCAGGACTTTGTTTGGTCCACAGAAGCCCAAACTTCACCTCTCACGGCAGGCATTGTACTAGACCTTCAGGGACCGGGTTCCCAAGGATTCCACTCCCCTGGACCTGTATAGCACCCTGCACAGATAGCCTCTTGGTTTTGGGTATGACCAGAGCTCTGGATCCCAGGGTCCAGCCCTCCTAAGAGAGGCATTACAGGCAAAACCCTGCTCTTCTCTGCAAGGCCCGGGTACCGACCGTTTAGCTATGAAGCTTTTTTGGTCGGATCCGGAATAGCTTACTAAGGCCCAGAGAACCTGTACACAAGCCCAGATGAATACATGTTAACCTTGGCCAACACCTTAGACACTGGCAAAAAACTGAGGTACTCCCGGATGGGAGGGGCTTATATAGGGGAGGGTACTTCCTGTTTTGGAAGTTGCCAGTGCCAGCACCTGAAGGTAATCTATATAACCCACATAGTAATGACTATGCCGCTCTGTGTCCCGTGATGTATGAACAAGAAAAAGGAAGGCCCATAGACGTGGTGTATCTAGATAAGGGAAGGCCCGTAGACGTGGTGTATCTAGATAAAGGAAGGCCCGTAGACGTGGTGTATCTAGATAAAGGAAGGCCCGTAGACGTGGTGTATCTAGATAAAGGAAGGCCTGTAGATGTGATGTATCTAGATAAAGGAAGGCCCGTAGACGTGGTGTATCTAGATAAAGGAAGGCCCGTAGACGTGGTGTATCTGGATAAAGGAAGGTCCGTAGACGTGGTGTATCTAGATAAAGGAAGGTCCGTAGACGTGTTGTATCTAGATAAAGGAAGGCCTGTAGACGTGGTGTATCTGGATAAAGGAAGGTCCGTAGACGTGGTGTATCTAGATAAAGGAAGGCCCGTAGACTAGGTGTATCTGGATAAAGGAAGGCCCGTAGAAGTGGTGTATCTAGATAAAGGAAGGCCCGTAGACATGGTGTATCTAGATAAAGGAAGGCCTGTAGACGTGGTGTATCTGGATAAAGGAAGGCCCGTAGACGTGGTGTATCTAGATAAAGGAAGGCCCGTAGACGTGGTGTATCTGGATAAAGGAAGGTCCGTAGACGTGGTGTATCTAGATAAAGGAAGGCCCGTAGACGTGGTGTATCTAGATAAAGGAAGGTCCGTAGACGTGCTGTATCTGGATAAAGGAAGGCCCGTAGACGTGGTGTATCTAGATAAAGGAAGACCCGTAGACGTGGTGTATCTGGATAAAGGAAGGCCCATAGACGTGGTGTATCTAGATAAAGGAAGGCCCGTAGATGTGGTGTATCTGGATAAAGGAAGGCCCGTAGACGTGGTGTCTCTGGATAAAGGAAGGCCCGTAGACGTAGTGTATCTGGATAAAGGAAGGCCCGTAGATGTGGTGTATCTAGATAAAGGAAGGTCCGTAGACGTGGTGTATCTGGATAAAGGAAGGCCCGTAGACGTGGTGTATCTAGATAAAGGAAGGCCCGTAGATGTGGTGTATCTAGATAAAGGAAGGCCCGTAGACATGGTGTATCTAGATAAAGGAAGGCCCGTAGACGTGGTGTATCTGGATAAAGGAAGGCCCGTAGACGTGGTGTATCTAGATAAAGGAAGGCCCGTAGACGTGGTGTATCTGGATAAAGGAAGGTCCGTAGACGTGGTGTATCTAGATAAAGGAAGGCCCGTAGACGTGGTGTATCTAGATAAAGGAAGGTCCGTAGACGTGCTGTATCTGGATAAAGGAAGGCCCGTAGACGTGGTGTATCTAGATAAAGGAAGACCCGTAGACGTGGTGTATCTGGATAAAGGAAGGCCCGTAGACGTGGTGTATCTAGATAAAGGAAGGTCCGTAGACGTGGTGTATCTAGATAAAGGAAGGCCCGTAGATGTGGTGTATCTGGATAAAGGAAGGCCAGTAGACGTGGTGTATCTGGATAAAGGAAGGCCCATAGACGTAGTGTATCTGGATAAAGGAAGGCCCATAGACGTGGTGTATCTAGATAAAGGAAGGCCCGTAGAAGTGGTGTATCTAGATAAAGGAAGGCCCGTAGATGTGGTGTATCTAGATAAAGGAAGGTCCGTAGACGTGGTGTATCTGGATAAAGGAAGGCCCATAGACGTGGTGTATCTAGATAAAGGAAGGCCCGTAGACGTGGTGTATCTAGATAAAGGAAGGCCCGTAGATGTGGTGTATCTGGATAAAGGAAGGCCCGTAGATGTGGTGTATCTAGATAAAGGAAGGTCCGTAGACGTGGTCTATCTAGATAAAGGAAGGCCCGTAGACGTGGGGTATCTGGATAAAGGAAGGTCTGTAGATGTGGTGTATCTAGATAAAGGAAGGCCCGTAGACGTGGTGTATCTGGATAAAGGAAGGCCCGTAGACGTGGTGTATCTAGATAAAGGAAGGCCCATAGACGTGGGGTATCTGGATAAAGGAAGGTCCGTAGACGTGGTGTATCTAGATAAAGGAAGGCCCGTAGACGTGGTGTATCTGGATAAAGGAAGGCCCGTAGACGTGGTGTATCTAGATAAAGGAAGGCCCGTAGACGTGGTGTATCTGGATAAAGGAAGGTCCGTAGACGTGGTGTATCTAGATAAAGGAAGGCCCGTAGACGTGGTGTATCTAGATAAAGGAAGGTCCGTAGACGTGCTGTATCTGGATAAAGGAAGGCCCGTAGACGTGGTGTATCTAGATAAAGGAAGACCCGTAGACGTGGTGTATCTGGATAAAGGAAGGCCCATAGACGTGGTGTATCTAGATAAAGGAAGGCCCGTAGATGTGGTGTATCTGGATAAAGGAAGGCCCGTAGACGTGGTGTCTCTGGATAAAGGAAGGCCCGTAGACGTAGTGTATCTGGATAAAGGAAGGCCCGTAGATGTGGTGTATCTAGATAAAGGAAGGTCCGTAGACGTGGTGTATCTGGATAAAGAAAGGCCCATAGACGTGGTGTATCTAGATAAAGGAAGGCCCGTAGACGTGGTGTATCTAGATAAAGGAAGGCCCGTAGATGTGGTGTATCTAGATAAAGGAAGGCCCGTAGACATGGTGTATCTAGATAAAGGAAGGCCCGTAGACGTGGTGTATCTGGATAAAGGAAGGCCCGTAGACGTGGTGTATCTAGATAAAGGAAGGCCCGTAGACGTGGTGTATCTGGATAAAGGAAGGTCCGTAGACGTGGTGTATCTAGATAAAGGAAGGCCCGTAGACGTGGTGTATCTAGATAAAGGAAGGTCCGTAGACGTGCTGTATCTGGATAAAGGAAGGCCCGTAGACGTGGTGTATCTAGATAAAGGAAGACCCGTAGACGTGGTGTATCTGGATAAAGGAAGGCCCGTAGACGTGGTGTATCTAGATAAAGGAAGGCCCGTAGATGTGGTGTATCTGGATAAAGGAAGGCCAGTAGACGTGGTGTATCTGGATAAAGGAAGGCCCGTAGACGTGGTGTATCTAGATAAAGGAAGGCCCGTAGAAGTGGTGTATCTAGATAAAGGAAGGCCCGTAGACGTGGTGTATCTGGATAAAGGAAGGCCCATAGACGTGGTGTATCTAGATAAAGGAAGGCCCGTAGACGTGGTGTATCTAGATAAAGGAAGGCCCGTAGATGTGGTGTATCTAGATAAAGGAAGGCCCGTAGACATGGTGTATCTAGATAAAGGAAGGCCCGTAGACGTGGTGTATCTGGATAAAGGAAGGCCTGTAGACGTGGTGTATCTAGATAAAGGAAGGCCCGTAGACGTGGTGTATCTGGATAAAGGAAGGTCCGTAGACGTGGTGTATCTAGATAAAGGAAGGCCCGTAGACGTGGTGTATCTAGATAAAGGAAGGTCCGTAGACGTGCTGTATCTGGATAAAGGAAGGCCCGTAGACGTGGTGTATCTAGATAAAGGAAGACCCGTAGACGTGGTGTATCTGGATAAAGGAAGGCCCGTAGACGTGGTGTATCTAGATAAAGGAAGGCCCGTAGATGTGGTGTATCTGGATAAAGGAAGGCCAGTAGACGTGGTGTATCTGGATAAAGGAAGGCCCGTAGACGTAGTGTATCTGGATAAAGGAAGGCCCATAGACGTGGTGTATCTAGATAAAGGAAGGCCCGTAGAAGTGGTGTATCTAGATAAAGGAAGGCCCGTAGATGTGGTGTATCTAGATAAAGGAAGGTCCGTAGACGTGGTGTATCTGGATAAAGGAAGGCCCATAGACGTGGTGTATCTAGATAAAGGAAGGCCCGTAGACGTGGTGTATCTAGATAAAGGAAGGCCCGTAGATGTGGTGTATCTGGATAAAGGAAGGCCCGTAGATGTGGTGTATCTAGATAAAGGAAGGTCCGTAGACGTGGTCTATCTAGATAAAGGAAGGCCCGTAGACGTGGGGTATCTGGATAAAGGAAGGTCTGTAGATGTGGTGTATCTAGATAAAGGAAGGCCCGTAGACGTGGGGTATCTGGATAAAGGAAGGCCCATAGACGTGGTGTATCTAGATAAAGGAAGGCCCGTAGACGTGGTGTATCTAGATAAAGGAAGGTCCGTAGACATGGTGTATCTAGATAAAGGAAGGTCCGTAGACGTGGTGTATCTAGATAAAGGAAGGCCCGTAGACGTGGTGTATCTGGATAAAGGAAGGCCCGTAGACGTGGTGTATCTAGATAAAGGAAGGCCCATAGACGTGGGGTATCTGGATAAAGGAAGGTCCGTAGACGTGGTGTATCTAGATAAAGGAAGGCCCGTAGACGTGGTGTATCTGGATAAAGGAAGGCCCGTAGACGTGGTGTATCTAGATAAAGGAAGGCCCGTAGACGTGGTGTATCTGGATAAAGGAAGGTCCGTAGACGTGGTGTATCTAGATAAAGGAAGGCCCGTAGACGTGGTGTATCTAGATAAAGGAAGGTCCGTAGACGTGCTGTATCTGGATAAAGGAAGGCCCGTAGACGTGGTGTATCTAGATAAAGGAAGACCCGTAGACGTGGTGTATCTGGATAAAGGAAGGCCCATAGACGTGGTGTATCTAGATAAAGGAAGGCCCGTAGACGTGGTGTATCTGGATAAAGGAAGGCCCGTAGACGTGGTGTCTCTGGATAAAGGAAGGCCCGTAGACGTAGTGTATCTGGATAAAGGAAGGCCCGTAGATGTGGTGTATCTAGATAAAGGAAGGTCCGTAGACGTGGTCTATCTAGATAAAGGAAGGCCCGTAGACGTGGGGTATCTGGATAAAGGAAGGTCTGTAGATGTGGTGTATCTAGATAAAGGAAGGCCCGTAGACGTGGGGTATCTGGATAAAGGAAGGCCCATAGACGTGGTGTATCTAGATAAAGGAAGGCCCGTAGACGTGGTGTATCTAGATAAAGGAAGGTCCGTAGACGTGGTGTATCTAGATAAAGGAAGGTCCGTAGACGTGGTGTATCTAGATAAAGGAAGGCCCGTAGACGTGGTGTATCTGGATAAAGGAAGGCCCGTAGACATGGTGTATCTAGATAAAGGAAGGCCCATAGACGTGGGGTATCTGGATAAAGGAAGGTCCGTAGACGTGGTGTATCTAGATAAAGGAAGGTCCGTAGACGTGGTGTATCTAGATAAAGGAAGGCCCGTAGATGTGGTGTATCTAGATAAAGGAAGGCCCGTAGACGTGGGGTATCTGGATAAAGTAAGGTCCGTAGACGTGGTGTATCTAGATAAAGGAAGGCCCGTAGACGTGGTGTATCTAGATAAAGGAAGGCCCGTAGACGTGGGGTATCTGGATAAAGGAAGGTCCGTAGACGTGGTGTATCTAGATAAAGGAAGGCCCGTAGACGTGGTGTATCTAGATAAAGGAAGGCCCGTAGACGTGGTGTATCTAGACCAGGGTTTCTCAACTCCAGTCCTCAAGGCGCCCCAACAGGTCATGTTTTCAGGCTTTCCATTATTTTGCACAGGGGATGTAATCAGTTTCACTGCCTTAGTAATTACCACAGCTGTTTCATCTGAGGGAAATCCTGAAAACATGACCTGTTGGTGCGCCTTGAGGACTGGAGTTGAGAAACACTGATCTAGACAAAGGAAGGCCCGTAGACGTGGTGTATCTGGATAAAGGAAGGCCCGTAGACGTGGTGTATCTGGATAAAGGAAGGTCCGTAGACGTGGTGTATCTGGATAAAGGAAGGCCCGTAGATGTGGTGTATCTAGATAAAGGAAGGCCCGTAGACGTGGTGTATCTAGATAAAGGAAGGCCCGTAGACGTGGTGTATCTAGATAAAGGAAGGCCCGTAGACGTGGTGTATCTAGATAAAGGAAGGCCCGTAGACGTGGTGTATCTGGATAAAGGAAGGCCTGTAGACGTGGTGTATCTGGATTCTGCAAAAGCATTTGACACAGTTCCCCATAAACATTTACTGTACAAAGTAAGGCCCGTTGGCATGGACCATAGGGGCGAGTACATGGATTGAAAACTGGCTACAAGGGCGAGTTCAGAGGGTGGTGATAAATGGGGGGTACTCTGAATGGTCGGGGGTGGGTAGTGGGGTCCCCCAGGGTTCTGTGCTGGGGGATGGGGTAAGCAGTGCAATCTCTGTATTTGTGGACAATACTAAGCTAAGCAGGGCAATAACTTCTCCGCAGGATGTGGAAACCTTGCAAGAAGATCTGAACAAATTAATGGGGGGGGGGGGGGGGGGCAACTACATGGAAAATGAGGTTCAATGTAGAAAAATGTAAAATAATGCATTTTTCGGTGGCAAAGATATGAATGCAATCTATACACTGGGGGGAGAACCTCTGGGGGAATCTAGGGTGGAAAAGGTCCTGGGGGTCCTAGTAGATGATAGGCTCAGCAATGCCAAGCTGCTGCTAACAAAGCAAACAGAATATTGGCATTAAAAAGTGGAATAACTCCAGAGATAAAAGGATAATTCTCCCGCTCTACAAGACTCTGGTCCGGCCGCACCTGGAGTATGCCGTCCAGTTCTGGGCACCAGTCCTCAGGAAGGATGTACTGGAAATGGAGAGAGTACAAAGAAGGGCCACAAAGCTAATAAAGGGTCTGGAGGATATTAGTTATGAGGAAAGGTTGGGGGCTCTGAACTTATTCTCTCTGGAGAAGAGACACTGGAGAGGGGAGATGATTTCAATGTACAAATACCGTACTGGTGACCCCACAATAGGGAGAAAACATTTCCCCGGAAGGGAGTTTAATAAGACTCGTGGCCACTCATTAAAATTAGAAGAAAAGAGGTTTAACCTTAAACTACGTAGAGAGTTCTTTACTTTAAGAGCGGCAAGGATGTGGAATTCCCTTCCACAGGCGGTGGTCTCTGCCGGGGGCATCGATGGGTTCAAGAAACTATTAGATAATCACCTGAAGGAGTACAACATACAGGGATATACAATGTAATACTGACATCTCATCACACACAGAGGGGGGACTTGATGGACTTGTGTCTTTTTTCAACCTCACCTACTATGTAACTATGTTTTTTTCCCCCTAAAATTGCGTTTTAAAAACCACTGTGCAAATACCATGTGACATAAAAAATTGCAACACCCCCCGCCATTTTAATCTCTAGGGTCTCTGCTAAAAATATATATATATATATATAAATAACGTTTGGGGGTTCTAAGTAGTTTTCTAGCAAAATAAAGTCGATTTTTACATGTAGGAGTGAAGTGTCAGAATTGGCCCGGATGGCAAGTGGTTAAAATCAAGAACATTAGAAGTTGCATCAAACTAGAATTTAAATAAATTAGATTTGGTAGGAGGGGCAGCGCCCGTGTACCTCTAATGGATACTCTCCAATGTTTTTAATGAACACCGGCCTGGCCTCTCCTTCTTAAATTGCCACCCACTTAAGCTGCTTACAAAATGTATCAAGTCTGTTCAATATTTCAAACTTTTTTCTGTAAGATAAAACACTCTGTCTAAACCTGCCTGGTCTCTCATTCTGGAATTGCGGTGTAGTAAAACAGTCTGCATACTGTGCATGGAGTTGGTACGGTATTTCTGGCTTTTTATGTGAAAAATAAATTGTAAATTGGATTTCTTGATTATTACCTTGCCTTTTGTTCCCCTATTAAAAGCAACTCACATAGTAGACATGTACCAAACAATTACCGTTTTCAGTATGGCTAAGTGGTTAGCACTTCCACCTAGCAGCACTGGGGTTATTGGTTTAAATAACAATCACAGCACTACCTGCCTGGAGTTTGCATGTTCTCCCTGTGTCTGTGTGTGTTTCCTTCAACATTCAAAAGACTTGCTGGTAGGTAAATTGGCCCTACATAGTATATACAGTATCTGACAAAAGTAAGTACACCCCTCAGTCACATTTTTGTACATATTTTAATATTTTATTGTATCTTTTCATGTGACAACACTGAAGAAATGACACTTTGCTACAATGTAAAGTAGTGAGTGTACAGCTTGTATAACAGTGTAAATTTCCACTCCCCTTAAAATAACTCAACACACAGCCATTAATGTCTAAACCGCTGGCAACAAAAGTGAGTACACCCCTAAGTGAAAATGTCCAAATTTGGGCCAAATATTTCTGAGGAAGCTATTAAACTGTGAAACGCGTTGACAAGCAAGCGTGAAGGCTTTGTTGGATCATATATATTTTTTCTCACAGAGTCAATCATCTATATACAATTATACAAGTATTTACTCATATACGAAAGGATCCTGCCTCTATGTCTGCTGTATTGGGTATCTGTTGACCTTGCTACACAATAGGGCGTTGTCTAATGTTTATATGTTTTTTAATTATTTTGTAATAAAGCATTTACCTTTTATATATATCTTGCCTCATGTTGTGCCTACAAAGTCTGCTATTTTGTTTTAGATATAGTCTCAATCCTTATATACACAGCCGCTAGTACACCACTACAGCGCCATCTATAGTTCCAAGTGCATAGTACATTCTGTTGCACTTCTAACAGGTGGGTAGGAACCAACACCGGAGGGAATAGAGGTGGGCGCTGGAACCGGCAGCGCTGCTTTCTCTGTACGCAGCCACAGCTGCCGGCTGGCTTTAATGTGTGGGAACCGGATCTCCCAGGATTTCCCTTGCATGCCATCCTAAATGTGGGTGCGTGCCACCTCTGGCAGATGTGGAGGGGGTTGCAAACCCCTGAGATAACCTAACATTTTGGGCAAGTTTGCAAAAAAATAAATAGTTGAGACAATGGAGCAAGTCATTTAACATGCACACAAAATGGAACGAATATTTGGGGTCAGCCTTCAAATTTGTGAGCTAAATAATGTTTATACACATTTTGGTGTTCTGCCAAAAGGAAAGTAGAAGGGTTAAGAAACGAGGAACTTATCTTAAGAATGAAAGATGCTGAGAAGGAACATTTGACTTTCATTGAATGTTGTAATGATGACCCTTTGAATAATATCACCCGGCCGGTAATGGTGCAGTAATGCTGATGACGGCCCAAAGAAGTCTTACACAATTATTCGTGTGAATTCTGTCTGGGTCTGACAGCTTCCTGTTATTTTCTCTCTCTGTCTTATCTCTATACCTTGTGGATACTCCCAATTAAGGGGAATGGAGATTTTAAGGAGTCACTGCCTGAGGCCATTGAGTAGAAGGGGCAGAGGTGACCACGTTATTACCATCACCAAAGAGCAGGTCATGGGGTGGTATCACCAGTTCCAAGGCTGTGCCCTGACTGTCCTACATCCTTCACAGACTCCATCTTGTGTTCTGTGAAGGAGATATTCCATTCCTGCCCAGGAATTCTGGGCCACTTATCGAAGGTCATGCATACCCTGCCAGAGTGGGCCAACAAAACAGAGACTATACCGTTGCTCATGCTGGTGGAAGGCAGGCATGGCCTTCCGGGCAAAAAATAACATCTGCCTCTGTGGTGCAGTACAGGCTATAAACTGGAGGATGAGGATGGGGGTTCAAAAAGTGCAGAACCTGAAACCTATGCTGCTGAACTAGCTTACATCTCATGAGGAAGGTTAGGGGGGCAACATTGGGCTTTTCACCTAGGGTGCTCAAACAGCCTTGTCCCGATATTGAGTGTGGACCTTTTTCTATCCACTTTTTAATTGAGGTGCTGCTCCTACTCAGCTATTTGGTGCACAATTCTGTGTTTCCTTAGACATGCTGTACCCAAATGGCTGCCATGTTCACCAAGGCTGATATGCTGCTGGCAAAGACTGCAGGACACAATGGTATATGTATGCAGTAAGCAGGTCAATCATTGTAGCGCTGCTCCTGTAGGAGCCACAGGAATTACTGTCCAGGTCTTCCCAACTTCTGCCCTGCAGCCAGGCACACAACAGGCTCATTCACTTTTTCTCTGAAGACCAGTCTAGGGGATGTTGTTTTTTTTTTTGTTTTTGTTGGTGGAATATTTTTGGAGCTTCTTCCAATCTTCTAAGCAATGCCCTCCAGAGACAGATCTGTGGCAGACAGCTCCGCTATGTCAGCTTCTTCCAAACACCCGGGTCTCTGCATTCCTTCCTCAGGTCACCCACTTGAGGCTTCCTCACTGCAGCTTTTGCCTGAGAGGGCAGCGTGCCCCCCCACTCAGGCTGGACTCCTCCATTCTAGGACAAGACCCAGAGCTCTGTGTGCTCTCAGAATAGCATACCTTCAGAGCCTGCCTCTCTGGGATAGGCTGGGACTGTATCAATATTCATGTTGAATTCTGCATAACTCCACACCTATCATTCAGAAACTTCTCAAGTTACCTGAATACAGAAAGAGCTTACAGCAGACTGGCAGCAGCAGAACACACAGATCACACCTAACAATCACAGCTTACTTGGTTCCTGCAAGCAAAACTATGCTTTTACCTTGTAAAATGGAAAATATTACTGCGCTGTAATAAATAAAAAAATTGAAAGCAAGTGAAAAAGAGCAGCAAATTCCTGTGAGATACGCACAGCAACAAACACTTTTCAAAAATAAGTTGCGCTTAAAAACAAAATGTGAATAAATTGTAACAGGTGATAAAGTCCATCCAATGAAGTGACATCCAAAGTGACAATATATTATATCAGGGAAAAAGTGATGTACAGAAAGATGACTTCCACCTCTAATCTTATTGCCGCTTACCAACTGTCAGGTCACCTGAGGCCAGGTGACAGATGCACACTGTCTGGGTCAGGAGTGCACCGCTTTGATAGTGGACCCTACGGCTGACTGCTGCGGATGGAACCCTGGGTGGTACAAGAAGGCAGGTCCATTGGGGCACCAACACGGATCCCACAGGGAGCTAGAACATAAGATTCCCCAGGGCGCGGAGTCTAAGAGCCAGCAGGTGTTCACCAGAGCCTCTAGTGGTGAGGATGGACTACGCTGCAGCTGACTCCAGGTTGCGGCCCCCAGGGTCTCCCAGCTCACGCTCACGGTAGGCTATAGGAGGATACAGGTCGGGGCGACTAGCAGACAAGGATAAACGTGAACAAGCCAAAGGTCAGGGTCACAAGCAGGCGGGGATGGCCGGAAACACGCCAATATCGGTAACAGAGACAAACGTAGAGCACACGGCAAGCAGGAAACAGGAAACCAAACACACAATATTGCTTGGCAAGGCAGGCTTGGAGAACACGGTGTTAAATAGTGGTTCCTGTTGAGGCTAGGGTGGAGCCACACTGAGGGAAGATTATTTAACCATGCAGGTGTGAGAGAGCAAGCCCTAAGGCTGATACACAAGACCAGGTAAGAGACAGACAGGTCATGAATGTATTACTGCAAGGTCATGACACCGACTCCCTATGATCTCCTATTACGGGAGATCACAATTGCTTTCAGCTCTATACCCAGCCAGGGCCTTTGATGGACACAGCGGCAACGTCTTTACGGATTTCCACCACCCAATGAGGGCAAACAGGATCCCCAAGGAGAAATTAAAGCTTCCATAGCATAAAATCTTTGGGTGTTTATTGTTAAAAAACTGTAGTACATTTACAGTTAAGCAAGTTGATCTCAGCATAAAACAAGACGGTCGGCTCAAATTATCAGCCCGTCACTCCAGGACCTGCGCTAACGCGGTGACGTCAGCACGTTGCTCCTCCCTACGTGTTTCGTCACAAATGACGTCGTCCAGGAGCAGCAGCAGAACATACAGATCAGACCTACCAATCACAGCTCACTGGGTACGGCAAGCCAATCTATGCTTTTACCTTACCCAGAATTATTGCCATACTGCCTACCGTGTGGTAACTACAATTACCTACCAAAACATACACTAACATTTATCTAACTTTCCTAGCACCTACCTAGGAGGGTGCTACATCAATAAAAGGCCCGCACTCTTTCCATGCTTATTCAAGTGCTCATGTACTGTCCTTATTCTAGCCATTTATGCTAGCCAATTCCTAACATACACATACCAGAAGTCTATGTCTTGAATATTTTGGAATCATTGGGGATACAGGGATGGGGGGAGGGTTTGGGGAATGTGGGGTTGTGATTTTGAAGTGTTTGTGGTGCACGCTGTAGAAGAAGCACACCAACTATACCATCACACGGTTGTGTAAGTGGCCAGTTTGGACTGAGTTGAGGACTTAAGCTTTATTTTTTGTGAAGAGCCACTCCCACTGGTCAATATATGCCCGCTATGGCTGGTTACATAAATCAGGTGTACCATCTACAATGCTGTTTGTGAGAATCATACTGTTTAAGGCACTGTAGCGTAAAGACATCTCCTAAGCAACAAATTGGACCTGAACACTACATTTAAAAAACTTATTTTGCATTGGTACATGTCCTCCCGGGGCAGTGCCCAGCTACCTGTGTTCTTTGTTTGCCCAATAGGACAAAAGCATTGAGAATTGACTTCAATGGGGCTCGGAATAAAGTTTGCAATTTACAGAACTTATGAAAACCTTCACTTATCCCTAATGTTGAGCCTCCATGACTGAAAGGATTGAAATCTCATGAATGAAAGGTGATATCAGGACCATCATGTGAAAGGTTGTGCCAGCTAAACAGCTAAACACGCACATGTGTTCAGCATGGGAATCTAACTAAATGTGGAAGTATGCGAACACGCGTGTGCACAACAGCATGCATGAGGAGGAACAGGCAGAGATTCTCGTGCCTTGTTGGCTGCATGAGATCATTGCTGAATGGTCTTTCAACTTGTGTTCCTGTTATCCCTGACCCTGAAACTGGTTGACCCTTGACCCTGTTATCGACCCGGCTTTCATCTGAGCTGCTTCTGGATATTCCTTGCCTGTCTATGTTTTCTGCCTACTTTATTACCGGCGCCAACCTGGGTTGTTGACCAAGACTTTGGCTCTGGACTCACTTCCTGCACGTGTGCTGACCTCTGCTTGTCCCTGACCTTGATCTTGATTGCGATTTGGTGCCTTCCTCCTTGACTGTTACCGAACTCATCTTGTAACCCGCCTCTGACCTCTACTGGACTTGGTGTATACTAGATGCCCTCACAATGGAGTTTGTGCTCATTAGACACCAGTGCTCCCAAGTTCAAGTCTTCAATTCCAGCCTCCTGTCACTTGTACCCTTCCATTACCCTTGTATCCCCTGTCCTAACTATCAGAGGTGCTTGGATGGAAATCATCCAAAGCTCTGAAGCTCCTCCAACAGGTATGTATGAGGGGAGGGCCAAGGACAGTCGAACCGGCCATGGATGGATGGAATCTTGGCTGGTTCAGCAAGGACTGGCCGAGATTTAATCCATCTATGGGCAGGCTGGGAAGACTCCCTGCTGGCAAGACACAACAACAAGACTCCACTGTGGGAGGGATTCCCCCATTAACATTGACTGTGTTGATGGGGGATATGTGCGATTTTCTTGTCTTGCAACCTGTGGTTGCAGGAAAGAAAATTGCATCATCTAATGCTAGCCTCAGGCTGATGAGGAAAGGTGATGATGCTGGATGTCCTCAAACTGGGAAATGGTGCGGTGCTCTATCTGACTGTCAGGTAAAGCTTCACCCGCTGGTGGTGCTGTTGGTCCTATGGACTGCAGTACTAGTGTCCACCAGCAGGTGTCCTCTTGCAGCCAATATCTTTGTTGGAGGATCTCACCTGCTGGTGGTAATGCCTGATCCATGGGCTGTAGTACCGGCGTCCACCAGCGGGTGTATTCCGGCAGTGTGGGGCAGGCAGCACTTCCTGCGCTCAGCTGTGACCTGAAGCTAATCACAAGCCTTCCTATAAATACCCGGCAAGTACAAACACTCCTTGCACTGGTATCTCTCTCCCTGACCTAGGACCTGTGATCTGGACTTTGAATCTGCATCCTGCCTGACCCGATCCGACCTGATCCCTATCTTTAACCCATCCTGCTTCTGTCCCTCCTGTCTCCTGATTTCCACGGTCCCCTGTCCTCCTGTTACCTGGATTCTTGGATCCCCTCCCTGTTCCTGTCTGTTTCCCGTCCATACCCATCTGCTTCCATCCCCTTGTGTATGACCTCGGCCTGGCTTTTACTACGATTCCGGTATCTCCTCTTATTGTATATATTTTCTATTGTCACTGTTATTTGGATAGGTTGCTGCACTGTGTTCTGTTGGAGGTGGTTACTTGTCTGTTCACTTATTGTAATAAACTGTTATACTTTTACTTACACCCGTTTTGGTCTCCTCTGTGCAGTCACACAGTCTCGTTTGCTAGTCTTCTATGACATTGACTTGCTGCAGCTTCTAATGCACATGGTGGGAAGCTCACAGTGTGCAGTGACATCAGAGGAAGACGTTTTAAGTCCAGAAGAGGAACCGGTACACCTGTGTGAGACTGAAGGGGAGGCCGGAAATCACCTTTTAAAGCCCTACAGTCACGTTGTAGACATCTCTTTAAAGTCTCTGCACTTTACTACGTGTTGATATTCTCTCATGGTTCTCAGCTGAAGAACTTCATACAGTTTTGTTGCACAATATCATCGTTTGAACATTTCTCTACCGTGCTCTCAGCTGCTCGGCATCTTCAGTTCGCCAAGTGATTTGTTGCCCCAGATGAGACATTTGATTTCCTGTGTGTGGTGGGAGGAGGATAGCGATCTAAACCCTGAAGGGAAGAGAAGACCGGGAGCAGAGACATCTGTGCCCCAGATCCTGCAGGTAAGAGACACACACAACGCTCTCTCACCGCTTCTCTCTTCTCATCTTCTTTATACTTTGTCTTATAAGTTACTCTTATATTGTCAATGCAAACGTTCCTTTTTTATTCATTTTTACAGTCAAATGTTTCTTTTTGTTTTTAGGAAAAATGATTTGATTATTGATATACTGTATTATGTATCTGCTCATTGGTAATTCCATCAAATGAATGTTTATTGAGCAAGGCCTGGTGGGTGAAGGTGTTGGTGGGAGTGACGGGTCCTCCTAAATCTATCCCATCCAAACTCACACAATCCCCCTCCATTCAGTAGACCTGGGACAGTATATAGCGGCAGAGTTTTGGAGTAGCCCCCCCGACAACCCCTTCTTTCTTTCCATTGTCTAAATTAAGGATGATGGTACCCACCCCTATTTGTTCAACCATTCAACTGAGGCAATACCCTTACATTTACAGTATATAGCAGGATGGACAACAAATATAATGGTAACAACAGGGGCACAGAGGAGCAAAATTTTGCTGAAAAACGTTTTCAAATTTTTGTATTTTGATTGCAACTTTAAACCGCGACTATGGTTCTCTGAGGATTGTCAGATTGGGGATACATCCATGTTGGATGTCTAGTTTTTATTAACTATCAGAAGCTCCCATTACAGTAACATTAGATACATTTAGGTGTGCCTTGTTATAATTAGTAATATGTGAAGGTCGTGGTAATTTGTAAAGTGTTGACAGTCATTATATTTTTGGTTGTAAGCAATAAACCCCAAACACCGGAGAACAACCGATCACAGACTTCGTCACATCAATAACAAACAATCTCTCCCCTTCTTTCCATTAATGTTACAATTGGATGTTTTTAATGGACCTTGGCCTAGTCTGACTAAGAAAGAGCAAAACAATTACTGATAATCCCATCGACAGTCCAATCATCTCATTTAGATCTGATTTTTTTTTTGCGCAAGCATCTGTAATAACTTAAATTATCCGATAAAGGGGATCATTCACTTCAACTCCCAACTTAATACATTCAGTGATGGACAACACGATACAACATTCTGCTACAATCGTAACCATAAAATCATTTCCCACGATAAATCTATGACAATAAATCACACTAATTCTACAAGTCCTTCTACATCTCCAGACGTCTCTATTCTGTCTAATTCCCGGATTCAATGTTTCCAGTTATTAGGTGGATGCTTCAGTCCAATGGCTAAAATATGACCTTATATGACCAGCATCAGAATGCCGTACCTTTCACCTCAATAAATAGTTACAAAGTGTTTTCATGCATGCAGTAACAAATATTAAATGTATTTGTTACTTATTATTTATTTATATTATTGTTATTTATTTATATGCAGTAACAAATATTACATTTATTTGTTACTTATTATTTATTTATATTATTGTTATTTATTTATATGCAGTAACAAATATTATATTTATTTGTTACTTATTATTTATTTATATTATTGTTATTTATTTATATGCAGTAACAAATATTATATTTATTTGTTACTTATTATTTATTTATATTATTTTCATTTATTTATATGCAGTAACAAATATTATATTTATTTGTTACTTATTATTTATTTATATTATTGTTATTTATTTATATGCAGTAACAAATATTATATTTATGAAATAGTAACAAATGCGTGCAGTAACAAATATCACAGAGACAGCAAATACCTACTGCATACTGGATCCATACAACATCCAATGGACCTCATAATGTATACAGAGAAACATTGTGTAATATTATGATATACATGATCAAATAAGACAACATAAACATCCTATATACTGATTAGACAACACCTAGCATAATATTATGATATACACTGTAACATGCAAAGCACAAATATACTGTATACTGATTGTGGACAAAACGTGATTTATTTTGATGTACTCTATAAACATTTACCACATAAACATATTATAAACTGATTAGACAAAAGACGATTTAATATGATATATTCTCTCAAATAGACAATAATACTATACAGTGATTAGACAATGCATATAATACTATAATAGTAAAATATGATACAAACTATCAAATAGACAACATAAACATACTCTACTCACTCAATATAGACAGAACATGCTAAAATATTATGATGTACGTTATCAAATAGACAGCACAATGTATACTGATTAGACATGGAATATTATAATAGTATAATATTATAATAGGATACACACTATCATATAGCCAACATAAACTTACTGTATACTTAATAGACAAAACATGATATATGTTATCAAATAGACAACATAAAGATATTGTATACTGATGATTAAACACAACACAGTAATATATTATAATATAACAGACAACATAAACATACTATATACTGATTAGACAAAGCATGTTATACTATCAAATAGCCGACATAAACTTACTGTATACTTAATAGACAAAACGAGATATAATGTTATGATATACACTATAAAATAGACAACATAAACATATGTATATAAAACACAGTATATTCTTATTGTATACACACTATCAAATATACCAAAAACATACTATATACTGAATAAGCAAAACATAGTATAATGATATGATATAAATTATCACATGAACAATATAAACCTTCTGTAAACTGAATAGACAAAAACACTTCTGTAAAATAACATACACTATAGAATACTGTAGACAACATAAATATACTATATACCGATAAATCAAACCACAGTATAATAACATGATACACATTATGAAAACAGCAACAATTATAATCTTCTGTAGAGGACACTTCTGAAAGGGCCTATCAGGCCCATAATAATCCTCAGATGTACAAACAGTTGTGAGCGTTCATTTAAAGTGAGACCACACGGCACAGCTGTAATATTGTCACTTAAGTTAACTATTCTCTTAATAAAAATATAAGAGACATGAAAAAAGTGCTACAGGAGCTTTAAAGCTGCACTCCAGCCTTGCTATCACTTTAAATAGTTTGTTTGCGCCAAGCTGACCCAAATAAACTATTAAGGCCCCTTCACACAGGGTCAGGAGGTGCGGTGGCGGTAAAGTGCCGCTATTTTTTAGCGCCGATTGACCGTCGGAATTGCAGCGGTATTCGGCCGCTAGCGGTGCAGTTTTAACCCCCCGCTAGCGGCCGAAAAAGGGTTAAAACCCACCACAAAGCGCCTCCGCAGAGGCGCATTCCCGGGGATATAGCCGCGCTGTCCCATTGATTTCAATGGGCAGGAGCGGTGGAGGAGCAGTAAACACACCGCTCCTTCACCGCTCCAAGGATGCGGCTAGCAGGACTTTTGGAGTGGCCCTGCTAGCGCCCCGCTGCAGTGTGAAAGTCCTCGGGGCTTTCACACTGGAGAAACAGCAGTCGCTGTTTAGGGTCGGTTTTCAGGCGCTATTTTTAGCGCAATAGCGCCTGCAAACCGCCCCCAGTGTGAAAGGGGTCTTAGTGATCGCAAAGCTGGAGTGCGGCTTTAATTGATATGAATCGCTTGGATTACACTCTTGTAATAAAGCGTTGAACCAACATACTGTACATTTTTCATAATCAAATAATATAACAGTACTACACTGAATTAACAAAAGGAATACAAGTTTCACATGGAGCTAAAGAAGGATAAAAGGGGATATTATGCTTTTAATTTTCCACATGGCAAGTCAAAATGAACTAAAACTTGAACACTTGGAGCGTCTTGAATTAAAACCATAATCATGGATATTTTATTTTACGGAAATCACTGATATTTTATTTTACGGAAATCGCTGATATTTTATTTTACGGAAATCACTGATATTTTATTTTACGGAAATCACTGATATTTTATTTTACGGAAATCGCTGATATTTTATTTTACGGAAATCACTGATATTTTATTTTACGGAAATCACTGATATTTTATTTTACGGAAATCGCTGATATTTTATTTTACGGAAATCACTGATATTTTATTTTACGGAAATCGCTGATATTTTATTTTACGGAAATCATTGATATTTTATTTTACTGATATTTTAAATCACTGATTATTTATGAAACAATGTGATACGTTTTCACGGTTTGCAATTATACAATCACCACCTGATGTATTTTAGTATATGACCAAACAGCTGAAACAACGTATCAGTAGTTGAACACGCTCACATTGTTTCATAAAATATCAATGAATTCCGTAAAATAAGATATCCATGATTATGGTTTAAATTCAAGATGCACCAAGAGTTGAATTTAAGTTTTAGTAAAAAAAAAAACAATTGAAACAATGAAACAAATGATTTAACATGCACAGAAAATGAAATGAACATTTGGGGTCGGCCTTCAAATTTGTCAACTAAATAATGTTTCTACATATTTTTGGTGTTCTGCCAATTTGAAATAAGAGGAACTCGTCTTAATAATGTAAGAAGGAACCTTTGAATTTCTAAAGATGAACCTTTGAATATTATCACCCATTGCCGGTGCAGTAATGCTGACAAGGGCCCAGAGAAGTCTTACACAATACATATATAATATTCTTGTGAATTCTACCCGGGCCTGACAGCTTCCTGTTATTTTCTCTATCTGTCTTATCTCTGTACTTTTCATATTTTTCTTGTGGATCATTCATTTACAGTCAAAAGAAACGCCTCTTGAGTGTTGAGTTTAATTTTAGATTAGGATGCTCCATTAAAATGAGTCTTCAATATTCGCTATTGATAAATGCCTTTGTGAAGTCTGCGGTAACATTTTTCTATTGAAGTCAATATTCAGTCCCGATCACTTACAAAAGAAAAGATTCTCGAGTTTTGAATTTAATTATAGATAAGATGCTACATTAAAGAGTCTCGCCTGTAATATTCGGTGTTGATTAATGCTTTTGTGAAGTCTGGGGTAACCTTTCTCTCTGGAAGCCGAATTCCAGTCCCGATATTGTGCAAAAGAAAAGATTCCAGAGTTTTAATTTAATTATAAATATTAGGCTCCATTAACAAATCTGTTCTCAAATATTCAGTATTGATAAATGCTTTGGTGAAGTCTACGGTAACATTTTCTCTTAAAGTCAAATTTCAGTCTCGATGACGGTTCTGGTAATGAAATAAGGAATATATTTTGATATATATAACACACGGCACCCTTTCTCAATCTTTTTCCCCTTTGAAGGAACCTTGAAATTATATTCAGGTCTCGGGGTAAGTCTGTTAAAAAGATTATACACACAACTCATGGCCATTAGCGCTATCAATATGTTGAAAGTTTTGAAAGAATATTTGACATCAGGGAAGATACTCACAAAATAAGTCCCCTTTCCTTGATAGTCAGTGTAGACGTGTCCCTTTACATCAGTGGCCAATGCAGAAGCATTCACTTACAGTATATTGGTGGTCAGTGTAGAAGTGTCCCTTTAGATTGGTGGTCGGTGTAGAAGATTCCCCTTACATTGGTTTGCCAATGTACTTGCCACCCCTTATATTGATGGTCAATGTAGAGCCATGCCCTGTGTGGAAGTGTCCCCTTTTGATTGGTGGTTGGTGTAGAAGTTTCCCCTTACATTGGTTTGCCGATGTACTAGTGTCCCCTTATATTGCTGGCCAGTGTAGAAGTGTCTCCTTACATTGGTGGTCAATGTGGAAGTGTCCCCTTACATCAGTGATCAATGTAGAACCATCCCCTTATATTGTTGGTCTGTGTGAAAGTGTCCCCTTAGATTAGTGGTCGGTGTAGAAGTTTACCCTAACATTGGTTTGCCAATGTACTTGCATCCCCTTATATTGATGGTCAATGTAGAAGTGTCCCCTGTGTGGAAGTGTCCCCTTTAAATTGGTGGTCAGTGTAGAAGTTTCCCCTTACATTGGTTTGCCAATGTACTAGTGTCCCGTTATATTGCTGGCCAGTGTAGAAGTATCTCCTTGCATTGGTGGTCAATGTGAAAGTGTCCCCTTACATCAGTGATCAATGTAGAACCATCCCCTTATATTGTTGGTCTGTGTGAAAGTGTCCCCTTAGATTGGTGGTCGGTGTAGAAGTTTACCCTAACATTGGTTTGCCCCTTATATTGGTGACCAGTGTAGAAGTTTCTCCTTGCATTGGAGGTCAATGTGGAAGTGTCCCCTTATTTTGTTGGTCTCTGTAGAAGTGTCCCCTTAGATTGGTGGTTGGCGTTGAAGGGTCCCTTTACAATGCCAATATAGAGACTTCCCCTTATATTGGTGGTCACTGTACAAGTGTCCTCTTAGATTGGTTGTCAATGTAGAAGTGTCTCCTTACATCGGTGGTCAATGAAGAAGGGTCACCTTACTATGGCCCCTGGCCACATCTGGCCCGCTACAAGATTTTATCTAGCTCACATCTAGGGTCAATGGCATATCTTCATTGAGCACTGATTGAGGATTAGGGACAGCAGAGGCTGCTTATGGTCTTTACTTCGACCTGATGTAAGAGAGGCTTGGATGAGGACCCCAATGTGAGGGGGACACTGATGGGGACCCTGATGTAAGGGGGAGGCTCTAACAGAGATCTTGATGTAAGGGGGAGTCTGATAGGGACCCAGATGTTAGGAGGAATCTGTTGTAAGAGGGACCCTGATGGGGTTTTTATTCAGGCCACAAATATTTGAAAAATATAGGTAGTATAAAGAGGGTACTAATGCGCAAACCACAGCGATGACTAAAACTAGACCAATAGCTGCCAACATAAAGGTGTTCTCACACTTAAGGTAAAATAGATAAAGCAGATAATGTGGCGCCACTCTATCTGCTTTATCAATTTGTAAGATACACTATGGGGCCCTCGCACTGTGACGTTTGGACACCCCTGTTGTAGAAAACTCGGAGAGGGACTGACTTAGCAGGATGGTGTTAGTTGGTCTAAGTACTGAACATGTTGAAATGTTCTTTCCTGGGTGGTAGACACAAGTTTAATGTCATATGTGCCGCAGTTGTAATTAGTTGTAACTTAACAATTACTGTATATAAATGACTAGAAATATTTGGAATATTGGTTTTACGATGCTAAGGGAATATTGAACCATGATTAAGAAAAGTATGTGATGAAGAGTTGGCTGCTGGTTTGTTTTTGTAGAAGTTTTTTCTCGCTTGATCTTTTGTTCATTTGGCGCTGTAAAGATAGCAAAGTACACAAAGCATCACAACCACCTCTATGCACTTGTCAGACAAGTATAAAGCAAGAACATTGGGAACAAAAGCCAAGCAAAAAAGCTGACCCAAATATTTTTTTTTCCATTCCCATTGATCTCTGGTGTGAGCTGAGTACGGAAAGGGAGGATTATATATATTTTTTTATTTTTTTTATTTTTTACAAACGCATTTTATTTAAAAAAAAAATTTGCAATAACATTTTTATTGTAGAGAAAGAAAATTACAAATCAAAGGATTCGCAGAAATAACAATGAACAAAATACAGAAGATAATTACAGAAACCGAAGGTCCACAATGGACCAAAATATTGACCTTATGTCAAGCGCATGTTGGACAGTTAGGTATAATAAAGGTGTAAACGCTTAGCAAAGAGTGTTGCATATAAAATAGAAAAATAAGACAGTAAAATAAAATATAATGAAACAGTAATGCCCCGTACATGCGATCGGAATTTCTGATGAAAAATGTCCGATGGACTTGTTTCATCGGAAATTCCGATCGTGTGTGGGCCCCATCTGACTTTTTTCCATCGATGTTTAGAAACAGAACATGTTTTAAATTTTTCCGATGGAAAAAAAAACCTGATAGGAAATTCCTATCGTCTGTGTGGAACTCCGATGGAGAAAAAACCCACGCATGCTCAGAATCAAGTCGACGCATGCTCGGAAGCATTGAACTTAATTTTTCTCGGCTCGTCGAAGTGTTTTACGTCACGGTGTTTTGGACGGTCGGAATTTAGTCTGACGGTGTGTATGCAAGACAGCTTGAACGGAATTCCGATGAAAAATTCCATCGGATTTTAGACCATCGGATACTCTGATTGTGTGTACAGGGGGCATAAGAGAAAACATTCGGTAAGGGTTCTTGGCGAGGGTGTCTTAAGGTCAGAATGGTTTGGCAGAGCCACCTCTTGGGTCAACAAAATGAAACATAGAACAATTGATAGGAGGAGTATTCAGTCAATGACTGATCAGCGATGGGGAAGGAACGATAGTCAGCGGGCTTTCACCCTGAGGACAAACACATTTTATTGAGTTTTTTGTTTTGTTTTCAAATAGACAAATCAAAACATTATCTGCAGATATTGGAGAGCAAAATACGGTTATTTTCCTACATGAGTACAGTAACAATGTAACATTGACTGTTATGTCAGTGAAATGGCTCATGTGATTGGTGATATTGTAGGCTGATGATGATGATGATGATAGGAAGAAACTAACAATCAGTAGAACATTTATACTCAGTAAAGGGAAGGAGATTATCGCAGATACAAGTGGAAAGGATAACAATCCGTCTTATGTCATTAGCAGAGAACGCAGTCTATAGGTAAGTTGGACCTTCGCATAAAACACTGTATATTTAAATGGAGGTAGCCATGGTAACAGTAGCTTCAATAACGAGTTTCCACTTCCTAAAGAAAGGTTCAGTATGTGGACAAGGCTACATTCCTGGGTCTAGTTTCTCAAAAAAGAAAAGCTGTTGAAGGTTCTTGCGTTCATCTTTGAGGGTTGGAGGACAAGCGGAGATCCAGGCGTTCATAAAGAACCTTCTGGCTGCCAGAAGACATGGATGAATCCACTCTGTGGCCCCCGTCTTTGGGCGCGTACCCATGAAGGTGGATGAGAAGTCATAACTTAAAAGAAGAAGTAGGGGGTCTTGTGGGATGAAAGTTTGGAGTATAAGTGAACTGATACCTTTTAGTAGTCAACTTAAAGGGGGATTCCACCCGCAATTTTTTTTTTTTTAAGTCAGCAGCTACAAACACTGTAGCTGTTGACTTTTAATAAGGACACTTACCTGTCCTACTCACCCACGATGTCAGCCCCACCCCCCTTGAGGGCGACCCCTCGATCCTGGCAACTCCCGGTGCCGTCATCCTCACTAAGGGAAACAGGCAGTGGAGCCTTGTGGCTTCACTGCCCGTTTCCTACTGCGCATGCGCGAGCCGCGCGGCTGCTCTCTGGGATACACACAGTTCCCCGAAGGCAGCGCGCCCCATTCACTAGAAGACACCGAGTGTAGGACGAGGAAGAAGATCCACCGCGGAGGATGAAGAGGCAGATTAGGGACTTCCGCATAGCAACCGCTATTTCTGGTAAGTAAAATTTTTTATTTATTTTTTCAATTAATTTTTTTCTATTTTTTGGGGGGATTTTTGGTAAAAAAAATAAAAATTCAGGGTGGAACTCCACTTTAAGTTATTTAGGATGCAAGCTTTTGTGATGCCTCATGCCGCGTACACACGGCCGTTTTTCTCGTCGAGAAAAACGTCATTTTTTCCTTTCGACGAGAAAAACGATCGTCTGTGGGATTTTTGCCATTTTTTTTCGACGAGAAAAACGGCATTAAAAACGACGAGAAAAATTAGAACATGTTCTAATTTTTTTCGGTGTTTTTTTCGACATGTTTTCCGCGGCAGTTTTCCCATAGGGAAACACTGCCGCGGAGCCCACAGATGGTCGTTTTTCTCGTCAAGAGAAAAAATGACGTGAAAAACGTCCGTGTGTGGGGGAACAAGCCGTTCCCTCGTTTTTAATGTCATTATTCACGGCGGTTTTTTAACCGCCGTGAATAATGATCGTGTGTACGCGGCATTAGATTCCTTCTTCTGGGCTTAAACATTCTTGAATCTAATACATCATTATTGCTGTGATTTATATTTATTTATAAAGTGTTGGCGCTTAACATGTCGAATATTTAGAGATAAATGACCAGAAATTGTGATTCTTCAATAACATATAAAGAGTTGCTGTTATGTTTTAAGAGTTTAGATTGTTATGATGATTTAACCCCTTATTGTTTTACGGCCACTTTTTTACATGGCCAGTCAATATGGTTGGGCGGTAATGTTACCCAATAGTTATGGCTGACCCAGAAGATCTCTGAATACTATCTTTTATACTCTTGGCAGTTAAGTCTTTCATCTTTTCTCCATTGAACCCCCCCCAATATCCTAAGCCCAGTACACAAGCCCCACCCCCTCACTTATTGCATTCTTACAGTAGAAGTGTCGCACACGCATTTTCTATTTTAATGACTGATTCTTGTGTAGCGCCCCCCCCCAATATTTGGGGGTGCTATGTGGAAATTTAAGGGCAGTCTGAGCCAGTAGTTGGGCTCAGACCAATTATGTTTAAATTATTTTTCTGCTCTGGGTGTGATACTGCCCGGCAGTTTTGTACTCCTTTGCCTGCAGGTGGCACTGTCACCGCCGGCACGGACTGGACTACGGGGGTATCACAGCACCTTGGGTGTTCTCTCTCGGCAGCCGTGCAGTGGGCGTGGTCTACCCGCTGTGCATGCTGGGAGAGGGTACAAAAGGGGCAGACGCCTTTTGGCGTGAGGCGATTCCAGGGGGACCCCAAGGCGTTCAGGGGGACCTCTGGTCCAGTGAGTGTGCCTCGTGGCCAGCATGGCACGAGGTGCGCTAGAGTGCTTAGGCCTTGGGCACCTTCAGCCTGAGGCCCTGTTGCTACACTGTAGGCCCAGCTCCACTGACAAGGGCCTACGCTTCAGAGAAGGATCCCAGGCTGCCCGTTTGTAGGGGGCCCATCTTTAGGAAAGGAGTTCCAGGGGAGGATCAGTCCCGGCAGAGACTAGCGACAGTACTGCTGTCTCGGGGAGAGCCCTGGAGACCTGCCTAGAGGGGGATCCATCATCTCTGACATCCGTGCTCCATCCCGGCTGCTAGGGACTATCTGGGTGAGCAATACCCACTCAGGCCTGAGTGGGGACGAGTGTAGATACTGGATTTAAGTGTTGCGTTCCTGAACCTTCCCCTACTTCTTTCAACTTTTCTGCTCTTGCTTTCTTCAAGTTTAACTCAAAGTGGAAAAAGAATAAAGCCTTGCTGATTAGGTTTTACTCATGTGTGGACATTGGCCTTATTCCTGGAAGATATTGGTGTACCTAGACAACGGAGCTGAAGATCCACTCGTGGGAGGAAATTGCTGCCGACCCAAAGTAACGAAATCAGTAGATCCCATTAACAAATAAAAGAATTTACAAAAAAAAAAAAAGATGGTTGGACGGTAAAAAAGGCCAGCCGAGCTTTGGTTTTGGCACTCGTTGACTGCCCACCTAAAGGCTACCATACAGCCAGTGGGGGCTATTCACATACCTCAACCATGGGAAATGTAACATGGCTTGTTGAGTTGACAGGTTGCACCACCTATCAGACTCCCTGTTTAAAGTCAATGGGGAGCCATGCCATTGGCATATTAAGTTACAGTATATTATAAAAATAGTATAAACATAAACAGTGGATCTGTGTCAGAAATATACTAGAAACAGCGCTGGTGTTGGTGAGATTCAGGTGGCCAACTCCACCTCCAAAATAATTAACAGTTTATGGCAGATGAAACAGATATGCAGAGTGTCCAATAGTGTTCAATGGTGGTCCTAGATACAGCATGCACCTTCACTGTGAAATCCTGATCCACCCAGTGGGAACACACTCCCCCTCAGGGGTTTAAACTCACCAGAGCAAAGCTCAAACAACGCCTTGAACAGGGGAGTAAATCTGAACCTTTTCAGTATTCAGCATCAGCCAAGGAGATGTCTGATCAATGGGGACTCCCTGCAATGAAACAAGCACATGACCTTCAGACTGACAGACTGGGTAGCAACTGCTATTCCGTTCCCACCAGAAACAAAGGTCAGTATATACTCAAGTATAAGCCGACCCAAATATAAGCCGAGGCACCTAATTTTACCACAAAAAACTGGGAAAACTTATTGACTCAAGTATAAGCCTAGGATGTCCATCTGCATGCCTCACTGTGCCCATGCCTCACTGTGTCCATGCCTCACTGTGCCCATGCCTCACTGTGTCCATGTGCATGCCTCACTGTGCCCATGCCTCACTGTGCCCATGACTAGACTGACGTTTAACATGGGAGTCTATGGAAGGGGTGCCCAGGTTTGAAAAATCGGTGCTCCCCGTCCATAGGTCCCCTAGACAAAAAACTTTATACACTTGTAGAGAAAGAGTGAGGCTACATGTGTGCCAAGTTTAGGGTCCAGGGGACCTACGACCGGCTGGACCTGGGTCCCCAAAATTACCAGAGAAATTACTGTTTAACATGAGAGTCTATGGAAGGGGGGCCTGGTTTGAAAAATCGGTGCTCCCCGCCTGTAGGTTCCCCGGGAAAACAAGCTTTGAACACTTGTAGAGAAAGAGTGGAGCTACATGTGTGCCAAGATTGGGGTCCAGAGGACCTACGGCCGTCCGGTACCGGGTCCCCAAAGTCCGGGAGATCAGGAGCAAAAAGGTGACTTGAGTATAAGCCGAGGAGGGCATTTTCAGCACAAAACAATGTGCTGAAAAACTCGGCTTATACTCGAGTATATACGGTATGTTAAAAAATTGCTGCTTGGCAAAAAAAGCAAAGAAAAAAAAAAACGAGCATTCAGAAGGCAGCAAGGTCACCTCCTGAACACCTGAAAGCGGCTGCTTTACCCGACCTCTAAAATGCCATTCATGGATTTCTTTTTCAGAAGCTTCCATAGAGTTAAGTTAGCCTTGAAATCCTTTCACTTTGATGTTTTTTTGTGTTTTTCATTTTTCCATTTTATCACTTATCTTACCTTGTTGGCTAACTGCTAATTATAACAAATTGTTTTTCCCCTCAAATTTTCCCCTTTTTTTTTTTTTTAAAGCGCCCTTGACTTGACGGGATCCATTCTTTACACAAAGATGAAACCTGGGATAGGATAGAATAGATGGTGGGAGTGATCACACAACTTGGGCTGAACAAAGATCAGAATTGGGGATTTCTAAGCACGTAGCAGTGCACATCATCAATAAAAAAAAGGTTCCCATATCCTACCATAGTAGGGTGCAATGATCTGTGTTTGGAGGGTGCAATGAGAAGCAGTTTGTGGAAAACCAGCGGACAGCTTTCTGTTTCTGTGTATGGAGAAACCTACAAAGGTGTCGGTCCAACTAGATCAGTGTTTCTCAACTCCAGTCCTCAAGGCGCCCCAACAGGTCATGTTTTCAGGATTTCCCTCAGATGAAACGGCTTTGGTAATAACTAAGGCAGTGAAACTGATCAAATCACCTGTGCAAAATAATGGAAAACCTGAAAACATGACCTGTTGGGGCGCCTTGAGGACTGGAGTTGAGAAACACTGAACTAGACTCCTGTATCAGATATTATAGCGCAGGGGGGGTATAAAACTTAACATGTTAATTCACTGGTTTCCATTGGCTTTTATGAATTCCAAACCTCCCAATGGAAAAAAAGTGTATTGCTGGTCAAAATCAATGATCTTGCATGGTGACCCCTCCTGTAAAATGTAGGACCCCTTTAGATACCCTGTATGTAGTTGCTGTGCTTTGCTTAGACTGGATAAACCTTGTCCTTTCTGCAGCAATTCCTGGCGTCTTGTAGGCTGGTTGTCATTTTAGAATTATATAATATATTACATAAACTACTTGTAGGGCCCCAGTGCAATCCAGGTTATGAAAAAAATGGGGTCCCCACAATTTTTTGGGGATCTAGAACTTTTCCTTGTATGAGGAAAGTCTTATCATTCTGTGCTAATTTTACATTTACTGTTGCATGTATTTTATTAATGTCTTAAGATTGTATTTAATAAAATGATATTTGTATTTTTAGATATATTTGTCATAGTGGCGCCTTTCCAAAAGTCCCTTCCATAAATCCTTTCTGTAACAGTCCAGGGTGTTTTGCCACTTATCTACGCAGAGCCACCCCTGGAATGCCTCTTGCATGGGCCGCAGACTTTTGTTCCCTTCCATTAAAAAGAAGACCCCCATGTATTTGGCCAATGTTGTGTCCTTCTTTCATGATCCCCCCCTTTTAGCATTGACTGGTGTTTTCCACTATTCGGGACCTTCATATCCTTGGGCGTATGGAAAAAGAGATACAAAATTAGGGTCTCCCCCAGTTCTACAATGCCAGAAATGGAATAAGTGAACCAATGATCATGGTTTCATGGGAGGGGATCCTCTTGAGCAGGGGAGGGCTGGTAGCCTTAGGCCTGGGGGGCAAGTCCAGTCAAGTGGCCCACTGAACCGCCGAATCAGCTCACCATCCATGGCCCACCTGGTTTTTCAATGCAGCCTCACCAGTGCCCATTAGTGCAGCCAAATCCAGTGCCCATCAATGCAGCCTGATCACTGGGGCAGGTTACATGGGGTGTATGGGGGGGGGAGATGGGGGGTCAGCTAGGGGTGTCAGGGTCTCTCACCTCAGCGATCTCAGCTCAGCAGGTCCTTGCACGCCACAGTTTCCTGGGGGGGTAACGCTCCTGATCCTGGGGTCAAGTTACAGCCAGCGCCCAGCCCTGCAGCCCTACGTCCCGACTCCCTGGCACGCCCTGCCTCTGCCTGCTTCCAAGAATCCGGTCCCAGGGAGTTGTAGTTTCCTCTGCGCTGCTGTGTTTTCCACCCACCGGAAGCTTGAGTGCAGACTACAACTCCCGGAATGCAACAGCTAGTGGTCGGCCACCATGGCCATGCCCCCGGCCCGACTTCCTAGACCAGAATAAAAAAGAAAATGGTAGCGGGCAGCGGCTGCCGGCCATTTTGAACATAAGTTACGGCAGCCAGGGAGGAAATTGCCACCCTGCCCCCTGGCCCAGCCCTCCCCTGCTCTTGAGGCCATTTTATATCCACTGCAGGCACCCCACCCCCCCCCCCCATAATACGCACACATCTTGGCACACAACATCATATATATCCTTTTCATATGACTTCCGATGAAAAAGATCTCATAAATATCTGCAAAACGGGTCAAGAAGCCACCACCAGCCTCCAGAAGGATTATAATAATTCTCATTGAATATGCGTTTATTTCAGCAGTGGCTGGGAAAGGGGAGTCAATGCTGACAGGTTATCTGTGATATAAATGTATCATTTTAAGGCGCCGGCATTTTTATATCCCCCCCCCTCTTTTTTTAAACATGCTTAATCAAAAATTAAGAGTTTAATTACCGGTTCCCGAACAGCCGCCGCACTTGTACTGCGGCTGGTTGGCTCTCCTGCACAAATCGGCGTCATTGTACATCAGGCGCGTACACGGCGATCGCTAGCAGGGGGAGCCAATCAGCGGCTCGATGTCCGCCGGCCACCCGCGATCGCTCCACGGAGAGGCAGAACGGGGATCTGTCAATGTAAACAAAGCAGATCCCCGTTCTGTCAGGGGAGTAGAGTGAGATTGTCTGTTCCTAGTGATTGGGAACAGCGATCTCTCGCCTCCTCCTGTCAGTCCCCTCCCCCCCCCACAGTTAGAAACACCTCCCAGGGAACGCATGTAACCCCTTGATCACCACCTAGCGTTAACCCCTTCCCTGCCAGTGTCATTTATACAGTAATCAGTGCATTTTTATAGCACAGATCGCTGTATAAATGTCACTGGTCCCCAAAAAAGCGTCAAAAGTGGCCGATCTGTCCGCCGCAATGTTGCAGTCCCGATAAAAAACGCAGGTTACCGCCATTACTAGTAAAAAAAAAAATTTGTAATAAAATGCCATAAAACTATCCCCTATTTTGTAGACACTATAACTTTTGCGCAAACCAATCAATAAACGCTTATTGGGATTTTTTTAACCAAAAATATGTAGAAGAAAACGTATCGGACTAAACTGAGGAAGAAATTCGTTTTTTTACATTGTTTTGGGATAGGAAAGTAAAAATTTCTATTTTTTTTTTCAAATTTGTCGCTCTATTTTTGTTTTGATCGCAAAAAATAAAAACCGCAGAGGTGATCAAATACCACCAAAAGAAAGCTCTATTTGTGGGAAAAAAAGGACGTCAATTTAGTAGTTTGGAAGCCACGTCGCATGACAAGTGGCCTGGTCAGGAAGGGGGTAAATCCTCCCGGGGCTGAAGTGGTTAGGACTCCCATTTTGCAAGGACTATATATTATTTTTGACATCTAGAAAGTCCCTCATCTGTGGAATGGTTAATGATGATGGATGTCGTGTCGGGGAAACCTGGACCATAAGGCCTCATGCCCACGGGCGTTTTTACAGCCGCGTTTTTGAGCGTTTTTTACAGCTTAAAACCGCCTGTCCATGTTAGTCTCTAGCTTCATGCCCACCTAGACGTTTTTAAGCTGTAAAAAAAACCCAGGACCAGTGCGTTCCCCGGCGTCGGCACTAGGCATAAAAAAACACGAAGCGTTAAAAAACACGCAAAAACGCCGCAATTGCGTTTTTGAGCTCCGGCGTTTTGTTTTTTTTTCCGAAAAAAATACTGTCAAAAAATGTATACAATAACATGGACAGGCGTTTTTAAGCTGTAACGTCCGTGGGCAGGAGGCCTTACTACTATTATTAGTTACACACTATACACTAGGCTTATGCAATTCGTTTCGTAACGAATCGAAATTCGTCTGAATTTAGCAACTTTCGGACATTCGGAAGCATTCGTATTTCCGAACAGAGCAATTACGAATAAAACCGAATCCCAAAAAAATTATATCGCAAATAGCGAAATCCCGAATGTCTTCGGCATAATTCGTTATGAAAAAAGTTACAAATGTACGAATCCATTGGAAGCACAATAACACTCTGCTCTGCTCTGTGCTCTGCTCTGCTCTCTGCTCTGCTCTGCTCTCTGCTCTCTGCTCTGCTCTGCTCTGCTCTGCTCTCTGCTCCTCCCTCACCGTGCTGAACTCCCTCTCAAAATGGTGTACAGGGGCGGAGTCTATAGCCGCATGTCAAAAACGAACGTAAAATACGAGATTTCGAATCGTTACAAATAACCGCTATGTATTTAGAAAAGTACAAATCCATTCGAAGCACATTAGGCATAATAAGCAGCGTCGTTGTGAGAGAGACACGGAAAATTACGAATCAACGAACCCAAAAAAAGTTACGAAAGTAGGAGGTGTGTCCGGAATCAACGAAAAACAATGTACTCTACCGAAAGTACGAATTATAAATCAACTAAAAATAAAGCCCTGTACACACGGGGCGGGAATCCCATTGGGAATAAAAAACGTTGGTTTTCCCGACGGGATTCCCGGCAAGCTTTTCTTGCCAAGCCCTGTGTACACACGGCCATTCAAAA
This sequence comes from Rana muscosa, assembly GCA_029206835.1. Classification (NCBI taxonomy): domain Eukaryota; kingdom Metazoa; phylum Chordata; class Amphibia; order Anura; family Ranidae; genus Rana; species Rana muscosa. The sequence continues at coordinate 326,495,701 of CM055123.1, read as the reverse complement.
AAAACGCCGTTCTTTTGAATGGCAAGAACGCAGTGACGTCATCGACTACGACGAGCCTGCGCTTGTCACATTCGATGCCGTCGCCGCCATCTTGCTACACCCTACACTACCCTTGTAAGCTACCGCGCATGCGTCAAAGTCTTTTCAAGCATGCACGGGTTTTACCTGGACAAGGTAAGCATACAGACGACCGGTTTTCTCGACAGGAAACACTCTGCCGAGAATCCGGACGAGAAAAAGAGAGAGCAGGTTCTCTATTTTTCTCATCGAGATTCCCATACACACGAAACGGTTTTCTCGGCAAAAAGCTCTCCCAGCAGTTTTCTTGCCCAGAAAACAGGTCGCGTGTACGAGGCTTAAGGCTTACATTAATACGAATCATTCCGATTCAATGAAAAATGCCGCTTGCGAAAATACGAATTATGCCGCGTACACACGATCGATATTCACGGCGGTGAAAACACAGTCGAGAAAATCGACGGGAAAAACGAGGACCGGCTTGGTTCCCTACACACGGACGTTTTTCCCGTCATTTTTTCTCTTGGTCGAGAAAAACGACCGTGTGTAGGCTCCCCGGCAGTGGCTCCCTATGGGGGAAACTGCCGCGGAAAAAAATGCCGTGAATCACGACGAGAAAAATGAGAGCGTGTTTTAATTTTTCTCGTCGTGATTAATGCCGTTTTTCTCGTCGGGAAAAATGACCAAAAGCCCCACACACGGCCGTTTTTCTCGTCAAAGAGAAAAAATAAAATTTTTGCCGACGAGAAAAATGGGCGTGTGTACGCGGCATTAGTCCGAACACGAAAAATCCAGTTTAGCAAAATTACGAATCAACAGGACCGAAAAGAAACGAAACAAAACGAAACCAATTTTTCCGTTGTGCACAAGTCTACTATACAAGGCTTGTCGGCATAAAAGCCTCTCACAGCTGCTAAAAACATCCCAGTGAAGGCGGTGCAATAATTAGGAAAGAGATGTGGTTGAGTTGGGGGTCAGTACTGGGACCTCCCAGGGGTCACGGGATGGGTAGCGGCTGGTGGTGTCACTGATGTCCCCGTTGTGAAATAATTGATTGGCTCGTTTCTGAGAAATTGTACAGCTGCATAGAATGAGTTGTCACTTTCAGTTCCATCGATGAGCAGATCTCTCCATAGGGTGATGGAAACAGAGGCGGCTCTTTAATGAGGCAAATTAGGTGGTCGCCTAAGGCCTCACACTCACAAGGGCCTCGCGGCCACCTAACTTACCCAATGCATTGCCCCAGTTTTGAGGGACAGGGGACCTTAACGTTGCTGTGCTCAGGCAGCGTTAAGAGCCCTGACTCAGGAGCGGGGCCGCCAGTGTCCCTAACAACCAGTGAATATCGGTGACACCACCCCTTGTGACGTCAATGACCCAGCATGCCCTCAGCCAATGACGTCACAAGGGGCGGGTTCAGCAGGTGACGGCACCAGGTGGACCCGCCCCTTAGTTATTAAAGAGCAGGATCTGGGGGCCACCTTGTTAAAGGGGGCTTCCAGATTCCGATAAGCCCCCTGCCCGCAGACCCCCCCAACCACCGGCCAGGGTTGTGGGGAAGAGGCTCTTGTCCTTGAATTATTTTTCCCATCAGGGGTGTGAGTGGAGGCCCCATGTCAAGTTTTGCCTAAGGCCTCACAAAGCCTAGAGCCGCCTCTGGATGGAAACATTCGCCTTTCCTTCTTCAACCATCCAGGATTTGCTTTGGTCATCTGTTAACCACTTCAGTTCTGGAAGGTTTATTAAACATCTGACAGTTACCACCCCCCCATTTTACTTACCTGAGCCCGTTCACCTGCTGCGCTCACCCCCGACGTCCTCTTCTCCGCTCAGTCTGGCCGTTGATTGGCTAGAGTGGATGGATTGATAGCAGCACAGCCATTGGCTCGCGCTGCTGTCAATCACATCCAATGATGCGGGGGGCGGGGCCGAGTGATACAGTCAGCGGCTATAGCCGCCGGCTGTATCACGGGAGCGCGCCCACTAGAACTAACCCCTATGGGAGAGAGCTCGCATGAAGGGGGTTAGTTCTTGCGGGGAGGAGCCGAGACAGTCGCCGAGGGACCCCAGAAGGGGAGGATCGGGGCCACTGTGTGCAAAACGAGCTGCACAGTGGAGGTAAGTGTGACATGTTTGTTATTTAAAAAAAAAAAATATATATCCTTTACAACCCCTTCAATGCTCTCTGAACGCCAGTCAAAGCTCCGGTCACTATATGAAATGGTTACCTTACAGTCCTGTTTACACCTTGCTTTTGCTTGGTGCTTTGGTGAAGCTTCAGTGGAGCTCCAAGCGAGCTTTGCCATAGACTTCTATGGAGGCTTTGAAGAAGCTTTGAGGCACCACTAAAGCGACATGGGGAATATTTTTTGAAGCAAAGTAAAGCAAAAGCAAGGTCTGTAAGGGAACCATTTTATTTAGTGACGGGAGGTGGACTGGCATTAAAAGGTTTACCTACTAGAAGCCAGTCCTAAGAATATATGTCTTTTCAATGACTAAAGTAATCAAAACACAGAATACTCTGTACAAGGGCCCCAAGGGCCACACAATAAGTGTCAGAGGGCGGATTGTGGCCCCCGGGCCGGAGGTTGGGCACCAGAGGTCTAAGCTTTTAGTCACATGACTGGTACAGGGGAACCCCGGGCAGTATTATCTTCATGGCAGGTTGGCATTTCTGCACCTTTGTTACTCAGAGTGAAAAGGAGACGAGGGCAGACTGGTGACGGCCCGTGACTCAAAAACTAAAAATTATAAAAGCAAAAAATAATAAAATATGCGTCTGAAAGGGAACTCTTTTATATATAAATATGTTTATCCCAGGCATGTTTGCATTTGTTTAATTTTGATGAGTGGGGATGACTTGCTGCAGGCGAAATAAACGGTTTCGTTTCCATGGGAAATTTCCATTGAACTTAGAATAGAAAGCAGTGGAAATTCACTTTCCAAAAAAATACCCGAAAACTTGCAAGGAAAATTAAAAAAATATATATATATTTTTGCTTGGATAATGGAAGTCAACTGAGTTTCATCTTATTCACTAAGCTAAGGGAAATTTCCCATGGAAAGTAAAGAGCTTATTTGATTTTATTAAATCAATCAATCGCACTACCTCTGCTGGAAATCTGTTCTGAGCACCAACTACCCTTCTGTAAAAAAATACTTTCTAAGGTTCATTTTGAACTTTCCTTCTTGCTAGTTTCATGTCATGCCCCCTGCATTTTTTGTATCTATTTACAATCTTAAAACACAACGTAAACTTTATAATATAATAACATTTAATTATATAATATTTTAGAAATCTAAAAAAAAAATGGTAAAATATAAAACTTTTTTTTTTTAATAAGCAATAATTATGAAAATTATTATATATATATATATATATGTATTTAAAAAGATAAAATATATTTAAAAAGATAAAATATATTTAAAAAGAAAAATATATATTTATAAATATATAAAGAGAAATATTATAATAAAAAAATAATATATATATATATATATACAGATATATTTTTATATATATATATAGATATGAAAAAATAAAAACAATGATATATATATATTTGTAAATATATATTTATCTTTTTAAATATATTATAATATTATTATATTATATTATATATATTATTTTTCTTTATATATTTTTGAATATATTTTATCCCTTTAAAAAAATATATATATATATATATATATATATATATTTAAAAGGATCAAATATATTCAAAAATATATAAAGAAAAATAAAAAAATATATATAATATATATATATATATATATATATATATATATAAATTATAATATATTTCAAAATATATAAAGAGAAATATTATATTAAAAACAATAATAAATATACATCAGATAAGGGATCAAATATATTCAGAAATATATAAAGAAAAATAATAAAATATATTTTTTATATATATATATATATATATATATATTTTTTAAATATTTATATTTATATTTAAATATTTATATTTAAAAAGATAAATTTATATTTATAAATATTATATTAAAAACAATTATATATATATATATATATATATATATATATATATATATATATATATTAATTATTTAAAAGGTTTAAATATATTCAAAAATATATAAAGATATATATATATATATATATATATATATATATATATATAAATTATAATATATTTAAAAAGATAAATTTATATTTATAAATATTTAAAGAGAAATATTATATTAAAAAAAAATATATATATATATCATTTTTTTTATTTTTTTATATCTTATTATCAACTGTTACTGTTTTATGCTGATCTGTGATTTGTGTGCATGGATAAGATGCAGTTAAAATATAATCATATTGATTAAACAAGTTATTTGCATGAGTTGCTTATTCAATCAGTGAGCTGCACGACCTTTATTTAGTTACAGGAGGTTCAATAAGCTGCATACATCTCCAGCATGGCACAGTCAGATCGCTGTTCTGGCTTATTACGTTCCCTGTTGCTTAGCTGATAAGGTTCAATCTTTTTTGCATTTAGCGATCAATTGCCGGCAAGCCTGGATTTAAGAAAAGGCAGCGTAGTCTAGAAAGGCAACAAATTGGAGGAAATCAATGTCTGTCTCTCGCTACATTAAAATGGTTTCCTTCAAGGAAAAAAATAAATAAAAATCACAAGTAAAAAATTCAGCACAAGTAGAATGCATTTAATTATTTATGATTATCATTCTATATTACTAATAATAAGAAAATAATGTATGCTTTTGTGTCTTTCAGACTTCATTAATAAAATTATTTAGCGCAAAATAGTGAGTTTGGTATAAAAAAAATTGTGCTAACTGCTCACTTTACAGATCCCATAATCAGACCGCTGAATATTTTTATTTTAGTTTTAAATATCACCAAAACATTTTTTTACAAAGTTTAACGTTAAGTAGGGTTGAGCTGAACTGAGAGATTAAGTTTTTTTTTTTTTTTTTTACGTTTTAGCAAAAATTGGGAGATTTTGGCAGTTTTGGTGAAATATATTCAATGTTAGAGGCAAATGAAGATGGTTTTTAATAGTGCAATGGCCTGAGGGTTATAGAAGCTTAATAACCTTGGACCTTGTTCCTTGTGCCCAAAAAAAAAAAAGTCCCATTATTTTAGTTTTTTTTTTTTTTTTCAAAGAAAGACAGTGAATGAACAAAAAAAATTATGAAATGTTACAGTACAAAAAAAAATCAAATGCAGAAAAAAAGGGAAAAACACAAATACAAGAAACAATGTAAACAAATCTATTGTTTGTCCTTGTTCACAACCGGTGCGAAATGTCTGCATTTTCATGAGGTTTTCATTTGTTTTTTGTTTCTTTTTTTTTTTTTTTCATGAATTTTTAGAGGATAGGAAAGAATGATTTTTGTGAAATAGATTTTGCTACAAAATTACCAATTTGGAGACTTAAAGTGGAAACTCTTAATTTCACTCAATGAGCCGCCTAATTAAAAAATTACAAAAAAAAAACAAAAAAAACAATCTGCTTTATTATTATTATTATCATTATTATTCAGGATTTATACAGCGCCAACAGTTTGCACAGCACTTTACAACATTATTATATTATTATTATTATTCAGGATTTTTATGGTGCCAACAGTTTGCGCAGCACTTTACAACATGAGGGCAGACAGTACAGTTACAATACAATTCAATACAGGAGGGATCAGAGGGCCCTGATCCTGAGAGCTGACAATCTAGATTTATGTATCAGGTGTTTTTTTGGGGAAGTAGAAGATATAAAGCTAAGTTTACACTTGTGTGTCTGCATTTTCCTGAGTTTTTTATTCGTTTTTTTTTTTTTCATGAATTTTTATACATGTTTGTGTTTTTTAAGCATTTTTCAAATGTTTTCATGCATTTTTTTTATGAGCTCCTATTGAAATCTAAGGGGCAAAAAATATATTTGCACCAAAAGAAAAATGCAGACTGTGGATGTACAACGAAGAGGAATTCCAATATTGTCTGAGGGACCTCATCTATGAAACTTGAAAAAAGGTGCAGGTGCTTCTTTTGGTGCAAATACATTTTTAGCCTCCCCCTAGATTTCAATAGGAGCTCATAAAAAAAAAATGCTTGAAAAACACATCAAATATGTATAAAAATTCATGCAAAAAATTAATTTGTCGGTTATTTTTCTTTTAAAAATCTAAAAAGTGTGGAGTTGGTTTTGTGTCATCATGACCCCAAATTCTGCACTTCTCTTCCTGAGAATACGAGAGCATCTTATGCTTTAAAAAAAAAAAAAAAAGAATCTCACCCATCTACTTCATGCAAAAAATAAAATAAAAAAAATGAAAAACTCATGAAAATCCAGACACACGAGTGTAAAGTTAGATTTATATCCCCAACGTCCGAAAAAGAACAACACCTGCTACATAAAGCAGATATTTTTTTTTTTTCAGTGAAATGAAGAGTTTCCACTTAAGTCTCCAAATTGGCAATTTTGCAGCAAAATCAATATCAGCAAAATCACTTTTTCCTATCCTTTAAAAATTCATGAAAAAAAACAAAAAAAACAAACAAAAAACAAATGAAAACCTCATGAAAATGCAGACATTTCGCACCGGTTTCACCAGACAAATCGCACCGGTTGTGAACAAGGACAAACAATAGATTTGTTTACATTGTTTCTTATATTTGTGTTTTTCCCTTTTTTTTCTGCATTTGATTTTTGTGTACTGTAAAATCAAATAGGTATAAAAATTTATGAAAAAAAACCCAAACAGAAAACAAATGACAAACTGTGAAAATGCAGACACACAGGTGTTAGGTTAGCTTTATATCCTCCACTTCCCAAAAAGAAGACCTGCTACAGAAAGTAGATTGTTTTTCTTCAAGACATTTTTGATTAGGCGGCTCATTGGAAATTAAGAGTTTTCACTTTAAGTCTCCAAATTGGCAATTTTGTAGTAAAATCTATTTCACCAAAATCGCTCTTCCCTATCCTCTTTATTGCTATATCTATATCTATATCAAAGATCTTTTGCTTTTTAGGATTTTTCTTACGGCTCTTTGAATAAGTGAAATGTTTGTATGGCCTGGGGGCCCAGAATATTTCAGTAATGTGATTGATAATTATTCTCCAGCTAAATCATTAAAAATTAATTTGTCGGTTATTTTTCTTTTAAAAATTCTAAAGATTGTGGAGTTGGTTTTGTGTCATCATGACCCCAAATTCTGCACTTCTCTTCCTGAGAATATGAGAGCGTCTAATCCTTTAAAAAAAAAAAAAAAAAGAATCTCACCCGTCTACTTCTGCCACATTTCTTGTTCAAATTGTTTATTGAGTTTACAAGTAGACAAGTTTCTTTTTTTATGATGCTTCGTGTTCGAGATGCTTTATTTTTTATTTGATGTCTTTTGGTAAAATGTTGATTTTTTTTTCGAAAAGCTTGAAATAATTGAAGTTTAGGAAAAATGTGTTTATGGTGCGATGCAGCCACTATGGTTTGAATTTATAGGGTGCAATAGAAAGGAGATGAGGGGGTGGAATTACCGAGACCCGGAGCTGCAAGAGATGCTGTCATTAGCACAGATGGGAAATGTCCTTCTCACTTAACTCTCGTGTTCAGGTCTAAATCTTTTGTCAGATTGAATTTGTTTAGTAGAGCTTAAAAATGAGAACAGAATTCTTCCCTGGTGCTGTTTTGTTACTGCTAATAAATTTACCTATTTGTGTGCCAGTGAAAGGTCAAGCAGCTCGGTCTTAGATGGGAACATTTCTATGGTCATGCCTCTTCAGCCAGTCAATTTTTATAATGGTTGTCCTCCTGCCGTTCCATGGAGCTCTGGCACTGGCCAATGAATCTTTAGCATCCAACGTCAATTTGTGTTGGATGGCTGGTCTTCTGCTGAGTTTCTCCTGCCGTTACAATGTACCCCCTGGCATATAATGCAGGCTCACTGGGGCATGGTACCTAAGTGACAGTTGGTCTTCACCAAAGCAGTCCTGATGCCTCTTATAAAAAGCTACACCAGCCAATGAATCTTCATCATCTGTTACACCAGTGTTTCTAAACTCCAGTCCTCAAGGCGCCCCAACAGGTCATGTTTTCAGGCTTTCCATTATTTTGCACGGTTGATTTGATCAGTTTCACTGCCTTAGTAATTACCACAGCCGTTTCATCTAAAGGGAAATCCTGAAAACATGACCTGTTGGGGCGCCTTGAGGACTGAAGTTGAGAAAAGCTGTGTTACACTTCCACATGTGTTGGATGACGGGTTCCCTTTTATGTTTCATTTACTTTTTTACTATTGTGTCCCCAGTATGATACTCCCCCGGCAGGTATCGAGGGCTCACCAGAGGCACAAAGTCTAAGTGATAGTGACCAGAGCAATGTGCAAAGGGTGATAGGCCGGAAACCCTAATGTTCTCTAGTTTTCATTGCTGCAAATTGGTCTAAGTGATAGTTGGTCTTCACCACCAGAGCATCATGCAAGGGGTGATGGGCCATAAACCCTCATGATCTCTGATTTTCATTGCTTCAAACTGGCAGCAATGTTCATTGTGCTCGGGATCTCCCCACCAAGGGGTTGCTGGACAGAAGGGCTACTGTGCAGAAACTGTTCACAGGGCAACAGACAAGAGAATGGTAAGGTCCAGGAGAAGGTTGAGGCAGGGAAAAGAGTAGTCAGGTCCAGGCAAAGGTGGAGACAGGTTGCCGGCAAGAGAATAGTCAAGTCCAGGCAGAAGATAAGGCAGACAGCTGGCAAGAGAGTAGTCAGGTCTCTAGACAAGGTTGAGGTAAGTGGCAGAAAAGAGAGTAGTCAGGTCTAGGCAGAGGTCGAGGCAAGGAGCAGGCCAAAGAGAAGGCAGGTCCTAGCAGAGGTCAAGGCAGGTGGCAGCTAAGAGAGTAGTCAGGTCCAGGCAAACACCAAGACAGGTGGTAGGCAATAGTGTAGTCAGGTACAGGTAGAGGTTGAGGCAGGCAGCAGGCAAGACAGTAGTCAGGTCTAGGCAGAGGTCAAGGCAGTTGGCAGCTGAGAGAGTATTTAAGTCTAGGCAGAGGTCAAGATTGGTGGTAAGCAAGAGAAAACTCAGGTCCAGACACAGGTTGAGGCTGACAGCAGGCACATGAGTAGTCAGGTCTAGACTAAGGTTGAGGCAAGTGGCAGGAAGGAGAGAAGTGAGGTCCAGGCAGGGGTCAAGTCAGGTGGCTGCTGAGAAAGTAGTCAAGTCTAGGAAAAGGTCAAGGCAGGTGTTAGGCAAGAGAGTAGTCAGGTCCAGGCAGAGGTTGAGGCAGGCAGCAGAAAAGAGAGAAGTTAGGTCCAGGCAGAGGTCAAAGCAGGTGGCAGATGACAGAGTAGTCAGGTCCAAGCAGAGGGTAAGGCAGGTGGTAGGCAAGAGAAGAGTCAGGTCCAAGCAGAGGTCAGGGCAGACAGCAGGCAAGAGAGTTTTAAGATCCAGGCAGAGATAGAGGCAGGTGGTAGGCAAGAGAAAGTAGTCAGGTCAGGCAATCTGGGTCATAAACAGATAGGTAACAGCGGGTTCAGTATTATAGAAAACTAGCTCTAAGTCAGCCATCAATAAGGCACATCACCAGCCATTTTAGAGGACGGTGCCTAAACTACCCTCCTGATCAGAGAACATAGTCACCCCCAGGAAACATGGAAAACCCTGAGGTACCTGGGAATCCTGGAGGTCTCAGGGGCCCTGGAGGTACTGGAGGTACCTGGGAATCCTGGAGGTCTCAGGGGTCCTGGAGGTACTGGAGGTACCTGGGAATCCTGGAGGTCTCAGGGGTCCTGGAGGTACTGGTGGTACCTGGGAACACTGGAGGTCTCAGAGGTACTGGAGGTCCCAGGGAATCTTGGAGGTCTCAGAGGTCCTGGAGGTACCGGGGAACACTGGAGGTCTCAGGGGTCCTGGAGGTACCGGGCAATCCTGGAGGTCTCAGGGGTCCTGGAGGTACTGGAAGTGTAAATGGGTAGAACCAGAGCACTCATCGGGGGAGAGGGGGGACCAGGAAGCTCTCTAATGGGGACACAGATAAAAGCACATTTTTATGGGGAAGGACTCTGATTGTTGTCCCCGCCTTACTCTAGCTGCACTTTTGCTTTGTTGTCACAGGGAAAATCTCCCCAATGGGGTCACACAGGCAGCTGAGTCTTTGACCTATATGAATGCGTGCTGATTTTTAAGTGTAATACATGCTACTCTGAAAATGAAAAAAAGATGGATAGGGTCTAGTATACTATGGGTTTACTAAAACAGTTTGGTGCAAATGGTAACTAAAAAAAATTATATATAGAAATATATAGAAATAGAGTAAATCAGGAAAATACTGCATTATGGCCACAAGATGGGGCTGACAAATGTAGTAAAAAAATATTAATTTTCTTTCAACATTGGCTCCATCTAGTGATCATAAAAGAGTATTTTCCTGATTCACTGGTTCACTGTATGAATGAATAACTTTCAACCTGGAGGAAAAATAAGCGAATAACGTTTGTTCATGCCCCATTCGCAGAGGGCAAAGGTAGATACAGGATGAATATCTCCAAGAATCTTTTATTAATTGAACCCAATTACCCAAAGTGTGTTACTGGCCGGATCACCAGATGCCATTAAATAAAAAAAATGACTGTAGTCACCACATCTAAGGGTGAAAATGGCAACATATCAGTGTTCATCCCAATCATCCAATCATGTACAAGAAAGAAAAAAACACATTTGTTCTCTTTTGCAAATGATTGTGTTATTCAAAGTAAACAAAGTTTCAATCAGTGGTGGCCCGTAATGCAGGGCGCATGGGGCGCCACCCCCCCATCCATGCATCCGGCCCCCCTAATCTATATGCAGGGCGCACGGACGCCACCCCCCTATCCATACGTCCGGCCCCCTAATCTACATGTAGGGCGCACAGGCGCCGCCCCCCTATCCATGCATCCGGCTCCCCTAATCTACATGTAGGGCGCATGGGCGCCGCCCCCCCTATCCATGCATCAGACCCCCTAATCTACATGCAGGGCACCGGACGCATGGATTCCAATGGGGACTGCCGCAACGCAGGGGAAGTCGCCACCTGGAGGGAAACGCTGCCCCCCCCCCATAGACGGGGTAAGTGCAGGACTCCGACTGACCAACTGATTTGTGGTTTTGTGTGGGCGATTATTTACGCGATTGCCCGTGTCACACATTCGCTTCAATGGGCTCTCCTACGCGCCTTTGTCGTCCATAAAGAAGCTCCCACTCCTTTTTTTCCGTAACAAACTTTGTGCGATTTTTTTAAAGGTGCGTTTCACCGCAATTGCAGCGCGACCAATCACGGCAAAACTGCGCCACGTTTGGGATGCCATTTAGAATGAGTGGCACCCAAATGCACATCATGGGTTTTGCAGTTATTGACATGCGTTTCGGGAATTGCACCGATTCGATCCCTGGTGGTGTAGCCATGCCTCTGAGTGGAGGAGAAGGAGGAGGAGGAGGGGAGGAGGAGCGGGAGGGGGAGAATGAGGAAGAGGAGGAGGAGGGGAGGAGCAGCGGGAGGAGGAGGAGGAGGAGGAGGAGGGAATATGTGAATGGATGAGGATTTTATAGTAAATCCCTCTTATAAAACACAACTCTCTGCCATTTGCAATGCTCTGCGGTGCAGTAATGATGACACTCGTCCCCCATCATTGGGTAGTCCCTTCTGAAACTTGTATCGGTTTTAGTTGGTGGAGTTTTTGAAAGTGAAACAAATTATTGACAGTTTCTGGATTAACTTGACAAAACCTCAGAGAAAAGTTTTGTTCATCCCGCTAAACGAATGTAGGTTACATTTCCTGCCACCCTCCTACCCTCAGGTTCATGTAGGTCGTGTTCGTTACAGAAGCACAACTCCAGTCAAAGATAACAATTAGCCCAAATGACCTGCAATGAAGCTGCAATATTCACCTTCAATCCAGAGATTTCTCTGCGGTACTTTTTTTCCTGCTGTTACATGTCCCTAGTCTGATAGCCAGCATCATTCAACCTGAGCCCATATCATCCCGGACGAGCCCCCAACCTGAGACTGGACAGTGAAAGGAGAAGCAGTGCAGTGATGAGCTCATATCTTTGTCACTCTGCTCTCTCCACCAATTAGCATGCTTCTTGCCAGCATAAATCTCAAAACAGTTGCTCTGTGTAAGTATTGCATGAAACCAAGTGATAGATAATAGTCATAAATAATCACAATACAATTCAACACGCATATTAAAATAAGCCAAATTTTATTACAAAATTCAATTTATTAAAAGACACATAAAAACCTTTTATAAGTCATAAAAACAACTCTTTATACATATCGATGAACACAAAGGATACAAATACCGGCTGTGGCAGAACTTGTCTTATTTGATCACTTCAATACCGAACACTTTGAATGACAATTACGCGGACATATAACACAAAGGACATTGTTATCATTTTTTTATTTCCACACAAATAGAACTTTCTGTTGGTGATATTTAATCACCTCTGGCGTTTAAAAAAAAAAAATTCTTAGTATCTGTTAGGGCCAGTTCACACCACAAAAACGCACTCCAAAACGCGTTTTTGATGTGTTTCCGGATGCATTCCAGGTGCTTTTTTTTTTCTTCTTTCCTGTTTTTCGTTACTACAATTTTAATGCGTTTTTGATGTGTTTCAGTGCATTTTTGATGCATTTTACTGCGTTCCAGTCCAGTCCAGTGAAGGAAAAATGAAGCATGTTCTACTTTTTTTTTTCTGGAACGATGCCGTTGGAAACCACATAACCGACTTTCCATGTGTTTTTGATGCAGAACAGAATCGCACTGGACTGCATGGGCGTGAAGTGGCCCTTATAACATTTAGCAAATAAGTAATTATTCTTCATAAATGTTGAACAGGGGAGGAGGAGGAGGAGGAGGGGGAGGAGGAGGAGGAGGAGGAGAGGAGAATCGCCGTGGTAATTGGACAAAAAGAAAAACACGAATGATCTTTGCTACTATCAGGATTGTGAATTCACCAAGATAAAGATCAAAGATTGTTCTGTGAGTTTCCCGGGATTATCGTCCTTCTGGGTAATTGCTGAGTAACCTTCCCGGTATTGATGATCTATTTGGACTTAAACAGATCTCATCCCGGTTGTTCCCTCGATGTCCTCTCTGTTGTCTCTGTGCCCCCCCCCCTCCCCCGCGGGGGTCTTTTGCGATACCAGCGTATTCCAGGTGCGGATCTTGGATTTTGATTGTGGCCAATATGCCTATAAATACACACATACCTAATAGTAGCAATATTGTTCTTCTTGCTATAAGAAAGGTCTGAATTCTTTCCCAAATGTACATAAAAGAACTGGATACTGACATTTATAGGGAAAGATTTTTATTATTAGTATTTTCTTTTCTCCCTTTTATTGGTTGAACTGGATCAGTGATCCTCAAACTGCAGCTCGGGGGCCAGATGCGGCCCTTTGCTTGCCCTTAGAGTGCTATTTTATTCACCGACACCAATGAAGGGCACAATTCTCCTCCCAATGACACCAACAATAGGGCCCAATGACACCAACAATAGGGCCCAATGACACCAACAATAGGGCCCAATGACACCAACAATAGGGCCCAATGACACCAACAATAGGGCCCAATGACACCAGTGACGGGACACAATTCCTCCCAATGACACCAACAATAGGGCCCAATGACACCAACAATGGGGCCCAATGAAACCAACAATGGGGCCCAATGACACCGACAATAGGGCCCAATGACACCAATGAAGGGCGCAATTCCTCCCAATGACACCAACAATAGGGCCCAATGACACCAGTGACGGGACACAATTCCTCCCAATGACACCAACAATAGGGCCCAATGACACCAACAATAGGTCCCAATGACACCAGTGATGGGATACAATTCCTCTCAATGACACCAACAATGGGGCCCAATGACACCAGTGATGGGATACAATTCCTCTCAATGACACCAACAATGGGGCCCAATGAAACCAACAATAGGGCCCAATGACACCGACAATAGGGCCCAATGACACCAATGAAGGACACAATTCCTCCCAATGACACCAACAATAGGGCCCAATGACACCGACAGTAGGGTACAATGACACCAGTGACGGGACACAATTCCTCCCAATGACACCAACAATAGGGCCCAATGACACCAATGAAGGGCGCAATTCCTCCCAATGACACCAACAATAGGGCCCAATGACACCAGTGACGGGACACAATTCCTCCCAATGACACCAACAATAGGGCCCAATGACACCAATGAAGGGCGCAATTCCTCCCAATGACACCAACAATAGGGCCCAATGATACCAACAATAGGGCCCAATGACACCAACAATAGGGCCCAATGACACCAACAATAGGTCCGAATGACACCAGTGACGGGACACAATTCCTCCCAGTGACACCAACAATAGGGCCCAATGACACCAACAATGGGGCCCAATGAAACCAACAATAGGGCCCAATGACACCGACAATAGGGCCCAATGACACCAATGAAGGGCGCAATTCCTCCCATTGACACCAACAATAGGGCCCAATGACACCAGTGACGGGACACAATTCCTCCCAATGACACCAACAATAGGTCCCAATGACACCAGTGATGGGACACAATTCCTCTCAATGACACCAACAATGGGGCCCAATGAAACCAACAATAGGGCCCAATGACACCGACAATAGGGCCCAAAGACACCAATGAAGGACACAATTCCTCCCAATGACACCAACAATAGGGCCCAATGACACCGACAATAGGGTACAATGACACCAATGAAGGGCGCAATTCCTCCCAATGACACCAACAATAGGTCCCAATGACACCAGTGACGGGACACAATTCCTCCCAATGACACCAACAATAGGGCCCAATGACACCAATGAAGGGCGCAATTCCTCCCAATGACACCAACAATAGGGCCCAATGACACCAACAATAGGGCCCAATGACACCAACAATAGGTCCCAATGACACCAGTGACGGGACACAATTCCTCCCAATGACACCAACAATAGGGCCCAATGACACCAACAATGGGGCCCAATGAAACCAACAATAGGGCCCAATGACACCGACAATAGGGCCCAATGACACCAATGAAGGGCGCAATTCCTCCCATTGACACCAACAATAGGGCCCAATGACACCAGTGACGGGACACAATTCCTCCCAATGACACCAACAATAGGTCCCAATGACACCAGTGATGGGACACAATTCCTCTCAATGACACCAACAATGGGGCCCAATGAAACCAACAATAGGGCCCAATGACACCGACAATAGGGCCCAAAGACACCAATGAAGGACACAATTCCTCCCAATGACACCAACAATAGGGCCCAATGACACCGACAATAGGGTACAATGACACCAATGAAGGGCGCAATTCCTCCCAATGACACCAACAATAGGTCCCAATGACACCAGTGACGGGACACAATTCCTCCCAATGACACCAACAATAGGGCCCAATGACACCAATGAAGGGCGCAATTCCTCCCAATGACACCAACAATAGGGCCCAATGACACCAGTGACGGGACACAATTCCTCCCAATGACACCAACAATAGGGCCCAATGACACCAATGAAGGGCTCAATTCCTCCCAATGACACCAACAATAGGTCCCAATGACACCAGTGACGGGACACAATTCCTCTCAATGACACCAACAATGGGGCCCAATGAAACCAACAATAGGGCCCAATGACACCGACAATAGGGCCCCATGACACCAATGAAGGACACAATTCCTCCCAATGACACCAACAATAGGTCCCAATGACACCAGTGACGGGACACAATTCCTCTCAATGACACCAACAATGGGGCCCAATGAAACCAACAATAGGGCCCAATGACACAGACAATAGGGCCCAATGACACTAATGAAGGGCACAATTTCTCCCAATGACACCAACAATAGGTCCCAATGACACCAGTGACGGGACACAATTCCTCCCAATGACAACAACAATAGGGCCCAATGACACCAATAATAGGGCCCAATGACACCAGTGACGGGACACAATTCCTCTCAATGACACCAACAATGGGGCCCAATGACACCAGTGACGGGACACAATTCCTCTCAATGACACCAACAATGGGGCCTAATGACACCAGTGACGGGACACAATTCCTCCCAATGACACCAACAATAGGGCCCAATGACACCAACAAAAGGGCCCAATGACACCAACAATAGGGCCCAATGACACCAACAATAGGGCCCAATGACACCGACAATAGGGCCCAATGACACCAGTGACGGGACACAATTTCTCTCAATGACACCAACAATGGGGCCCAATGAAACCAACAATGGGGCCCAATGAAACCAACAATGGGGCCCAATGACACCGACAATAGGGCCCAATGACACCAATGAAGGGCGCAATTCCTCCCAATGACACCAACAATAGCGCCCAATGACACCAACAATAGGGCCCAATGACACCAACAATAGGGCCCAATGACACCAGTGACGGGACACAATTCCTCTCAATGACACCAACAATGGGGCCCAATGAAACCAACAAAAGGGCCCAATGACACCAACAATAGGTCCCAATGACACCAATGACGGGACACAATTCCTCCCAATGACACCAACAATAGGGTCCAATGACACGAACAATAGGGCCCAATGACACCAATGATTAGGTAATTGTTTACTCCCACTTATGCTGGGACATTATGTACTCCTGATTAGACATGTGCACTGCCGAAAAATTATTTCATTTTCGTTTCATTCGTTTTGGTTTAGTTTTTTTTTTGTTTTTTGGGTCATTCATTCTGATCGCAATTTGTAAATTCGTAAATTCGAAAATCCAAAAATAAGAAAGAAACTCCAAAAATTCGAAAGAGTAACTAACTAATAATAACTAACTATTAAATTCTAGGTATTGGAATTTCCATTCAAATTTGGCTGTTAGTGAAAGTAACGAATACGAATTTATCTAAAGTTACGAATTATCGGAAATAACGAATGCTGCATCTAACCAAATGGAACGGAATGAATTTAAAAAGAATAATAAAACGTTTTTATTATTATTATTGTTATTTATTATTATTCATTTGTTACGTTCCATACGTTTAGATACAGCATTCCTTATTTCGGATAAATCGTAGCTTCGGATAAATTCCTATTCGTTATGTTCACTAACAGCCAAATTTGAAAGGAAATTCCAATACCTATCATTTAATAATCAGTTATTATTTTAGATTTTCGGGTTTTCAAATGTACTGATTTTCTTTTTTATTTGAAAATTTTCGTTCTTTTAAATCTTTGTTTTTATTTTCGGATTTTTGAATTTCGGGATTTTCTTATTTTGAATTTCTGAATTTTCGAATTTCTGGACATTCGAATTTCAGATATTACGAATTTTTGAAAATTCGAATTTACGATTCGACGAATATTCAAATGTATGAATATTCAGAAAAATTTGTTAAACAGGTTTTCGTTAATTCGCATATTTCTGAATTAACAAATTTGTCTAAACTTGTTAAAAACCGAATTCGGAACGAAAGGAATTGCACATGTCTACCGGGTGACTCTTGTTTCATCTTTCTTCACTGAAGGAGTATGCAGAGTGTACAGATGTGGGCAATTCTGTAAATTGGCAATTCTTGACAAAATCTTACATTTTAGGTGATTGGAATTTAAACTCCATTTAAAATAATTAAAATTCTGTTTCATTTAGGTAACAAAGAGATATCCATTCAGATTGTTGGACGCTGTTAGAAAATTAGAATTGTTGGAAGACTGTTAGGTGTTGGAAGGTTTATTTAACTTCTTGGAGCCCGGGCCATGTACAAATGACGGCCACAAGGTAGCTCTAGAAATCCGGGAGGCCATCAATAGACGGCCTCGGCTCCACGTGCCCGGCGCGCCACTGAGATGCCGAAGCGCGTGCCTGGCAGCTGCGACGTCCGTCAGGTACCCGCGATCGGCGGTTACACAGACAAGGACGTGGATCTGTGTGTGTAATGATGGGGTGTAAACACTGAGATCCACGTCCTGTCAGGGAGAGGAGACCAATGCTGTGTCCCTTGTACATAGGGACACAGATCGGTCACCTCCCCCAGTCAGTCCCCTCCCCCCACAGTAAGAATCACTCCTAGGGAACACACTTAACCCATTTCCTCGCCCCCTAGTGTTAACCCCTTCCCTGCCAGTCACATTTATACAGTAATCAGTGTATATTTATAGCGCTAATCGCAGTATAAATGTGAATGGTCCCAAAAATGTGTCGAAAGTGTCCGATGTGTCCGCCATAATGTCGCAGTCCCAATAAAAATCGCTGATCGCCGCCATTACTAGTAAAAAGAAAATAATAAAAAAAAATCATAATTCTATCCCCTATTTTGTAGGCGCTATAACTGTTGCGCAAACCAATCACTATACGCTTATTGCGATTTTTTTTTTACCAAAAATATGTAGAAGAATACGTATCGGACTAAACTGAGGAAAAAATTGTTTATTTTTTTTAAAACAATTGGGATATTTATTATAGCAAAAAGTAAAAAATATTGTGTTTTTTTTTCGAAATTGTCGCTCTTTTTTGGTTTATAGCGCAAAAAATAAAAACTGCAGAGGTGATCAAATACCACCAAAAGAAAGCTCTATTTGTGGGGGAAAAAGGACGTCAATTTTGTTTGGGAGCCACGTCGCACGACCGCGCAATTGTCAGTTAAATCAACGCAGTGCCGAAAGCTGAAATTTTGCCTGGGCAGGAAGGGGGTATATGTGCCCAGTAAGCAAGTGGTTAAGGTTCAAGGAGAGCCAACACACATCAAAGATTCATGTCCCCTTCATCAGGGCAAGTCATAAACACATTGGGGGGTTATTTACCATATCTGGAGAGTGCAAAATCTGCTGCAGCTCTTTGTAGAAACCAATCAGCTTCCAGGTTTTATTGTCAAAGTTTGATTGAAGAAGCTGAAGTTGGAAGCTGATTGGCTCCCATGCAGAGCTGTCCCAGATTCTGAGTGCTCCAGTGTTAGTAAATCTCCCCCCATTGCTTTAGTAGAAACGGTGGGAGGAATTGACCCTTTTAAAGGGAAATTCCATCATCCATATGTTATTCTCAATTCAATAAATTGTCTTTGGGATTAAGTATTCTGAATCTGAATTATAGACAAACCAGAATAAAAACCAGCATAAGGGACTCTTAAAGCAAAAAAAATGGCATTCAAAACCAATATCAATAAATTACACATTTCTTAAGATTCCCTGAAAATGTTTTATATCATTAAAAAAACAATGGAATTCTGATACAATCCTGCAATACATCATCGATAACCCCAAAAAATCACCCCATAACCCCACAAACACCATCATCTTCATGTTACGCTAAAGATATGGAGGGATTTTTTGGGGTATCAATAGTGTACTGCAGGATTGTATCGGCCTTCTATTGATTTTATGCTGTAAAAGTCCCATATAATATCATTTTTTTCTTCTTTAAATAATAATAATAATAATAGACATATTTGGTGTTAATAAAATGTAAACATATCATAAAAAATGTAGTTTAACAATACACATAGAGAAAGGTTACAAAAATGAACAATAAATAACGGTAAACAATAGCGCCGTCATAAATAGTGATATATCAAAATATTCTTTAATGTGCAGATGATAACGATCTCTTTCTTGTTAAAAATTGTATCAAAAACAAAAAAGAGAAAATATCTTGCCATGTGTAACTAAAACATGAAAATAAAAACTCTCCCAATAAAAAGTCACTTTAAGCGCCTCAATTTTTCTCTACCATTGATAGCCGAACCCCTATTTCTTGTCCGGATGTCAAAGGGAGAAGCGAGGGAGAGTCTTCTCAATAGGGTCACAAATGGAAAAAAGGACCTGATAGAAATTTTTACTTCCTCCTAATTAATTAAAAAAAATTTAAAAATATCCAGTCGTTATTACTAGAATTTTAATCTGAAGAAACCTTTGTAAGGTTTATTTGTATAGTGTTGTAGTCCCGGGGAGCTAGGATTCATCTGTAGAGCTGTAGACCTGGGGAGATAGGATTCATCCATAGAGCTGTAGTCCCGGGGAGCTAGGATTCATCTGTAGAGTTGTAGTCCCGGGGAGCTAGGATTCATCTGTAGAGCTGTAGTCCCGGGGAGCTAGGATTCATCTGTAGAGTTGTAGTCCCGGGGAGCTAGGATTCATCTGTAGAGCTGTAGTCCCGGGGAGCTAGGATTCATCCATAGAGCTGTAGTCCCGGGGAGCTAGGATTCATCTGTAGAGTTGTAGTCCCGGGGAGCTAGGATTCATCTGTAGAGCTGTAGTCCCGGGGAGCTAGGATTCATCCATAGAGCTGTAGTCCCAGGGAGCTAGGATTCATCTGTAGAGCTGTAGTCCCGGGGAGCTAGGATTCATCTGTAGAGCTGTAGTCCCGGGGAGCTAGGATTCATCTGTAGAGCTGTAGTCCCGGGGAGCTAGGATTCATCTGTAGAGCTGTAGTCCCGGGGAGCTAGGATTCATCTGTAGAGCTGTAGTCCCGGGGAGCTAGGATTCATCCATAGAGCTGTAGTCCTGAGGTGCTAGGATTCATCCATAGAGATGTAGTCCCGGGGAGTTAGGATTCATCTGTAGAGCTGTAGTCCCAGGGAGCTAGGATTCATCTGTAGAGCTGTAGTCCCGGGAACTAGGATTCATCCATAGAGCTGTAGTCCTGGGGAGCTAGGATTCATCTGTAGAGCTGTAGTTCCGGGAGCTAGGATTCATCCATAGAGCTGTAGTCCCGGGGAGCTAGGATTCATCTGTAGAGCTGTAGTCCCGGGAGCTAGGATTCATCTGTAGAGCTGTAGTCCCAGGGAGCTAGGATTCATCTGTAGAGCTGTAGTCCCGGGGAGCTAGGATTCATCTGTAGAGTTGTAGTCCCGGGGAGCTAGGATTCATCTGTAGAGCTGTAGTTCCGGGAGCTAGGATTCATCCATAGAGCTGTAGTCCCGGGGAGCTAGGATTCATCTGTAGAGCTGTAGTCCCGGGAGCTAGGATTCATCTGTAGAGCTGTAGTCCCAGGGAGCTAGGATTCATCTGTAGAGCTGTAGTCCCGGGGAGCTAGGATTCATCTGTAGAGCTGTAGTCCCGGGGAGCTAGGATTCATCTGTAGAGCTGTAGTCCCGGGGGGGCTAGGATTCATCTGTAGAGCTGTAGTCCCAGAGAGCTAGGATTCATCTGTAGAGCTGTAGTCCCGGGGAGCTAGGATTAATCCATAGAGCTGTAGTCCCGGGGAGCTAGGATTCATCTGTAGAGCTGTAGTCCCGGGGAGCTAGGATTGATCCGTAGAGCTGTAGTCCCGGGGAGCTAGGATTCATCTGTAGAGCTGTAGTCCCGGGGAGCTAGGATTCATCTGTAGAGCTGTAGTCCCGGGGGGCTAGGATTCATCCGTAGAGCTGTAGTCCCGGGGGGGGCTAGGATTCATCTGTAGAGCTGTAGTCCTGGGGAGCTAGGATTCATCTGTAGAGCTGTAGTCCCGGGGAGCTAGGATTCATCTGTAGAGCTGTAGTCCTGGGGAGCCAGGATTCATCTGTAGAGCTGTAGTCCCGGGGAGCTAGGATTCATCTGTAGAGCTGTAGTCCTGGGGAGCTAGGATTCATCTGTAGAGCTGTAGTCCCGGGGAGCTAGGATTCATCCATAGAGCTGTAGTCCCGGGGGGGCTAGGATTCATCTGTAGAGCTGTAGTCCCAGGGAGCTAGGATTCATCTGTAGAGCTGTAGTCCCGGGGGGCTAGGATTCATCCATAGAGCTGTAGTCCCGGGGGGCTAGGATTCATCTGTAGAGCTGTAGTCCTGGGGAGCTAGGATTCATCTGTAGAGCTGTAGTCCCGGGGAGCTAGGATTCATCTGTAGAGCTGTAGTCCCGGGGAGCTAGGATTCATCTGTAGAGCTGTAGTCCCGGGGAGCTAGGATTCATCTGTAGAGCTGTAGTCCCGGGGAGCTAGGATTCATCCATAGAGCTGTAGTCCTGAGGTGCTAGGATTCATCCATAGAGATGTAGTCCCGGGGAGTTAGGATTCATCTGTAGAGCTGTAGTCCCAGGGAGCTAGGATTCATCTGTAGAGCTGTAGTCCCGGGAACTAGGATTCATCCATAGAGCTGTAGTCCCGGGGAGCTAGGATTCATCCATAGAGCTGTAGTCCTGGGGGGGCTAGGATTCATCTGTA
Organism: Rana muscosa; assembly: GCA_029206835.1. Lineage (NCBI taxonomy): Eukaryota > Metazoa > Chordata > Amphibia > Anura > Ranidae > Rana > Rana muscosa. Next base: position 326,473,515 of record CM055123.1, on the reverse strand, counting down.
GAGCTGTAGTCCCAGGGAGCTAGGATTCATCTGTAGAGCTGTAGTCCCGGGGGGGCTAGGATTCATCCATAGAGCTGTAGTCCCGGGGGGCTAGGATTCATCTGTAGAGCTGTAGTCCTGGGGAGCTAGGATTCATCTGTAGAGCTGTAGTCCCGGGGAGCTAGGATTCATCTGTAGAGCTGTAGTCCCGGGGAGCTAGGATTCATCTGTAGAGCTGTAGTCCCGGGGAGCTAGGATTCATCTGTAGAGCTGTAGTCCCGGGGAGCTAGGATTCATCTGTAGAGCTGTAGTCCCGGGGAGCTCAGATTCATCCATAGAGCTGTAGTCCCGGGGAGCTAGGATTCATCCATAGAGCTGTAGTCCCGGGGAGCTAGGATTCATCTGTAGAGCTGTAGTCCCGGGGAGCTAGGATTCATCCATAGAGCTGTAGTCCCGGGGAGCTAGAATTCATCTGTAGAGCTGTAGTCCCGGGAGCTAGGATTCATCTGTAGAGCTGTAGTCCCTGGGAGCTAGAATTCATCCATAGAGCTGTAGTCCCGGGGAGCTAGGATTCATCTGTAGAGCTGTAGTCCGGGGAGCTAGGATTCATCTGTAGAGCTGTAGTCCCGGGGAGCTAGGATTCATCTGTAGAGCTGTAGTCCTGGGGAGCTAGGATTCATCTGTAGAGCTGTAGTCCCGGGGAGCTAGGATTCATCCATAGAGCTGTAGTCCTGGGGGGGCTAGGATTCATCTGTAGAGCTGTAGTCCCAGGGAGCTAGGATTCATCTGTAGAGCTGTAGTCCCGGGGGGGCTAGGATTCATCCATAGAGCTGTAGTCCCGGGGGGCTAGGATTCATCTGTAGAGCTGTAGTCCTGGGGAGCTAGGATTCATCTGTAGAGCTGTAGTCCCGGGGAGCTAGGATTCATCTGTAGAGCTGTAGTCCCGGGGAGCTAGGATTCATCTGTAGAGCTGTAGTCCCGGGGAGCTAGGATTCATCTGTAGAGCTGTAGTCCCGGGGAGCTAGGATTCATCTGTAGAGCTGTAGTCCCGGGGAGCTCAGATTCATCCATAGAGCTGTAGTCCCGGGGAGCTAGGATTCATCCATAGAGCTGTAGTCCCGGGGAGCTAGGATTCATCTGTAGAGCTGTAGTCCCGGGGAGCTAGGATTCATCCATAGAGCTGTAGTCCCGGGGAGCTAGAATTCATCTGTAGAGCTGTAGTCCCGGGAGCTAGGATTCATCTGTAGAGCTGTAGTCCCTGGGAGCTAGAATTCATCCATAGAGCTGTAGTCCCGGGGAGCTAGGATTCATCTGTAGAGCTGTAGTCCGGGGAGCTAGGATTCATCCATAGAGCTGTAGTCCCGGGGAGCTAGGATTCATCTGTAGAGCTGTAGTCCTGGGGAGCTAGGATTCATCTGTAGAGCTGTAGTCCCGGGGAGCTAGGATTCATCCATAGAGCTGTAGTCCTGGGGGGGCTAGGATTCATCTGTAGAGCTGTAGTCCCAGGGAGCTAGGATTCATCTGTAGAGCTGTAGTCCCGGGGGGGCTAGGATTCATTCATAGAGCTGTAGTCCCGGGGGGCTAGGATTCATCTGTAGAGCTGTAGTCCTGGGGAGCTAGGATTCATCTGTAGAGCTGTAGTCCCGGGGAGCTAGGATTCATCTGTAGAGCTGTAGTCCCGGGGAGCTAGGATTCATCTGTAGAGCTGTAGTCCCGGGGAGCTAGGATTCATCTGTAGAGCTGTAGTCCCGGGGAGCTAGGATTCATCTGTAGAGCTGTAGTCCCGGGGAGCTCAGATTCATCCATAGAGCTGAAGTCCCGGGGAGCTAGGATTCATCCATAGAGCTGTAGTCCCGGGGAGCTAGGATTCATCTGTAGAGCTGTAGTCCCGGGGAGCTAGGATTCATCCATAGAGCTGTAGTCCCGGGGAGCTAGAATTCATCTGTAGAGCTGTAGTCCCGGGGAGCTAGAATTCATCTGTAGAGCTGTAGTCCCGGGAGCTAGGATTCATCTGTAGAGCTGTAGTCCCTGGGAGCTAGAATTCATCCATAGAGCTGTAGTCCCGGGGAGCTAGGATTCATCTGTAGAGCTGTAGTCCGGGGAGCTAGGATTCATCCATAGAGCTGTAGTCCCGGGGAGCTAGGATTCATCTGTAGAGCTGTAGTCCTGAGGAGCTAGGATTCATCTGTAGAGCTGTAGTCCCGGGGAGCTAGGATTCATCCATGGAGCTTTAGTCCCGGGGAGCTAGGATTCATCCATAGAGCTGTAGTCCTGGGGAGCTAGGATTCATCTGTAGAGCTGTAGTCCCGGGGAGCTAGGATTCATCTATAGAGCTGTAGTCCTGGGGAGCTAGGATTCATCTGTAGAGCTGTAGTCCCGGGAGCTAGGATTCATCCATAGAGCTGTAGTCCCGGGGAGCTAGGATTCATCTGTAGAGCTGTAGTCCCGGGAGCTAGGATTCATCTGTAGAGCTGTAGTCCCGGGGAGCTAGGATTCATCTGTAGAGCTGTAGTCCCGGGGAGCTAGGATTCATCTGTAGAGCTGTAGTCCCGGGGAGCTAGGATTCATCTGTAGAGCTGTAGTCCCGGGGAGCTAGGATTCATCTGTAGAGCTGTAGTCCCGGGGAGCTAGGATTCATCCATAGAGCTGTAGTCCTGGGGTGCTAGGATTCATCCATAGAGATGTAGTCCCGGGGAGTTAGGATTCATCTGTAGAGCTGTAGTCCCAGGGAGCTAGGATTCATCTGTAGAGCTGTAGTCCCGGGAACTAGGATTCATCCATAGAGCTGTAGTCCTGGGGAGCTAGGATTCATCTGTAGAGCTGTAGTTCCGGGAGCTAGGATTCATCCATAGAGCTGTAGTCCCGGGGAGCTAGGATTCATCTGTAGAGCTGTAGTCCCGGGAGCTAGGATTCATCTGTAGAGCTGTAGTCCCAGGGAGCTAGGATTCATCTGTAGAGCTGTAGTCCCGGGGAGCTAGGATTCATCTGTAGAGCTGTAGTCCCGGGGAGCTAGGATTCATCTGTAGAGCTGTAGTCCCAGAGAGCTAGGATTCATCTGTAGAGCTGTAGTCCCGGGGAGCTAGGATTAATCCATAGAGCTGTAGTCCCGGGGAGCTAGGATTCATCTGTAGAGCTGTAGTCCCGGGGAGCTAGGATTGATCCCTAGAGCTGTAGTCCCGGGGAGCTAGGATTCATCTGTAGAGCTGTAGTCCCGGGGAGCTAGGATTCATCTGTAGAGCTGTAGTCCCGGGGGGCTAGGATTCATCCGTAGAGCTGTAGTCCCGGGGGGGGCTAGGATTCATCTGTAGAGCTGTAGTCCTGGGGAGCTAGGATTCATCTGTAGAGCTGTAGTCCCGGGGAGCTAGGATTCATCTGTAGAGCTGTAGTCCTGGGGAGCCAGGATTCATCTGTAGAGCTGTAGTCCCAGGGAGCTAGGATTCATCTGTAGAGCTGTAGTCCTGGGGAGCTAGGATTCATCTGTAGAGCTGTAGTCCCGGGGAGCTAGGATTCATCCATAGAGCTGTAGTCCCGGGGGGGGCTAGGATTCATCTGTAGAGCCGTAGTCCCAGGGAGCTAGGATTCATCTGTAGAGCTGTAGTCCCGGGGGGGGCTAGGATTCATCCATAGAGCTGTAGTCCCGGGGGGCTAGGATTCATCTGTAGAGCTGTAGTCCTGGGGAGCTAGGATTCATCTGTAGAGCTGTAGTCCCGGGGAGCTAGGATTCATCTGTAGAGCTGTAGTCCCGGGGAGCTAGGATTCATCCGTAGAGCTGTAGTCCTGGGGAGCTAGGATTCATCTGTAGAGCTGTAGTCCTGGGGAGCTAGGATTCATCTGTAGAGCTGTAGTCCCGGGGAGCTAGGATTCATCCATAGAGCTGTTGTCCCGGGGGGGGGCTAGGATTCATCTGTAGAGCTGTAGTCCCAGGGAGCTAGGATTCATCTTTAGAGCTGTAGTCCCGGGGAGCTAGGATTCATCTGTAGAGCTGTAGTCCCGGGGAGCTAGGATTCATCCATAGAGCTGTAGTCCCGGGGAGCTAGGATTCATCTGTAGAGCTGTTGTCCGGGGGGGCTAGGATTCATCTGTAGAGCTGTAGTCCCGGGGAGCTAGGATTCATCTGTAGAGCTGTAGTCCCGGGGAGCTAGGATTCATCTGTAGAGCTGTAGTCCCGGGGGGTTAGGATTCATCCATGGAGCTGTAGTCCCAGGGAGCTAGGATTCATCCATGGAGCTGTAGTCCTGAGGAGCTAGGATTCATCTGTAGAGCTGTAGTCCCGGGGAGCTAGGATTCATCCATAGAGCTGTAGTCTCGGGGAGCTAGGATTGATCCGTAGAGCTGTAGTCCCGGGGAGCTAGGATTCATCCATGGAGCTGTAGTCCTGAGGAGCTAGGATTCATCTGTAGAGCTGTAGTCCCGGGGAGCTAGGATTCATCTGTAGAGCTGTAGTACCGGGGAGCTAGGATTCATCTGTAGAGCTGTAGTCCCGGGGAGCTAGGATTCATCCATAGAGCTGTAGTCTCGGGGAACTAGGATTCATCCATGGAGCTGTAGTCCTGAGGAGCTAGGATTCATCTGTAGAGCTGTAGTCCCGGGGAGCTAGGATTCATCCATAGAGCTGTAGTCTCGGGGAGCTAGGATTCATCCATGGAGCTGTAGTCCTGAGGAGCTAGGATTCATCTGTAGAGCTGTAGTCCCGGGGAGCTAGGATTCATCCATGGAGCTGTAGTCCTGAGGAGCTAGGATTCATCTGTAGAGCTGTAGTACCGGGGAGCTAGGATTCATCTGTAGAGCTGTAGTACCGGGGAGCTAGGATTCATCCGTAGAGCTGTAGTCCTGAGGGAACTCGGATTCATCTTGGGAACCTGTTTGATAGTCTCTGATGGCGTCAAAGTGGAATTTCTTTATCCAGTTGCCTCAAAGGTTTTTTTTTTTTAATCTTATTCTAGCTCAATAGGTGTAAAATTGGTTGGACTTTGTCAGTCTTGGTCTTGCTTTGTCTGACTACTGCATGTTCTATATAATCAGAAAAATCTAAAGAGTAGACACTGTTTAGAGATAAGAACACCGACCTATCAGAGAGGCAAGGGGCCGGAACTGGGTGGTGTCTTGAAAAGAGGATGCCAATAAGATTACAAGGAGGGAGTGACCTATGTGTACCCTGACAGGCTTGCCTATAAAGACTTACAAGAAACACCAGGAGGAAGCCTAAAGAGCGGAGACAGCAGACAACGGTGAAGGAGCAAACAAGAAAACTTTGGTGGCGAGCCGGGAACATTGCAAGACTGGTAAGTAACGGCATCATAATAACAAGAGACTTAGAAAATGGAAACGATGTCTATGATTTATTGCATCACCATTGCAAAAAAATATATAATATTAATAATAATCATAATAATAATAATAATAATAATAAATGTTGTTATTATTATTATTATTTTTATTATTATTATGCAACTTTGTTGTTGTTTTTATTAATCAGAACACCCAAAAATGATTATTACATTTTTTCAGGAATTCTGGGAAACCATTTGATTTATCTCCTAGCTTCGTATGGCTCCTCTCACTGCGTTTATCTTTTCTAAATGCGGGAGAAGTGATCTGAGAAGTACAAACACCATTCAAACTGGCAATGTCAGATCTGCACATTATTTTAATTTGATTAATTGCCATTGATTTATATTTCATTAATTATTCAATTATTAATATTTAAACGCTAAATAACCTTTCTTCCCTCCGCGTGAAAGCTGAACAGCGCAACATTCTTCATTTCTCAGTCAGTGTAGAATTCTCCAAGTCCTTATTACTTGAAATGAAAACTGTACAGAAATGGATTTAGTCGTGTTCTGTCTTGAAGATAATTGTAGGTTTTGTAGTTCCACAGCGGGTCCTAAATTTTAAGCGCGGGAGCGCCAAACCATTCCCCGTGGGCCACATGCGGCACACTGATGTTCATAGTCTCTGCTCCCTCTGATGTAACAGGGACTTTGATGGGGACCCTGATCCTAAGGAATTACTTTTATGGGGACCCTGATCCTAAGAGCAAGTCTGATGTGGACTCTGATGTAAAGGGGGCTGCAATGGGAACCCTGATATATGGGGGACTCTGATGGGGACCATGATGTAAGGGGGGCTGTGAGTAAGGGTGGCTGTAATGGGAACCCTGATATATGGGGGACTCTGATGGGGACCATGCTGTAAGGGGGGCTGTGAGTAAGGGTGGCTGTGATGGGAACCCTGATATATGGGGGGCTCTGATGGGGACCATGCTGTAAGGGGGGCTGTGAGTAAGGGTGGCTGTGATGGGAACCCTGATATATGGGGGGCTCTGATGGGGACCATGATGTAAAGGGGGCTGTGAGTAAGGGTGGCTGTGATGGGAACCCTCATATATGGGGGGCTCTGATGGGGACCATGATGTAAAGGGGGCTGTGATGGGAACCCTGATATATGGGGGGCTCTGATGGGGACCATGATGTAAGGGGGACTGTGAGTAAGGGTGGCTGTGATGGGAACCCTCATATATGGGGGGCTCTGATGGGGACCATGATGTAAAGGGGGCTGTGATGGGAACCCTGATATATGGGGGGCTCTGATGGGGACCATGATGTAAGGGGGACTGTGAGTAAGGGTGGCTGTGATGGGAACCTTGATATATGGGGGGCTCTAACGGGGACCATGATGTAAGGGGGGCTGTGAGTAAGGGTGGCTGTGATGGGAACCCTGATATATGGGGGGCTCTGAAGGGGACCATGATGTAAGAGGGGTTGTGAGTAAATGTGGCTGCGATGGGAACCCTGATATATGGGGGGCTCTCATGGGGACCATGCTGTAAGCGGGGCTGTGAGTAAGGGTGGCTGTGATGGGAACATTGATATATGGGGGGCTCTGATGGGGACCATGATGTAAGGGGGGCTGTGAGTAAGGGTGGCTGTGATGGGAACCCTGATATATGGAGGGCTCTGATGGGGACCATGATGTAAGGGGGCTGTGAGTACGGGTGGCTGTGATGGAAATCCTGATATAAGGGGGACCCTAATGGGAACCCTGCTGATAAGGGGGACTTTGATGGGGACCCTAACGGGACTTTAATGGCCCAAATGACAATACGTCAAAATAAAGCATGAAAAAGTTTTACAAAATTGATTGAAATATAAAATAATGAAAGTGGCTGGTAACGTGAAAAGTCATCATGAATACATGGAAAACATCCCCGAGGTGTGGTCTGCTGCATGTTCTGCCATGGTGACTCCCATCACGGTAGTCCTGTGACCGCTTCAGAGCCTCCATGTTCCTTTGTTTTCCATGTATTCATGATGACTTTTGATGTTACCAGCCAATTTCATTATTTTATATTTCAATCAATTTTGTATCACTTTTTCATGCTTTATTTTGATGTTATTGTCATTTGGGGCCATTAAAGTCCCATTAGGGGGAGTTTTCTCAATTATCTACATTTTATTTGGGTACAGCGTCGCACGACCGCGCAATTGTCAGTTAAAGTAATGCAGTGCCGTATCACAAAAAGTGGCCTGGTCATTAAGGGGGGGGGGGATAAATCTCCTGGAGGAGAAGTGTATACAGCTTGGTGGAATATAAGAAGGAATGATACAATTCTGACATTGTTCAATTTTCTACACAGAAAGGAAAAAAACAGAGGGCGCCCGAGGGGCCAAGAGGGGTGAGAATGGAAGGGAGTGAGAAAGTGAAACAGTAACGAGGCTCGCCTCTTGAGGGAGAAGGTTGGTGGGGGGGGGGAAGAAAAGGGGGGGGGAGACAAAGATGGGACAAGAAGTAAAATGATTGGGATCTGAGATAGTCCAACCCCAGACCTTCACAGAGCAGGGAGCGGGGCCAACGACCCCGGGTCCAAGGCCGCCCTTACCCAAGCAATTCTTGGTATCTACAGAAGTATTTGGAGTCGTTATAATAATATATTTTTTTTATTAGAATCCTTTTTTTTTAAATCCTGAAGAAGAATCTCTCTGTCAGGAGAGAAGAAGGAAGCCGTCCCAATGGATGTGTATGAAATGTTCTGGGGAATAATTAATATACAATTTAGGGATGGTTCGCTAAGGCCGGGATCACACCTCTGCAGGGTGCAGGTTGCATATTCCGGGTGCATTTTGCATTTTTCAATACACATTTTTGATATCATTGAAGTCTATGGAAACAAAAAACAGAAAAAGTCCCCGGCCCCTTCCATAAAATGCACAGATGTGACCAACATCCATAGGAAACCACCATAGAAAAGGAAGGCCTGGGGCTGCCCCGAGCATGCTCCTAGCAAGACCTGGGGGATTTGTTTGAACTCTCTCGGTACCCAAGAATTTAGGCAGATATAAATTAAAAATAGAATTTATTAATAGAAAAGCCTAGTTAAAAACAGTAGAGTGAAGAACATATTGAGAGTACAATCAATAATTACAACCATGAAAAATGTTTTGAAGTTGCAGAGGGGGTGTTGATGACCCCTGATGTGGACATGGGGCACCAGATATGAGTCTTGGTGACAATTCTCTACATGTTTCGCAGCATATGCTGCTTCTTCAGGAGAAGCCAATCGTTGTTATCTATGAGGTAAATCATATTCATGATTTCACATTCAAATAATCATAACCAAAAAATAAAATAATAATAAATGATTACATTTGAATTTTTAATAACTAATGTAAAATTATCATACATTTTTGGGGAGAATCATACATCGCTTACCCGGAGAAGCTACAGCCACTGAAAAGCACAGTAGAGGCACCCAAAGGTAATAATAATAATAATAATACATTTTATTTATAACGCCCTTTACATCAAAAGATCTCAAAGTGCTACAAAAGAAAATAAAAACAATTTATATAATAAAACGAACATCTAAAAAGAACAAAAGGTTTTACTAAAAAGACATGTCTTAAGACCTTTTTTTAAAACAATCAACAAAATGAGGAGCCATCAAAGTGTCAGGTAGGGCATTCCACAGGCATGGAGCGGCTGCACAAAACGCCCCGTCTCCCATTGTCCTAAGTCTTGTCATCGGTGTATGAAGAAGATTTGATTGAGTGGAGCGGAGGGAACGTGTTGTGTTGTGTGGTTTAAGAAGTTCTTTAGGGTAGGAAGGGGCATGTCCATGGATGCAATGATGGGCAAGAAGGGAACTTTGTACTCTATCCTGGCAGAGAAAGGAAGCCAGTGAAGTGAATGAAGAATAGGAGTAATATGCTTGTGATTCCGCACTCTCATCAGGATCCTTGCTGCAGAGTTTTGGATGTACTGAAGCCTCTGAAAACTTTTTCTTGGAATCCCGATGAGAAGTGCGTTGCAATAATCCAGTCTGGAGGAGACAAAGGCATGAACCAGCTTTTCGGCATCAGAGAGGGAAAGAATGGAACAAAGTTTTGAAATATTACGGAGGTGGTAGAATGGTAGGTAACCCCCCCCCCCCCCCCCCCACGGCGGACACGGGAGGTACCAGGGAACGCTGGGTACTAGACTTTAAACGTTATCGGATAATATCATTTGCAATCCATAATGGAAGATGACTGAAAATCTATGAAAGATATAAGAAGTGCGGGTGGAAAGATGAGAATAGAACGGAAGAATGGAGAAAAAAAATAGCCAAGAGAAGGAAAAAGGAGGGGGGAGGAAGGAGAGGGGGGGGGAGAAGAATTGAATAGGGAAGGAAGAGGAAAAGAAAGGGAAACCATGTTCAATGGACTGTAGGGTGTTACATGGACTGTAGGGTGTTACATGGACTGTAGGGTGTTACATGGACTGTAGTGTGTTACATGGACTGTAGGGTGTTACATGGACTGTGGTGTGTTACATGGACTGTAGTGTGTTACATGGACTGTAGGATGTTATATGGACTGTAGTGTGTTACATGGACTGTGGTGTGTTATATGGACTGTAGGGTGTTACATGGACTGTAGGGTGTTACATGGACTGTAGTGTGTTACATGGACTGTAGTGTGTTACATGGACTGTAGGATGTTATATGGACTGTAGTGTGTTACATGGACTGTGGTGTGTTATATGGACTGTAGGGTGTTACATGGACTGTAGGGTGTTACATGGACTGTGGTGTGTTACATGGACTGTAGGGTGTTACATGGACTGTAGGGTGTTATATGGACTGTAGTGTGTTACATGGACTGTGGTGTATTACATGAATGGGGGGGGGGGGGAATGGCCGCTGTACATCCGCTTTTCCAACAAGAATATTATATAAAAAAAAAGTTTGTTGTATATATTTTCTTTATATAGTATTCTTGCTGTTAATGTCAGGAGACTCTCATCTTGAAGCACCAATGGGTAAGATGGTTAGAAATAGCTAGATGGTTAGATGGTTAGAAAGCCAAGATGCTCCAAGTAGTGGAAACCTGAGAATGCTGGTCACAAGGGTTCAGACCAGGGGAAGACATATTCATATGTCCCTTCACTGCTGATGGCTCGGAGCGCCAACATGTAACAAGGTTTAACAGAACCATCTTGCAGCTCAAAGGCCACCGGAGCTTTGAGAAGCCATTTGTTTTCTCCATACCCATTGCGGCACACCTTCAGATTCCCAGAGCTTTTCCGGGAGGGTTTAGACCTGTTGGTGTGGACTGGCATTGACAATGCATTGAAAAGTTTGGAGGTCTGAAGCCAATCTAATTTGAAACAAAGAAAGTCAAGCTGTTTGGCTGGAAACTTCAGAATGCTCATCACAAGGGTTCAGACTAGGGGAAGATCTAACCGACTAGCAGGGTGGGTGTGTTGAGTTGGAGAGATTCTTAGGCTTGCCTCCATTATGGGTCTTGGGATCACCCAAAAAGGTTTTCCACCCCTGGAAGGGGTAAGATTTTCATGTGTTCTCCCACCGCTGATGGTCAGGCGACTCTCAACTTGGAGCACTGTTGGGTGAAATGGTTAATCTGCATTAACACAAAGAAAGCCAAGCCGCTCGAAGGAGTGGAAACCTAAGAATCACAAGGGTTCAGACCAGGGAAGATCTAACTGATTAGCAGGGTGTGTGCGTGTTGAGTTGGAGGGAGAATTTTGTAGGCTTGCCCCTATGATGGGTCTTTGGGACAACAAAAACAATTTCCACTCCTAGAAAACCAGCACCAATGGGTAGGGTGGTATTCTACAATAAACCAAAGAAAGCCAAGCTGCTCTAAGGTGTGGTAACCTCAGGGTGCTCATCTGCAGGTTTCGGAGCTGGGGAAGACCTAGCCTATCAGCCGGGTGTGTGTGTTGGGTTGGGTTGGGGTGGGAATGTCTATCTCTCTGGCATCACTGAGGCCCGTCCACTGCCTGAGATGATCCAAACAGCCTTTAGCAAATCAACCCCCCATGTCTTGGGTTTTGGCACTCTCTGGGGTTGATTTGCTAAAGGCAAATAGTCTGTTCATGAAGTGAAACTCTTCTGACTTCCACCATCCAATTATGTGCAGAGAAAAATGCTGCTTTTGTTATTTTCCTTGCACGTGATTGGGTATTCTTTGCAAAGTAAAACATCAGCACATTTACTAAGCTTTGAGGGAAATTCCTTTGCAAAGTAAACAGCCGTTAGTAAATCAGCCCCTGTATGTCACCTTCCTCTTTGTATCACTTTGTGAAAACCTAGTTGTCACGGAGAGAGGCCTCTGGTTGGTTCCCTACACTGTCAAAATTGTGCTAAGTATTTCCCCAAGTGACTAAATCTGAAGATGACTCCATAGCAGAAGAACATGATACCTGCGGGTTTACCAGAGTCCGAGAATTACACACGGGGACACCCACCCAACAGTCACAAGAGAACTTCATACACTAATTCCGATACGTGGTTCCAGTGAAAGAGAATTCAAATTCTAATTATTCTTTTTATAGATTCTAAATACAAACTGCTACAAATTTTATGTCTTCAACAAATTGTTCAAGAGATAGAAGCATAGGGAGGAAATTAAAAAAAATTGGCGCTCACCCTAAAACCCAACCCAAATATATGAATGACATTAAATGATGTATACAACACACAGCACTGGCCAAAAAAATAACAAAAAAAAAAACGAAAATAAATAAATAAATTACATTTTTGCAATACAAATAATCTATGCAAATAAGAAATGCAATAAATCTATACTTGCATCAATAAGTATATAGAAATAATAAGTATAATATAAAACTAATAATAATATAATATAATATAGGATAAATAATAAATAATATTATAATATGATATTATAATATGATTCTTATAATTAAAACCATAATACTTTATATTTATATTAATAATTTATGCACGTTTATTAATTTGCACTGCAGGTTTGTCATGAATTTGTAGTTTTTATATATTTATTGATGTACTATATCAGTACACTTTTTTTATTTGTAAAGATTATTTATTTTTTTACACATTTATTTTTTGGGTAGAGCTGTAAAGAGACCCCACAAATAGCCTCGTTTCCCTGGAACTACAGTAACATATTGTGGTCAGGCTAGATGAGCTAATAATTGAATTATGGGTGGACGATGGAGTTATACAAGACATCCAGAACCAGGAGCCACTAAAATAATGAAATCCCATTTTATATCGAGCAAGTTTCTGCACCACACATAGATTTGAACATTATATAAAAGAAGAAAAAGGAGATAAGCAGGAATCACCACGGGGTATTTAAGATTTTTTTTTAATTAATTTAAAATGAACTTTTATTAATTGTATCAAATTGCAAACACAGAAAATTAGTAGCACACTTCCCTCCCCATAAATCTCATATCTTATTTATAGTGTGTTTTACCTTATTATACATTTTATGGGAAATACATAATGAGAAAATATATTCCATTGGTTACATTTATTAATTTATTAATTTAGCATTTTCTAAAATTGTTACATTGTATCTCTTGTTACAAAGATGTATGTAAAGAACATTTGTTGTTCAATTCGCACAGAATGAATGTACATGCAGATTCGCCGGATAATGGGCTTTGTACATTTTTTATATATAGACCTCTCTATGGAAAGACTGGCCTGATGTACATATTTGGATAAAGGAGACACTCTTTTTTGTGTTCGCAATTTGACATATTTGAAAAAAAAAATATTTTTCAGGAAATATAAAGAATTAGTTTCAGATTATCTCCTATTTCTTCTTTATACAACTTGTGAATGATGAGGAGCTGACTCTGCACTCTAATTTATATTTTTACTTTATCTACTAATATTATGTTTAATTCATTTATACTTTATTTATTTACAAATTTTCATTTTAAGGACTCTGGTGGAGTAATTTCCTTCCTGTAGTTTCCTCTCCACACCGTTTTGGTGTCTCACTCCTTTTGCTGCAGTGAAGTGAGTCTCGTTTTTCTTATTGCATGACTCTTTATAAAAATTGAACAAATGACTATTCATTCATGTTATCCTAATTGCATGGCAGTAGATTCTAGCTATGGCAGCTGTGACATGTCCTGCAGGCCCACACAAGCCAAATAGGCCCCTAAATCTATGGGGCGGACTATGGAGGGGGCCACTGTCCTCGTTTTTCCTCTGTGATATCTGCGCCTGCAGCCTTTTATTTTTATTACAGAAATGTCCTTTTATGTAGTGAATACAAAGAGAGAAGATAATTCCATCGCTAGCAAAACGCCGGTGTCAGCTTTATTTTGTAAAAGGATTAGTGACAGGCAGAACTATTTGGACAGATCCTTCCACGGAATTTTTGTTTTTGTTTAAACTTTGGTGCAAATCAGTAATCCAGAAAGCTTAAATCAACATTTCAAGGACAAAGCTCTCATCAGCAGCCCCCTTCTCTTATTCCCCCCCCCCCAAAAAAAATAAAATAAATATATATATATATATATATATATATATATATATATTTTTTTTTATATATAAAAAGAATGAAATATAGTTCAAAGGAATATAATATTATAAATAAATATATATATATTTTTTAACAAGAATATATAATAATAATAATAATATATATATATATATATATATATATATATATATATATATATATATATATATACACATACACATATTGTATATTAAACAAGTATAAAATATAGTTTAAAAGAATATAATATATATATATATATATATACACACACTGTAAGTAAAAAAATATATATTTTATTCTTGTTTAATATACAGTATGTGTGTGTATATATATATATATATATTTTACATTGTACTCACCCTTCTATGATTGGGACATTTTATGCATTTATATTCTTAATAGAAGACATGAAGTATTTTATAATAAAAAATATATTACCGTATATACTCGAGTATAAGCCGAGGCACCTAATATTACTACAAAAAACTGGGAAAACGTATTGACTCGAGTATAAGTCGAGGGTGAGAACGCAGCAGCTACTGTAAGCGGAAAAGAGGGTCCACAATGCCCATCTGCAGCCTCACTGTGTCCATCTGCAGCTTCACTGTGCCCATCTGCAGCTTCACTGTGTCATACCTGATCAGCCCGTGTCATGCATTGCAGTCAGACGGCGGCCATCCAGTGTACAAAAGCCGCGCCTCCTCCTCGTCCTCGTCCGTGATAGGGGGGGGGGACACTCAGTTTCCCAGCAGTGAGTCAGTGTTCAGTGTTCCCCTATCACGGACGAGGACGAGGAGGAGGCGCGGATTTTGTACACTGGATGGCCGCCGTCTGACTGCAATGCATGACACGGCTCATCAGGTATGAAGATGGACACAGACTCGAGTATAAGCCGGGGGGGGGGCGTTTTCTGCACAAACAAATGTGCTGAAAAACTCGGCTTATTCTCCAGTACAGGGCCGTTTGAAGGAATTTGGGGGCCCCAAGCACCAATTTTAAAGTTGAGAAGTGGGGGGGGGGGGGGGGGTTGCTGCCACGTGGGACATTGGCATTTTTTTCTGGGGGTGGGAGCTACCGTGAGACAACAAGTACACCAAGTTGTTGAGCGGGGGGGGGGGGGGCATTGACGCCGTTCTCGGAGGGGGGGTAGGAAACTTTTACAGTGGATATGCGGGGGAGGGGGGAATGTCTTACCTCCTCCACCCGTGCTGCCTCCGCGAGTCCTCTGGCTCCTCTTTCTGCTGTGCTGCCCTCTGCTGGGGCCCCAGGACAAGTCGGGGCCCCAAGTGGCTGCTTGGTTTGCCTGTCCTGTTCCGACGCCCCTGCTCGAGTATATACGGTATTTCTTAGGTAGTGACAAACTACTCTAGCTCAGTGTTGCAGCCTGCGTTTTGTTTTTTCTTTTTTATTATTATTATTATTATTATTAGAGGCAGAGGAAACCATTTTTTATTTTAATTTGTATTTTGATCGCACTTCTATCCCCGGGGACTCTTTGTTTGTTATCGCAGTCATGTGACGTGCACATGGATAGTAAAGTGCAGTTACTTGGAATAGATTGATTTTCTTGTGCCTTTAACTGATCCTGAGCTTTACCCATGCCAGCTTTCAGCAGCACGGCGGGTCGGCATTTTGAGGATTAAAATAGGGGGCGAGGGGGGGCTTCCTCACCATCTGTAAAAATGCCTCTGAAAAGTGACCAAGGATCACTTTACTGAGGCAATTCACAGACAGTTGGAAGGCCCCCCTCACCACCTATTTTAACCCACAAAATGCCGACTCACCATGCTGTAGTTTCAGGGCAGTTGCTGCACCATGGGTCTCATTCAGCAGTGGTGCTGCCCAGGGCTGATAAGGCAGTACAGCCAGTCATGTTGTACTGACTGGACCCAGGCCCCATCAGCTAAACAAAGGGGGCCCAGGCCCAATCAGCTTAACAAGGGGGGCCCAGGCCCCATCAGCTAAACAAAGGGGGCCCAGGCCCAATCAGCTTAACAAGGGGGGCCCAGGCCCCATCAGCTAAACAAGGGGGGCCCAGGCCCCATCAGCTAAACAAGGGGGGCCCAGGCCCCATCAGCTAAACAAGGGGGGCCCAGGCCCAATCAGCTTAACAAGGGGGGCCCAGGCCCCATCAGCTAAACAAGGGGGGCCCAGACCCCATCAGCTAAACAAGGGGGGCCCAGGCCCAATCAGCTTAACAAGGGGGGCCCAGGCCCCATCAGCTAAACAAGGGGGGCCCAGGCCCCATCAGCTAAACAAGGGGGGCCCAGGCCCCATCAGCTAAACAAGGGGGGCCCAGGCCCCATTAGCTAAACAAGGGGGGCCCAGGCCCCATTAGCTAAACAAGGGGGGCCCAGGCCCCATTAGCTAAACAAGGGGGGCCCAGGCCCCATCAGCTAAACAAGGTGGGCCCAGGCCTCATTAGCTAAACAAAGGGGGCCCAGACCCCATCAGCTAAACAAGGTGGGCCCAGGCCCTATTAGCTAAACAAGGGGGCTCAGACCCCATCAGCTAAACAAGGGGGGCCCAGGCCCCATTAGCTAAACAAGGGGGGCCCAGGCCCCATTAGCTAAACAAGGGGGGCCCAGGCCCCATCAGCTAAACAAGGTGGGCCCAGGCCTCATTAGCTAAACAAAGGGGGCCCAGACCCCATCAGCTAAACAAGGTGGGCCCAGGCCCTATTAGCTAAACAAGGGGGCTCAGACCCCATCAGCTAAACAAGGGGGGCCCAGGCCCCATTAGCTAAACAAGGGGGGCCCAGGCCCCATTAGCTAAACAAGGGGGGCCCAGGCCCCATTGGCTAAACAAGGGGGGCCCAGGCCCCATCAGCTAAACAAGGTGGGCCCAGGCCTCATTAGCTAAACAAGGTGGGCCCAGGCCTCATTAGCTAAACAAAGGGGGCCCAGACCCCATCAGCTAAACAAGGTGGGCCCAGGCCCTATTAGCTAAACAAGGGGGCTCAGACCCCATCAGCTAAACAAGGGGGGCCCAGGCCCTATCAGCTAAACAAGGGGGGCCCAGGCCCCATCAGCTAAACAAGGGGGGCCCAGGCCCCATTAGCTAAACAAGGGGGGCCCAGACCCCATCAGCTAAACAAGGGGGGCCCAGACCCCATCAGCTAAGCAAGGGGGGCCCAAAACCAGCTAAAGGGGGGGGCCCAGGCCCCATCAGCTACACAGGGGGGCCTGGGGCAGCTTTATTGTTCCTTTTTTGCCCAAATAAATAAATCGATTTTACTAGACCCCACCACAGGGGGGCTTTGCGGCACGGCATGCCTCTGCAGCTCAATCACATAATTTTACCACCACACAACCTCAAGCTCTTTGTTAGGACAGGCAGTGCGCACATCTAGTTAACAAATGATAATGAGATCTGCCAGCACAGTACTGGACTGTTTAATTATAGCCAACACAACTCTCCAGCCTCCTCAATAAACATTGCATAGAATGCAGGATTTTTCTGAATAAATCTTTTTCCTGCTCTCCACCAATGTAATGTATGTGTGTGGTGGCAAAGAAGGGGGGCTTAAATACCCACATCACATATACTGCATACATTCCATGGGGGGCCAAGGGCTCTGTGCTGACAGCCCGCTCATAGAGCGCTCCCAGCACAGGGATCGAGCTCTCAAAGACTACTCCGGTCTTTAGTAATGATCAGGAGCCAGAGGGACCTGCTTCTGATCATGTGACCACTGTGACGGCCAATCACAATGGTCAGGTGACCGGGCAGCCCTACCAGACCCCCTCGGGTGTAAGGACCCTGTTATAGCACAGCCAATCACAGTGGTCAGGTGACCGGGCAGGCCCCACCCCCCCAGGTGTAAGGACCCTGTTATAGCACAGCCAATCACAGTGGTCAGGTGACCGGGCAGGCCCCACCCCCCCCAGGTGTAAGGACCCTGTTATAGCAAAGCCAATCACAGTGGTCAGGTGACCGGGCAGGCCCCACCCCCCCCCAGGTGTAAGGACCCTGTTATAACACAGCCAATCACAGTGGTCAGGTGACCGGGCAGGCCCCACCCCCCCCAGGTGTAAGGACCCTGTTATAGCAAAGCCAATCACAGTGGTCAGGTGACCGGGCAGGCCCCACCCCCCCCCAGGTGTAAGGACCCTGTTATAACACAGCCAATCACAGTGGTCAGGTGACCGGGCAGGCCCCCCCAGGTGTAAGGACCCTGTTATAACACAGCCAATCACAGTGGTCAGGTGACCGGGCAGGCCCCACCCCCTAGGTGTAAGGACCCTGTTATAGCACAGCCAATCACAGTGGTCAGGTGACCGGGCAGGCCCCACCCCCAGGTGTAAGGACCCTGTTATAGCACAGCCAATCACAGTGGTCAGGTGACCGGGCAGGCCCCACCCCCTAGGTGTAAGGACCCTGTTATAGCACAGCCAATCACAGTGGTCAGGTGACCGGGCAGGCCCCACCCCCAGGTGTAAGGACCCTGTTATAGCAAAGCCAATCACAGTGGTCAGGTGACCGGGCAGGCCCCACCCCCCAGGTGTAAGGACCCTGTTATAACACAGCCAATCACAGTGGTCAGGTGACCGGGCAGGCCCCCCCCCAGGTGTAAGGACCCTGTTATAACACAGCCAATCACAGTGGTCAGGTGACCGGGCAGGCCCCACCCCCCAGGTGTAAGGACCCTGTTATAACACAGCCAATCACAGTGGTCAGGTGACCGGGCAGGCCCCACCCCCCAGGTGTAAGGACCCTGTTATAGCGATGACGGGGCTGGGCGGGAAGGGGTTAGAAATGTTTCAATGTTTGTTTCTCTGCTCTGAGAATGGAAACAATGTAACAAATAGAAAGTAAATGTTCTCCTCATTCAGCTGTAGAAGTGGAAATACAAGAAGATAAATGAGCAACAGTGACTCTTCAGATCCATGATGGGAGATGTGATTGGCCCCTGGGGGCCCGGGGTCCTGTATCCTCTTGTATCAATGTAACATAAGCTGGCAGCTCCACTTATCCTTCCAGAGGAAAACCCCCCAAATGACTCCTCTGATCCTCCAATGACTTCTCACTGAGACAGAAAGTGACACGGCTCGCCAATATTGTGATCAGTGAACTGAAAGTGCGAACGCAGCGAGAACCGTTCCCGCCAGAGGAAACCGCGTCTAATACTGCGACCGTCTATTCTTCTCATATCCAAATACGTCACTACAAAAGAAATTCTAACAAACACGGAGCTGTATACAGAGAATATATAACAACACTAAGCTGTATACAGAGAATATATAACAACACTGAGCTGTATACAGAGAATATATAACGCTGAGCTGTATACAGAGAATATATAATGCCGAGCTGTATACAGAGAATATATAACACTGAGCTGTATACAGAGAATAGATAACACTGAGCTGTATACAGAGAATATATAACGCCGAGCTGTATACAGAGAATATATAACACTGAGCTGTATACAGAGAATATATAACGCCGAGCTGTATACAGAGAATATATAACACTGAGCTGTATACAGAGAATATATAACGCTGAGCTGTATACAGAGAATATATAACGCCGAGCTGTATACAGAGAATAGATAACACTGAGCTGTATACAGAGAATATATAACACTGAGCTGTATACAGAGAATATATAACGCTGAGCTGTATACAGAGAATATATAACACTGAGCTGTATACAGAGAATATATAACACTGAGCTGTATACAGAGAATATATAACGCTGAACTGTATACAGAGAATATATAACGCTGAGCTGTATACAGAGAATATATAACGCTGAGCTGTATACAGAGAATATATAACGCTGAGCTGTATACAGAGAATATATAACACTGAGCTGTATACAGAGAATATATAACGCCGAGCTGTATACAGAGAATAGATAACACTGAGCTGTATACAGAGAATATATAACACTGAGCTGTATACAGAGAATATATAACGCTGAGCTGTATACAGAGAATATATAACACTGAGCTGTATACAGAGAATATATAACACTGAGCTGTATACAGAGAATATATAACGCTGAGCTGTATACAGAGAATATATAACGCTGAGCTGTATACAGAGAATATATAACACTGAGCTGTATACAGAGAATATATAACACTGAGCTGTATACAGAGAATATATAACACTGAGCTGTATACAGAAAATATGAGCTGTATACAGAGAATATATAACACTGAGCTGTATACAGAGAATATATAACACTGAGCTGTATACAGAGAATATATAACGCTGAGCTGTATACAGAGAATATATAACGCCGAGCTGTATACAGAGAATATATAATGCCGAGCTGTATACAGAGAATATATAACAATGAGCTGTATACAGAGAATATATAACAACACTGAGCTGTATACAGAGAATATATAACACTGAGCTGTATACAGAGAATATATAACAACACTGAGCTGTATACAGAGAATATATAATGCTGAGCTGTATACAGAGAATATATAACGCCGAGCTGTATACAGAGAATATATAACGCCAAGCTGTATACAGAGAATATATAACACTGAGCTGTATACAGAGGATATATAACACTGAGCTGTATACAGAGAATATATAACACTGAGCTGTATACAGAGAATATATAACACTGAGCTGTATACAGAGAATATATAACACTGAGCTGTATACAGAGAATATATAATGCCGAGCTGTATACAGAGAATATATAACAATGAGCTGTATACAGAGAATATATAACACAGAGCTGTATACAGAGAATATATAACGCCGAGCTGTATACAGAGAATATATAACGCTGAGCTGTATACAGAGAATATATAACACTTAGCTGTATACAGAGAATATATAACACTGAGCTGTATACAGAGAATATATAACAACACTGAGCTGTATACAGAGAATATTTAACACTGAGCTGTATACAGAGAATATATAACAACACTGAGCTGTATACAGAGAATATATAACACTGAGCTGTATACAGAGAATATATAACAACACTGAGCTGTATACAGAGAATATATAACAACACTGAGCTGTATACAGAGAATATATAACACTGAGCTGTATACAGAGAATATATAACAACACTGAGCTGTATACAGAGAATATATAACACCGAGCTGTATACAGAGAATATATAACGCCGAGCTGTATACAGAGAATATATAACGCCGAGCTGTATACAGAGAATATATAACGCTGAGCTGTATACAGAGAATATATAACACTGAGCTGTATACAGAGAATATATAACATTGAGCTGTATACAGAGAATATATAACACTGAGCTGTATACAGAGAATATATAACAACACTGAGCTGTATACGGAGAATATATAACACTGAGCTATATACAGAGAATATATAACACCGAGCTGTATACAGAGATTATATAACGCCGAGCTGTATACAGAGAATATATAACGCCGAGCTGTATACAGAGAATATATAACGCTGAGCTGTATACAGAGAATATATAACGCTGAGCTGTATACAGAGAATATATAACACTGAGCTGTATACAGAAAATATATAAGGCCAAGCTGTATACAGAGAATATATAACGCCGAGCTGTATACAGAGAATATATAACGCTGAGCTGTATACAGAGAATATATAACGCCGAGCTGTATACAGAGAATATATAACGCTGAGCTGTATACAGAGAATATATAACGCTGAGCTGTATACAGAGAATATGTGATACTTCTGTGTATTATATCTGGACTGATAACATTCATAAAAACAATCATATTCTACATTAATGAAAAAATGGTGATTACGCAAAATAAATTTGTGACTTAAAAACAAATTCTTAAAGATGAATTTAAATAAATAGTGGCTAGTGATAGCAAATACAGGATCTTACAAAAGTAAGTACACCCCTCAGTCACATTTGTGTAAATCTTTTCTTTTATCTTTTCATGTGACAACACTGAAGAAATGACACTTTGCTACAGGCAGTCCCCGAGTTACGAACGGGCTAGGGACTGTAGGCTTGTTCTTAAGTCGAATATGTTCGTAAGTTGGAACAGCATGCGCAGAGCGACAGAGGCGTCGTTTTCCGATGTTCTGTCGAAAGTGCCCGCCGTCGAAAAGTGGCCGTGCATGCGCAGAACGGCAGAGACGTCACGCAGCCTCCCGTTCGTAAGTAGGAGTCGTTCGCAAGTCGGATGTTTGTAACTCGGGGACTGCCTGTACAATGTAAAGTACTGAGTGTACAGCTTGTATAACGGTGTAAATTTCCTCTCCCCTCAAAATAACTCAACACACAGCCATTAATGTCTAAACCGCTCGCAACAAAAGTGAGAACACCCCTAAGTGAAAATGTCCAGATTGGGCCCAATTAGCCGTTTTCCCTCCCCGGTGTCATGTGACTCGTTAGTGTTACAAGGTCTCAGGTGTAAATGGGGAGCAGGTGTGATAAATTTGGTGTTATCGCTCTCACTCTCTCATACTGGTCACTGGAAGTACAACATGGCACCTCATGGCAAAGAACTCTCTGAGGATCTGATAAAAAGAATTGTTGCTCTACATAAAGATGGCCGAGGCTTTGATAAGGGGAGTTCATATAAGGGGGACTCTGATGGGGACAAATGATGTAAGGGGGACTCTGATGGGAAAAATAATGTAAAGGGGCACTCAGATGAGGACAAATGATGTAAAATGCACCCTGATGGGGACTACTGATGTAAGGGGGACTCTGATGGGCACAATTAATGTAAGAGTGTCTCTGATGGGGCAATAAATGTAAGTGGGTGCTCCAATGGTGGCAATTAATGTAAGGGGGGCTCTGGTTCGGACATTTGATGTAAGGGGGACTCTGTTTGGGACATTTGATGTAAGGGGGACTCTGGTTGGGACATTTGATGTAGGGGGGACTCTGGTTGGGACATTTGATGTAAGGGGGACTCTGGTTGGGACAGTTGATGTAAGGGGGACTCTGGTTGGGACAGTTGGTGTAAAGGGGACTCTGGTTGGGACAGTTGGTGTAAGGGGGGACTCTGGTTGGGACATTTGACTCTGGGGGGACTCTGGTTGGGACAGTTGATGTAAGATGGGACTCTGGTTGGGACAGTTGATGTAAGGGGGACTCTGGTTGGGACAGTTGGTGTAAGGGGGGACTCTGGTTGGGACATTTGACTCTGGGGGGACTCTGGTTGGGACAGTTGATGTAAGATGGGACTCTGGTTGGGACAGTTGATGTAAGGGGGACTCTGGTTGGGACAGTTGATGTAAGGGGGACTCTGGTTGGGACAGTTGATGTAAGGGGGACTCTGGTTGGAACAGTTGATGTAAGGGGGGACTCTGGTTGGGACAGTTGATGTAAGGGGGACTCTGGTTGGGACAGTTGACTCTGGGGGGACTCTGGTTGGGACAGTTGATGTAAGGGGGACTCTGGTTGGGACAGTTGATGTAAGAGGGACTCTGGTTGGGACAGTTGATGTAGGGGGGACTCTGGTTGGGACAGTTGATGTAAGGGGGGACTCTGGTTGGGACAGTTGATGTAAGGGGGACTCTGGTTGGGACATTTGACTCTGGGGGGACTCTGGTTGGGACAGTTGATGTAAGGGGGACTCTGGTTGGGACAGTTGATGTAAGGGGGGCTCTGGTTGGGACAGTTGATGTAAGGGGGACTCTGGTTGGGACAGTTGATGTAAGGGGGACTCTGGTTGGGACAGTTGATGTAAGGGGGGACTCTGGTTGGGACAGTTGATGTAAGGGGGACTCTGGTTGGGACATTTGACTCTGGGGGGACTCTGGTTGGGACAGTTGATGTAAGGGGGACTCTGGTTGGGACAGTTGATGTAAGGGGGACTCTGGTTGGGACAGTTGATGTAAGGGGGGACTCTGGTTGGGACAGTTGATGTAAGGGGGACTCTGGTTGGGACATTTGACTCTGGGGGGACTCTGGTTGGGACAGTTGATGTAAGGGGGCACTCTGATGTGGACAGTTTATTTAAGGAGGTTCTCTGATGCAGACAGTTGATGTAAGGGGGACTCTGATGGGAGACCATGATCTAAGGGGGCCCCTGATATAAGGAAGCACAGGTTCTGTTTAATCCTCCTAATTGAATGACTTCCTAATACATTCTAGAATTCTCAGTCACTCCTGCGCCTCCTCTGCACTACCAGTCAGTTATTATTTCCGGGTTATGACTCGCGGTGCAGAGGTGCGCTGAGTGAACGGGGAATGCGCCTTCCCTATATCTCTATCACAGTGTTGACATTATGCCCCCGGACTTTTTATAATGCACCCCCAGATCAGATCGTCCGGATCACCATCAGGGGTCAGACAGAAGCCGGGAGGTTCGTTTTTTGATCGCCAGAGCCTCTAATCCTTCTGTAGGGCTACAGAACTTTATTAATAACATTATTCAGGATTTATATAGACCCCTTTCACACAGGGGGCGGTGTGCAGGCGCTATTGCGCTAAAAATATCGCCTGCACACCGAGCCTAAACAGCGGCTGCTGTTTCTCCAGTGTGAAAGCCCGAGGGCTTTCACACTGGAGCAGTGCGCTAGCAGGACGGTAAAAAAAGTCCTGCTAGCCGCATCTTTGGAGCGGTGAGAGGAGTGGTGTGTTTACCGCTCCTTCCCATTGAAAGCAATGGGAAACCGCGGCTATACCACCGGCAATGCGCCTCTGCAGAGGCACATTGCTGGCAGTATTAACCCTTTTTCGGCCACTAGCGGGGGTTAAAACCGCACCGTTAGCGGCCGAATACCGCCGCAATTCCGACGGTATAGCGCCGCTAACAATAGCGGTGTTATACCACCAGCGCACCTCTCGCCCCAGTGTGAAAGGGGCCATAGTGCCAACAGTTTGCAAATGCAGTACAGTTACAATAGAACTCAATACAGGGGGGTCAGGAGGGTCCTACTCGTAAGAGCTTACAATCTAAAGGTGGGGCGAGCGATGTATCATTGCGGCGTCTCTGCGGAAGGTGATCTCGAGGTGTAAATGTAACTTCGGAAGTCGCTGGTAAATCAGAATATATCTCTGGTGAAGATCAAACCTACCAGAAACCCACCACAAGCCCTCCGAACATCTCCATTCACTGCTATACATCCCTCCCCCACCCCCACACACATCTATACACAGAGCCCCCCCCTATCATAAACATAGCAGCTGATCCAGTATCAGAAAACAGTAAGAAGGTGCAAAAGTATTTTTTTTATTTGCAATAACGATTTTTATTGAATTTTCAAAAGTAATGTATATATATATATTTTTTTTTATTACAGATATTTATATAGTGCTGACAATTCACACAGCTCTTTGCATATATTGTACATTCACATCAGTCCCTGGCCCAGGGAGCTTTCCATCTAAAGTCCGACCTTCAGACAGCAATACACTATACAATCTCCTTTACCACAACCATGTAATATATGAGGACAAATTGAAACAATCTATTTAGTATCAGATCAGGAAGGCCCTGGCACTACATAGTTAGTGGTAGGTCTACAGGAGATTGCCATTTACCGGATTATAATGCTAAATACCCGCTGGGGCTATAAGTATGTGACCTGTCCAAATGTCTGGCAGGGGTAGCAGAAGACTGGCATGGAACCAGCTAAGCTCAGAAGGAACCAATGGGGGTGCGGAGGGATTCCAGTGTCAGTTCATCTTTCCATTTTTTATGAAAAAGGTGAACTTTTCCTTTAATGGTCTATTGTCACAACAAGTATGGTGAATGACTTCCAGAGTAGGAAGCCGACAACCGATAATTCTCTGAGCCGGATCCCGTGGCTTCTTCATATTGCGATGGTTACTCTTAGAAGCGCCATCCCATAATACTCTCCTTTGGATGGAGATATCTAGAGATCTATAACTGATACGTCTGCGTTTGGATACTTGGAAGACGAAATCTCATTTCTCAGTCTAAGTATTCCACGTGATTCGGTCACATCCTCCCACCTCTTCCTGTTGACAAAGCTTCTCTGATAAGAAATCTGAAAAAGATTTTCTTTGTGTTCGGGATTGAAAGAAGAATCCTGTACCAATGTACTGTAAATGATTTCCTTTACATCTAACCCACAGAAGCCACCAGCTGCAGAGCCTTCCGTCATACATGATGAGACAATAGACCTCAGAGCCCCATAGCGGTGCTGTTTTTTGAGCCAGAAAGCAACCAGAGTTCAACAGTTTATGGTGGCTTCAGTCTGAACCTGGAAGTTACCTGTCACTCCTGGACCTATGAGCTGAGGGCAGGAGATTTCCCCTCCTGGAGGTTATGTTCACAAAGAGGCGGTGATGCTCATGACATTGATGACCTCATATGACTAAAAGGCTATGTTATGGTCAATGCCAAAGACAGACTATGACCCTATTGCCATTAGGGATGAGCTTCGTGTTCGAGTCGAACATACGTTCGACTCGAACATCGGCTGTTTGATCGTTCGACGAAGATCGAACGATTTGGGCCGTTCGCGCCAAATTCGAGTGACGCGAACGGCCCACAATGCACTACGCCATCGCAGTGTCATCCAGGCGCTGTGATTGGGCAAGCATGCACTGTGACCCCGCATGCTTGGCCAATCACAGCGCCGGCAGCGAGGAGAGCAATGATTGGCCACAGGCAGGATGCCTGTGGCCAATTATTGCTGAGGGTGTTTAGTACACGCCCCACACTATAAAAGGCCGCCAGCACGGCGGCCTAGTGTAGTGTGTTCCGGAGCAGGGAAAGAGAAGCATAGGCAGGGACAGTGACTTTTATTTTTTTCTTGCTTAACCTGGATTCCTTTAGTTTAGGGAAAGAGAAGGATAGGTAGGGAGAGTGTCAGTGTGTTTTACTGTGCGAATCCTTGTTTCTAGGGACAGGGAAGGACAGTGAGGGAATTCTCCTTGTGCTATAGTGTGCTTTAAAAAAACATTTTTTCTAGGGACAGAAAACTATAGGTAGGGAGAGTGTCAGTTTCTTTCACTGTGATAATCCTTGTTTCTAGGGACAGGGAAGGACAGTGAGGGAAATTCTCCTTGTGCTATACTGTGCTAAAGCATTGATCATCAACCATCTTTAAAAAAACATTTTTTATAGGGACAGAAAACTATAGGTAGGGAGAGTGTCAGTGTGTTTTACTGTGCGAATCCTTGTTTCTAGGGACAGGGAAGGACAGTGAGGGAATTCTCCTTGTGCTATAGTGTGCTAAAGCATTCCTCATCAACCATCTTTGAAATCCTTGTTTTTTGGACAGTCAGGGAAATTGTCGTTGTGCTATTCTGTGCAAAAGCAATCATCCTCAACCATATTTAGAAATCCTTAAGTAAAGGGACAGAGAAGGACACCTGAAGGTAGCCCTTATTGCTTTTTTCCCATCTCCCTGCAGGCCATCTATTAGAATGTCTGGAAGGCAAACAAGGAGAGGCAGACAGTCAGGAGGCAATAAAAGAGGGCAAGCAGGCTCTGTGTCTGGGGGCAACAGTGCTGGTCGTGGACGCGGTGCATTGTCATCAGCACATGGCCATGGGACACGCTTGTCCTTCTTT
Organism: Rana muscosa; assembly: GCA_029206835.1. Taxonomy (NCBI): domain Eukaryota; kingdom Metazoa; phylum Chordata; class Amphibia; order Anura; family Ranidae; genus Rana; species Rana muscosa. Next base: position 326,446,276 of record CM055123.1, on the reverse strand, counting down.
TCGGCAGCTGGACATGTTGAGCCACATCATGCCGAAGACTTGGTAGAGTGGATGACCAAGCCCTCCTCCTCCTCCTCATCCTCTCTCACCCAGGCTCAGGGTACTGGAAAAGCAGCTGCCAAAGCGTCCTCTTCCCTGGTATCAATGTCAGACTCATCATCAGTCACTCCTTCCCTAGACCCACCATGTCCTCCTCCTGAGGAGTCCCCCGAACTGTTTGAGCACAGTGTTGGGTACATGCTCCAGGAGGATGCCCAGCGTTTCGAAGGGTCTGATGATGAAACCCAGCTAGAGGAAGGCAGTAGCGTGAGAGCAGACAGAGGGGATGCTCAAGAAGGACACCAATCTGGCAGTCATGTTCCAGCAGCTGCAGCATACTGCCAGATTGGCTCCAGTGATGAGGAGGGAGGGGATGATGAGGTCACTGACTCCACGTGGGTGCCTAATAGGAGAGAGGAGGAGGAGGAGGATGAGGAGGAGGCACATCTCCAACGAGGCAGGATGCCCTTTGGTGGCCAGCGTAAGGGCAGTACACCGACGGAATCACACCGCAGAGCTCCGCCTGTGCAGGGCGCTGCCTCTGCCCGTCATTCAAAAAGTTCTTTGGTGTGGGCCTTTTTTGAGGCGAGTGCATCAGATCGCACAGCTGCTGTTTGCAACATATGTCTCAAGCGTATATCGCGTGGCCAAAACATCAGCCGCTTGGGTACCACATGCCTGACCAGACATATGTTGACCTGCCATGCAGCTCGTTGGCAAGCCTACCTCAAAGACCCACACCAAAGAACAAAGCGGACCTCTCCTTGCACCGCATCAGCTGGGATCTCCAACCCCACTATAACTTCAGTCCTCTCTGAAACCTGCTCTGAGAGGAATGAAGGTGTAGAATTAGGTGTGTCACAGCCAAGTACTTGCGGCCACTCTGCTAGCAGTACACCAACGTCCGATTCTAGCAGGCAAATTTCCCTGCCCCAGCTGCTGGACCGTCGAAAGAAGTTCACTCCCAGCCATCCACATGCCCAGCGGTTGAATGCTAGCTTGGCTAAATTGCTAGCGCTTCAACTGCTGCCTTTTCAGTTGGTAGACTCGGCCCCCTTCCGTGAGTTTGTGCAATGTGCGGTTCCTCAGTGGCAGGTTCTCAAACGCCACTTTTTCTCACGGAAGGCTATTCCGGCTCTCTACCGGCATGTGGAAGGCAATGTCTTGGCCTCGCTGGACAGGGCGGTCAGCGGTAAGGTGCATATTACCGCTGACTCATGGTCCAGCAGGCATGGACAGGGACGTTACCTTTCTTTCACGGCCCATTGGGTCACTCTTTTGGCAGCTCCAGGATGCAGGACAAGGTGCAGTAGTGTTGGAGGTTGTTCCGCCGCAACGCCTCCAAAATGCTACTACTGGTTGTGACACACCACCTCCTCTTCTTCTTCCTCCATGGCCTCTTCCTGTGCTTTGTCCTCGAAACCAGGGGTGCTCTGTAGGCATTCAAGGGGCTACGCAAGTACGCAGGCAAAAAGATGCCATGCCGTGCTTGCGCTGGTGTGTTTGGGGGACAGAAGCCACACTGGGGCAGAGGTCCTGTCTGCTCTGCAGGGCCAGGCCGAGAGGTGGTTGACGCCACGCCAGCTTAAGCCAGGAATGGTGGTTTGCGACAATGGCACCAACCTCCTCTCCGCCCTCCGACAGGGACAACTGACCCATGTGCCCTGTGTGGCTCACGTCCTTAACCTGGTGGTGCAGCGGTTCTTGGGCAGGTACCCGGGCTTACAGGATGTCCTGAGGCAGGCCAGGAAAGTCTGTGTGCATTTCCGCAGATCTTATAATGCCAGTGCTCGCCTGGCTGAGCTGCAAAAGGAGTTGAACCTGCCCAAGAACCGCCTTATATGTGACATGCCCACCAGGTGGAACTCAACGTTGGCCATGCTGCAGCGGCTGCACACGCAGCAGAGGGCCATCAATGAGTACCTGTGCGACTACGGCACCAGGACAGGGTCAGGGGAGCTTGTTTTTTTTTCTCCACGCCAGTGGGGCATGATCAGGGATGCATGCACTGTCCTGGCACCATTTGAGGAGGCCACGAGGATGGTGAGCAGTGACAGTGCATGCATCAGTGACACTGTACCTCTTGTCCACCTGTTGGAGCACACGCTGCGTGGAATAATGGACAGGGCACTTGAGGCAGAACAGAGGCAGGAAGAGGAGGACTTCCTTGCCTCTCAAGGCCCCCTTTACCCAGACAGTGTTCCTTCTGTCCCACCCATCGCACAGGAAGAGGACGAGGAGGAGGAGGAGGAGGAGGAGGAGGATTGTGTCAGCATGGAGGTGGAGGCTGGCACTCAGCATCATCAGCAGCAGTCTTTTAGGGATGATTTACAGTCCCAAGAAACCAGTGGACTTGTACGTGGCTGGGAGGAGGTGGCTGCGGATCATGTCGTCCTTAGTGACCCAGAGGACTCCGGAGCGAATGCCTCAGCAAACCTACGCTGCATGGCCTCCCTGATCCTGCAAAGTCTGCGGAAGGATCCTCGTATTCTTCGGATCAAGGAGAGGGACCATTACTGGCTGGCCACTCTCCTTGATCCACGGTACAAGGGTAAGGTTGCGGACCTTATGTTACCGTTGCAGAGGGAGCAGAGGATGAGACAACTCCGGGAGGCCTTGCAGAAAGGTCTGTGCAACGCGTTCCCAGAGACTGGGAGGTTACAAACTCCTGGTCCTGGACAACGAGTTGCTGAGGCTTCGGCCAGTCAAAGAAGGAGCGGTGGGAAAGGTGGCCGTCTGACCGATGCGTTCAGACAATTCTTTAGTCCGCAGCCCCAAAGTATGATCGGTTCCAGCAACCATCGCCAGCGTCTGATAAACATGGTGCAGGAATATCTAGGGGCAAGGTCAGACTTGGACACCTTCCCCACCGAAAATCCTCTGGCTTACTGGGTCTTGAGGATGGATCACTGGCCAGAGCTTGCACAGTATGCAATTGAGCTACTGGCCTGTCCTGCATCCAGCGTTCTTTCGGAACGCACATTCAGTGCTGCTGGAGGATTTGTCACGGATCACAGGGTGCGCCTGTCCACCGACTCGGTTGATCGACTGACTTTCATCAAGATGAACCAGTCTTGGATCACCACCAGCTACCACACACCTGATGCTGATATAACAGACTAATTGATTTTAACATGTCACATCCCTTCAAGACTGATGCTGATGCTGAGTGCCTGTGCTGTTATGTTGACTGGCTATCCTCCTCCTCCGAGTCCTCAATGATACGATTGATGATGATAGCCTGGAAGATCATTTTTGTTTATGGGTGCCGCCACCAGTGGCTAAGGCCCAATTTTTCAGCCCCTGTTTTACAGGGGCGTGTAATTACAATTTTTTTTAGCAATAATTTGCCATAGGGCTCATTGCTGTGCTCCAAGTACAGTATCTGTGAGGGGTTGGAGTGTTGTGGCACCAGTGCCTAAGGCCCAATTTTTCAGCCCCTGTTTAACAGGGGCGTGTCATTACAATTTTTGAAGCAATACTTTGCAACAGGGCTCATTGCTGTGCTCCAAGTACAGTATCTGTGAGGGGTTGTAGTGTTGTGCCACCAGTGCCTAAGGCCCAATTTTTCAGCCCCTGTTCAACAGGGGCATGCAATTACAATTCTTGATCTAATAATTCACAGCAGGGCCCATTGCTGCACCCACCAAGAGTAACTCTGAGGGCTTACAGTGTTGTGGCAACACCACCACCACCACCACCACCACGAAAGGCCCAATTTTTCAGCCCCTGTTCAACAGGGGCATGCAATTACAATTCTTGATCTAATAATTCACAGCAGGGCCCATTGCTGCACCCACCAAGAGTAATTCTGAGGGCTTACAGTGTTGTGGCAACGCCACCACCACCACCACCACGAAAGGCCCAATTTTTCAGCCCCTGTTCAAAAGGGGCATGTAATTACAATTCTTGATCTAATAATTCACAGCAGGGCCCATTGCTGCACCCACCAAGAGTAACTGTCAGGGCTTACAGTGTTGTGGCACCAGCACCACCATCAAAGGCCCAATTTTTACTACCACTGTTCAACAATTATATGTAATTAAAATTCCTGATATAATAGTTGACAGCAGGGCGTTCCAGCACCAACCAAGAGTTACTGTGAGTGCTTACAGTGTTGTGCCAACACCAACAACTAAGGGGCCTATTTCTGCAGAGTATATACGGCAGGTCCCTACTTTCAAACATCCAACTTACAAACGACTCCTACTTGCAAACGCAAGAAGACAACAGGAAGTGAGAGAAAATCTACCCCTAGGAAGGAAAATTCTCTCCTGTAAGAATAAATATGGGAGAAAGGGGTCTCATCTGTACTGATGCTTTATCAGCAATCCTTGTTTCAAGAAAAACACCACATTTCAAAAACAGTTGTCATTGGGACGGAAAGTGAGGTGAAATGTTCTGAACAGGGGCACAGACAGCAAAACAAATGTTACAGGGGTGATAACCCTTACCTATGTTTTCCAAAAAGTTTAAAAATAGATTTTTGGGCTGGAGCTACACTTCAACAATGTACCTGTTCAAAATTACAAACAGATTCTACATAAGAACAAACCTACAGTCCCTGTCTTGTATGCACCGCCTGTATACGGCTGTTCAGAGTATATAGGGCCTTTTTTATTTTATGTGCGGGGTTCCCCTTAATATCCATACAAGACCCAAAGGGGCTGGTAATGGGCTGGTAATGGGCTGGGGTGGGGGGGGGGGGGTCATGGGGTAGCTATGCCATTTTTCTTAAAGATTTTCATCCATATTACCGGGACCAGACATTACATTAAAGCCGCAAGCAGTTTTAAATGGCTTTTTTTCCTTTAGAAATGTAATTTTGTGCAGGGACAGTTCTAAACACGGGAAACACGTGGCACTTCACAGGCATACTTTAGACACCCCCCAGGTACGATATTTAAAGGAATATTTGACTTTTTTTTTTTCACTTTATGCATCATTAAAATGACTGCTCCCGAAAAACGACCGTTTTTAAAACTTCTTTTTGCATTGATACATGTCCCCTGGTGCAGAACCCGGGTTCCCAAACCCTTTTTAGGACAATAACATGCATAATAGTTGTTATAATTAGCACTTTAGAATCCGAACGTTCGCATCCATTGTATTTAATAGGGTTCTAATGTTCGTACGAACTTTCGGTCCGTTCGCGGGTTCTGGTGCGAACCGAACCCGGGGGTGTTCGGCTCATCACTAATTGCCACATTAGGCGAATAACATTGATCTTATATGGCCACATGGTCATGTTAGATCGAGTAAATTGACCTAAGATGTCCATATGGCCATTATAGCACATTGACATTGACCTAATATAGCCACATGGCCAAGTACATTGACCTAATATAGCCACATGGCCAAGAACATTGACCTAATATGGCCACAGGGCCAAGAACATTGACCTAATATAGCCACATGGCCAAGTACATTTACCTAATATAGCCACATAGCCAAGTACATTGACCTAATATGGCTGCATGACCAAGAACATTGACCTAATATAGCCACATGGCCAAGAACATTGACCTAATATAGCCACATGGCCAAGTACATTGACCTGATAAAGCCACATGGCCAAGAACATTGACCTAATATGGACACATGGCTAAGAACATTGACCTAACATGGCCAAGTACATTAACCTAATATAGTCATATGGCCAAGAACATTGACCTAATATAGCCACATGGCCAAGTACATTTACCTAATATAGCCACATAGCCAAGTACATTGACCTAATATGGCTGCGTGGCCAAGAACATTGACCTAATATAGCCACATGGCCAAGTACATTGACCTAATATAGCCACATGGCCAAGAACATTGACCTAATATAGACACATGGCCAAGTACATTGACCTAATATAGCCACATGGCCAAGAACATTGACCTAATATGGCCACACGGCTAAGAACATTGACCTAACATGGCCAAGTACATTAACCTAATATAGTCATATGGCCAAGAACATTGAGCTAATATAGCCACATGGCCAAGTACATTTACCTAATATAGCCACATAGCCAAGTACATTGACCTAATATGGTTGCATGGCCAAGAACATTGACCTAATATAGCCACATGGCCAAGAACATTGACCTAATATCATGGCCAAGTACATTGACCTAATATGGCCACATGGCCAAGTACATTAACCTAATATGGCTGCATGGCCAAGAACATTGACCTAATATGGCCACATGGCCAAGAACGTTAACCTAATAGAGCCACATGGCCAAGAACATTGACCTAATATGGCCACATAGCCAAGTACATTGATCTAATATGGCTGCATGGCCAAGTACATTGACCTAACATGGCCAAGTACATTAACCTAATATAGTCATATGGCCAAGAACATTGAGCTATTATAGCCACATGGCCAAGTACATTTACCTAATATAGCCACATAGCCAAGTACATTGACCTAATATGGTTGCATGGCCAAGAACATTGACCTAATATAGCCACATGGCCAAGAACATTGACCTAATATCATGGCCAAGTACATTGACCTAATATGGCCACATGGCCAAGTACATTAACCTAATATGGCTGCATGGCCAAGAACATTGACCTAATATGGCCACATGGCCAAGAACGTTAACCTAATAGAGCCACATGGCCAAGAACATTGACCTAATATGGCCACATAGCCAAGTACATTGATCTAATATGGCTGCATGGCCAAGTACATTGACCTAATATGGCTGCATGGCCAAGAACATTGACCTAATATGGCCACATGGTCAAGAACATTGACCTAATATGGCCACATGGCCAAGAACATTGACCTAATATGGCCACATGGCCAAGAACTTTGACCTAATATGGCCACATGGCTAAGAACATTGACCTAATATGGCCAAGTACATTAACCTAATATAGTCATATGGCCAAAAACATTGACCTAATATGGCAACATATTATACATATGGCAAAGAGGTACTTGTGACAATATTAAGTCAACAATGTCACGAGTATCTCTGCCCCTTTGTGAACAGCAGCTGCAGGACATGGAACCTTCTGCCCGCAGGTCATTGGCCCACCAATGATAACTAGGGATGAGCTCGGTGTTCGAGTCGAACATACGTTCGACTCGAACATCGGCTGTTCGATCGTTCGGCGAACATCGAACGATTTGGGCCGTTCGCGCCAAATTTGAGTGACGTGAACGGCCCACAATACACTGCGCCATCGCAGTGCAATCCCGGCGCTGTGATTGGCCAAGTATGCACTGTGACCCCGCATGCTTGGCCAATCACAGCGCCGGCAGCTAGGAGAGCCATAATTGGCCACAGGCAGGTTGCCTGTGGCCAATTATAGCTCAGGGGGTATAGCACATGCCCTGCACTATAAAAGGCCGCCAGCGCGGCGGCCTTGTGTAGTGTGATCCGGCGCAGGGAAAGAGAAGGATAAGCAGGGACAGTGTGATATTCTTTGTGCTATTCTTGTGTGCAGGGAGAGAGAAGGATAGGCAGGGAGAGTGTCAGTGTCATATTCTTTGCTAAACCTTGTGTGCAGGGAGAGAGAAGGATAGGCAGGGAACAGTGTCAGTGTCATATTCTTTGCTAAACCTTGTGTGCAGGGAGAGAGAAGGATAGGCAAGGAGAGGGTCAGTGTCATATTCTTTGCTAAACCTTGTGTGCAGGGAGAGAGAAGGATAGGCAGGGAGAGTGTCAGTGTCATATTCTTTGATAAACCTTGTGTGCAGGGAGAGAGAAGGATAGGCAGGGGACAGTGTCAGTGTCATTGTTGCTTAGCCTCCTGCACAGTATACACCTGAAGCTAGCCCTTATTGCTGTGTTTTCCTGGTGTGTTACACTAACAGGCATTTGCAGCACTTACAGCGGGCGGAGTGTGCCTCCTGCACATTATACACTTGAAGCTAGCCCGTATTGCTGTGTTTTCCTAGTGTGTTACACCAACAGGCATTTGCAGCACTTACAGCAGGCGTAGTGTGATTCCTGCAAATTATACTCCTGAAGCTAGCCCGTATTTCTGTGTTTTCCTAGTGTGTTACACCAACAGGCATTTGCAGCACTTACAGCAGGCGTAGTGTGATTCCTGCAAAATATACTCCTAAAGCTAGCCTGTATTGCTGTGTTTTCCTAGTGTGTTACACCAACAGGCATTTGCAGCACTTACAGCAGGCGTAGTGTGATTCCTGCAAAATATACTCCTGAAGCTAGCCCGTATTGCTGTGTTTTCCTAGTGTGTTACACCAACAGGCATTTGCAGCACTTACAGCAGGCGTAGTGTGATTCCTGCAAAATATACTCCTGAAGCTAGCCCGTATTGCTGTGTTTTCCTGGTGTGTTACACCAACAGGCATTTGCAGCACTTACAGCAGGCGTAGTGTGATTCCTGCAAAATATACACCTGAAGCTAGCCTGTATTGCTGTGTTTTCCTGGTGTGTTACACCAACAGGCATTTGCAGCACTTACAGCGGGGGTAGTGTGCTTCCTGCAAAATATACTCCTGAAGCTAGGCCTTATTGCTGGTTTTCCCATCTCCCTGCAGGCCATTAGAATGTCTGGAAGGCAAACAAGGAGAGGCAGACAGTCAGGAGCCAATAAAAGAGGGCAAGCAGGCTCTGTGTCTATAGACAACAGTGCTGGTCGTGGACGCGGTGCATCGCCATCAGCACGTGGCCATGGGACACGCTTGTCCTTCTTTTTGGCAGCTGGACATGTTGAGCCGCATCATGCCGAAGACTTGGTAGAGTAGATGGCCAAGCCCTCCTCATCCTCCTCATTCTCTCTCACCCAGGCTCAGGGTACTGGCAAAGCAGCTGCCAAAGCATCCTCTTCCCTGGTATCAATGTCATCATCACTCACTCCTTCCCTAGACCAACCATGTCCCCCTGAGGAGTCCCCCGAACTGTTTGAGCACAGTGTTGGGTACATGCTCCAGGAGGTTGCCCAGCGTTTCGAAGGGTCTGATGATGATACCCAGATAGAGGAAGGCAGTAGCGTGAGAGCAGAGAGAGGGGATGCTCAAGAAGGACACCAATCTGGCAGTCATGTTCCAGCAGCTGCAGCATACTGCCAGATTGGCTCCAGTGATGAGGAGGGAGGGGATGATGAGGTCACTGACTCCACGTGGGTGCCTAATAGGAGAGAGGAGGAGGAGGAGGATGAGGCACATCTCCAACGAGGCAGGATGCCCTCAGAGGGCCAGCGTAAGGGCAGCACATCGACGGAATCACACCGCAGAGCTCCGCCTGTGCAGGGCGCTGCCTCTGCCCGTTATTCAAAAAGTTCTTTGGTGTGGGCCTTTTTTGAGGCGAGTGCATCAGATCGCACAGCTGCTGTTTGCAACATATGTCTCAAGCGTACATCGCGTGGCCAAAACATCAGCCGCTTGGGCACCACATGCCTGACCAGACATATGTTGACCTGCCATGCAGCTCGTTGGCAAGCCTACCTCAAAGACCCACACCAAAGAACAAAGCAGACCTCTCCTTGCACCGCATCAGCTGGGATCTCCAACCCCACTATACCTTCACTCCTCCCTGAAACATGCACTGAGAGGAATGAAGGTGTAGAATTAGGTGTGTCACAGCCAAGTACTTGCGGCCACTCTGCTAGCAGTACACCGACGTCCGATTCTAGCAGGCAAATTTCCCTGCCCCAGCTGCTGGACCGTCGAAAGAAGTTCACTCCCAGCCATCCACATGCCCAGCGGTTGAATGCTAGCTTGGCTAAATTGCTAGCGCTTCAACTGCTGCCTTTTCAGTTGGTAGACTCTGCCCCCTTCCGTGAGTTTGTGCAATGTGCGGTTCCTCAGTGGCAGGTTCCCAAACGCCACTTTTTCTCACGGAAGGCGATTCCGGCTCTCTACCGGCATGTGGAAGGCAATGTCTTGGCCTCGCTGGACAGGGCGGTCAGCGGTAAGGTGCATATTACCGCTGACTCATGGTCCAGCAGGCATGGACAGGGACGTTACCTTTCTTTCACGGCCCATTGGGTCACTCTTTTGGCAGCTCCAGGATGCAGGACAAGGTGCAGTAGTGTTGGAGGTTGTTCCGCCGCAACGCCTCCAAAATGCTACTACTGGTTGTGACACACCACCTCCTCTTCTTCTTCCTCCATGGCCTCTTCCTGTGCTTTGTCCTCGGAACCAGGGGTGCTCTGTAGGCATTCAAGGGGCTACGCAAGTACGCAGGCAAAAAGATGCCATGCCGTGCTTGCGCTGGTGTGTTTGGGGGACAGGAGCCACACTGGGGCAGAGGTTCTGTCTGCTCTGCAGGGGCAGGCCGAGAGGTGGTTGACGCCACGCCAGCTTAAGACAGGAATGGTGGTTTGCGACAATGGCACCAACCTCCTCTCCGCCCTCCGACAGGGACAACTGACCCATGTGCCCTGTGTGGCTCACGTCCTTAACCTGGTGGTGCAGCGGTTCTTGGGCAGGTACCCGGGCTTACAGGATGTCCTGAGGCAGGCCAGGAAAGTCTGTGTGCATTTCCGCAGATCTTATAATGCCAGTGCTCGCCTGGCTGAGCTGCAAAAGGAGTTGAATCTGCCCAAGAACCGCCTTATATGTGACATGCCCACCAGGTGGAACTCAACGTTTGGCCATGCTGCAGCGGCTGCACACGCAGCAGAGGGCCATCAATGAGTACCTGTGCGACTACGGCACCAGTACAGGGTCAGGGGAGCTCGGGTTTTTTTCACCACGCCAGTGGGGCATGATCAGGGATGCATGCACTGTCCTGGCACCATTTGAGGAGGCCACGAGGATGGTGAGCAGTGACAGTGCATGCATCAGTGACACTGTACCTCTTGTCCACCTGTTGGAACATACGCTGCATGGAATAATGGACAGGGCACTTGAGGCAGAACAGAGGCAGGAAGAGGAGGACTTCCTTGCCTCTCAAGGCCCCCTTTACCCAGACAGTGTTCCTTCTGTCCCACCCATCGCACAGGAAGAGGAGGAGGAGGAGGATTGTGTCAGCATGGAGGTGGAGGCTGGCACTCAGCATCATCAGCAGCAGTCTTTTAGGGATGATTTACAGTCCCAAGAAACCCGTGGACTTGTACGTGGCTGGGAGGAGGTGGCTGCGGATCATGTCGTCCTTAGTGACCCAGAGGACTCCGGACCGAATGCCTCAGCTAACCTACACTGCATGGCCTCCCTGATCCTGCAAAGTCTGTGGAAGGATCCTCGTATTCTTCGGATCAAGGAGAGGGACTGTCATGGAAACCCTGTCAGGAACAGACGCCCTGGACTTCCTGGTTCCCGCCCCCGCAGGTGACGCCCGAAGGGCTATTTAAACTCCTCACTTGCAGACAGTCCCTGCTGTCTGCTCTACAGCGTTTATCCCAAGTGACCTGATCTGCCTTGTTTACCTGTATCTGACCCGGCTTCCTGTGACCCTCCTGCTATCTGCCTGTACCTGACCATCGGCCTGTTTTCTGACTTCGGTATTGCCTGATCCTTTTGTGCCTCGCTGCCTGCCAGTTTACCCGACCCCGGCTTGTATAACGATCCTGCCTGACCTTGGCTCTTGTTCACCTGCTGCTGCCTAGTGGTTCCAGTTTACCTGCTGTGCCTCCCGGTCCGGGTCATCTGCTGAGTTCCTGGTTCCTGTCTGCTCATCTGCTGGTTCCTGTCTGCTCATCTGCTGGTTCCTGTCTGCTCATCTGCTGGTTCCTGTTCACCTGCTGCTGCCTAGTGGTTCCAGTTTACCTGCTGTGCCTCCCGGTCCGGGTCATCTTCTGAGTTCCTGGTTCCTGTCTACTCACCTGCTGTAGTTCCTGGTTCCTGTCCACTCACCTGCTGTAGTTCCTGGTTCCTGCCTCCTCACCTGCTGATTCCTGATCACCTGCGGTAGTTCTTGATCCTGCCAGGCACTCGTACCCCTTCCACCTCCGTGCTTCCTGTTATATCAACAGGGGCCGCCGGTGGGAGCCGTAAGGGAGGCCTCCCTCTGCTAACCGGGCTCATCACCGTCAGGTACGTGATAGTAGCAGACAGCCATGTCTGAGCCCGAGCAGGGAGCCTCACCTATGGAGGAACTATGCCGACACCTGGCGGGACTGACCGAGGCCGTTAAGAGCCTCCAGCAAGGCTACACTCACCTGGAAGGACAAGTGCGGGCCCTCACCAACCCCGATGGAGCTCAAGGGGGTCCACGTGCCTCCACTTCTTCCGCCGGGGCAGGAGCTGCGCCCACGGTGGTCATGCTTCCCCCTGAACCCAGGGTCCCTACACCCGAAAGATTCTCCGGGGACCGGAGCAAGTTCAGGGCTTTCCGGAACTCTTGTGAGTTGTACTTTGCCTTACAGCCCCGCACCTTTTCCTTAGAAGCTACCAAGGTGGGCTTTGTAATTTCGCTGCTTTCCGGAGACCCACAGAACTGGGCCCACCGCCTGCTAGAACGCAAAGATGCGTCCTTGGACAGCCTTACACTTTTTTTTGACGCCATTGCCCAATTGTACGAGGACCCTCAGCTCTCGGTCACTGCAGAGAACGCCCTGCGGACCCTTCAGCAGGGACGCAGAGCAGCGGAAGATTATGTAGCTGAATTCAGGCGCTGGAGCGCAGACACCAGCTGGAATGACGCTGCCCTCCGTCACCAGTTTCGCATAGGCCTTTCTGACCCATTGAAGGACGAACTGGCTAGGGTAGGAATACCAGAAAATTTTAACCTACTGATCGATCTGACAATTCAGATCGACCGACGCCTGAGGGAACGGAGGGTTGAGAGGGCCACGGGCTTCACCCGGCCGACCTGGATGCTTCCCCGGGTCCCCAGTCATCCGCACCCAGCCTCTGCAGCACCCTTGACCCCCTCGTACGATGCTCCTGAACCCATGCAGCTTGGGGTCCTCCGCCCTTCCCTTACTCCGGAGGAACGCCAACGCCAACGCGCGCACAACCTGTGCCTGTACTGCGGGGAGCCCGGTCACTTCGTTAGGAACTGTCCCCTGAAGTTCCGTAAGGGCTTGTCAGCATTCCCTGCTGTGATCAACCCTCAGACTAAATCCTCCTCTCACTTCGCTCTTTCTATCTCCCTGCAGCTCCCAGGAAGGACCCTGCAAGTCGTCGCAATTATTGACTCTGGGGCTTGTAGTTGCTTCATGGACTCAACTTTTGCCCGTACTCAACTTATTCCTCTACTTCCCAAGACCCATGGACTACGGGTTCACCTGGCTGATGGGTCCCTTATCAAGTCGGGGCCCGTGGTCGAAGAGACGGCTCCCCTACCTGTCACTGTCTTCTCCTCTACCGGGGTGCACCGAGAATATCTACGGCTGGATATTATCTCCTCTCCACTGTTCCCCATAATTCTCGGTATGCCCTGGCTACAAGCCCATAATCCTACCATTAACTGGGTCACGGGGGTGATCACGTTTCCTTCCTCCTACTGCCAACGGTCCTGTGGCTCACACAAACCCCCTGGGCCTGCCACCTTAATGTGTACCGACACTGAGGCCGGAATACGTCAGGCCATCCCTGACGCTTACCTGGACTTTCTCGATGTGTTTAGTAAACAGGGGGCAGAGACACTACCACCCCACCGAGCCTGCGACTGCCCCATTGATCTACTTCCCGGAGCAGCTATTCCTTTCGGTAGGATTTTCCCTTTAACGGAGGTGGAACAGGGGGCCCTGAAGGACTACATCGATGAGAACCTTTTAAAGGGGTTCATTCGCCCCTCTACGTCGCCAGCTGGCGCAGGCATTTTCTTTGTAGAAAAGAAGGACCATACCCTCAGGCCATGTGTGGACTACCGTGAACTAAATAAGGTCACCATTAAAAATCGTTATCCTCTTCCTCTGGTACCAGAGTTGTTCCAAAGATTGGGAGCTGCCGTTATTTTCACTAAGCTTGACCTCCGGGGAGCCTATAACCTGGTCCGAATCAAGGAGGGCGATGAGTGGAAAACCGCCTTCCGCTCCCGGTTCGGACATTTCGAATATTTAGTGATGCCCTTCGGGCTGTGAAATGCCCCTGCCACCTTCCAGTATTTAATTAATGATGTTCTTCGGGACTTTTTAGATCTCTTTGTGATTGCTTATTTAGATGACATACTAATCTTCTCTTCCTCCCTTGACTCTCATCGCAGGCATGTCAGAAGTGTGTTAGACCGGCTTCGGCAGCATAAACTATATGCGAAGGCTGAGAAATGCGAGTTTGAGCGGAAGAGCATAGCATTTCTGGGATTAATCATCTCTGGCGAAGGCATCAGGATGGACCCACAGAAGATCACCGCAATCTTGGACTGGCCAGCGCCAGTGGATAAGAAGGGAATCCAACGGTTCGTTGGATTCGCCAACTTTTATCGTAAATTCATCCGGGGGTTCTCCGCCATCATTGCACCCATTACTCAGCTAACCAAGCAAGGTACCCGCTTCCACTGGTCCCCTGAGGCCCAAAAGGCCTTTGAGGATCTCAAAGGGCTCTTCACCTCTGCATCCATCTTAAAACACCCAGATTCCTCCCTACCATTTGTACTTGAGGTAGATGCTTCTGAGGTTGCAGTAGGGGCAATATTGTCACAGAGGCAAGGAACCAAGGCTTTGCTTCATCCGGTGGCTTTCTTTTCTCGCAAATTATCTGCGGCAGAAAAGAACTATGACGTGGGAGACCGGGAACTCTTGGCGATTAAGTCCGCCCTGGAAGAATGGAGGTACTTACTTGAAGGTGCTGCTCACCCGATCTTAGTATTCACCGACCATAAGAACTTAGAGTACCTGAAAACTGCAAAAAGACTAAAACCACGACAAGCCAGATGGGCCCTGTTTTTTTCCCGGTTCTCCTTCCATGTGACATACCGCCCCGGTGCCAAGAACACTAAACCTGACGCCTTGCCCCGAATGTTTCATGGATCCAAAGAACTCTCCTCACCCGATACAATCCTCGCTCCTGGGAACTTTCTTCTACTTCAGGAGGACCTACTCTCCCGGATCAGACAAGCCACCACTAGACAGGAACCCTCTCCTGAACTGGATCTGCAAACCAAGGATGGATTACTCTGGCACCAAGACAGGATATTCATACCAGAAGAACTAAAGATAACCGTGCTAGAGCTCTGCCACGATCATGCCCTTGCTGGGCACTTTGGCGTGGCTAAGACCACTGAGTTGGTACAACGTACCTTCTGGTGGCCTCGACTACGCGAGGATTGCAGGAGGTTTGTGGAGTCCTGTACTACATGTACCCGGAATAAAGGGTCCAGATCCAAAGCCTGGGGACTACTGAAGCCCTTACCCGTTCCAGAGAGACCGTGGAAAATGCTTTCTATCGACTTCATAGTTGAACTCCCCCCGGCTGAGAATCACACCACCATCTTTGTGATTGTGGACCGTCTGTCCAAGATGGCACGTTTTGTTCCTATGAGAGGGACCCCCTCGGCCCCGGAAACTGCACAAATGTTCATTAAAGAAGTCGTCAGGCTCCACGGGGTACCTGCTAATATAGTCTCCGATCGGGGGGTACAATTTACCTCCCGGTTCTGGAGGTCCCTCTGCAAGACTCTGGGAATAGAGCTATCATTCTCTTCGGCTTACCACCCTCAAACCAACGGACAGACTGAGAGAACAAATCAGACCCTCGAGCAATATTTGCGTTGTTTCTCCTCCTTTGCTCAGAATGACTGGCTCTCCCTGCTTCCGCTAGCGGAGTTCTCCTACAATAACTCCATCCACTCCGCAACTAACCAGACCCCATTTTTTGCGAACTTCGGGTTTCACCCCACATTTCTGCCCAACTCTCTCCCTGAGTGCTCAGTGCCCGCAGTTCTGGAAAAAGTGAATTTCTTCTCCTCTAACAACCAGCTTCTACGCGAAGCCATGGCAAGAACTCAGGAGTATAACAAGACGGTCTACGACAGGAAGAGACGGGGTGAATTAGCGCTGGCACCGGGCGACCAAGTATGGCTTTCCACCATCAATCTAAGATTGGCTTGCCCATCCAAGAAATTGGGCCCCAAGTTTCTAGGGCCTTTTCCTATCAAAAGGAAAATCAACGAGGTGGCCTACGAGCTGGAGCTCCCCGACTCCCTGAGGGTCCACCCTGTTTTTCATGTTTCTCTATTGAAACCGTCAGTCTCCAACCCATTCCCAGGTCGGACCCCGACTCGCCCTGATCCCGTCATCATAGACGGGGAACAGGAATTCGAGGTAGAAGCTATTTTAGACGCACGAAGAAGAAATAGCCAGAGTCAATTTTTAATAAAATGGAAGGGTTACGGACCAGAGGAGAACTCCTGGGAACCCGAAGAGAACATTCACGCCAAAGACCTGATACAAGCCTTCAGGAGGTCTCACCCCGAGAAGTTTGCTCCTAGGGGCATCCGGAGGCTGCCCCTTGGGGGGGGGGCAATGTCATGGAAACCCTGTCAGGAACAGACGCCCTGGACTTCCTGGTTCCCGCCCCCGCAGGTGACGCCCGAAGGGCTATTTAAACTCCTCACTTGCAGACAGTCCCTGCTGTCTGCTCTACAGCGTTTATCCCAAGTGACCTGATCTGCCTTGTTTACCTGTATCTGACCCGGCTTCCTGTGACCCTCCTGCTATCTGCCTGTACCTGACCATCGGCCTGTTTTCTGACTTCGGTATTGCCTGATCCTTTTGTGCCTCGCTGCCTGCCAGTTTACCCGACCCCGGCTTGTCTGACGATCCTGCCTGACCTTGGCTCTTGTTCACCTGCTGCTGCCTAGTGGTTCCAGTTTACCTGCTGTGCCTCCCGGTCCGGGTCATCTGCTGAGTTCCTGGTTCCTGTCTGCTCATCTGCTGGTTCCTGTCTGCTCATCTGCTGGTTCCTGTCTGCTCATCTGCTGGTTCCTGTTCACCTGCTGCTGCCTAGTGGTTCCAGTTTACCTGCTGTGCCTCCCGGTCCGGGTCATCTTCTGAGTTCCTGGTTCCTGTCTACTCACCTGCTGTAGTTCCTGGTTCCTGTCCACTCACCTGCTGTAGTTCCTGGTTCCTGCCTCCTCACCTGCTGGTTCCTGATCACCTGCGGTAGTTCTTGATCCTGTCAGGCACTCGTACCCCTTCCACCTCCGTGCTTCCTGTTATATCACCAGGGGCCGCCGGTGGGAGCCGTAAGGGAGGCCTCCCTCTGCTAACCGGGCTCATCACCGTCAGGTACGTGACAGGGACCATTACTGGCTGGCCACTCTCCTTGATCCACGGTACAAGGGTAAGGTTGCGCACCTTATCTTACCGTCGCAGAGGGAGCAGAGGATGAGACAACTCCGGGAGGCCTTGCAGAAAGGTCTGTGCAACGCGTTCCCAGAGACTGGGAGGTTACAAACTCCTGGTCCTGGACAACGAATTGCTGAGGCTTCGGGCAGTCAAAGAAGGAGCGGTGGGGAAGGTGGCCGTCTGACCGATGCGTTCAGACAATTCTTTAGTCCGCAGCCCCAAGGTATGATCGGTTCCAGCAACCATCGCCAGCGTCTGATATACATGGTGCAGGAATACCTAGGGGCAAGGTCAGACTTGGACACCTTCCCCACCGAAAATCCTCTGGCTTACTGGGTCTTGAAGATGGATCACTGGCCAGAGCTTGCACAGTATGCAATTGAGCTACTGGCCTGTCCTGCATCCAGCGTTCTTTCAGAACGCACATTCAGTGCTGCTGGAGGATTTGTCACGGATCACAGGGTGCGCCTGTCCACCGACTCGGTTGATCGACTGACTTTCATCAAGATGAACCAGTCTTGGATCACCACCAGCTACCACACACCTGATGCTGATATAACAGACTAATTGATTTTAAAATTTCACATCCCTTCAAGACTGATGCTGATGCTGAGAGACTGTCCTGTTATGTTGACTGACTATCCTCCTCCTCCTCAATGATCCGATTGATGATGATAGCTTGGAAGAACATTTTTGTTTCTGGGTGCCGCCACCAGTGGCTAAGGCCCAATTTTTCAGCCCCTGTTTAACAGGGGTGTGTTATTACAATTTTTTATGCAATGCTTTGCAGCAGGGCTCATTCCTGCACTCCAACTAGAGTATCTGGGAGTGGTTGCAGTGTTGTGGCACCAGCACCAGTGCCTAAGGCCCGATTTTTAGCCCCTGTTTAACAGGGGCATGCAATTACAATTCTTGATCTAATAATTCACAGCAGGGCCCATTCCTGCGCCCACCAAGAGTAACTGTGAGGGCTCACAGTGTTGTGGCAACACCAACATGTAAGGGGCCAATTTCTGCAGAGTATATACGGCAGGTCCCTACTTTCAAACATCCAACTTACAAACGACTCCTCCTTGCAAACGGAAGAAGACAACAGGAAGTGAGAGGAAATCTACCCCTAGGAAGACAAATTCTCTCCTGTAAGAATTAATATGGGAGAAAGGTGTCTCCTCTCTACTGATGCTTTATCAGCAATCCTTGTTTCAATAAAAACACCACATTTCAAAAACAGTTGTCATTGGGACGCAAAGTGAGGTGAAATGTTCTGAACAGGGGCACAGACAGCAAAACAAATGTTACAGGGGTGATAACCCTTCCCTATGTTTTCCAAAAAGTTTAAAAATAGATTTTTGGGCTGGAGCTACACTTAAACAATGTACCTGTTCAAAATTACAAACAGATTCTACATAAGAACAAACCTACAGTCCCTGTCTTGTATGCACCGCCTGTATACGGCTGTTCAGAGTATATAGGGCCTTTTTTATTTTGTGTGCGGGGTTCCCCTTAATATCCATACAAGACCCAAAGGGGCTGGTAATGGGCTGGGGTAGGGGGGGGGGGGGGTGATGGGGTAGCTATGCCATTTTTCTTAAAGATTTTCATCCATATTACCGGGACCAGACATTACATTAAAGCCGCAAGCAGTTTTAAATGGCTTTTTTTTCCTTTAGAAGTGTCATTTTGTGCAGGGACAGTTCTAAACACGGGAAACACGTGGCACTTCACAGGCATACTTTAGACACCCCCCAGGTACGATATTTAAAGGAATATTTGACTTTTTTTTTTTCACTTTATGCATCATTAAAATGACTGCTCCCGAAAAACGACCGTTTTTAAAACTTCTTTTTGCATTGATACATGTCCCCTGGTGCAGAACCCGGGTTCCCAAACCCTTTTTAGGACAATAACATGCATAATTACCACTTTAGAATCCGAACGTTCGCATCCATTGTAACTAATAGGGTTCTAATGTTCGTGCGAACTTTCGGTCCGTTCGCGGGTTCTGGTGCGAACCGAACCCGGGGGTGTTCGGCTCATCACTAATGATAACTAATTTCTGGGTTGTTTTTAGTAAATCAGCCCAAATGTCTTTGAGGATTATGGCACAGCACAGTATGATCCTCCCATAGTCTGAAGCTGAACATTCTGCAAACAGCTAAACATTATGGCCGAGATACAGAAAAAGGAACCCTTTTACCTGCCAAAAATCGAATAATTCTGTTCAATCAGCACCCCTACCAAACACCACAGCTGGGTCAGTGGCCTCGCTTTTCTCCATTGCTGTTAAAGCAGACAAAAATAACATATTGCCCCTCACACAATTTAAAAAGCTGACATTGAAAATATTTATTTGCCTAAAAGTAATTTTCTTTCTTTTTAAAAAAAAAAATTAATCCTCCCCCCACTTCTTCAATTCTCCGCTGTGTGAAAATGAGGATTTTTTTTTTTTTTTATGATATATAAATCAGTGTAGCGCAGCAAAAACAATACAAAATATTTATATATTGTGAATTTAATTCCAAAAAACAATAAATAAACAAATAAATGTACATTTTCTTATTGTTTTTTTTGGATTTAAATTCACAATATATAAATATTTTGTATTGTTTTTGCTGCACTGATTTATATCATTTGTTTTGTGGAGGTGTGAAATCACTTACACAGTGGTTGGCGGGTCAGCAATTTCTTATATATATATAATTTATATATTCTTTACATATTGATTATTTGTCATCTCTTGTGGTGATTTTTATATTCCTTTTTATATACCGGTATTCCTTTTTTTTATTTTTTTATGAATACGAGGCGTTATCTGATTGGAAGTGGAGATTGCTATTATGTTTTTATAATTATTATTATTATTATTATTATTTGGGATTTATATAATGCCAACAGCTTGCAAATACAATGCAGGGGGGTTAGGAGTGTACTGTTCCTAAGAGCTTACAATCTAAAGGTGGGGCGAGCGATTCGTGCGATGTAGCATTGCGGCGTCTCTGCGGAAGGTGGTCTCGAGGTGTAAATGTAACTTCGGAAGTCGCTGGTAAATCAGAATATATCTCTGGTGAAGATCAAACCTACCAGAAACCCACCACAAGCCCTCCGAACATCTCCATTCACTGCTATACATCCCGCCCCCTCCCCCACACAGATCTATACACCCCGCCCCCTCCCCCCCACACACACAGATCTATACACATCCCCCCCCCTTTCATAGATATACCGGCTGATCCAATAGCAGAATACAGTAAGAAGGATATTTATATAGTGCTGACAATTTACACGTATCTGTCCCAAGGAGCTTACAATCTAAGGTCCTTTCATAAAACCATGTGATGTGAGGAAACAATCTATATAGTTAGCATCAAATCAGGCCGGCCCTTGCACTGCATAGTTGATGGTAGGAGAAGGAGATTGTACAATCGGATTGTACGGTGTATGGTTCGCCTTTCTGGCCATCAGACTGAGGACATCTAGTGGCAGTGGGGGGAATCTGTGGATTTCACTGTCCAGTCAGGGGCTGCAGGGGGCGGGTCCAGGATAAGCCTGGCTCAGAGGAAGCGGATTGGCTGGTCATCAGACTAGGAGGGCATCTAGGGGCAGAAAAAAGTACTGAGGTGCTGATAGGAGGAGAGAGCAGAGTGACCGGGAGATGGGATCCTCACTGTCCAATAGAAGGCTTGGGTACCGGAATTGGGCATTAAAGTTTGGCCACTTCTACAAATCATCTCAGATATAGGAATCTGTATCACTTTCTGCTCCTGCACAGATTTTTTGGGTGTCTTTGATATATTTTCTGTGTTGACTGTACCCCCCCCCCCCCCCTCCCCCCACCTGTGGTCTCCGTCGCCTCTCCTTCCTATATTCCTCTCCGCTGTGACTTGTCGTCTCTCCTGCCCCTGTATGCCTGTGGTCTCCCCACAACAACAGGAAACGTTCAATGGTGTGTGCTGGGAGAGAGGATACTAGGAGCGGAAGACGGGGGAGGGTGGTACCCACAAAACCACTTCAGACCCCCCCAGTCCTCCGGCTCCGTCTGCCAAAATCAAACGCATTGCGGTCTGCCGCTCCGACCCGACCTGCGCGCCCTGCGCGCCCTTCACACCCTGCGCACTGACACTGTACATTCAATTCTAGGATGTGACAGGAAATATCTCTGATCATTGTATCCATAATCTGTACACAATGTAACCAAAAACCCTTCCCCCCAAATATTGTACCGGGTGCCCCATATGTCCCCCCACATATTGTACCGGACACCCCACATGTCCCCCCACATATTGTACCGGGTGCCCCATATGTCCCCCCACATATTGTACCGGACACCCCACATGTCCCCCCACATATTGTACCGGGTGCCCCATATGTCCCCCCACATATTGTACCGGACACCCCACATGTCCCCCCACATATTGTACCGGGTGCCCCATATGTCACCCCACATATTGTACCGGACACCCCACATGTCCCCCCACATATTGTACCGGACACCCCACATGTCCCCCCACATATTGTACCGGGTGCCCCATATGTCACCCCACATATTGTACCGGACACCCCACATGTCCCCCCACATATTGTACCGGACACCCCACATGTCACC